>OU015748.1:77500370-77521009 GCA_907169655.1 Acomys percivali | reverse complement strand
GAACAATATATATGCATCTTAATTGTATGTTGGCATTTTATATGTGTCCAGCATTTGTCATTTTGAAGAAACACTTTATCACTTTTGAATATGCTTATTAATCTACTTTAACGAGCCAATAAAGAAATAATTGTGGCTTGGTATTTAATAAGCCCGATTGCTGAGCAGAGCTTCAAGTGAATGAGAAGATCTACAGTGAGGCACTATGAGAGAAACTGATACTCCTAAATTTTTGTATCTTTTTTGGGGTGTGTATATTTTGTTCACATGCACGATCATAAGTGGCACTATCTCGATTTTTAACATGTTGCTCTCTTCTTTTTCTTGTTTAAATACAATATAGCTCATTGCGATGTTTTGCTTAATATATTCAAGTTGGGTTCTGGTGACAAATAAGTATTCTTCATAGAGACTGTAATAGCAAGAATGAACTAGAAAATACTCATTTTATCAAAGCACAGTGTCTTATTTGTAAAAACACTAAGGAGAAGATATTTAAGTATAGCCTTAGAGGAACATTCAGTGAAATTTATTCATGAAGTATGCTCTACTCTTCAGCTGTTATGATGGTCATTCTTGATCACCAACTGGACTGGATGTAGAATTACCTGAGGGGTACATCTATGGGCTTGTCTGGGAGGGCATTTTCAAAGACAATTAAATGGAAGGGAATATACATCCTCAGAGTAGGTAATGCCTATCACTGGGTGAGATATGAAGAGGTCCCAGGAAAATGCAGCATTGCTGAGGTTAAAAAAAAAGTTAAGGAGAAAATTCCAGATATTAATAGAAAAGACAGCTACAGGAGAAAGCCCAGAAAGTCCACCTGAGCTTACCTCTGCCAGTAAGCAGGCTCTGAAAAGCCTGTGCTATTATAGGGACTTGGAAGAGGAGAGCAAAGTATTGATGATGCATAAAAGGTAACCAAAGACCCTATCACAGCCTCTTTCTTGGCTTTCAGAGGCCAGGCTACACAGGAAGCATGGCACACCCAGAGTCCCATCTGTATCTTCCCTAAATAGACAATCTCCTTTCTTGTAACAATCCATGTGGCTCTGTTACAACTCACTGTAACATGGAAAGTGGAGTAGAGCAGCTGCCCTCTAAATTCACTTCTGCAAAGAAAAAACTGAAATTTGATAATTAAGCTTCCTTTGAAGCTGTTCTCCAAACCTGCTCTGCTGTGGGTCTTTTTGTTTTCCTCAAGATGTGCCTTCCCAGGATCTGCTTACAGATTTCCAGACTGGAGAAAAATCTTACCCTTCACCTGAATAGCTTAGTATTAAGCCAAAGACCCAAAGAAAACATGTGTCCATTCCTATCTCTTTTTCTAAAAAGCTTTTTTTGAATGGCTGTTCAGTGCATCCACACACACCAGCATCCTGGTCCTTTCTAACTCCAAATTATAATTAAAACTCTTGTGTTCTGCCTACAAAGACACCAGAAATTTTCTCCTAGAGGAAGGATTCATCTTAGGGTTCACTGTTTCTTTTCTCTAGGTTCACCACCATTGTGTAATCTTTGCAAATTTCTTTCCCCACTTTTATTGTTCCCAACTTTGTAGTTGTTTACAGAAGAGGTCAAGCTTTTTATACTTTCTATACACATATTACTAAGATTGTTGTTTTGTTTGTTTGTTTTGTGTGTGTGTGTTGTTTTTTGGCATTGTATTTGTTTTGTTTTGGTTTTTTTGAGATGGTGTTTTTCTTTGTACCCTTGACTTTTCTGGACTGACTTTTTAGACCAGTGTGGCCTCCTGGACTTAGAGATCTGCCTGCCTCTGCCTCCCTGAGTGCTTTGGGATTACAGGCATGGACACCTCACGCAGCTGTATTTTAATTCTTGATTTTAAGAAGGTTTAGCTATAGAATGTATTTGATAAAGAATTTATTATTAACTCCTCGAGGCAGATATTAGACAATAAACACACTGTTTCTTTAGTATTGTACAATAGTTATCTTCAAAATCCTTAACTTGTATTTCTACTCTTCAATACTCAAAAGTGTCCACTGCAGTATATATTATGATTTTTCACCATTTCACAAGTTACTCACATAGCCTCAGAGAAGTTCAGTGGATTTTCAAAGGTCCACATCAGCTTAGAAGCAGCAGTGAATTTCAAAGCTAGAACATTCAGACTCTGGGATCTGGTTACTGCAATGGTGTCACACTGCTGCTAATCTCTGTGAAATTAGCCTGCCAGGTACTTTGAACTCAATAATAATACATTTCCTAGCTCCTTCATAATTTTATAAGAAAATCTAAATACATATTTTTTATCCTTTTCCATGAAAAAATAGCATTACAATGGCCTTCTGGGTAGGTAAAAATCAAAGGAAATTTTGTTGCTAGCTTTTGTTTTTTAATTTAATAAAATATTGTCACAAAACATAAAAGCATAAAACACAAATCACCATAATATTCTTCTTAAAATGTCTGAACCAATTTTATTTTTCACCTTCCTTTATAGTGGAATTTGGAGCCCAAAGAGCAAGGCAGCAGAAGATAGAGCATGCCTCCCAGTTCCTCTGCACTCTCTAGGGCGTCTCAGGCTGCCAATCACCAGGCATGCCTTGTGAGAGAAATTAGACAGAACCCACATCTTCCATTTTCCCTGCATAGAGAAGATGTTCCCAAGATAAGTAAATAATTTTTGTATGACCAAACATATTAGTTGAACTCAAAAGTAAACATACAAGCCACCTATAAATGTACACATGGTAATTTACTCATTTTATTCTTAGATATGTTGTTCCTATCCTGGCTGCTAAAATCCATCCAATAAGGTAATCCCCTCCTGAAAATAGAGGACCAGTCGATTTATGGAGCAGTTAGTTTTGTAATATAATTTGTACCTTTAGAAGTTAACACAAAAATTTGTGAGTAGGCTGTTATATCCAGTAGCCCCTCATTTTGACACTGAATACTCAGCCACTCTGCTGTTATCACAGTTACACATGTGCATGGTGGTGGATTCAGCTCATTTGGACCAGCTGTACGGCTGGCTGGTTCTGCATCCCACCGTAATTGTGAAGGTTGGCTGGGTAGCTCAGAGTCTTACAATTCTCATTCTTCATTTGTGTGCAGTGAGCTATCCCAGGAGTGCTCTTATCATGGGAATGACAGGTAGCAAGAGGGAGAAACAGGCCATACAGTGTTTTTGTAGTCTGAGACTGAGAACTGGTGCCATTTTCCATTGCATTATTTCAGTGAAAGTAAGCATGGCTAAATCTAGAATCAAGTATCCAGAAAAACATTCTGGCAATTTATGAGAGTGATCAAAAAGGCATTTCTTCTATCATGTAGAAATGAGTGTTTCGGACTTCTAGCCTTGTGTAGGCATTTTAAACTTTATATATTTTGGTATATTTTGTAAAATTCCAGTGCAATGTGTGTATGTGTATGTGTGTGTTTGTGTGTGTGTGTGTGTGTGTGTGTGTGTGTGTGTGTGTGTGTGTGCACCTTTAGCAGTAAATCATCTGGGATGAATTAACTAGGGTGGGCTATAGATGTAAACTATGGTAGAAGAATGTTGTTTAATGCCAAGAAATTCAATTTATTTCCTGGAAAAAAATCTATTCACCTACACTAATGTTAAAACTTATTGTTAAACATTCATTTGCTTTAAATCATAAGAGCTAAAGCCTGACAATTTTTTATTAATTAAGTTATATATTTATTTTACATCTTATTGCAGCTTCTCCTCTCTCTTCTTCTCCCAGTCCCTTACTCCCAGAAAAGGTATGTGTGTGAAGTTCCCAAAGATATTAACCAGCCTTGGCATATCAAATTGTAGTTAAGACTAGGCTCATCTTTTTCTATTAATGCTAGACAAGAAATGGCAGTTAGGGGCAACGGATCCAAAGCCAGGCATTGTAGTCAAAGACAGTCCCTGCACATGCTTTAGGGGTCCTACAAAGAGACTCAGCTGCACAATTGTTACATATATGCAGAAGACCTGGGTCTATCCCATAATTAATCTCTGGTTGGCAGCTCAGTTTCTATATAAGCATCTATGAGCCCATATAGTCAATTCTGTTGTTTTTTTTTTCTAGTGTTCTTCACCTCTCTGGGTCCTTCAATTCTTCCTCCTCCTCATCCACAGGATTCCCTAGGCTCCACTTAATGTTTGGTTGTGGGTCTGTACATCAGTTCCTATCAGTTGCTGGATGAAGCTTCTCTGATGATAGTTATGCTAGGCTCCTATTAATTTATGAGCATGTGTGTATGTGTGTGTGTGCTTCTTTTAACAGTAAACAGACAGTTCTTCACCCATACTGGTGGTAAAACCTATTGTTAAAAATTGATTTTCTTTAAATCAGGAGAGTAAAAGCCTGCTTTTAAAATTAATAGTCTCAAAATAGTTTTCCTTTCCTGCATTGCTACAGAAGGTGACTCACAGACACATAGACATGCCTACAGGATGGTCACATAGAGGTAATTCATCAGTTGAGGTTCCTTGTTTCGAAGTTATTGTAGTTTGTGTCAAGTTGGCAATAAGTACCAGTGTACACTGACTAGGAGAACAGTATCTAAGGAGAAGATGTGATTTCTGATCTTCATTTTGTATGTGACAATATTAGAGGCAGTAAATAGTCAATGTTCTATAATCAGGGATGAATAAATCAGGGTAGGCTATAGATGTAACCTATGGTAGAAGACTGTTGTTTAATGCCAAGAAATTTGATTTATGTCCTGAAAAAATTAATCTGCCTACGTTCTTTCCACTAATATCAAGTTACAATTAGTTGAGTAACACTGGTAAGACCCATCTATATATGTTTTTTTTACTTTTTGTTTTTTATTAATTTATTCTTGTTACATCTCTATGGTTATCCCATCCCTTGTATACTCCCACTCTCACCTCCCTCCCATTTCCCCCTTATTCCCCTCCCCTATGACTGTTCCTCAGAGGGATTACCTCCCCATGTATATGCTCAAAGGGTATCAAGTCTCTTCTCGGTGAATGCTGTCCTTCCTCTGAGTGCTACTAGGTCTCCCCCTCCAGGGGACATAGTCAAATGTGAGGCACCAGAGTACATGAGAAAGTCGTATCCCAATCTTGACTCAAGTGGGGAGACTGTCCTGTCCATTGGCTAGATCTGCGTTGGGGTTTAAATTTTACTGCCTGTATTGTCTTTGGCTAGTGCCTTAGTTTGAGCGGGACCTCTTGGCCCAAATCTGCCTATCATAATGTTCTACTTGTACGATTCTAGGACCCACTGGATCCTTCTACATTGCTATTCTCACATGGTTCTCTCATCTAGAGTCCCAATAGGATGTCCTCCCCTCTCTCCCAGTGTCCTGGTAAGGGAAGGCATTCGTGGGACATGCCCATTGGGCTAGTATGCAGATATAAGTGAGTATATACCATTTGAGTCTTTCTGCTTCTGGGTTAACTCACTCATTATGATCATTTCCAGCTCAATCCATTTATCCACAAATTTCGGGAATTCCTTGTTTTTAATAGCTGAGTAGTATTCTATAGTGTATATGCACCACAGTTTCTTTATCCATTCTTCTACTGAGGGACATTTAGGCTGTTTCCATGATCTAACTATTATGAATAAGGCTGCTATATACATTGTTGAGCAAATTTTCTTGTTGTGTGCAGGTGCGTATTCTGGGTATATTCCAAGGAGTGGAATAGCTGGGTCTTGAGGAAGCCCTATCCCCAATTTTCTGAGATAGCACCAGATAGATTTCCAAAGTGGTTGTATTAGTTTGCTTTCCCACCAGCAAGAAGGAGTGTTCCTCTCTCCCCACATCCTCTCTAGCATGTGGTGTCACTTGAGTTTTTGATCCTAGCAATTCTGATGGGTGTAAGATGGAATCTCAGAGTTGTTTTGATTTGCATTTCCCTATGACTAAGGAGGTTGAGCATTTCTTTAAGTGTTTCTCTGCCATTTGATAGTCTTCTGTTGAGAATTCTCTGTTTAGTTCCAAGCCCCATTTCTCAATTGGGTTATTTGGTTTGGTGGTGTTTAACTTGTTGAGTTCGTTATATATTTTGGATATTAGACCTTTGTCAGATGTAGTGTTGGTGAAGATATTTTCCCAGTCTGTAGACTGTCGTTTTGTTCTCTTGACAGTGTCTCCAGCCTTACAAAAGCTTCTCAGCCTCATGAGGTCCCATTTATCAATTGTTGACATTAAGGCCTGGGCTGTTGGTGTTCTGTTCAGGAAGTTGTCTCCTGTGCCAATATGTTCCATGCTCTTCCCCACTTTTTCTTCTAAGTGACTTAGTGTTTCTGGTTTTATGTTGAGGTCTTTAATCCACTTAGATTTGAGTTTCGTGCAAGGTGACAAATATGGGTCCAGTTGTATTTTTTTTTTACACATAGACATCCAGTTAGACCAGCACTATTCGTTGAAGATGCTATCCTTTTTCCATTGAATGGATTTGGCCTCTTTGTCAAAAATCAAGTGACCATATGTGTGTGGATTCATATCTGGGTCTTCAATTCGATTCTACTGATCAACCAGCCTGTTGCTGTGCCAGTACCATGCTGTTTTAATTACTATTGCTTTATAGTACAGTTTGAGATCAGGTATAGAGATTCCTCTGGAGCACATTTTATGGTATAAGATCGTTTTTGCTATTCTGGGTTTTTTGTTTTTCCATATGAAGTTCAGAATTGAACTTTCAATGTCTTTAAAAAATTGTGTAGGTATTTTCATAGGGATTGCATTGAATCTGTAGATTGCTTTTGGTAGGATGGCCATTTTTACTATGTTAATTCTCCCTATCCATGAGCAAGGAAGATCCTTCTATCTTCTCATGTCATCTTCAATCTCCTTCTTCAGAGTTTTGAAATTTTTTTTCAAACAACTCCTTCACTTGCTTAGTTAGAGTAACTCCTAGATATTTTATATTGCTTGTGGCTAATGTGAAGGGTATGGCTTTCCTAATTTCTTCCTCTGCAGCTTGTCATTTGTGTATAGGAAGGCTACAGACTTTTTTGAGTTAATTTTGTATCCAGCCAAATTGCTGAAAGTGTTTATCAGCTATAGGAGTTCTCTGGTGGAATTTTGAGGGTCACTTATGTACACTATCATATCATCTGAAAATAGGGATAGTTTGACTTCCTCCTTTCCCATTTGGATACCCTTGATCTCCTTTTGTTGTCTTATTGCTCTGGCTAGAACTTCGAGTACTATACTGGAGAGATATGGAGAGAGTGGGCAGCCTTGTCTTGTTCCCGATTTTAGAGGAATTTCCTTGAGTATCTCCACATTTACTTTGATTTTGGCTATTGGCTTGCTGTATATAGCCTTTATTATGTTGAGGAAAGTGCCTTGTATTCCCGATCTCTTTAAAACTTTAAACATGAATGGGTGTTGGATTTTATCAAATGCTTTCTCTGCATCTAAAGAGATGATCATGTGGTTTTTTATTTTCAGTTTGTTTATATGGTGGATTACATTGATGGATTTCAGTATATTAAACTATCCCTGCTTGCCTGGAATGAAGCCTGCTTGATCATGATGAATGATATCCTTTATGTGTTCTTGTATTCGTCTTGCAAGAATTTTATTGAGTATTTTTGCATCGATGTTCATAAGAGAAATTGGTCTGAAATTCTTTCTTTTTTGAGTCTTTGTGAGGTTTAGGTATCAACGTGACTATGGCCTCATAGAATGAATTTGGTAATGTTCCATCCAATTCTATGTTTTGGAGTAGCTTGAAGAGTATAGGTATTAGCTTGCCTTTGAAGGTCTGGTAGAATTATGCACTGAAACCATCTGGCTCTGGGCTTTTTTTTTGCTTGGGAGACTATCAATGATTGCTTCCATTTCTGTAGGGGAAATGGGACTATTTAGCTTGTTTATCTGTTCTTCACTCAACTTTGGCAAGTGAAATTGATCAAGAAAATTGTCCATTTCCCTTAAATTTTCAAATTTTGTGGCATATATGCCTTCAAAGTAGGATCTTATGATTCTTTGTATTTCTTCAGTGTCTGTTGTTATGTCTTCCTTTTCATTTCTGATTTTGTTGATTTCAATACTGTCTCTCTGCCTTTTAGTTAGTTTGGCTAATGGTCTGTCTATCTTGTTGATTTTCTCAAAGAACCAGCTCTTGGTTTGGTTGATTCTTTGGACTGTTTTCTTAGTTTCTAATTTGTTAATTTCAGCCCTGAGTTTGATTATTTCCAGAAGTCTACTCCTTTTGAGTGTTTCTGCTTCTTTTTTTTCCTAGGGCTTCCAGCTGTTTTGTTAAGTTGCTTACGTGCGATGTTTCCAATTTCTTTTTAAAGGCACTTAGTGCTATGAATTTTCCTCTTAAGACTGCTTTCAATGTATTCCACAAATTTGGGTATGTTGTTCCCTCATTTTCATTGAATTTCAGAAACTCCTTGATTTCTTTCTTTATTTCTTCCCTGACCCATGTGTCATTTAGCAGAGAGTTATTTAGTTTCCACGTACGTGTAGGCTTTTTGTTGTTTCTGTTGTTGTTGAATTGCAGCCTAAGAGTATGGTGATCTGATAGGATACAAGGTATTATTTCAATCCTCTTGTATCTGTTCAGGCCTGCCTTGTGACCTACGATGTGATCAATTTTGGAGAAGGTTCCATGGGGTGCAGAGAAGAAGGTATATTCTTTCTTGTCTGGGTGAAAGTTTCTATAGATATCTGTTAGATCCATTTGACCCATGGCATTGGTTAATGATGTTATTTCTCGGCTTAGTTTCTGTTTCAATGACTTATCCTTCAGTGAGAGTGGGGTGTTGAAGTCTCCCACTATTATTTTGTGGGGCTCAATGTGTGCTTTAAGATTTTTTAGCAGATCTTTTACAAATGTGGGTGCCCTTGTGTTGGGAGCATAGATGTTCAGAATTGTGATGTCATCTTGTTTGACTTTACCTTTGATGAGTATGAAGTGTCCTTCTGCATCCCTTTTGATTCATTTTGGTTGAAAGTCTATCTTGTTTGATATTAAAATGGCTACACCTGCTTGCTTCTTGTGACCATTTGCTTGGAATATTTTTTTCCAACCTATTACCCTGAGGTAATGCCTATCGTTATAGGTGAGATGTGTTTCTTGAATGCAGAAGAATGTTGGATCTTGTTTATGCACCCATTCAGTTATTCTGTGTCTTTTTATTGGAGAATTGAGACCATTGATGTTGAGAGATATTAACGACCAGTGACTGTTAAGAGTCTTAATTTTGATGTTGTTTCCAATAGAGCGTTTGTGTAGTTGTGTTTTTGCCATGGTATAGTTACCTATTTCCTGAGTAGTTTTGGTTATAGCTTGACCCTTTGGGATGGAGTTTTCCTTCTAGTACCTTCTGTAAAGCTGGATTTGTGGATAGGTAGTGTTTGAATTTGTTTTTTCATGGAATATTTTGTTTTCTCCATCAATGGTTATTGATAGTTTTGCTGGGTAAAGTAGTCTGGCCTGGCATCTGTGGTCTCTCAGGGTTTGCAGGATCTCTGTCCAGGCTCTTCCGGGTTTTATGGTCTCTGTTGAGAAGTCGGGTTTAATTCTGATAGGTTTGCCATTGATTGTTATTTGGCTCTTTTCCCTTGCAGCTTTTAATATTTTTCTTTGTTCTGTATGTTTTGTGTTTTGATTATTATGTGACGGGCAGTTTTCCTTTTCTGGTCAATTCTATTTGGTGTTCTGTAGGCCTCTTGTATGTTTATCGGTATCTCATTGTTTAAGTTGGGGAAATTTTCTTTTTTTTTTTTTTAATTTATTTATTTTTTTAATTAATTTATTCTTGTTACATCTCTATGGTTATCCCATCCCTTGTATCCTGTTGAGAAAAATTTCTGGGACTTGGAGTCTGATATCTTCTCTTTCTTCAATGCCTATTATCCTCAGATTTCTTCTTTTCATGGTGTCCTTAATTTCTTGGATGTTTTGTGTCAGGAGTTTTCCAGATTTGGCATTTTCTTTAATGGTTGCGTCAAGATCTGTGATTGTATCTTCTATACCTGAGATTCATTCTTCTGTCTCTTGGATTCTGTTAGAAAAGCTCACCTCTGTGTTGCTCGCCTTCTTCTCTGAGGTCTCGCATTCTCGTTTTTCTTCTGTCTGTGTGTTTATCATTGATTCCATTTTCGTCTTCAGATCTTGAACTGATTTTTTTTATTTCTTTCATCTGATTGTTTGTATATTCCTGAGTTTCTTCCATTGCCCCTTTTAGGTCTTCAGAGCTTGATCCGTTTTATTTATTTCTTTAATCTGGTTGTTTGTATTTTCCTGAAATTTTTCCAGTTCTACTCTATGTGCTTCTTTTATGTCTCTCACCTGTTTGGCTGCGTCTTCCTGTATTTGATTACGAATTTTATTTGTTTCCTTCATTAATATGCTCCTTATTAAGGATTTGAGGTCATTTTCTTGTATTTCCATTGTATTTGAGCTCTCTGGGTTGTTTTCTTTAGGATAGCTGTAAACTGGAGACGCCATGTTGTTTTTTTTTTTGTGTGTGTGTGTATGCTTTTACACTGTCCTTTAGATATCTTGCTGGCTTTGTTTTTGTTGGGTAACTTCCCGATTTGGATGGAGGGAGTCTGATGATAGATTCACTTGTTTTCTCTCGATTTCCGTACCCTGGAAGCTCTGATGTTTCACTGTTATGGATGGCAGGAGGTTAGCCCTGTCATTTTGGGCTCTCACAGCCAGTGATCCTCAGCTCCCCTGTGCTGTGGGTCCTGCAGTCGTTCTGGGTCTCTGGATGACTGTTGGGTCAGGCCAAGGTATCCACAGCCTTCTCAGTTCCCTGCCAAGTCCAGCCAGGGACACTGGGCCCGAACCACCTGCCGAGCTCAGCTAGAATCTCGGGGCCTGAACCGTCTCCCGAGCTCAGCTAGGAATTCTGGGCTCAAAATGCACACAGGGTCCAGCCAGAATTTTTGGTCTGGGACTGCACACCAAGCTCAGCTATGGGCTTTTGGCCAAACTGCATGCTGTGGTCAGTTATTGACTCATGCCCGAACCATCCACACAGCTCAGCCAGGAATTCTGGATTCAAACTGCACACTGTGTCCAACCAGAGTCTTAGAGCCGGGACTGTGCCAAAAGCTCTACTAGAGACTCTGGGCCCAATCTGTCTGCCAAGCACCATTAGGTACTCTGGCCCTAAACTGCACGCCAATCTCCCCCTGAGTCTCTGGGGCAGAATTGCGCACCGAGCTCAGGCAGGGACTATGGACCCACACTGCATGCTGAATTCAGTCCAGGACTTTCGTCCCTATACTGCTAGGATAGTCCAGCCAGGGTCTTGGGGCGGCCGAGCCTGTGTGCAAAGCTCAGGAAAAATCTCTGGGCCTAATCTGCCCGGCAAGTCCAGCTAGGGCCTCTGGGCTGAATCTGTGTGCTGACCTCAGCCTGCGTCAGCACCCCAAAATGCTGAGGAGCACTGAGGAGAACTAGTGTCTTGGGCAGAACTGCTCGTTGATGTGCGCTATCGCCTCCGGTGGGACTGAACTCTCCGCCCAGCCTTTGTCACAGCAGGTGAACTGCGGCTGGGCTAAGCTGGTGCCTTCAGTGGGACTGAGCGCTCCACAGAGCCTGTGTCACATCAGGTGAACTGCGGCTGTGCTGAGCTGGTGCCCTCAGTGGACCTGAGCGCTCCGCCCAGCCTGTGTCACAGCAGGTGAACTGCGGCTGTGCTGAACTGGTGCCTAGGGTGGAACTTAGCGCTCTGCCCAGCCTGCATCATAGCAGGGGAGCTATGGCTACGCTGAGCTGTTGCCTTGGGCTGAATTGCTTGCTGCGCTGAGCCAGTGTCTCCACAGTACTGCGCACTGAACTGTACCCGGGACTCTGGGGCTGAACTGTCCGCCGAGTCCAGTTTGGGTCACAAGGCACCATGCGACCCAAATCCTGTCCAGTGTCCCCTCTCCCACAGCAACTCCCACCAGCCACCACACTAACCGCCTCCACCGGAAGGCTCTGAGCTGCAAACCTCAGTCGCTGCCGCTGGTGCTGCTTGTGCTGCCGCTGCTCTGATCTGAGAAAATCCGCACTCCTCCTGTGTGCAGGGGCATGCATGTCCTCTGCACCCTGGTCCTTCCGAACCATGGAGCACTCCTGCTGCCGTGGTGTCGGGACCTTGGTGTTCCTGGCTCAGAAATCTGTGAAATTCCCTGAATTGTTCACTGGAGCTTCCAAACACGGTCCATACTGCTCACCGCCATCTTGGATTCCTATATGTTTATTTTTATCAAAAGAATGAAAAGTGTTGTGAGGAACTGTGAAATAATTTTGAGCATATGAGCATCATGTGCAGGCTAATGATGTACAAAAGATACAAGTTGTAGTGGTTTGAATATGAATGGCCTCCATAGGCTCTTATATTTGGATGCTTAGTCATTAGGGTATGGTGTTGCTTGGCAGGGTTTAGGATGTGTGGATTTGTTGGAGTATGTGTGGCCTTGTTGATTGAAGTATGTCACTCAGGCTCAGCTTTGAGGTGCTAAATGCTCAGGCCAGGCTATGCGTCTTTCCCTTGTTGCCTGTGGAGTCAGATGCAGAACTGTCAATTACCTCTCCAGTACCATGTCTGCTTGCGTGCCACCATGTTTTCTGTCATGGTGGCATTGGACTACACCTCTGAACTGTAAGCCAGCCCCAATCAAATGTTTTCTCTTGATAAGAGTTATATGGTTACGGTGTCTCTTTACAGCGATAGGACATTTACTAAGACAGAAATTGGTGCAGTGGAATGGGATATTGCTGTGAAGATCTGACAATGGTTCTTGTTAGCAGAATGTGGACTTTGGGATGTTGGATGAGGAAAGTGGTTGAAGCCCTTTAAGTTGGGCTTAATGGACATCCTAGGAGAAGCAGGGAAGACAGTGATGCTGAGAAAATGTAGAAGATGATGGCCTGCCTCAAGAGGTTTCAGAAGACTACCAGTAAGTAGCCTATAGATCGTGTGTGTGTGTGTGTGTGTGTGTGTGTGTGTGTGTGTGTGTGTGTATGTGTGTGTGTGTTGTGGCTGGTTTTTGCCTTTGTCCAAAAGTTTGCATGAAGCTATACTAAATAATTTTGAATTAAGGACATTGGCAGAGGGCCTTTCAAAGAAGCAGTTGCAAGTCTTATGTAAGACCAAGGGATTAGGAAGTGTGGCCTTGTTGGAGTGGATGGGGCCTTGTTGGGGGACATATGTCACTAGGGGATGGGCTTTGGGTTTTTAAAAAAAAGTAACTTATTCTGATTATATTTCAGTTGTTATCCCCTCACTTGTATCTTCCCATTCCCCCTACCTCCCTCATTCACCCTATTCCCCTCCCCTAGGTCTGTGACAGAAGGGTACCTCCTCCCTCACCATATGATCACAGTTTCATCATGGTAGCCTGCTTACTCTTCCTCTTGGTGTCACCAGGTCTCCCAAGCAAGGGAAAGTCGTCAAATAGGAGGAACCAGAGTTCATGTCAGAGTCTCTTTGTTCCTGCTACCTGTGGGTCCCTGATGTAGCATTCTCATCTACCTCTCCAGCAAAATGTCTGCTTGCATGCTGCTTTGCTTCCTGGTATGATTACAATAGACTAAATGTTCACATTATAAGCCAGCTACAATTAAATGCTTTTCTTTATAAGAGTTTCCATGGTCATGGTGTCTCCACACAGCAATAGAACATTGACCAGGACACCAGTTTACTGCATAGGCACACACACTGTAAAATCTGAACAAAAGAACAAACAGACAAAAAGCCATCATATTTAATTCTCATCAGTTGCTCATCAGTTATTTTGACACAAGGACATTTAGTGCCAGGTTAATAGATCTGGAAGATCACTTTTCCTAAATTAGAACTATTTATACAGATTAAAGACAATGGTTGACTTGGGACCCAGAAAAAGCATAGGATACTCTGGAGAGAATGAAAAATTGGATTCCATTAATCATTACTTCTAATCGTTCAAGACAAATGTGAATCAATTAGTTACCCAAACAGTTTTCTAGTCAGTAGTTTTTTTTTTCTGCTAACTCAGGTGCTGAGAACAGCTCTGACCTACACTGAATGGAAGCTTTAGAAACAATTCTTTTAAACTGTGTTGTATGTCTGATGGAAACAAGGTGACATTGTACAACCTATAAGCAATTACCCTGGGCTCCACTGGACTATTGGCCTGTCCTCAACTCACACTAGGCTAGAAAAGATAGGTGAATCATCTGGGTTAGAGATGGCTCTTCCCCACCTCAACAATGGAGGCAGGATTATAAATCTGATCACTGCCATGGTGGTGGTTTGTCTGACACATATAAAATGACAAAACCACAGTCACTGAGTGTTCAGAGTGGAAATGTGCTAGGAAGAAAGGCTAAGGGAAGCAAATGTGAGAGTCAAGGGAAACCAGAGGCGTTTGCTTGAGTGTCCCTAAAGCACGCGATCAGTATGATATGTTGTAGTGAGAAGAAGATTTGTAATCTCCTCCCCTCCCCAAGTCAATGGCTTTGGGGTTTATAAGTGAACTAGCCTCTTTTGAAAATATATAAATAAAATACAGAAGTCAAATTAGCACCTTTAGTATCTGACTCTTGTGTTTTATTTTTGGCTTTTCTTGTTATTTGCTGTTAGTCTTCCCCAATGCCACAGTGCATCTGCCACCTACTGAGCTGTAATTTTGTTCCACTGCAGTCTTCCCCCTATCAGTGAATCCCTACCTTTCCTCTCCCTGTTTGTTAAACTAGTCATCATCTGAGACAACTAGGTAATCACAACCCCACTGTGAAACTGTTCCTTCTTTTCCTAGCCAAAGCTGCCTCCATTTGCTTCTGTGTTGTTGCTAAAATTAAATTTCCATTAACTTTGTAAGATTCTGAAACTTGCCCAACATCTCTCTCATATGGCAGACTTGAGTCTTTGCAAATACAGACTGTAGCTGAAATGAAGTTTCTAGAATGCCTCCTTAGTCATGATATGTTTGCACAGACCTGATCTCAATATTGTTGCAAAAACAGCACCCATGTAGTTATAAGCACACATCAGGCTAGTTTTTCTTCTTCAGGTAGAGCTCAAATAAACTAAATGATTTTTGGTTTATTTGAGGCTTGTGTGAGCAAGCATAAAAGCATCACAGAAGTCTTGAACTTCAAATTCCCAGGTTTTAAAGGGATGACCTCTTCTGCTTCTTCTCAGTATACTGCAAGAAACAAGATCTAGTTTCTCTGATAGGCCCCTATGAACTGAAAATCTGTGTGATAATTTTGGAAATAAATATTATATAATCAATGTAGCTTATTTCAGATGCCAATATGACTGTGTACTCAGCTTATTTTAAACAAGCCATAGGAATATATATGCAAACACAGTGAAGCTAACAGATGGCCGTGGGCACTTCTCTCATTCATAAATAGCATACTCTGACCAATTGTGGAGAAAACTCAAGTGTGAAAAATGTATGCCATACTTCCTCATTTACCCCTTTTTATGTCCTTTGTCATTTTCTTCCCATCCTGTTTACATGCACAGGCACACAGGTAGTCACAGAGAGAGAGAGAGAGATAGAAAGATAGATAGATAGATAGATAGATAGAGAGACAGACAGACAGACAGACAGACAGACAGAGACAGACAGACAGAGAGAGATAGACAGAGACAGAGACAGAGACAGAAAGAGGCGTAATTAATTTCATTGTCAATAGAAGAGGAATCAGTAGGAAATGTTTTTGTTGTTGTTGCTGTAGTTGTTTTTGTTTTTGTTTTTAATTCAGGCACCAACAAGCTTCCTAGAGTAAATGAGGTGTTAATTTCTCTTTTCTTTTTTAAAAAATTTTATTTTATTAATTTATTCATATTACATCTCAATGGTTATCCCCTCCCTAGTATCCTCCCATTCTTCCCTCCCTCCCTCCCATTTTCCCCTTACTCTCCTCCCCTATGACTGTGACTAAGGGGGACTTCCTCATAATGAGTGAGTTAACCCAGAAGCAGAAAGAGTTAAATGGTATATACTCATTTATATCTGCATACTAGCCCAAGGGGCATGCCCCATGAAAGTCTTCACTAACCAGGAAACTGAGACAGAGGGGAGGATATCCTATTGGGACTCTAGATGAGAGGAGCATGGGCGAATGGCAAAGTTGAAGGATCCAGAGTGTCCTAGAAACCTACAAGAAGAAAATTAAGATAGGCAGATTTGGCTCAAACTATGGCACCAGCCAAGGACAATACAGGCAGTAAACTTCAAACCCTTACCCAGATCTAGCCAATGGACTGGACATTCTCTACAGTTGAGTGGAGAGTGGTGTCTGACTTTCACACATACTCTGGTGCCTCATATTTGACCACGTCCCCTGAATGGGGAGACCTGGTGGCACTCAGAGGAAGGATAGCTGGCTACCAAGAAGAGACTTGATACTCTTTTTTTTTTTTCTTTTCCACGTAATTCAAAGCGAAAGCTCATACCTCAAAGGCAAGCCTTTTTTTGGGACAACTCTGTGGATATTTTCCTTCCTTCCTTCCTTCTTTCTTTCTTTCTTTCTTTCTTTCTTTCTTTCTTTCTTTCTTTTTCCTTTTTGAGCCAGAGTTTCTCTGTGTAGCCATCACTGTTCTGGAACTTACTCTGTAGACCAGCCTAGCATTGAACTCACAGATTTCTGCCTGCCTCTGCCTTTTCCTCCTGAGTGCTGTGATTAAGGGTGTGAGCCGCCACAACCTGGCTGTGGACATTTTATAAAGGATGCAATGCTTCAAACTGAGATGCTTTCTGCTGTTGTCCCTCTGACATAGTGTTTATGTCCCCAGCAGACAGAACACAGTAATACAAACCATGCTATAGTTTCCTCTGTCTCCTCCTGCATGTAGAACATGACCTTCTCCAGGCAAGGATCTTTTCAACTGTCACCTGTATTCCTGTTGAACATTATATTATTTGTCACTAAAGTCACATCTAAAACATCCAAGAAAGGAAATGCTTGGTAAGGTGTGATTGCCTAAGCCTTTTCCAGAGAGTGTATGCTAACATTCTCTTTGAGCCTGAAGGCAGTCTTCTGTAAGATAATTTAGACCTCCTATGTTGAGACTAGTGAAGATCAAAGGCAAGGGGTTAGAGACACATAATCCATGCTAATAGGAGGAAAAACTCTTCAGTAGAAAATACTTCAAAAGGAAACAAAACATGGCCCAAGGAAATGAACAGACTGTCACTGGAGATTTTGAGGAGGGTAAAAAAGACTTGACATCTTGTCCAAGGTGCCTAGGGCAAAATCAGGCATTGGTAGCAGTTAATTCAAGTCATCTTTAAAGATCCAGGTTTCTTTGTGGATAAAAATTGTGCATGCATGTAATTGACATAGTTAGTTCTAAGGAAATGTGAATAATTAGTATATTAATTATTATATTATATTATTATATATTAATATATAAATTAATATCTATCACATAATAGATATATGTAAGCAATATATTTAGATCTTTCTCAGCTATATTTCTCTGGAATCACACTCAGATACACCCAAGGATATATCTTTTAAGTAGTTTTATATACAGTCAAGTTGATAATCAAGTTTAATAATTACAGCATATTAGGACAATCAGAGTTAAGGAATTAATAATGACTATGTTGATGGCACAAAAGATCAATGACATTTGAAGAAATGAAGAAATCTGTAGGAAAAAAGAAATCAAAGAAAGTAGAAGTGATTGATTGTGGTCTGGTGAGATCTAGAGCTGCCTTTAAGAATTACAGTGGGGCTAGGTCATTATGTTGGTAAGTAATCAGGGGTTCAGAAGAGAAATACACACAAATATGTATATCTATATGTATTTTTATATAACTTATATTCATATATAACACTATTCATGGGTTACTAAATTCAGTGATTTATTAACTTGTATAATGTTTCTTAGCTTGAATAGATGGTACAATCATTATTATTACTATGGTTAACATTTAATATCTTTATATTTAATATGAGACAACACACTAAGCAGTATATCTTTTATTGAAATGGGATAATAAGAGATTTTTAAAAATGATGTATTCTTGGTGTGTTAGTATTTGAAATTATTTCTAATCAATTTTATTTTGTGAGACAGAGCCATGCTGTATCAATTTAACTTCAAACTCATGATGTAAGCCCAACCTGGTCTTGAACTCATGATCACTGGTCCTCAGCTTTCCTTAGGTAAGGTTATCAATGTGAGTGTACACAGTGATGATCAGCTGTCAGTTACTACTGAGTAAAATATCTGTTCACATATCAAGGTAACTCCTCTACAGTATTTGGAGACTGTTGGCTAAGGATCTGTTCACAATAGAAAACTTAACATCCTTTAAGCAGGAAAAGGCAATGGGGAAAAATTTCAAAGCATACCTGACTCATTGGTTGGAGTCCTTTTTACAGTGTTAAGTCTTCTTTGAGTATGGAGGTAGAATAAACTATAAGATCACATGGCTAATTAAAATGTGACTAGAATGAGATCAGCTTGATACAGTCCACCAAGGCCTCTGAGTACTGATCTGAATTGCGATCCTGCTCCATCTTGTGCAAAAGACACAAAGAAAAAGATAAGCATTCCTTACAGGTATGTAAGTCTAACATATGCCACTTAGTATCACTGAAGCCATGTCTTTAACCTGGGAGACAACCATGAAAAGAATGAGGAAGATTCTCATGACCAGGCACCACAAAAGTCAATATTAAAATCTGAGTATCTCTCTGATTTATGCTTTTCTTCCAAGCTATTGTGTCTAATACATACATACATACATACATACATACATATATATTATGCATAAAGTATATTTTCACTTATTATATACAGAAAAACAAGTGGTTATTTAATTCACTAATGACTGCCTCCTTTTCCCAGATGCAAAGTTACGTAGACTGTTATCTTCACTGGAGAATATCAACACTGAGGAGAGTGTTTGCACTGTGTTAGGGTCCCCACCATTTGCTAGTCATGAAAACAATCTGCTACACCAGACCTTCTTTCTAGAGGACATGAACTTGGTGGTATTTGATTTCACAATCCTTTATTGGTTTCTGTAAAGTTTTCAACTTTATCAAGGAACAGGCTACAAGAGCCTACATAGTTTCTGTAAATGTATACTGGCAGTAATAAAAAATGCTTATAAAGTAGAATATTATGATAGGCAGATTTGGGCCCAGGGGTCCCACTCAAACTAAGGCACCAGCCAAGGACAATACAGGTAGTAAACTTTAAACCCCTACCCAGATCTAGCCAATGGTCAGAACAGTCTCCACACTTGAGTCGAGAGTGGGATATGACTTTCTCATGTACTCTGGTGCCTCACATTTGACCATGTCCCCGGGAGGGGGAGACTTGGAGGCACTCAGAGGAAGGACAGCAGGTTACCTAGAAGAGACTTGATACCCTATGAGCATATACAGGGGGAGGCAATCCCCCTCGGGAACAGTCATAGGGGAGGGGAGTAAGGGGAAAATGGGAGGGAGGGAAGAATGGGAGGATACAAGGGATGGGATAACCATTGAGATGTAATAAGAATAAATTAAAAAATGCTTATAGATCTTCATGTACCCCCTGAAGTTCACTGCATTTTGCTACACAGGTCTACAGAGCTTGTAGCCCTTTTATCCTGTACCTATAGCCTGGAAACATTCAGTACATACTTCATAATTTAAACAACAATTTTATTTATTTTAATTTCACCCATGAATACAATATGGGGCTATTATCCACACCCTCACCTCACTTTAACTGTTCCCAGACACTTTTCCACATATCTTATTCCCAACTTTATGTACCAATTTCCTTACCAGGTGACATTTTGTGCGGGTGTATTGTCTCCCGTTTGTAATGATACTTTATGCACTTAGATTTCATTTAATGTCACATACCGTGATTCCTGTGCACTTTTGCTCTTATAAACATTTATTCTAGGTGAGCACATAGATAGTGGAGATGTTTCTACTAATGGGAAGACACTGGCGCATGGTTTGGGAGCTAAGTGATTCAGGTCGTTTGAGCCCCAAGGGCAGTGTCAATGGAGAATATGAAGGAAATGGTACTTTTATACAGGATACATAGAATTAATTGTCATTAAGTCAACAGCAGCTTCAAATAGTGGCTTGAGAGGAGAGATAGTCATAGTCTGATTCACTCATTTAGAAGACATCCAGGGCACTCCATTATCTCCTGTGCTTTGCTATGAGCACAAGGCTGTTGGATCAGTGAAGACACCAGATGCATATTTGCAGCTTACCTAGGGGAATTCACAGAACAGCAGTATAAGCTTCCTCCAGGAGCATCAGGCCACAACCACTCACTGGATTCGGTATTTCCTTCTTTGTCTATTAAGTGTTGATTAAGAAGGTGTGGTTCTAGACAGGGAAGTAGCAATGGTGAAGATGATTCTTCCTAACAATAGAACTGTGGACTTTGGTCTCTGTACATCTTTTTGCAATTGTACAATTTAAAAGAATATTTGGAAGGATTCAAATAGTCAATGCATACTAAGACCCTATTTAATAAAGCTTACTCTTTCATCAGAAATGATGTACATTTGCATATGCCTACAGGGTAGCAAGACATTTCATTGAGCACAAACTTACTTTAAAACCTGAGGATCTAAGTCCTATCTCTGTGAATGGAGAGAAACACTCCAGAGAATTGTCCTCTGATCTCCACACATACACATAACATGTACACACACACACACACACACACACACACACACACACACAC
>OU015748.1:77473919-77500360 GCA_907169655.1 Acomys percivali | reverse complement strand
AGAGAGAGAGAGAGAGAGAGAGAGAGAGAGAGAGAGAGAGAGAGAGATGTTAGAATAAAAAACTCACCATTTCAAAAAACAATGTAACTGTTTGTAAATAACTTGAGCACAAGGCAGTTGGATCTCAGTGAAGATATCCAGATGCAGATTTGGAGCTTACCTGAGGAAATTCATGAAACATTAATAACAAATTCTGCAGAAGAATCAGTTAGCAACCACCAGATCCCACTGAACTCTGTATTTATTAATACAGAATTTATTTTTTATTTTTTATTATACACAAAGTGAAAGAGGGATATATTTGACAATTGTTGAATCAGGTACTTGATGAGATTCAAAACTCCAGTGTGGGGAGAAAAACAGAACAATGCAAAGATGCAGAAAGAAATGTCTTTATTCTTTCAATTTAGTCCATATGTTATAGAATCCCAGGTGCTGTGTAAAGGCGATTGGTACCATGGTCCAGAAATTCATAGATCCTCTGTCACCTTCACTTTTGTTTTTTATTACAAAGCATTGAAGTCTATTGAAGATACATATTAACATGATTCTCACATTTAAATCTGCATCACATCACTACTATAATTTCTTTTCAACTATTTCTTTCTGGTGCATCTGAGGACTTCTTTTTATATTCTTCATTTTCTGTTAATAAAAATGCTGTTCAATGCAATGCCCTATGCCAAATATAGGGTAGCGTTTATTTTCTTTCAGTATTTTTCTTTTCCAATTCAGAGTAATGTCAATTCTGAATTTTGGGTTTCTTACTGTTTTACATTTTAATTTCTGTCACAACAGACAAAAAAAATTGTATATGGGTATTTGACTGTCTAACAGAGTTTAAAATGATCTCAAGGAATAGTCAATCTTTTCGGTCCTGCTCTTAATTGAATAATATGCAACTATTTTCATTCATTCTATCGAACATAGTTGTACTTTTTCTCATATTTATACCACTATATTCAATATTTATTAAATCATTTAGACACTTTTCTGACAACAGAAAATTCAGTTGCTCCCAGGTTATTGCTTATTCATTTTGCTTTCTATTTTTAAACACTCCATTGGTTCATAATTTTTCAAACTTCTCAAATTTTTATTTCTCATTTTTATCATTTGGGAAATTAAAGAGTGTATCCTCTGGTCTTGCCTTTGCTTGAATGGAATGGATAAGGAAATATTCTAATATATTTAAGTTGGATTTTTTTGTCACAACCCATATATTAAGTTGTTTCCTATATGTAATGGAAACACAGAACTGTTACTTAAACATAAAACTAAGATTTTAAAGATGAACTGCTTATTGTTCTGTACTATAATAGCACGTGATATACACACAGTTGGTGCTGATGCAGCTGTGGCATCTGATTGCTCTTTTAACTTGTAAAGTTTAAATGTACCAACACATGTATATACATACATAAATGTGTGATCATCTGCATGCATACACACACACACACACACACACAATCTCTTGTTTACCTTTTTTAAAAAAAGAAAGAGTTCTTTGTAAATTCCAGGAAAAATTAAGTAAATAATCAAATTTACTTCTTTGTAATCATACAACTTAAAAGTTTGGACAAACACCTAGAGTTGAATGAAAGTTCTTGTTCTGTGTCTTGCTGTCTTATTTTACAGATAAACACTAACTCAAACACAAATCAAACTGAGCACTGAGAATCATAGATTTTTGAGGTCACAATCTGGTAAAATTTCTTTACTGGGCCAATTAATTATTACAACCTATGGGTTGTAACCCCTTTGAGGTTGAATGACCCTATCACAGGGGACACCTATCAGATATCTGCATATCATATTTTTTGCTGATTTTAATTAATTTATTCAGATTATATCTAAATTTTTATCCCCTTGCTTGTCTCTTCCCATTCCTCCCTCCTTCCCTCTTTCACCCTATTACTATTCCTTAGGTCAATGACAGAAGGGGACTTCCTCCCCCACCATATAGTCACAGCCTATCAAGTCTCATCTTGGTGGCCTTCTTATTCTTTCTCTGAGTGCTGGAGCTGGTTCTTTGAGAAAATAAACAAGATAGACAAGCCATTAGCCAAACTAACTAAAAGGCAGAGAAACACTTTCCAAATCAACAAAATCAGAAATGAAAAAGGAGACATAACAATAGCACTGAATAAATACAAATAATCATATGATCCTACTTTAAAGGCATATGTGCCACAAAATTTGAAAATCTAAGGGAAATGGACAATTTTCTTGATTGATTCCACTTGCTAAAATTGAATCAAGATCAGATAAACAAACTAAATAGTCCTATTTCCCCTACAGAAATAGAAGTAGTCATTAATAATCTCCCAACCAAAAATAAAAGTCCAGGGATAGAAGGTTTGAGCACAGAATTCTACCAGACCCTCAAAGAAGAGCTAATACCATTACTCTTCAAACTACTCCAAAAGATAGAAATGGATAGAACATTATCAAACTCATTCTATGAGGCCACAATCACTTTGATGCCTACCATATGTTTATATTATGATTCATAACAGTAACAAAATTACAATTATGAAGTAGTAATGGAAATAATTTTCTGGTTGTGGGTCACCACAACATGAGGAACAGTGTTAAAATGTAGCATTAGCAAGGTGGATCTTAACCACATCCCATATTCATTTTACTGACTTGTAAGTCAGCAGTTAATTCTGGGCTCAACAAGTTGACTTTGCTGTTGGGTTCACTTTTCCAGATTTCAATCAGCTAGGGAGGGTTGGTATGTTGGCCTTGAACTAAGGTGGCTTAAGTTTCCTCTTCCCTGGCTTTGAAGATTGTCTCTCTCAAGATGTTTTTATATTTGATAGCATGAAGGTTCCATCTCTTCAGAGTCATTTCTTCCATTTATCAACTAGACTTCTTTGTTTCTTCCACAACTTTTCATTGGTACAGTTATTTGATTCATTGTAGAATGCCAATTCACCAAATAGTTGTACTATAGTTTATGTACTCTGAATTTGAAAGGCTGGAGCCATAGTTGTTTCTTATCTTACAAATGTGAATGAAATAGCTATAAACACTCATGTGCAATTTTTCTTTCAACATATGTTTTTAACTCAAAATGTTCAAGATAACTAGTCCATGCTTGTATATTGATCACTTCCACTGCCAGGCCACAGAGCAAGGCGCTACAGGCAGCCCAGATGACACTTGATAGTTTGAGCTCAGAAGTTAGGGGAGGAGGGCTCCCTTTTCTGAGGATTAGAGGAGGGATAGGGTATTAAGGAGTGAAGGTAGGACAAGGAGGTAACAAGGGAAAGGGCTACAATTGGGATGTAAAGTGAACAAATTAAAGAAATATTTTTAGGAGGGAGGAGCACCTTCAATATTAAATCTTATCTTTTATAAGTCTAGATTTTAATATAGGACAAGAATAATATAAAAATCTTAATTTAAAAGTACCTTTGGAGAACTTTTGCCTTATGCCATGTGCAGTTTTGAATGGCTCTAACTCTAAAGTACAAGTTGAAGTTAACATTTTTCTTAGAGATGTTAAAGATTTTTAACCATCTCTAAGAAGCAGTAATTTATAACAAAGGTGTAAAAACAAAACAAATGTATACATTTAAGTAAAACAAGTCAAAGTCAAACATATAGTGACTACATATTAATACATTTAAGATAGACAAAACTGTTTTTATTTTTCTAGTTGTAATTTCAAGGGAAAAGTACCTTGATATTTGTTAACTATAGACTGGGCAGCTGAAGCTTGACTTTAGCCAAAGGCAGTGTCCTAGGTCAGGTGACCAATGTACCATGATTGGGCAGGCAAGGCTTGGGACTAGCCTGCAAGCTGAAAAAGCTGTCTGCAAGGCTGAACAGCAGCCACCCAAAAGCCCTGTGGTTCCTGTGTCCTCCTGCTGCTTGTTCTGTGGAGGTGGTGGGACATTTTGAAAGACAAGGAAAACTAAAAAAATAAGAAAAAAGCAAAAGAATAAAGAAATAAAATTTAAAAAGGAAGATCTCTGCACTTCCTACATCTACCCAGTCCTGAGATCTCTATCAAAAGAATTCATTCAAGATCCAGGAAAAAAAAGAGTAAAAGATAAGCTGAGTTCATTTTGGAGTAAAGCATAGCAGCTTCTCAAAGGATGAGCACAGACAATGGCCATGTGACCATTGTGTTAATTGGCTAGATTTTTACTAATTCAATGTCAGTATGAGAAGGAGCTGTTCAAAAGGGTCTTTAGTCAGTCCATGAAGCTGAAAATTTATTTTGTTTGCTTCTTGGAAGAAGAACCATGGTAAGACCTTATTCTTTATCAGAAAACCTCCTCCCACATAAGTGTGTCAGTGTTAGGATGCTTAGAAGCAGGTTTAGATAACTATTTTGTTCTGGACATTTAAATGTGTCCTATATTCTCCCCTGGAAGTTTATTCAACTCAAAGTTATTTTCTTTATTGTGTTTCTTTGTTATTTTATTTATTTATTTTGTTTACTCAAATATCCCACTCTGGCCTCAAATTTACAAATTTCATAGATAGATCTCCTTCTTTACAAACATGTCAGCTTCTTACGTTTACTCTTTGCTGTAGCTACAGTGTTAGGCGTTACTTTTTTCTTTAGCGGGTTGGATTTACTTCTGATTTGGTTCTGGAAAATTCTTATATAGAATATGAGACTTGCATTTCTAGTATCTGTGATGTATATTACACAGTCATAACAATGATGTTGTAGCAGAATATGTGGGGAAGAGAAGCACTCCACACACAAAAGAAGCAGCCACAGCTTTTAGGGAGTGTGAGTTTTCTATGTCTTTTTCTCAGCATCTTAGGCTAAACTCAGTTTTGGTCTCTGGAGCTATATCATAATTCCTAAGTAGCATGCTGAGAGGCGAGAGACAAGAAAAGCAAGGGATCTATCTCATTTCTTCTTCTTAAAGTTGTTTGTCTAATAGCTGCTTGAGTCTACTGTGAGAAAGACAAGTGTCCTCAGTTTGGCTCGTCCCTAAGAAGACTTGCCCACTTTTCTTTTAGCTTAAATGCTATTTCATGAGCTTAAATGATGATTTCTGTCAGCCCCATGCTTAAGCTGTTGTACTGTGGCTCCCTCACTTCTTGCAGCTCTTTCATCCTCTTTAATCATTGGCTAATATAATTCCATGTATAAAGCCCATCTATATTAATGTAGGCTAATGCTAAGTTTCCTTTGGTTTGACTCGGACTCATGCAACAATGTTCCCAAATTCCCACGGCCCTTTAGAGCTAAACATAAAATATAGTTTCAGAACAAATCCCCAGCACTCTCATTTCATGCTTCCTCTGATGTGAAATATTTATCTGAAATATAGAATAAAAATCTCTAAAATAACATTGATTTCCTCAGAAAGACTAGAGACTGTCTCTAAAAAATGGAAACAATACAATCTTAAATAGGAATAAGTATCAATTCAGTGCCATAATTTTAAAACAAATTCAAAGGAAATCCACAAGAAATAAAACAAAATGATTAAATGATACCAGGAGAGGAAATATTTATCAATGAATATAATGGAGAATTTAAAATAATCTAATACACTTAATGTTCCAGGCATGGTAGAACACTTTGGTACATTACTTCTCTTAGCAGTATGACATTTAAAAAATGCACAAAATACGAACACAGCAAAATCTTTTGAAAATGACTGAAGATAAACTGGGGCAAAAATTTGACTCATCCTCACTGTGTTTGTTCCTGATCAGAATAAAGCAGATAAGACATACTAATAAAAAAGAGAGATAAAAAGAATGAAGGAAAAAAATCTCAAACTCATGTCCATATCAATCAACTTCACCTATAATAATAAGGGAAGAAGAAAAGGAGCATGCAAATTAATAACATAAGAAGTTTTCAGATCCAAGCAATAACAAGTGCGGCAGATGGGAAGTGGAGAGAACCATGCATGTCTGCATCATACTCCCAATGTGGAAAGCCAAGGCTAAACAGAAAGCCTTGACATGAGAACCATGACACAAGGAACAACTGACATTGCTCTGTAAATGATAGAGATCAGAAAAATTTGAAAACCCTCTGCAAATACTAAAAGAAAATTGTGTTCATTCCAAATATTTGAGAGAAACTGTTTACAAATGAACGTAGAACTATGACATTTTCAGATAAATAGCATTTGAAAAAATTTACCTCTCTTTTAACCCACACTAAGATAAGTGATTTAGGAGGAAAGGACACCTAAGGCTAACTCAGATCTGCAGGGATTACTGATGAGAAGTAGACATGGCAATTGTGGGGAAATACAGGTCATTACATTGCCTTTTTGGCATATTCCTATTTTCGCTATGTGAATTTTATACACCTTTATTTTGTCTCAATTACACACACACATGCACACACACACACACACACACACACTGTACTTTGATACTTTGATTATATTTACCCCTTATTATCCTCTTCTTATTGTATCTATTCTCAGAAAATCATCCTCCCTGAGTTTTTTCTCTTAATTTTTTTTTTGTGCTCTATGGAATTTAATTTGGGTTGATTGCTTGAGCATAGATGGTAATGGTTGTTTACATGAGAAAGGGCAAGATAGCCGTGGATACACCAGTGAGGACTAGGATTACTATTCTCTCTATAACTATTAAGTGCCTAAAGCTCTTTATGGAATAGTGAGGTCTCATGAGCTGTTTATCTATAAATGGTGGAATGTTAACAGGCCCCATATGTTGTGTTCATATGCACACCAGCCATGTTTTTGTTATACCCCCCCCCGCCCAATCTCCATCTTTTGAATAGAAGACAGCATTTTGTTGCATTCCTTCACATATTCTGAACATTACATTCATTCCTTCTTCTCTTTTCCAGTGTTCCTTGATTACTGGAAGAGATGATACAGATGCCAAATTTAGGGGTTCATGCTTCATAGTAAGTTATTCTCGGCACCATGGCTAGGCATGAATTTGTGCACTAACCACTGCCCCCTGCAAAAGGAAGCTTTGTTGGCCAAGGCTTAGGGAAGTACTAACCTACGGTTAAAAACACAAATGTTTAAAAATCAGTTTGACTCAGTGCCCATTTAACAGGAGGAGGAGTCTCTGAGGATTTCAAACTCCCTCAACCATGGGAGTTTGACTATGTCTACAGTTTCAGTCATGAATTCTCTTCTGTGGAATAAACTTCAAATATGAACAGACAAAAGTTGGTACTCCCATCAAAATCGTGTCCTGATTGTACTTGTAGGCACATCTTGCCTGGCAAGTTGATACTGCATCTTGTAGTGTTCATAAGTGGATATGAGCATTGATGGTTTTTCTTCCACAGAAGTCTGCACAGCAACTTCAGGCACTAAGAAAGCTAGCCACCAGGAAGGAAGCTCCTAATTCAGTTTCAAATTTATTGATAAATGTCCTCAAATCCAAGTGTGTAGTGTGTGCTATCTTCAACATTAGGTTCTTTTTCTTTCTTTATTTTTTTAATAATATTTTTTATTAATTTATTCTTGTTACATCTCAATGGTTATCCCATGCCCTGTATCCTCCCATTCTTCCTTCCCTCCCATTTCCACCTTACTCCCCTCCCCTATGACTGTGCCTGAGGGGGACTTCCTCCCCCTGTATATGCTCATAGGGTATCAAGTCTCTTCTTGGTAGCCTGCTATCCTTCCTCTGAGTGCCACCAGTACTCCTCATCCAGGGGACATGGTCAAATATGGGGCACCAGAGTACATCCTATTGGGACTCTAGATGAGAGAAGCATGGGAGAATAGCAAAGTAGAAAGATCCAGAGGGTCCTATAAACCTACAAGAAGAACATTATGATAGGCAGATTTCGGCCCAGGGGTCCCACTCAAACTATGGCACCAGCCAATGACAATGCAGGCCATAGACTTCAAACCCCTACCCAGATCTAGCCAATGGACAGGACATTCTCCACAGTTGAGTGGAGAGTGGGGTCTGACTTTCACACGTACTTTGGTGCCTCATATTTGAACATTATGTTCTTATTATGTATATATTGTGAGAAATCAAGAGCATGGGGAACAGTTGATATGGTTTTCAGAGCTTCTTGTACTCCCTTAACAAGTAACTAATGTGGCAGGTTCTGACACCTGGCTTGGAATTTTTGTTGACTCATCTATGGCTTATAGGAATAGCATTACCCACTTATTTATAGTAGTCCCCTTAAAACTCTATTTTTATTCCATTTTTAAATGTCTTTTTTTTAGGTTTTAAAGATGTTCATTTTGTTTGATTGTTCGTTAAATCATTTTACATCCTGGTTGTGCTCCTGCAGAGGAACTGAGTTCATGTCTATCTAGTTACTTCTACTATTGCTATCTATGATAAGACTATGTCAGAGGCAACTTATTTTTAAATATCTTAAATAAAAAACCCAGTGAGTTTCTATTTGCTATTCTCACAAATTGTTAATTTTTATAAACTCTCCTGATCCTCTGGAATTGTCATTTCCCCTAATCTCTATCTTAGCTTAAACCTTTTCATCCCCATAAATCTGCTAATCTACTTTCATAACAAACGTTTCCCTTATTCATCTCCCCTGTACTCATTGACAACTTTCTGGAAATCTAGTCTCTATTACCATACTAATTAAGGGAAACATGGAAATTTGAAACTAGGATAATCTATACAAAAGAGACAACATGCTGTGCTTTCATTCTGGGTGCCGAGGTACCTTGCTCAGTATATACTGTCCAGTTCTATCAGTTTCTGACCAATGTCATGATTTCATTTTTATTTCACATATAGCTTCCATTGTACATATGTACCACAGTTTTATTATACATGTATCAACTGATGGACATCTACAGTGATTTTATTTTGTAACCATTGCAAATACAGCAGCAATGAATACAGATGAGCTTGTGTCTCTCTGTAGTAGAATACAAGCCTTAGTATGTCTAAGTGTTTTAGCTGGGCCATATATCAGTTTTATTGTTAGCTTGGAAGAATGCTCTATACTGGCCGCAGCAGTATGCATTCCTAACAAAAGTGGAAACAGATAGAAGTTTCTCAGATCCTTGCCAATTTTTTTTTGTCATTTGTTCCCTGTGTGATATCCATTCAGAATGAGGTAGAGCCCTATATTAAAATTTTATCAGATTCCATCTGTCATTTGTGAGCCTTACTTCCTGAGAAACTGGAGACATATTCAGGCAGTCCTTATCTATGTCTTTATTTTGAAATGTTTTTTCCTACCATTTTCTTTGAGTTTCTTTGACTCACCTGGAGTTGGTTCTTTATACAGATTGAGGCATAAATATCTGGTTTCATATAACATTTTATCAGCATCATTTATTTGAATATCTATCTTTTGTCTAATGTGTATTTTTTATTTTTTTGTAAAAAAAAATCAAGCATCTGTAATTGCATAGACTTATTTCTGGGTTCTTTATGTTTTTCTCACGATCATCCTGTCCACCTTTGTGACAACCATGCTATTTCCCCTACTATTTCTCTGTACTATATCTGTACTTACAGCACCCTTTCAATTGCTCAACATTGCTTTGCCTTTCCAGGGTTTCAGGATTCCACAAGAGTTTTAAGACTTTTTTTCTACTTTCATGAAGAGTTGTTATGGAATCATGATCTACAATGTATTATACCTGTAGATTTGCTTTTGGTAACATGTCTGTTTTCACAGGTTTGTTTCTTCCCATCCATGAGTATGGAAGATATTTTTACTTTCTTGTATCTTCCTAATTTCTTTCTTCAGTGTTTCATATTTTGCATTGTAAATATCTTTTACTTTCTAGGTTAGGTTTCCTACAAGATATTTTATTGGGTTTTAAGGCTACTATGAATGACATTCCCCTACACCCACCCCCCCCACACACATACACACACACACACACACAAGAGCACATGTGCACATTAAATTTTCTCTCTAAATGGGACTGTCACTTGTATGTAGGAAATAGGGAAATTTTTGCACATTAATTTTATATCCTACCACATTTAAAATGCGTTTGTCATTTTATGTTTTATCTTGATCTGTTCGGATTAAATGAATTTCCAAGTATTCATTCACTTTTATGGAATAATTTGAGAAGGATTAGCATTGATTCTTCTTTGAAAGCCTTGTAGAACTCTAAAATGAATCAAAGCAGGCATCAGAATTTTATGCTTCGGAGATTTTAATTATCACTTCAATATCATTGCTTAGAATATATTAGTTTAAATTCTTTGTTTCATCTTTCCTTATCTTTCATATGTCATATTTATCCCAAAATTATCCATTTATTTTAGATTTTTCTAATTTACTGGAAGAAAAGTTTTTAAGTTAGTCCTTATCATATTCTGAATTTCATTAGAGAAATAATATTTGTAAGCTATTGTATATATACTTGATTTGTTATGTGACTTTTATACTGCAGTATCATAAAAATTGTCATGCAGTTTGGTGTGATATACAAGAAAGCAGTACACGTGGTATTAACAACAGAACAGATACAAATGCAAATTGCAGCCATAGTTCTTCTGGCTTTTGTGCTATATGACCAACTTCAAGCTGATTTGGAAACATACTATAATTTAAACTTCAAGAAAAACACCTGATACTAATGTAAAAGTTTTTGTCGTGAAAACCAATAGGAAGTTTAGCATTGAATATTAAAGCCATTAAATTAACCAAACAGAAGGCACTACAGAAGATAAACCCCCAAATAGATGATAAAATAGGAAAAAAAATAGATATCAACTCTTCAAATGATTTAAGAAGAGTTCAGTAGAAAATAAGACTGCTATGAATGAATAGTAAAATACTTTCTATACTGGGCATTGAAATGAGTTTTCAAGGAGAATTCATAAGAGGAGAGTAAATGACAGAAAATATTTATCATATGAGCGTTGAATAAACAATACAAATGACAAATGGACTCAGAAAAATGTCAAAGAAGCAGAAACTTCCACAATGACCTCAAGTAGTATAAAATATTTTGGTTAACTCTAACCAAGTAAGGGAAAGACTTGTATGAGAAAAAATATTAAGACAGCAAACAAAGAAATTAAATAACATATTAGAAGCCAGAAAGTTCTTCCATCCTCAAGGATAAGGAGGATTAATACAGTAAGGATAACCACATTACCACAAGCAATCTGCAGATTCAGTGAATTCCTCATGAAAATTCCAACATGGCTCTTCACAAATCTGAAAGAACAATCATCAGCTTCATACGGAAAGACAAGCCAACCCAGCATGTCTTAAACAATCCTAGATAATAAGAACTGCTGGAGGTATCACAATTCTTGATTTAAATTTGTACTATGGAACTATTGTAATAAATACAGCATAGTATTGGCACAAAAACAGACACATTAATCAGTGGAATTGAATAAAAGGCTCAGAACCACAACCTATGAACATCTGATTATTTATTAAAGAATGCTAGTTAAACTGGATGGCTGTATATTAAAGAAACCAAAGAAATCCATATATATTACCTTGTAAAAAAAAACCCAACCAACTCCAAATGGATAAAAACTTTAACAAAAACAAAATTACACTGAGCCTGCCAGAGGGGGAACACTCATCCATGAGTGGTTCTGAAAACTTGTATAGCTACTGTGGCAATCCATATGTAATTGTACCACTCTTGGACTTATACTTAATGGGCACTTCATCCTACCATAGAGACACTAAATCATCCCTGTACACTGATGCTATATTAATACTAACTAGATATTAGAAATATCCTAGTTGCCTCTCATCAGATGAATGGATAAAGGCTATGTGGAATATTCACAGAAAGTAATATTCCTGACCTGTTAAAAACACTGAAATGTTAAAATTCACAGGAAAATGGATATACCTAGACGAAAGTCGTGAATGACATAGACCAGACTCAAATACAGCTTGCATTAATTTATATTTAGATATTTGCTGTTAAGTAAATGATAACTAAGCTGCAATTTGTAGAACCTAGAGGTTAAATATAGAGTAAAGGACTAAGAGTGACAGATCTCCCTAATAAAGAGAAAAAGAATATACAGTTATGAATACATTAGGGGCCTAAAGCAACGTGGTAAAGTGGAAAGTAGGAAGGAAGAGGGGATTATGGGAGAGAATATGAAGATAGATAAAAATTAAGGGCCAATTGAGGAGTAGTAGAGAAAGCTAATACAGTAGAAGCTTTCTAAAATATATACATATATAAGGGTGATCTAAATTAAATTGCAAAATAATGGAGGGAGACCAAGCCCAAATTGGGTATATTTTGTCACTAAGAGAGGTGTGCAGTCCTAAAAGTGAGTTACATAGAAGTGAATTATTGGACAAAGGAGTCTCACAAAACTCCCAAACAATATAATCTATTACCAATGTTATTGTTTGTGTTTGCTCTCCACAAACTGATGACACTTTCAATGCTGAAGACAGGACATGCATAGCTACATAGATCCTGCACCCCTACAATAAAGTGCTCATGACATTGGAGTGTACTCTCTGCATGCTACCAAAGGATAAAGGTAAGCATCAACCCATCTACAAAGTTTTTGATCTACAAGGATGACTTACCTTCAAGATTTGCTAGTGCAATAGTGGCAGAAAAATTGTAGAAATAAACAACCAACATCTAATCTGAGTGAAGGACCACTCCATGAGGTGGAGCCCATATTCAATATTTGTTTGAATGATGAAAATAGTGAGACTAGATAGCCCATGGATTGGAGTAATATCAGATGCTACTTTTCTGGTAAAGGAACATAGCAGTTAAAGGGCTTCTGATGAAATTCTGCTACACTCAGAGATCAATGCCTTACTTTGCCATCATCAGAGAAGCTTCTTCCTGGAGTAGAAGGGAATAAAGTCAGAGATCCACAGCCAGACAATATGCAGAGAGTGAGAGGCCTTCAAATACTCAGCCCTAAACTGGATACCTCCATCAAATTCCTTCCCTCATCTCTTAGGGAACTCCAGGGAAGAGAAGGCAGAAAGATTGTATGAGTCAGAGGGAATAGAGGACACCAAGGAAACAAGGCTTTCTAAGGCAACATGGTAAGTTTACACATGAACCCACAGAGACTGAGGCAACATGCAAAGGGCCTGCATGATTGTGCACCAATTGGGTCCTATATCTAAAAGGAGAAGTGGAAAAATCTTACCATCCCTAATCGAGAAGCAATATCCAATTGGTAACCATTTGCAAATGAAAACCTAGTTTTCTCCCTGGAGGACTGAACTACTCTTAGAGGTAGGCAGCATGCCAAGCAGTAGATGACAAACAATCTAATTATGTCTTTGAAGGTTCTTTGCCTCCAAATATTGTATCCTGGCTTATTTTTTAACCATATTTAAATTTTTCATTTTATTTTATTTATATTTTCTCCTTATTTTCTACAAGTCCTTTGGGTAAACATATATAGCTACCAGTTTAATGTTTTTATGGAATTCATGAATGTGAAAACAAGTGTGTCTCCTTGTTTATATGTGTTTCATGTGCCTTTTATTGCCTCTTTTCCATTTGTCTGTTTTGTTCTATTCCAATGTATTAGTTTTTGCTTTATCTTATTATATTTTGTTTTAACATTATACCTTTAGAACCCTGTTTGTTTTCTGAGGGACAGAAAAAGGGTGGATCCAGATGGGAAGGGAGATGGGGCACAACTGGGAGGAACAGAAGGAGGGGAAATACAATCATATATACTGTGTGAGGAGAATACTTATTTTCAATAATGAAAAACAAAAAGAAAGAACTGGAGTGGCAATAGAAATATCAGAAAATATCTATATATTGCATATAGTTGATTTAGTTTAATGGCAAAATTTACAATGCATGAAGCACATGTAAAATTATCAATGCCTTCCATTCTAAAATGCAGAGCATGACAAAATATTTCCAGACATTTGACCAACTTAACATGCAATTGGGAAAAAAAACTCCCAGTAATTTAGGGGAAAAAAAGGATACTGATCTCTAAAAGTTTATCAGGAAATGTTGAGAACTAACACAGTTAAGATAGAATTGACCCACTTACACCATTTTGAACACCTTTGTACTGGAAGTCCTGTATACAATGAGAACAACAAAATAAAAACAAACTTGGGTAGAAAGGAATAAATAAAGAATAAAGAAACCTGTTTATAAATATGTGTGTATATAGAAACCACTCATGGATAGTATACATATATATGTATATATGATATTAGAATTAATAATCACAATGAATAGGCTTGTAGGGAACAAGGTTAAGATACAGTGATCAATGACACAATTTGTCACTGAAATTATTAGATACAATATTGTATGTATATCACATATAAAAGCATCAGAAAGCACACAAAGCTTGTGGATAAATTTAAGAAATGTAATGCAGCACAAAATTGTACAGTAGTGCTTGAGATATGGAATAGTCAAGTAAATAAATTTCCGGATCAGAAAATTGATGGTATCAAAACTGTTTCACCTTTGTTGAAAATCAAGTGTGAACTCTCTCATATTATCACCTAGGCTTTCTACAAAGACTAACAACCCCACTCAAAAATTTGTCTGGAGATGCAAAGAACCATAAATAAGTATGATGATGAACAAAACCTGAGTACTTTCAATCTGACTACAAATTTCCAACATATATCACAAAATAAAGTGTAATGTTGATATAATAATGACAAAGAGATCAGTGGACCACAGAAACTTAAATAAATTCCACTGAAATCAGTGACAAGACCAGGCTGCCATTCTCTCAGTATCTCTTCAATAAAGTACTTGAAGTCTTAGAGCAACAAGAAAACAAAAGGAGATCAAAGGAATACAAATTGAAAAGGAAAAAGTCAAAGTACCACTATTAGCTGATGATAGATAGTACACATAAGTGACCCCAAAAATTCCACCAAGGACCTCCTACATCTGGTAAGTACCTTCATCAAATTGGGCAGATACAAGATTAATTTAAAAAAATCAGTAGCCCTCCTGTATACAAATGACAAACTGGCTGAGAAAGAAATTAGGGAAACTACACCTTTACAATAGCCACAAATAATATAAGGTATCTTGGTGTAACTCCAACCAAGCAAGTGAAAGATTTGAATGAAAAAAATTCAAGTCTCTTTTACAACCAAGTTTAGTTGGTTAGGGGACAAGATTGTTTTAGATGAAGATAAAGAAGTTAAGCTTTAGAGTTGAGATAGGATAAATATTGAATCTCATTTGGAAATTTAGACCCAGCATGACAGGAAAGACACTTACTCCAAACGAGACAAATGCAGATGGCCAAGTCACTATGAATGTAACATGTATAGAACTCATTATTCTCATGATTGTCACATGGTTCTCCCTGCTGTATGTAGTTTGTCTTATACATGTGTAATAAAATAAAAGTATAAAAAATTCAAGTCTCTGAAGAAAGAAATTGATGAAGATATCAAAAGATGGAGAGATCTCCATGCTCATGGATCAGGAGGACTAACATAGTAAAATGGCCATCTTACCAAAAACAATCTACATATTCAAATATCAAATATCAAAATACCTACACAGTTCTTTACAGACTTGGACATATCAATACTCAACTTTATATGGAAAAACAAAAGACAGATAATAGCTAAAATAATCCTGCACAATAAAAGATCTTGTGGAGGAATTTCCATACCTGATCTTAAGCTGTGCTATAGAGAAACAGTAATTAAAATTGCATGGTTCTTGCATAGAATTAGGCTGGTTAATAAATGGAGTTGAATTGAAGACTCATAAATAAAGCCACACAACTATGGACACTTGATTTTTGACAAAAAAAAAAAAAAAAGCCAAAACCATACAATTGACAAAAGAAAGCATCTTCAACAAATGGTGTTTGTTTAATTGGATATCTAAGATCAGAAAAATAAAAATAGACCAATATTTATCACTCTGCACAAAAGTAAAGTCCAGGGAGATTGAAGATCTCAACAAAAACCTAAACACACTAAATCTGTAAGAAGAAAAAGTAGGGAGTAGCCTTGAACTCGGTGTAGGAGACAACTTCCTGAACAGAACTCCAATCCCAGGCTTTAAGGTCAAAAATTAATAAATGGGACCTCATGAAACTGAAAAGCATCTGTAAGCCAAAGGACTCTGTCAACAGAACAAAATAAGAGCCTAATGACTGGGAAAAGATCTTCCCCAACCCTAAATCTGACATAGCGCTAAAGTCCAAAATATATAAAGAACTCAAGAAATTAAATACCACCAAACCAAATAACCCAATTTTAAAAATGGGGTATAGAACTAAACAGAGAATTGCTAACAAAGAAAATACCGAATGGCTGAGAAACACTTAAAAGAAATGCTCAACGTCCCTAGATATCAAGAAAATGAAAATCAGAACAAATATGAGATTCCATCTTACACCTACCAGAATGACTAAAATTAAAAAAAAAAAAAACTTGAGTGATAGCACATGCTGGAAAGGATATGGAGAAAGAGGAATACTCTTCCATTGTTGGTGGGAGTGAAAACTTGTACAACCACTTTGGAAATCAATCTAGTGTTTCCTCGGAAAATAGGGAATAGTGCTACCTCAAGACCCTGCTCTTCCACTCCTGGGCATATGCCCAAAAGATTCTCCACAATACAACAAGGACATCTGCTAAACTATGTCCATAGCAGCTTTATTCGTAATAGCCAGAATCTGCAAACAACCTAGATGGCCCTCAACTGAAGAATGGATAAAGACGTAGTGGTACATTTACACAATGGAATACTATTTAGCTATCAAAAAAGAAAATCCTGAAGTTTGCAGGCAAGTGGATGGAACTAAAAAAGATCATCCTGAATGAAATAACCCAGACCCATAAAGACATGCATGACGTATACTCACTTATAATTGGATATTAGCCCAACATAGATTTCCTCTGAGAGACTCCACCCAGCAGGGTTGGAGAAAGATACTGGGACCGGAAGCTTTACTCTGGGTAGAGTGCTGAGAGTTGTATAGAAGAAGAGGGGGATGAAAAGACCTGAAGGACTCAGGAGCTCCACAGGGAGACCATCAAGGTTGATGGTCTGTAACCAAGAGTGGGGAGCTGCACAAAGGGATGCACCAACCAAGGAGAGTGCATGCAAAGAACCTAGACACCCTCACCCACCCATTCAGATGTAGCTGATGGACAGCTTATCTCCATTTTCGGGGGAGGGACAGGAAAGTGGGGACTGTCTCTGACTTGATGTCTGATATCTGTGATTTGGTCACTATACCTTTGTGGTGTGGGCTTGGGGGCACCCAGAGGAAGGGGATGCAGGCTATCCTGATGAGACCTGATAGGCTGTGGTCAGAACATTAGGGACTGCCCTACCTAGGGGAGAGGAATAGGGCAGAAGAGGTAGGGAGGGTATGAACAGGAAGATAAGAGCACGAGGTTAACGATAGGGATGTAATGTAAATAAATTGTAATAAAAAATAATTCTAAATTGAAATGGAACCTAATTTCTTTCTTCTTCGTTGTCTTATTTTGTTTTTGTTTTTGTTTTTGTTTTTTGAGACAGGGATTCTCTGTGTAGCCTTGGCTGTCCTGGACTCACTTTGTAGACCAGGCTGGCCTCGAACTCACAGCGATCCTCCTGCCTCTGCCTCCCGAGGGCTGGGATTAAAGGCGTGCGCCACCACGCCCGCCCGGAACCTAATTTCTAACATCCTAGGATAAAAATAAAATTTTAAAAGCTGAACTTAGTCAGAAGAATGTCTTAGCAGTTAAGAGATCTTGTTTCTCTGAAGAAAAAAAAGATTGTGTTTCAGATTTAGTACAGAAGTTGTCAACCTCTGGTTCATGACCTCTTTGGTGGTCAAACAACCCTTCACACAAGGGTCCCCTAAAACCACCAGAAAACACAGATATTTACATAAAAATTTGTAACAGTAGAAAAATTTCAGTTATGCAATAGTAAGAAAAACAATTTTAAGGTTTAGGAGTCACTGTATTAAAAGGTCACAGCATTAGGAACATTGAGAACCAGTGTTCTAGAACCATTAGGTGAGTCAAATCCTCTTGTAACTCCAGCTCCTGGATGCCAGTGGCCTCTTCAGATCCCCATAGTCTCATGCACAAATTAACACATAGAAACACACACATACACATAAGTTATAATAAAATTGTAAGTTCTAACAGAAGTGGATGGTGAGCAAGTAAATATGTCTTTGATAAGTCTCTTAAATCATTGGCCAGATACGGAACAGCAATGGAGTCAATCAATATCTTTTTTTTTTTCTTGGTGACCTATTATCTTTCCTCTGAGTGCCACCAGGCCTCCCCATCCAAGGGACATGGTCCAATATGGGGCACCAGAGTTTGTGTGAAAGTCAGATCTCCTTCTCCACTTAACGGTGGAGAATGTCCTGTCCATCGGCTAGACTGGGTAGGGGTTCGAAGTTTACTGACTATATTTTCCTTGGCTGAGTCAATCAATTTCTAATCTGAAGAAAGATATGAAGAATCTGTCTTCAGACATTCTCCACAGTTGAGTGGAGAGTGGGGTATGAATTTCACATGCACTCTGGTGCCTCATATTTGATCATGTCCCCTGCAAGGGAGGCCTGGTGGCACTCAGAGGAAGGCTAGCAGGCTACCAAGAAGAGACTTGATACCCTATGAGCATTTACAGGGGGAGGAAGTCCCCCTCAGTCACAGTCATAGGGGAGGGAAGTAAGGGGAAAATGGGAGGGATGGAGGGAGGAATGGGAGGATACAAGGCACGGGATAACCATTGAGATGTAATATGAATAAATTAATAAAATAAAATTTTAAAAAAGATATGAAGAATCTACAGCTTGCCAAATATTTGCAAACAAGAAATGTGATAGAAGACCTGTGTCCTGAATACTCACAAATGCATATGCACACATGTATAGATGAATAATAGTGCACAACAAAGAGGTACTGTTGCAGTATGTAGTTATTAAGGACTATAAATTTTCCAATCTCATAGTAGAGTAAAATAGACTGATAAACAACATCTGTTTATGTTTCAAAAATTCAAATTTATGAATACCAACTAAGAATACAAGATCTTTCAAATGGTGTGTAAAGGATATGAAAATATGCAATGTTTTTATCAAAATGACTAACATTTATAGAAAAATAATGTAAAAACCTCAAAAGATTTTGAAAATCAACAAAACAAAAAGAAAAATAATATATTTTTCTCTTTGAATGTTAGGCTTTACTTTGACAAGAGTCAAATCACTTTCTAAGCATGGTACAATGTCATTGTACTTAACACAATTGTGTTGTGATGGATATGGTGCAATTGTCAGAAAGTGTTAGTTTTCACTGGTCTCTGGTAATGTCCTAAAGACATGGCATACCAGAGTTCTGATGGTGCTTGTGGATATAACATTATCAGACTTAGAATTACAGAATGGAGATGTTTACTGATCAAGTTTGAAGGAATACACATTTCTTTTGGAACTTTGTGACCTTTTGTATATAAATATGTATCTTATCTATATCATTCTTATGTTTACTTTTACTTGTTTAAATGGGTAAATCATTTTTCTAGTGTTTTGAATTGATTCTCTCTGAACAATTGTCAAATCCTCCCACAAATCTTTTCCTCTATCCCCTAACACTGCTTTTATTTTCTCTTTGGGTTTCTTAGTATAGTCATGGTTTATATTTAATTTTATTTTACATATTATGGGAGAAAAACCAAGTATGCTCATCGAATAAGCTACCTACAAATGAATAACACTAAATATATGAATATACCAAGGTCAAAGATGGCAAAATTTGTTTTCTGCAACTCTCAAAAGAATATAACTAGGTTGAAATGTACTAAATGTTCTTCTACTAATTCCCTGTTAACATCACTGGAATATATTCATTCTTAAGAAAAAGAGTTCATTAATTTTTTATCGAATTAACCGTGATATGCAGCAGCTTATTTTCACAGTGTTATATTTGTCACTGTGCAACATCAGTTGGAGGTAGACTCCAGTTTGTTACATAGGAAATAATGGACATTTATTAAAAGGCAAGGTGTGTGACAAATGGGGTCTCTACAGTGTATTTACTCATTCCTGGGAATCACAAATGCTAACCACACTGAGTATTTATGTAATGAATATCCCTACATTAATATAACAATATAGCAAAATTATATTAACAAAATAAAAGTCAAGTGTAGGCAAATAACTTACTTGAAAGAAATTCAAGGATAGCTTGAAGTCAGAAAACGTGTTAGTGATTAAAAAATAAATTAGCTGTAAAAATGAATAATCATGACTAGTTGATGAAATATTTATTTTTCCCCATGCAATGGTAATAGGATTGCAATTTGATAAAACAACATCTTATGTTTCTGTCGGCATATTTAAATGTGTTATAATTAATGTATATTAAGAAACAGAATTATAAAATATAGATCATATCTCCATGTGCTTACCAAGAAGTTTTAAATTTTCAAATCTGTATTAATGTAGATTGCTATGAAAATTAGACAAATCAGCAAAATGAAGCAAACTGTACTATAAGACAAATATATGATTATATTAATATATGTTATATAAATACAATAAACCCTACATGCATTACATGTATGCATGTACATGTGTAGTCTTACTTCAGTAGGTGAAGGTATACAAAAGAGACATTCATTCTATCTACACACTTAATGTGCTTTATATGACAATTTAAAAACAACTTTTATACCTAAAAATAGATAAAATTATAAATTTAAAATATGTGACTGCATGTGAAATAGCATTTTACTTGACTGCATACCCTTTGTATGTAAAGTTTAATTTTTTGTTTCTATTGATGAACAACAGTTTTGAGAAACGTGGTTAATCACGATCCAATATTTTGACTGCTTTCTAAGAGGCTGGGAATGCAAAATACAATAGGCCCAGAGTCCTGCCTCTGAACTCACAATTCTATGTAGTCTATAACACGGAAGCTTTGTTCTGCCTCATTTTCCACCAGTTTCATTATAATGGCGCCTCCATCTTCATGGTTCCCCACGAAACATAGTCCCAACCACAGCTACAATACATCCATGGCTATCTACTATGCAAATTCAACTTTGAATTTTATTATTTCAGTATTATTTCAACTCTTCTGACCTCAGCAAAGTATGTGCTAAAAGTAAGTTATATTTACTATTTTTCACTGAGTACCCTATACACCATCCCCAAGTACCTATGAAGCTCACTTTAGCATCTGCCTTTTATGTGCCATGTGGTCCCTGACATGAAATAAAATATTAACACCTTATATTTTATGCTGTAAATAATTGATGCTGTTATCGCATGCTAAGTGATATATGCTTTTAACTTATGGCTGTGCTTTAGATCAAGCTGTGTCTCCTTTCCTGCTCACATTTGTGAGGATTTCAGGGGAAGGGAAAACAAAGAAGAAATTGTTATAAAAGCCATATGTTTACTTGAATATTAATGCTTGTTTTGGTTGTATTCAGAAGGCTGAACAGACACTTACAGGTTCAAGGCTGTTTGTCAGCACCATATAGCTCTCTCTACAATGTAACATCTAATTTTCATTCTGAAGACATTTTTCCTCAAAATTTCAGACAGAATGTACACACTTTTCACAATGAGTATCTTAATTGGCTATTTCTTTCTTTGTCAGATCAAATGTTCACCTTGACAATTGTTCCTCTTTATTTGTTTTATGCATTTGATATTTTGCATTTAGACAAAATATAGAAGATAATGGCCCAAGTCTTAGGACTAAGTAGGAAAGAGGGTGTACGGATAATCTTTTCTGTGGTAATCTTCTAATGAAAGTTCTTCTGCCATGGATACCTGCTCATGTGTAAAGTAAATTTGTAAATATTTTTTTCAATAATCTCAAAATAAAAAATTTTCAAACTGCTTGTTACATAACAGCTTTACTCTCGTCCTTTCATTCTCATTCTTCGATACAACCCTCCATGTTCATTTGCACGTAAATCATCCTTTCCTGACACACTTGCACATGCCAGCAGGCTAGGTTCCTCACACAGCTCCAGTCACACACATTCTCCTCCTTCAGCCTCAATATCCAAAACTCTCTCAGTGTCAAGGATCCCCTCACAGAGTCCCATATATATCCCTCCTTCAGCCTCAGTACACAAAAATCTCTCAGTGTCAAATAAAAATAGACACACTTTTCCAGTAAAGGAAAACATACTTGGGAATAAAGACTGGGTTTGTAATCCAGGACACACATACACCTTTTTTTGATTGCCTCTGAATGCAGAGAGACACCAAAGAAATAGTTTAGGGTTTTATTTTTTAAATATATGCAAGTTATAAAATGTTTATTGGATACTTTGATTTAACAATAAAGATAACGCCTGACACACCAGAATGTATTGCTGTAAACTTAAGGGAAAAGCAAAGCAAAACAAAACAAATAAAAACATCCAAAGACTTCCTTTTAGATTAATTTGACTAAGAGTAAACCTGTGTCGGATGTTAGTTCTCCCAAAGGTTATGTGGGTTTCTTTGAACTGCACAGAAAACAGCATGGGAAAGGAATGAGGGATTCACTACAGGTATCTTTAAGAGAGTTTTACAGACATAAGATGGGGTAGGCTTCTGGGAGGATATAGTGATGACTCCAGCTGAAACTCCTAGTAGCAGGGGTCATGAAGACTGAAAAGGACACCCTCAAACTAGAAAGGACTACTATTGGAAGGAGAGGATTACCAACCCACACACAAAGATGTTGGCCCAAAATATACCTTGCATACTGGATGTGCAGGGATAAAGATAGAGCAAAGACAGAGGGAACATACAACATCAATGCCAGGCCCAACGTGAGACCTACTCCATGGGAGAGAGCCAACTCCTGACACTATTACCAATACTCTGTTATGCTCTCAGACAGGACCCTAGTAAATCTGTCTTTTGAGAGGCTCCACCCAGCAGCAGTTTGTGACAGATATTGAGACTCATAGCCAAACATTGGATGAATCATGTGGCCTTGTCTGGAAAAGTGGGGGTAAGGATAGAAGAACCTGGAGGTGACAGGAGCTCCACCCAGCAACCAGAGGGGTGTGCAGAGGCTGAAGCACTAAGCAAGGACCATGCATGGACTGGACCTAGGCCACCTATACAGAGGCAGCAGATGGGCAGCTCAGACTTCATGTGGGACACCTAGTATGAGGAGTTGGGGACATCTCTGATATAGACTCTGTTGCCTGCTTTATGGTCACTTCCCCATTGTGAGGCTCCCTTCTCAAGCCACAGGGGAAGAGAACATCCTCAGTCCTGATGGGATTTGATGACTTGGGATAGATTGGTCTTGGAGGGTGGGTCTCCCCTTTTCTGAGGAACAGGGTGGAAGAACGGAGGAAGAGGGAGGGGGTGGGACCTGAAGAAGAAAAGGGAAGGTTTTCCCTCACAATATAAAGTGAATAAAAAAGTTAATTAACTAAAACGAATAAAAAGAGAGTTTTATGGAGAAAAAAAATCTACATTGACCCACCAGACTCAGAAGCACTCAGTACTGAAAACCTATATTGTCAAGCTATCTTTATGTTTTTTGCAGCATTCATGGCACATGTTTGTTCTAAGATTGCTTTCAACCTATTGTCTCCTTTCAGCAAAGGATCACCACAACAAACACATACAAAGTATATTGTTTTGATTCAGGGGCATAGAAGAATACATAATTCAAGATTAAAGTTATGAATTAGCTTAGGTTGTAAAGAATGATTACATGGTTTATCCAAGACAAGTATGTTTGGTTATATTGTCCTCTTAAAAGCAAGTTAAAATTAAACAGGCTAAATATACAATAGAATAGCAGCTTAAATACATAGTTTTAAAAGATTGCCAGGGCTGTTATTAACTTTGCTGTGAGGTCTACCAAAAGTTCAGTGTTTGGGAGTCAAGAGATGTTTTCATAAACACTTATCACTAGAGTCAGCATTTTTAATGCTTGGTTAACCTGTGATTAACATGTCACATCATAACGTTTCAAGCTGTGTCCTAAAAGGATCATTTCATCTCACAATACAAAATGCTGATGGACCATTTGGTGGCTTGGGTCCCAGCTAAAATAATAATAAGAAAACTCACTGTATCAACATTTATCTCTCTTCTTGTGGACATGCATGACCAGCAGTCTCATGCTGCCTTATCTTCCTTATGATGATTGACTCTACTTCAAATTATGATCCCAAACAAACCCTTGTTTACGTTACTCTTCCCCATTATTTTGTCCAAGAATGAGTATGCCAAGGAGGAGTGTATCTGGGACTTGTATCAGTTCTAGTTTTAGTGGTTTAAGACACCTCCAGACAATTTCTCAAGTTGGCTGCACTAGTTTACATCCCTCCAACAGGGTATGTAAATTATCTTCACTGAATCCATGCCAGCATTTGCTGTATTCCTTATGATAGTCACTTTGACTTGGGTGAGATAGAAAGATGGAGCTTTAAAGTAGTTCAAATGTGCACATCTATGATGGCCAAGGGATACTTACAAATTTTTTCCCAGACCATTGGTGTTTCTTTTTTCTTTTTTCTTTTTCTTTTTCTTTATTTTTTTTACATATCTAACATCTGTTTATTTTTTAAATTGTACTTATTATTAATTTTATGTATTTAATAACTTTACAGCTCAATCTCAGATCCCTTCTTCCTTTCTTCCCAATCCTACCCCCATAACCCTGTTCCCAATTCCTCCCTTTCCTTCTCAGAGAAGGGGAGGCCTCTAAGGGGTATCAACCCATTCTGGCACCTCAAGTAACAGCATGACTATGTGCATCTTTTCCCACTGAGGCCAGACAACGCAGTCCAGATAGGGGAAAGAGAGCCATGGACAGGCAAGAGAGTCAGAGATACCCCCTACTGCCATTGTTAGGGGAGCCACATGATGACCATGTAGCACATTGTCTACATATGTGCAGGGGAACTAGGTTTTTGAGAAATTTCTATTCAGTTCCATATCTCTTTGGGTTGTTTCCTTAGTGTATAGTTTTCTGAGTTCTCTCTCTCTCTCTCTCTCTATATATATATATATATATATATAATGATAAGTCACTTGCAAAGATTTTCTCCCATTCTGTGGTTTGCCTCTTTGCTGAATGCACTAGTTCCCTTGTCATATAGAAGTTTGTCGTATGAGATCCCTGTCGTCTACTGCTTATCTTATTCCCTGTGATACCTCTGCATTGGAATTTCTTACCTGTATCTAAGTTTATATCTTAGTTTCGCTAACTATTGATATGATGAAACTCCATGACCAAAAGCAACTTGGTTGGAAAGAGTTTACTTGGTTTACACTTCCACACCCCTGTTAATATTTTGAAGGAAGTCAGGAACTCAAACAATGCAAATTCCTGGAGGCAGGGACTGAGGCAGAGGCTATGGAGGAGTGCTGCTTCTTGCCTTGCTTCCACGATTTATTCAGCGTATTTTCTCATAGAACTCGAGGCAACTGGCCCAGGGGTGGTATCACCTGCAATGGGTAGGGATCTCCCACCTCACTCACTAATTAGAGAAATGTTCTATAGGCTTGCCTACAGGCTGATCTTATAGAGACATTTCCTTAATTAGCATTCCCTCCTCTCAGTTGACTTTAGCGTGTGTCAAATTGTCATTCATGTAGCCAGCAGAATTTCTTACTTTTCCATCTATCAGATTAAGGATATTAGACCTTATATTGAGATCCTTGATCTTTTCAGAGCTTATTTTCATACATGTTGAAAGATAGGAATCTAGTTTCATTTTTTGAATTTTAAGAACAACTGTCTCAGCATCATTTACTGAAGATGCATTCTTTTCTCCACTACACATTTTTGGCATTTTGTTAAACATTAGGTAACTGTAGTTGTAAGGACTTATAACTAGGCCCTCAATTCTATTTTTTTTAGCTTACATGTCTTGTTGTGCCATTATCATGATGCCTGTATTAATACTTCCCTATGGTATATTTGCAATCATTAAAAAATTAAGTCACAGCAAAAGAAAATTTGTATTTGGTGCTACTATGTATGCCTATACTTCTTAGTACTTAGAGTGCTGAGGCAGGGGGATCCTAACCTTGCTGCAGGCTGGAATATACAAGCTGACCTTTTCTCAAAGAAGAGCAAAGGGAATTTGGAGTGATTACTTTATGCTTTTAGCAGTATTAGGCTCATTTAATTTATCCATTTATTTGTATTTAAGACAATTATATATTTGTGTGTATATATACATATATATATATTGAAAGTATGAAATAGAATCATATCAAATATTTTTTGTTTTGTTTTTGAAACAAGGTTTCTCTGTGTAACCCTGGTTATTGTGAAACTCGCTTTGTAGACCAGGTTGGCCTCGAACTCACAGTAATCTGCCTGCTGCTGCCTCCAGAGTGCTGGAATTAAAATTGTGCATTGCCACCATGCCTGGTACATATATGTGGATGTGAAAACATGTATGTGGAAATTATATATATATATATATATATATATAATGTTATTGACAGCTTCTGAGGGAGTAAGACATCTTTAAATGAAGATAAAAGTCATTAGCCAAGTATTTTTACTACCCTTAAATCAA
>OU015748.1:77428919-77471419 GCA_907169655.1 Acomys percivali | reverse complement strand
GGGGTGTCTTTAGTCACATGCAATACCAAATACAACAATATGAAAGTTTCTCTGGTTCCTAATTTAAAGAAATAATTTAACCTTTAGTATATGAGAAAGACTATGAGTTGACAATTTTAGACTCTGTTTCAGGGATCTCTGCCAGAAAAAAAAAATGAGATGAACATCATTTTGGTGAGTTTGTCTAGGTCTTAGGAATCATTGTATTGATGTGGCCTGGGCAAAGGGTGTGTGTTACTGTACAATGAGAAGAATGTCATTTCCAAACAATTATGTCTTAAGGGTATATTATTTTTTCACAGATGCTGCTTACTTGCTTCCTGCCTCCCACTTCCTACTGAGATGAGTTTCAAAAGAGCCAACAGTTGTAGAGGTATTTTTATCTCAGTGCTATTCAGGGGAATATTCAAAGTCTCTTGAGTCCATTCCAAAGAGGCAGGAAGTAAACTTTTTGTTACACAGAGACACAAAATGTAATAATGAGCTTTTATTTTTGGAATGCATTCATATCCCCACCTTGGATGCACATTGCTGTTCACTAAGTAAATATTCTGTGACCCAGACAGTTTTTCATAGTAATATAAGAGAGCTACTTAAAGACATTATTTTCATTTTTACCTGTCCAAGCACTATGTACGGAAGGTGATGATGTAGCAAATAGTACACTGTGTCTGAGAACTTCAAGATGGTACTTATTTCATTTATTTGCTTAGTTTTTTATGGTCATTGCTAGTAGCCTCTATAATTTTTACATATTAGAAAAATTGGAATTCTAAGACAATGAGAATTGAGCAAAGCTTCACTGTAATTATATTTGATCTGAAAATGGGCCATGAGGTATACAGGTGGCAATTTTGCTTCATTAGATACTGATTTGAATATGAATCAGGTACATGAACTATACATTTATGAAATAAGCTCATAATGTTAAAATTATCAAAACACTATCTGTGGTGATCTGGTTAGATATCCTGCATACAAACAGCTCTGACCTTTTTTGCTTTATCAGTTATCCTAGCTTCTCACAGTTTCCTTCCTAGTGCCTGTTCATCAACTCTTATGCACCATGGGAGATGTCTGGCACTATGGGAGAATGCTGGGCACCATAGGAGAAGAATAACATGAAGCATAGCCTACAACATCAGAGCACTTGTAAAATGAAGATGAGTAACCTCAGGAGCAGTGCAATCTAATTTCTGACAGGAAATCATGCATCAGACTCACTACTCTATCAAGATAGCAGTAACAAGAAGCAGGAACTGAAGAGGGCCATGAAGAAGAAATACTTGAACATTTTGGATTGTAAACAAACATAAAGTTATTTATGTGCACAGGAATGTAATCTCAGGAATTTTAATCATCACTGGACAAGTTTTCTTTTTTCTTCAAAGTAGATTTAACTATTCATTAAGCATCCAACTTGCTAACAGGAGAGAGTGAAGCAACCTCTAATGGAATCAGGCAGCCAAAGGGCAAGTTGTTACATCACTCAATGTCCACTCAAGGGAGTCATATCTAGAATACATAATTTGCTTTATTCAAAATACTGTGTCATGGCCACCATCATAATACAGAGTGTCTCATATATTAGCCTATTGTATCATATAAAATTCTTTATGGTCACACAATTCATATAAGTAATGTAAAATACAATGGTACTACTTGATCAATCAATTAAGCTTTTATGATATCTACCTTTATATTAGATAAGGTGATTGGCTGGGAAGATGTGCTTTCATTTCAAGATTTCAACTACATTGCTTGGTAAATGACAGGGACTTAACATCTTAAATTTTTTTTAGAAGACTTAGGTCAACTAGAAATATAAGGTGTTGTATCTTCAAAACGCCAAACTTACCCATGTAAAACTATCATGAAGATGGCAGCGCTCTGCTTATTACAAAAATTGCAAATTTGCAGTAAATTACAGCTGCATTTCTGAACTTACTGGTTTTAAGATCTCGGTATGTACATGGATTCATGAAAGTATACACAGATCTATACAGACAGCATACCATTGTCTCATTAAGTATTATTCTTTCAAAATACTGTTATGCAAGAGAAAAAAAGACATGAAAAAAACACTTGAAAATATTGTGCGAAGAATTACCATAAAATATTTGGTATCATAAAAAAAAAAAGATCTTGGTATGTAAAGAAGAGGTGCAGTCTCTAGGAGGAACCAATTCTGTGCTTCTCAAATGAATGAACCCAGCAGGTGAGCACTAGTAACACTAACCTGGCTAAGGTTATTGATCTTCATTCCATTTCCTATATACAATGCATGAAGAACTATCCCTGAAATGAAGGGCGTCTCCTTGGGTGCCTAAGAACATTTTGATGTCCTGAGACAAAATCTGATGAAACATCACAACACAAACACATAGGGCTGCTAATATGTTTAACTTTAGGAACAGATATTTAGACAATTCCACTCATTAAGAAACCAGAAACGCCAAGGAATTTGCTGAGAACAAAGGAAAGATATACTAGTAAAAGTGGAAGGACTTTAAACTACAAACACATGGGCAGATGAAAAAACAAGCACTGTAATTGATAGGAGTGATTTAGGATTGCTGATTCTTTTGTCTGGGAGATGGGTGTGTGGTGTGGTTATTTCCTCTAGATTGTAGTACTCCATTCTTGAGGAACGTGGGGGCTTATAGAATTTTAGGAATGTTCAGAGCTTAAGAGGCTTAAGGATTGTGAGATTCTTCTCCAAATACATAAGCAGTAATTAATTTCTAGGGGCAGAAAACTTGTCTGTAGATCTGCCACAGTCACAGGGAATTCCAGTGAGGTGGCTTTTGTGAGTTACACCAATTCAAAATGAGGCATTGATGACATAATATCTAAGGAACATCATACTCCTGTAACTAACCCCTCACTTCATTTCTCATAAGCAACCTCAGTGAACCCATTGGTTCAGGCACCAACAGAACCAAAGATGCATCTGAAAAAAAGAGTTGCATGGCATCTGGTTTGGGCCATAGAAAACCCAATTCAGTCAAATCCATTTGTGAGTGGAATATCTGCAGAGAAAATTCTAACTAGTATGGATAACTCTTGTTCTTGCTGCAGTGACAGACTTATGAATGGGACTGTAGAATGTGATGTAGTCAGTGATACAAATAGTATGTGAGTACACTATCTTTTGGGAAAATGCCTAGGTACTGTCTCCTTTAGATTGTGTAGAATGATATCCATCTTGAATGAGGTTATAGATTTTAATATGTGCCCCAAAAGGCTAAAGAACTAGAAAATATATTTGAATCTCTAGCAGTAACATGTGTGGGATGGGGTCTTCAGCAGGCTGTGAAAAGAGTTGTTCTACCATTGCCATGTGTGATACTCTAAGAAAATGAGCTCTGGGCCTCCGCTTTCAAGAAAGGACATATGGATGCCATGTTCTGCACTAGCCATTACATTTTCAAGAGAGACGTAGAAGATAAAGAAGTTCAGATCATTTAAGCATTCCATCTGCTATGACTGAGATGACAGAGGAAGGGTGCACTAATTAGATATTTTCGGAGTATTAAGTATCCATTCTTGAGAATCCCAGAACCCATGACAGTGATCACACAGCAAGAGGAAGGGAGTAAAATAAAAGTGACACAACACACTTCTTAGGTGTGATCTTCAGTACAAAGGAAGGAAAATCCATGATTCAGCATGAGGAAGAGGACTTCAAAGATATTCCTGTGTGGGAAATGATCATCAGATATGTTATCCTTAAGTGTATATGTGTGTGTGTGTGTGTGTGTGTGTGTGTGTGTGTGCATATGAGTGTGTGTATGTGCACATGAGGGTGGTTGTGCTCAGAGGCCAACAGATTCCTCAGAGCTTGAGTTACAAATGGTGAGCAGCCTGACGGGTGCTAGGAACTGAACTTAAGTCCATTGGAAGAGTACTGCATGCTCTTAGCCACTGGACCATCTCTCCACCTCAAGTTTTTAAGCAATAAATGACAGAGCCTTTTGCAGCTTTGTTTGAGATGATGTGGGATAGGGGAAAATGAGAGAAGTCTGAGTTCTACAAGAAAAGAGAAAGTAAGTAATACAATGAATTTATCACTGAAACAAGGGCTACTGTATAATAATAAGAAAACCAGTGGCTGATCAAGCAGCTTATATAAACAAGTGATTATCTCCATTTGAGGTCCCCAGAAATAGTGCAAGCTAAATGAAATCAGGTAAAGGACAGATAATCCTGTGGAGTTGGCCATAAGGCCAAATAGGACCAGAGTGTGAGACTGACTCAACAGACACTGCAGGACTAGTATAGAGCTTCAGTGGATTTGAGCCCTGTTAGAACATGTTCTTTTTTAAAAAAATTTTTAATTCAATATTTTTTACTTTTTACATATACATTCATATTATTACACATATATACAATAAACTACCTACAGCAAGAAGAACCATTATACAATCAGGAATTATATAAATGTTACATTCTTAGTGTTTTGGCTCTTTGTGTTTGGCAGCCTTGAAGAAAACCTCTTTTCTATCTTGATGAGTCTAAAATTCTTAATGTAAATCAGTATCTATCATATCTCATCATTAATTAAATTTTTATAATTTATTCAGATCACCTCTCACATCTTTCTGTTCCCCCATCCTTTCCTCTTTTGTCTTATTTCCCCTCCCCTATACCTCTGACAGAAGGGGACCTCCTCCCCCACCATATAAGCACAGCCTATCAGGTCTCATCCAAATAGCCTGCTTTCCCTTCCTCTGAGTGCCACCCAGCCTCTCCTCGAAGGGGAAGCGATCAGCCTAGGGCACCAGAGCACATGTCAGAGGTAGTCCCCACTCTCCCAACAACTGTAGAGAAGAAACTGTCAATTTACTAGATCTGAACTGGGGGTCTAGGTTTACTGCACATATTGTCCTTGGTTGGTACACCCATTTGCCCAGGCCCCCTAGGTCCAGATCCGTCAGCCTTGGTGGTGTTCTTATGGGGCTTCTGGACCCTCTAGATGTCCCTCAGTCGAAGAATGGATAAAGAAACCATGGTACATTTACACAATGGAATACTACTCAGCTATTAAAAACAAGGAAATATTGAAATTTGTGGGCAAATGGATGGAACTAGAAATTATCATCCTGAGTGAGATAACCCAGACCCAGAAAGACACAGATGTGTATACTCACCTATAAGTGGATAATAGCTCAACATAGATGTCCTTTGAGAGTCTTCACTCAGCTGGGGATCAGCACAGATGCTGGGACTTACTGCTGGACTCCAGGTGAGTGTGGTATAGAGGAATGGGGAGATAGAAGGACCTAGAGGGTCTAGATGCCCCTCAAGGACATCTCTATGAGGCTCTTGTGGAACTGAAAAAGTAGAGAAATCAAACAGGGATAAGCAAAGGGCATATCAGCTAAATAGGCATTTCTGGGTCAATTAGAGAGAAGTGCAGCAAGATTTGTGTAAAATCTACATTTCTAAGGAAAAAAAGAAACGATAAGAGGCTAACTCCAGTGTGCTCCATCATTCTCACTCTTGCTATGATAAACTCCACAGCAAAGACAATTTAGAAGAAGAAAGGAGGGTACTACAAGAATTTGATCCATAATAAAAGGCAGTCAGGACAATAACTCAGACAGTAATCTATAAGGACTGCTTGCTTGTTTCTCTCTAGCTTGTTCCCAGGCCTAGATTTATTATATAGGCCAGGATGTCAGCCTAAGGGTAGTATGACCCAAAATGGTATCAACTCATCAATTAATACTCAAGACAATGCCCCACAAACATGTCTGTAGTCCATTTTGAGCTAGGTGATTTCTCAATCAAGTCCTTCCTCTTGGATGACATTAAACTGTGTCAAATTGGTCATACAGGAACGTAGGGTACAGTAATTTCCACCTTCTGGAAGCCTTAGACCGTGTATAAAATTTAGGCAAAAGATAGAATAAATTACAGATTTAAGTGTGCTATACAGAGGAACAGCTTTCTACCCATAGTAGGCTATTTGCCTTTTTCTTCCAATAACATTTATTAGATGTGAAAATTGTTCATTATGACCAATGGAGAAGCAACAGTCAAAGCAAGAAAAACAATTTATGCCAGGGACAAAGTAGGCAAGAGCATGGCCTGGATCCCCTTGTTCCTGAATTGTGCGCAGCAGTTCACACTTGTTCCACCAAGCCCAACAGAATGTGAGAAAATTAGCAGAATTCCTTCCAGATTAAAAAAAGCAACAGTTCTGGCATAAAGTTTGTGTATTACAGAAACTGAACTAAGGCAATGGGTCTTTATTGCTAACATTTCTCTTTAATGTGATGAACAATGCAACAAAAAGCCACGTAGGTGAGGAAACATTTATTTTGGCTGAGAGATCAAGGAAGTACAGTCCATAATGGGGCCGGGGGCGTGGGGGGGTGAAGCACAGCAGTAGTCAAAAGAGCCTATTAGTCTCAGACCATCTACAGTAAGGAAGTAAAGTGTGAGCAAGTACTAGGCCTTCCTGTTGAACCTCAAGGCCACCCACAGGGACACAGTTCCTCCAGCAAAGCTTCAAAAGTTTCCAAACATTTGCAAATAGCCAGCTTGTGACCAAATGTTCAAACATGAGGAATGTTTCATACTCGGACACAACAACTCGCCTCCATTTGATATACCCAACTTGTCTACTGTATTTGAAAAATATCATAGGTGATGAGACTTTCTCATTGGACTTCACTGTACTTTTAAGTGAAAATCTCAGATTGTTCTAATTTACTAATAAAGACTTAGAAGCCAGATGCTGGGGTGAAACACCTGCTAGCTCAGAGGGGCAGAAAAAGCACCTGGCTGACCCTACTCAAGTAACATCCAAATGGAAAAGGCCCGAAGACTCACCAGCTCAGCTGGATGCCCAGGAAGAAAAGGCCAAAAAACCCAAGATCAAAGGCTTACTAGCTCAAATTCCAAGAATCCAAAGCCAAGGAGCTGAGGAGCTCAAGTGCTAGAGAGCTAAGGCCAAAGGGATAAACGCTAAAGAACTAAGAGGTTAAGCTAAATCATAAGATCTCAATGGCTAAAGCTTCTTCTACTTCTACAGGGCCTTAAATACCCCTCAACGCAACATCCTTCCTATTCTTTAACCCCTGCCAGCTGGTTTTTTTCTCTGCTTCTTAACCTAGGGTTAACTTTATTAAGTCCCATGTACACATAACTTTTGGATTAAAGGTGTGTGTTAGGTCTCAATCATGCCAAACAAAAGACAGGGTTTGACAGTTCCCAATCTCAGGGATCATATTGGCATCAAAAATCCTGCAACACTTTACTGGATTTTTAACAATCTTCACAACTTATAAATTACAAGACCACTTTTAGCTTATATGAAACAGATGATCAAATGCCCCAGGGATCTTGCCCACTTTTTGTAAAAAGGCCTTTTTATATAAAACCAGCCTGCTAATACTGGAGTGTCTTACAGATTCAAAAGCATTTGGAGAAATTGTAAAGATAGCATTTAAAGAAAGTAATCAAGTCACCTGGCATGGATACACCCAACATGAATAAAGTTATTGTCTTGGCTGGAATTAATTATTTGGCTGAATAGATACTGTATCTGGGATGAACAAACATGTCTACTAAGATAAAATATGCTGCTGCAACAGGATCTAAGTCTATCCCAGACTGTTGCAGAATTCACTCTGTAACTGAACTGACAGTAATCCCTCTGCCTGGGCTACATTATCAAATAGCAGAAATGAGACATCATTACCTAGAACCAAGGAAGCAATGTTTTCTTTTGGCTATTTGTTATGGTGATAGGTCAGTCATACATGGCAGTGACTGTGGCTCAGCCCATAGCTATAGGAATTCAAATGTAAGGCTGTTCACTTTGTGGCAGACAGAAAACAGGAGGTGGGTGTAATCATTTTTCTCCATGCATCGTATTTTCAAGACAACACATCCTTCGTATTTTTACCAGAAATTGAAGAGAAAGGATCCACACCTGAGCCATTTCAGCTTCAAGCCATAACAGTTACATCAGTTCATATTTTGACAAAAATCCCCTTTCCATCTCAAAATGTATATTGTGGAAACCTTAATATTCGTTAATATTATACTACATGAATACACTACACATCACCTAACAAGAGTAGAGATGCAAACTTGGAGAAAATATCAGGTGCATCTTAATGTTGTCTTAAAAATATGTGTGGTGTGTATGTGTGTGCATATTCCACAGTGTAGGTATAGAGGTCAGAGTACATCTTGTGATGACAAGTTCTTTCCTTTCAATCATATAGATTCTGGGGATGGACCTCAGGTCATCAGTCTTTGAAGAAATACCTTTACCATCTGAGAAATCTTTATACATACATTATATATATACACACATATATAATACACATATGTTATATACACTATACATGTAGATTCCTAAATATAACCTTCTCAGTACATATAATATTATTTGTATGTATGGTTATGAAATTCTACATGTGCAGCACTGCAAACATTCACACACATACACATATTTGTGTGTATGTATGTATGTATGTATGTATGTATGTAACATATTTATTTGTAAGTTAAAGAATATAATGGAGTTATATAAGATACTAACTTGACAAGCATGGACTTTGGTGACTTTGTATTGCATAAGTGGTTTTCTTGGCTGTAAAGTTACTCTAAGTAACTTTCCAGAAATTCTCTTTTCTCTTTAACACAAACAGTATCAAGGAAACAATGAAATTTCGATATTGGTGTCAACTTTAAATGTCTGGGCCATGAATGTTCTCTATAATTTTCAAAACACAAAAGTAACCAAGATGTCCTCCCAAAGTTGGGTGGATAAACTGTATTGTTTCTATGCTAATTACAATGTGCAGTCAATGAGCTACTGAGTCATGAAATGATACAATGAAGTTTAAATGCACATTCTTAAATGAAAGAAGCTAGTGTGAAAGTCTATGTTCCAAATATATGACATTCTGGAAAAGCAAAAGAGACATTGAGAAAATGAAAAATAAGAGCAGTTTTTGTGAGGAAGATGATGACAGAGGATAGCTAGTCAGAGTATGAAGGATGCTGGGGCAAGAAACTGTGCTTTGGACTGTTATAGAAGAAGCATTGAACACTTGTTAAAAATCTGTACAGGTCACCAGCACTGCAGTCACTCCTGACAGAAAAGCAGGCTTATGTATTAAAATGATCAGTGATATTTCAGCTTCATAGAAAATGTTTGGTAATAAGCATGACATTAATAGGCGAAGCTGCACTGGGGATGGGAAGGCAGCACAGTTGTGTAAAACTTCAATTTCCTCAGAGCTGAAAACTACTTTAAAATATTTAATAATTAAAATAAAATATGAAGGTGATGTTTATCCAGTAAACATCATCACAAATACTTTCACTGTTCCTGCTCCATGTCTGGCTTCTCGTCCAGATGTGGTAGAGAGTAGCAAGCTGAAGCTGACCATCAGTTGCTCAACTGAGAAGAGGCAGGAACCATAAAAACCCATGACTGAAGTACATGCCTCTGATCCTTCTACCTCAGCGGCTGTGAACAGCAATATGGGCTATTCACCCATGCCAGGATGGCTGCATTCTGATTTTTTCCTATTGTCCTACCCCCAAATTCGTGTAAGAGCTACTTCTAAAGCAAAGTTCTTGTTTTTGCTTTTGTTTAATGCTTACTCTGTTATCTACTATAAGAGTTACCTAATCCAAAAACAAGGTTTTGGAAAAAACAAACAAACAAACAAACCCAAGTTTTTGGATCTAAAGAAAATTTGTGTGTGTGTGTGTGTGTGTGTATGTGTGTGTGTGTGTGTGTGTGTGTGTGGTATGTGTGTATATGTGCGCATGTGCACCCGTGAGAGTGCAGCTTTGTGTACATCACATGTGTTCAAATTTTAAATTCTCTGGAACCAGGGATACAAGTAGTTGTGTGTCACCTGACATGGGTGCTGGGTGCCAAATCCAGGTCTTTGTAAGTGTTAAAGTGCTTTTAACCACAGAACCCTGAAACTGTAGGGTTTAAAACCATCCTCTGTATTCTGAATACAATGTAATGAGAATCAGACCATCGCGTTTATGATCAAAAAGTAAAATTAAAACATCATTTTAACAAAGGAAAGAACATTACTAGTGTTTTGTTCTCTGGTCATGGCCTTCAATATTTGTTCCTCATTTGTAGTCTATGAATAAATAATTTATCTGGAATTGAAATGTGTATTTAAAATGACTTACTATAAAGCTTCTCCCAGAATTGGTAACATACTCTGCTACAGGGCACTTAATTTGTGTATCTTGCCCAGGAACACATTTTGCATAAGAAATAAACAGTAACTCACCTTTATGCTTGATAAGTGACTAGGCATTGTACATTTTGTCCAAGTAGACCACATCTAATTCAAACCGTTTTAATAGCTTATATTTTTCTCCCAACAGCTGCTGCATGCAGTTGAGATAATTCTGAACTAGCCCACAAGTGTTTATGTAAAAACTCCAGTACAGGATATATTATCTAACATAATTACACATTTGAAAGATGCAAATGTGCAACCTGAAACCCTGAACATCTTGTGAAATGTATTCTAATTAACTAATGCATGGTATTTCTTGGTCATTGTTAGAGATACCATTTTATGGTTAATAACCCTGATGTGACTGTGTGTGCATGTGTGTGTGTGTGTGTGTGTGTATGTGTGTGTGTGTGTGTGTGTTTGTGTTTTCATCACGATATTGCAGCTATGAAAATTTTTCTGTTTGCTGCCTCATGAGTATCTGTGTCCTGGCAAAACCACAGCTTTTGCCTCTCAGGAGATAGGAAAGATAGATTATTCCTCAAAAAGCTGTGAGTGATCACAGCCCAGGAATACAGATTAAGATCATATCAAATTACATGTTCCAATGAGGTAGCAGTTTCTTGAACTTTTTATAGTGACAGATCAAAGACACAAATAAATCAAGACATTTTTAAATACATTGGCTATATTAGGTAGGTAGATTGTAGTGAGCTGGGGACAATGCTGCTATAGGCCTTAGATACTATTGGACAACATGATTAGCCCTTTCAGTGGCAGAAAAATAGGGTTTGGGTAAGTTAATACATTCCAAATAGTTTTTTTTCAGGATATTAGGTCATGCTTTATCTGGTAGTCCTTAGTTCTGACACATAACAGGGCAAGAAATTAGTATGCTAGAGTACAAAATAAGTTGTAATTACTTGGGACTTTCAACACTTCAACCTTTCCCTATTGCTGACATTCTAGTCAATCATCCAGTTGTCCTTTGCAGATTTAATGTCCACCCAAGAATTCTCACTCACATCACCCAGGAGATAGCAAAGACACAACCCTATGTCTCTAATTCTTTTTTTCCTGACCATTTAAATTAGAAACTTATAGTCAATTTTATAGAAAAAGTAGTAATAGATTTCTTAACAGTATGTATTAATAGTGTTTGACCTAAGAGGATCTTAGTACCATATAGAAAAACTTTTCTCTCTCAACATTCCTATAGCTCTGTACACTCTTTACCTCCTTCTCAAATAGTGCCATATATTTAGTTCTCTGAATTAATCACACTTCACTCACCTTCAGGGTTATGAGATGTTCTAAGTACATAGACTTGGCAATATTTTCTCTGACAAATTCCTAGTTTGTAAAGAATTTTTAGATCTATTTTCATGGTCTGCATCTAGCTTCCATTGTGAGTTTTTCCATTAGATAGGACACAGTGGATGGCTACTGCTGACTCATATCTTTTATCCTTGGAATCTCTTTAGATATATTGTATTTTTACATTTATTCTTCAGTACTTTCAAGATTTCTGTCCTGCCTCATAGCTTTCTTAGCAACATCTCCCTAGTGTATTTGTGATTTTGTAAACCCTCTCAAGGCTTGGTTATTCTAACACTACCTACAACCTCCAAATAGAATTCTGTCATCATTCATCTTGAGGCAATGATCCCTCTACTGCTGTTGAATCATAGTGTGTTCAAAATCATTGACAAATACACTTTTTATTTGTCTAATAACTCTTACTTCTAACACTAGCATGGTAGAGAAAATCAGACACTAGCACTCAAAGGCTCCACTGGGTATCACAACCATCATATAATGTGTTGACATTTTCATTTAGCTTAAAATATATATTATGAGCTGGCATCATTGAAAAATTGGCCAATGTGTAAAAGAAATGTGCTAGAGAACTATACTAACTAATAAGAATAACAACCGCAATAGCTTTTAGAATTTCCTGAATGCTTAAAAAATATATTCACATGATTGTTTGTACTACCAGTGGCCATTCAAAGATTCTGAATTCAGCCAACTGTTGATACGATCTTAAAATTCATATATTAAAATTTATAGACATTTTTCTTATCGGTACTCACTAAATAATATGATATAGCAATATTTTATTAGATATTAGAATAACGGCCTAAATATATATGAGAGGAGTTACAGTGTATATATACAAACACTATATTTGTTTCATTGAAAGACTTATTCATCTATAGACTTTGAATTAGAAGAGTTCCTGGAATATGACACCCACAGAACCCAATGTTCACTGTACTTAATGAAAATGATGTTATAATAATTACTAAAATGTAAGAATTAAAAAAGGATGTGATTAAACAATTGGACTGAGCTCTTCACCTGGGGCTTTTTAAAGGTAAAGAAGTGGCCAAATTGAACTCATTTGGGATCTGAGTTAAGGTGCCCTGGATTTGATCACTTCCTTATGATTGGGAGGCCCTGTGGGCACACAGAGGAAGGGGATGCAGGCTATGGGGATGCAGACCGCATGGGCTGTGGTCATATGGTGGGGGAGGAGAACCCCTTCTGTCAGAAGTCTAGGGAAGAGGAATATGAAGATGGAGGGAGGATGGGAATTGGAAGATACAAGGGAGAGGATAACAAGTAGCACATAATGTGAATAAGTTATAATAAATTTTAAAAAGGAAGAAGAAAAATGGAAAGAGATGATATACATATCTATGATATATGTATAAGTTCATTTATCACATTACAATCATTGTAAAAGTAAAATTTAAAGGAATTAAACAAAAAAAGAATTTCTACTACTGAAACCACAGCAGTTTGTTACATTAAATAGAAAATTCCTCCTAGTCTAACTTTAAAGGGAACATCCTGAGCAGTATTTCTCTGTAGTAACTCTCTATAATGTGTTTTTTCATATGTTATGTCATTTTCTCCACACTCTACCTAAATTTGTGCTGAGACAATTAGCTCTCTCTGTGTGTCTCTCTGTCCCTGTCTCTGTCTCTCTGTCTCTGTCTCTGTCTCTGTCTCTGTCTCTGAATCTCCTCTTTCTTTCTTTTTCTCTTTTCCTACCTCTCCTTGGACTAGAAGAAATTTAAAAACAAACCTGATAGTCATTAATGCCTTGGTTTGTTGGGCTGATTCAGCATCTAAAACAGAGTTGCTTTTATTAAATATTTATTGGTAAATATTGATCCATACATATTCTACCACTCTAGAAACATTTTGACAGTATTTTAAATACTGTTCTCTATAAAACTTTAAGAAGTTATTGCTGATAACTTGTGAATAATTGAATCAAATACAATTTTTAATCCAAAAATTCTTTAATATAGACATCTAATTAGATTTTCACAATCAAGCTTTAGAGTATAAGAGAAAGACACTAAATGAATTGTACTAATGGGTACTTACTGATGATCAAACTATGCAAAACCTGAATTAAATCACAGTCTACAAAGAACAACATATTATGGTATAAACTTCAGAGTCTCTAAAGCTGGTTGAGGGAGAAATCCTTGCTCTATAAAGTGACCCTTAGATATTAGTACATAAATCAAGATATGAGATCAAATAATATTGCATCTAGAGCTTCATTGTCCCCACTACTGGAAGGTTGCAGTTCATTGGTTTATTAAGAAATGGGATAATACCTTAAGACCCAGCTTTATCAATCCTTGACATATACCCCAAAGATTATCCACCATACAACAAGAATATTTGCTCAACTATGTTCATAGAAGCTTTACTTAAAATAGCCATAAACTAGAAACAACCCAGATATCCCTCAACTGAAGAATGGATAAACAGTGATACATTCACACAGTGGAATATTACTCAGCTTTTAAAAATAAAGATACCATTATATTTTCAGCAAATGGATGTAAATAGAAAAAATAATCCTAATGAAGTAACCCAGACTCAGAAAGACATACATAGTATATACTCAGTTACAAGTGGATTTTTGCCATATATTACAGGATTAACATATTATAATGTTCATAGGGTACCAAGTCTCTTCTTGGTAGCCTGCTATCCTTCCTCTGAGTGCCACCAGGCCTCCTCCTCCAGGGGACATGGTCAAATATGAGGCACCAGAGTACATGTGAAAGTCATACCCCACTCTCCACTCAACTGTGGAGAATGTCCTGTCCATTGGCTAGATATGGGTAGGGGTTTGAAGTTTATGGCCTGTATTGTCCTTGGATGGAGCCATAGTTTGAGCGGGACCCCTGGGCCCAAATCTGCCTATCATAATGTTCTTCTTGTAGGTTTCTAGGACCCTCTGGATCCTTTAACTTTGCCATTCGCCCAAGCTTCTCTCATCTAGAGTCCCAATAGGATGTCCTCCCCTCTGTCCCAGTTTCCTGGTAAGTGAAGACTTTCATGGGACATGCCCCTTGGGCTAGTATGCAGATATAAGTGAGTATATACCATTTGACTCTTTCTGCTTCAGTCATAGGGGAGGGGAGTAAGGGGAAAATGGGAGGGAGGGAGGAATGGGAGGATACAAGGGATGAAATAACCATTGAGATGTAATAAGAATAAATTAATAAAATTAAATTAAAAAAATAAAGTGGAAGAGTAAAGAGAAGTCTTAAAGTGTTCATCAAAGAGAAATAAAAATTACCCCAGTCATATAAAAACAAAAACAAACAAAAAAAATACTACAATGCACAAACCCAATGAAGATGAGTAACAAGGAAGACCCAAGGGAAGATGCTTAAATATCACTCACAAAAGGTATTAGAATAGACAGAGGTAGTGCTTGAATAGAGGGAACAAGATAGAAGAGAGAACACAGAGAAATAAGGGTGGAGATCAGTCAGGGGAGAGCACGATGGGACAACAGAGGGCCTGCAGAGAGAAGATAAACTATGGGAATGGGCATCTGCAAGACAAGCTGGAGACCCATGATAAGGCATGCTTCTGGAAGGATATGGGTGTGACTTTAGCTGAGGTTCCTAGTAGTAGGGTTCATGGAGTCTGAAGGGGCCTCCCTTTAACTATACAGGACTCTTAGTGGATGGAGGGAAACAACTCAACCTCAAAATCTTGATCCAAAATTTACCTTACTTATAAGATGTGCAAGCTTAAATACAGAACAGAGACTAAGGAAATGTTCAACTAGTGCCTGGCCCAAAGTGAGACCCGCCCTATGGGAGAAAGCCAGACCCTGAGTATGTTAGTGATATTTCGCTATGCATAGCTATCTTTGATGTAGCTCTACCTAACAGCGGTTTGAAACAGATCCTGAGAGTCATAGCCAAACATTGGGCAGAGCAGCAGGGAGTCTTGTAGAAGAATGGGGGTAATAGAAGGACCCAGAAGGAACAAGAGCTCCACAAGAAGTCCAACAAAGCCAACTACCTGGGCCCAGACAGGCTTATATCAATGGATGCACCAACCAAGGATCGTGTATGGGCTCAAATTAGGTCCTCTACACCTAGCTGATGGGCATCTTGGTCCTCATGTGGGTCCCCTAGAAAGGGAACTGGGTGCTATCTTTGACATGGACTCTTGCCTGTTTTTAATCAATTCCCCTGGTGGAGCTGCTTTTTCAGGCCACAGGGAAAGAAGATGTGCTCAGTCCTAATGCAACTTGCTGTGATGGTGTGGGTTGTGAGGTGAGGCTCCCCTTTTCTGAGGAATAGTGGATTGGGGACAGGGGAAGAGGGTGAGAGGGTGGGGCTGGGAGGAGGTGAATGCATATATAAATAAAAAATTAAACACTTACACATAAACACACACACAAAGAAATGGTTTAATAAATAAGACCAGAGGATGAAATTTAGTCAATGTCAAATTTTCATATTTCTGCCTATTCTTCTGTGTGCATGTTTACCAGTAACTTATCAGCAATTGTTACTATAGATACCAAGAATATAGCTTGGCATTGTTCTTCGCCAAAGGCATCATGGTAGAAGAGACATTGAAGAAATATCAAATGCCCTGCTCTTCCTTGGATGTGGGAGCAAGCTCATAGAAAAATTGTTTGATAGTCATTGTCATAAATTTCATTCAAAGCTGAACACTTTCCTCATTTCATCTCAAACCCACAATTAAGACATTACCTACTAAGTCTAACTTTATTGATTTATTTTTATTATCCATGTTTTATGTTTCCTGCTCTTCCCTGAGTGTTTTTTAGTGTCTTCTCTGTGTCAGACATAGATTCAAGCTCTCAGGATCCAGACATGAACAAAGCAAACCACAAACAAAGCAAAGCCTAAAGTCCTTTCTCCATAGAGTTCACATTCCTAAGGAAATACTTCATACTTACTTCCATAGAGAGACAACTATCTCTACTAAGCAAAGGAGACATTTATTCCAGACACCTGACAGCCTGAATACATTAAAATAGTGAAACCTGAAACCTAAACAGGTACATGATAATCTCTCTCTGTCTCTCTGTCTCTCTGTCTCTCTGTCTCTCTGTCTCTGTCTCTGTCTCTGTCTCTGTCTCTCTCTCTCTCTCTCTCTCTCCCCATGTGTTTGTGTGTATGTGTGTGCATGTGTGTGTGTGTGTGTGTATGTGTGCGTGTGTGTCCCAAGATAACCCAGCTTTCAGATGAGTCTTTGAGATTCAAATGCAATTACTTCTATTCCTTTTACACACCATGGGAATCTCTGTTGTTGTTTTTGTAATATCTTATATTTTTGTTGTGAACTGTTGGGAAAACATAATTTTCAGATTGATTAGGCATTTTCAGCTCTTATTGAATTTCAGGCATAGGCCTTACTTTCATTGGCTGTTCTTATCTTTGGCTGCTGTGTTAACTTAAATGTGTAATGCAGCTTCTTTTTGTATGTTTTTTTAAAAAGTTGTTCACTTTACATCCAGATTGTAGCCCCCTCCCTCATTGCCTCCCAGTCCCACCCTCCCTCCCTCTTTCATCCTCCCCCCTCCCTAGTCCTCAGAAAGGGGGAGCCCTCCTCTCCTATCTTCTGATCTCAACCTATCAAGTCTCATCTGGACTTCCTGTATCCTCTTCCTCTGTAGCCCAGCAAGGCTGCCCTGCCAGGAAGAAGTGATCAAGGAGTGGGCACCAGAGCCCATGTCAGGATTGGCCCCACTCCCCATATTATAGGACTCAAAAGGAAACTGTGATGCCTAATCTACTACATCTTAGCAGAGGGTTTAGGTTCCCACCATTTGTGGTCCTTCATTGGTACATCAGGTCCTGCAGCACCCCCACCCCTGCCCGGATTTGTTGGCTTCATTGTTTGTTTGTTTTTTGGGGAGCTCCTATCCCCTCCAGTTCCTTCTATTCCCCCAACTCTTCCATAAGACTCCCTGCACTTCTTTATGTTCAGTTCTTTAGTGCTGATCTTAATAGTCATTGTATGTAAATGTGTGTGTGTGTGTTTTTTTTTTTTTTGTAGAATTTGTATGAGATGACAGGTTATTATCACATAATAAAATGAAACACAGAGAATGGAGAAATTTTACAATTACAGTTTGGAGAATCTTATTTTTCAACCCTTCAAGATCTAACTTCACTTTCAGTCATTCAACTCTTCACCATCCCTGGAAAAGACCATATCCATAAGGCCACGTTAATATACTTCTAGATGAATCTGCACATCCACCATTCTCTACCTTAGTTCTGACTTCTTCTCTTTTTTATTCATGGTCCACGATTGTCCTTCCTCATCTATCTCCATTAGTATACAAGCTCCAATATATCAGAACAAATTTGTTTTTATGTAAAAGTTCTGGCCCTTAGATCATCAGGCAGCATGGTCAAATGGGCTTGGTTATGTTTAATATGTGATCTATGTGTAGTTCATGTAGTGGAAATTACTTACATACTTATTATTTTGAAAATAATTCCAAAGAATATTTTACAATACACAAAATTATATAAATTCAATTTTTTAGTTTGTTCAAATAACTTCTCTAATGTATCTTGGAGTTGTCCATTTCCTTAGTTAAGTCCTTGAAGGGGTGTAACTTATGCAAGAAAGATGCTTATTCAGCTCACAGTCTTGGGGGCTGAAAGTTAAAACTCTAGGGCTTCTTTTGTATCTTTCCTGGTGGGGACCTTATAGTACATGGAATCAAATTGATAATGTGTGCAAGGTGGAAGTAATAGTGATCCTGAAAGCCAAAAGGGAAAAAGAGGGCTATCTTGTTTATTCTAGTCAATACCCACTAAGGACAACTAACTCATTCCATAAGAAGAGAATTGATTATTTGGAAGGTCAGTGTCCCTAGTCATCAAGTCACCTCTCATGTAGCTCTGCCTTCTGAATGTACATTAATTCTCTATGATGCCACCAGAAGACTGAAGTTATACCAAGTGGACCTTTGGAGGAATAAAACACATCCACCAGGCAGGAGGTGTTTGCTGATTTCACGAAGCCACACTGATTATTCATGGATCTTGTGACTGCCTTTGTGACTCATGAGCAATACGATGGTGACAGACAGAGAGAATATCTTTATTCTATGACCCTTTACAGAAGACTGTTGTCATCCTCTAGATTAGAAGCAGAACATCCAACCTTTTGACAATACAAAATATCATCAGCTCCAAATGTCTTGGGCCACAGTCTCATGGGATACATGAGCCCCATGGCCACAGTGAGAACACAGCTTGGTTACAGGATTCCTGTTCTGAATTTTAACTCTAGAAAAAAAAGTCATTACAACTAAATTAAATTTACTTTATTCATTTTTTCCTTTATTCTTAATAAAGATTTGTGTACTACTCATGAAACCTTAAAACTTTCAGCTAAACTAAAAGAACAAATTTATTAACAACTGAAAAAAAGTGACACTTATACAAAATGCAAATATAATGCCTTGAATTCTCATAATCTTCAACTGTACACCATAGAAGTGATGGGGAAAGGGATTAATGGATAGCAGGAATCTTTAAAAATATTAAGTATTTTACACATCTTTATAAAGTATTGGAAGTACTCAGCGAATTAATTCCCACAGAACAACTTGCTTATGTCTTTGTAATTATTATAAGATTATTAATACACATGTTCTACTTAAAATGAAACCCAAATAGGCTCCATGCCTAGTTTGGAAAATATTGACAGATGATGTACCCTGAGGGACATCGGCACCTGTCTTCATAGAGTTGGGCATGGTAGTTGTCCATGCCTAACTGGATGCCCTCACACTCATGCTGATATGGATACTGATGGGTTTTGAATCAAGACATGAAATTTGGAGAGAAATGGATTGAGGGAGTTCAGTAAGACTGGAAATACAGAGCTAGTGATAGATATGATCAGAAAACACTGTGTGTGAAATTTTCAAGGAAAAAATAAATGAATACGAATTTTATTTAATGTCTGATTCACAGTCTCTTCTCTAACTATTAATGATACATGGAAGAGAGACTTAAATCTGTCATGTTCCATTGTAGTTTTCCTTTTCTAGTACATAGCAGGGACATGCTGTTTGGATAATTTCATGGTTCTAAAAGAAGTTTAAAAGTGAGGCCAAAGGAATCTATGCTAGACAATATGTTGTTTGGACCCAGCCTCCATTATTTCAGACTTATACTATAAGACAAAGTTAAAAACAATAGATGATTAAATTGTATAAAACTCACACCCTAATAAAGTATCAATGTGATTAATCAGCAGAGCACATTTTAATGCTGCATAACAAACCAAGATGAGCTCATCTCATTCCTACTAGCAGCAATAAACAAAGATGTATAGGTATCTCTATGGGAGGATACAGAGTCCTTTCAGTATATGGCCAAGAGTGTTATAGCCAAGTCATATGACAGCTTACTTGTTTCTGTTGGAGAATCCTCTGGACTGAGTTCCACAGTGGCTGTGCTAGTTTACACACTCCCCAGCAATGAATAAATGGCGCTTTCCCCCCACATCCTCTCCAAAGTTTACTCTCATTTTATTTCTTCATCTTATTCATTCTCATTTACATTTGCCTTTCACTTATGGCTAACAATATTGAACACTTTTAGAGATATTCATTATCTATTTTTTATTTATTGTTGAGAAAGTTCTGTTTCTTTCCTGACTCATTTATTGATTGGTAGGTTTTTTTTTTTTTTTTCGTTTTTCGTTTTACTTTTGCAGTTCTTAATATAGTCTAGATCTCAACATTCTATCTGTGTATAACTAGCCAATATTTTCTCCTATTCCATTGACTGGATGTTCTTTCTGATGATATTCTGCTTTGTTGTGCAGAAATGTTTTAATTTCATGTGGTCCAATTTGTTGATTCTTGGGGCTATTTCTTGCATTATTGGAGAAGAGGTAATTTCTTACTGCAGCCCAGTGAATTAGATTTTTGACATAGCCAGTCCTTACTGTTACTTTCATCTCAGTTTCTTTGATGAGAATTTTAAAAACACTGTTTGCCTATTCATTGACTCTTTCCATTTATTATTGATCAAAAAGAATATTTATGCCTTTTATTCATTTTTTCTTTCATATACTTACAACACCAACATGATTGTTAATAGGATGTCTTACACATCACACATAGTAAACCATTGTCATTTAGTTTTACTATTTATAGTTTATCTCTCTCTCTCTTTTTTTTTCTTTTGATGATGGCTAATTAGAGACTCCAACTCCCTCTTTTACTTGTGGGTTAATCCATATCATTCATACAAGTCAAAACACAAGCCGGTAGGATTCTGGAAATGATAACAAATGGATATGTGAAGAAAGAGATCTAATCAATAAATAATCCAACTCAATAGAGAGAATTTTATCATACCTTTTGAAATTTGGGTAGAATCTGAATATGTTGTGTTCAGACAGAATTTGTCAAAGTATAGGAAAAATATAAATTCCAATTTAATTTATTCTTGAAGCTCAGTGTACATTAGAATGGCTTGACTATGCCTTGAATTTGTTAAATGGGTTAATTGAATTATGTGGTTTGAAGCAGCAGAGTTTCTAGGCATTTGTCTCTAGAGGACTTTGAACTTATTGAACCCTTTTACCAAAGGTCAAAGGGTGATGGCTCCTGGGAACAATTAGTAAGCTACCTAATTAGATTTGATTAATCAGCTCTGAACCATTGCCTGACTTCTGGAGAAGTGAGGCCCATTTAACACAGGAGCTCTGCTGACTACCATAGCCCTGTCTGATGGGCAGTATATATAATAGCGCTGACATACAAGGATCTTATTTTATGAGGAAAATGGAACAGAGACTACAGCCTGGATAAAGTATATAAATTATAATTATATAATTCCCCCTCCTTTTCCTCAGTCTATTCCTTCGCTATATCCACCTCTTTTCAAATTTTTGGTCTAATGATTTGTGGAATACAAATTTAGCATGCTGGTTTCATTCAGTGTTGCTTTTATGTATATGATTTCAATCCTGACCATTTGGTAGTGGATAGCGTACTATGTGGCTCATGTTTGAAGAACACTAAGTTTTCCTCTTGTAGTTCTATGTATAGTGGTGGGTCATGTGAGATTTTCCCCTCCAATATTAGCATAACTATAAGTGTTGTTATTCAGTTCTTGTTTAGGCAACCATATTGTTCAGGTATTTCTAATGCTTTGAGTTTTATTAGATGCATAAATAGAGGTACTAACATGAGAAAGTGAAAATTTATGGGGCCCATCCAAAGTGAAAAAACTATAGGCATCTAAAGAATTCTGAGAGTGGTAGAAACAATCCTTCCCAGGGATGAGACTCCTAATTGGGTATCTTATATCAAATGGTTATCCTTGAAATCCCCTGTAATAATGCACATGCAAAGATACTAAGCACGTTGTATTTACATATTTATATTTGCAAATTGGTTTTTGTGTGCTCGTGCATGTGTGTGTGTGTGTGTGTGTGGGTATGTGTGTATGTGTGTGTGTTTGTATGAGAGAGAGAAAGAGAGAATGATATTTAAGTAAAAAGATTAGTTGTTGAGAGAGAGCAAGAAAGGTTACATGAGAAGAGGTGTAGAGAAGAAAGGGAAGGAAGAAAATGATGCAATTATATTTATTTTTATAAAATCAAATATCAAACCATATATAATAAGGGTTTATTTCTATTTCTATTTCATACATCTTGCTATGGACACCAATATGACATGATAGAGTTTATTTTCTTGTGCTCAAAAAAATTATAAAACAGTGTATGATTCAGAATGAAGCCTATGATGGCAGCAGCATTAAAAGAGGTGTAATAGCATGGTGTACAAATACAGATGTAAAAGATACCATCTGTCAGAGACATCTGTTAGTTTTTGTCTGCCCAGTTTCTCTTTCCTTTTCTGGTAACTGCACTCTGATTTCCTTTTGGAAAGCCATGCTTCTTTCAGTCTCAATTCCACATATATTGAATGGCCTTAGCCAAGCTCTTTGGTTGGAATGTCATCTGACTTGGGTCAAGGAGTTCACAATAAGGTCATTTTGAGCATCAGAAAATTGCACTCTCTTTTAATCTTGCTCTCCAAACTTTCTGCTCCTGCTCTTGTCATTGCTGTAGGGATCAGTTGTGAGTCTATGAATATGACTAAAAGTCATTTTTCTCACCGTCCAAAAGGGCCCTAGCTGTGCAGTGTGATGTCATCAGTGGTAATAAAAAGAGAAACTGTTGGAGAAAGACCACTGTCTTCATCCTTGAATACAGCCATGAGCAGAACCAGACTCTGCCCTAGTAATCTTAGTTGTATGAGATAATAAAGGCACCTTTTCCTTAGTCATTTTAAATTTTGCCTATCAAATTTTAATATAAAACTTATGGTCTAAGCATGAATAAAATAATTATCTTGAGTAGTACATGCATATTAGTGTTCTAGAAGAAAATTAGTATCTCTTTCATCACTACCATCATCAGCATCATCAGCATCATATCTTCACTCCTTATTCATATACACTTACTCTGTTTCATTGTCTCTCAGTTATAAGCCCAATTTTCAAACAGCTATGTACAATAGCTTTCTGTTCTCTCACAATTAACCTCAGAAGGAGGGGAAAAGTGGCAGTGGTAAGTCATGCCGGTTATCACCTTTGGATATCAAGCATTTGAGGAAGCCTAATAAAAGCAGAAGCTCTGTACATTACCTTACCTGACAAAATGTGGATGAATTAGTTGTGTGATGCCTGCCTATAGACGCATTAAATGAACCTGCACAATTCTGAGAAATAATACCTATCTATAGTTTTAAGAAATATGATTCTGGGGTGTTTGGTTATGTTGAAGATTCACCGTTATACATCTTAAAGATTCTAGAAAAGAGAAATAGTTGGTGATTCTGTGGTTTTCTAGTATTTTCTAATTTACTCTTGATTTAGCTCATTCCATTCATCATGGCATACTCAAAGAATAGCATTGTGCACCATGGCAGAATAAATCAGATAAGCATGGATTTGAATAGAAGTGACTGGACAAAACAGAATTTTTATAGGGAACAAAGGACTTAAGTTTACTATTTTTCAATGAAAATTATCTAATTTCCCTTCAAATTAAGTAATTCTCTAACCCCCACTGGGACATGTCGACTATGGTCATTATGTCAAACAGTTCTGAGTAACTTTCATAGTTCATCTGAGGGACCCAGGGCATGTTTCCTTGTAACAAATACATTGCTCCAATGTGTGCTTCTCAAACACAGATTTTTCTACAAGTGTTTAAAAAGCAAGATACATTCCCACTTAAATCAGTTGACATGTTTGTGTATTCAGAAAAATTTCTATTGATCAGAAGTACTGCTTAAGAAATATATCAGTTTTCACCACTGCTTTCAATGTTTGGTGAAACTGGCACAAAGAAAAAGAAGCTCAAATTTGGGAGATTTTCTATTGTGCTGGAAATATTATGCAGGTGATATATTTCATCCTCTCAGAAATGTTATAAGTTATGCATTATGCAATATTTAGTTTCATGGAGTTAACTATTGTATTAGTTGGTGTTCTCAAGGAAAATGTTTACTCCTGTAAAAGTAACTTTTATTTGCCTGATGTAACCTGCAAAGTTTACAGCTTCCATCTACTAAACTAGGCCTAGTCCTGGAAGCTTCTAGCCTCCATATAAACTAATCTAGGCCTAGAATGCTTTCAATATCTGACTTACTAAGCTCATCCTTTCTAGCTCTTTCTGAACTCTGGCTGTTATTTTTCAAACTCCTCTCTTATTGACTGTTTCAAACTGGATTCCCTCAGCTTCAGACTGAATGGCTCTGCTTGGCCTTAAACTAACTTTAGAAATCTTTTCTAATTTTCTGGCTCCTTCTCCTTCACCAGCTCATTCTGTCTTTGCCTGTGTCTGGCTTGTTCTTTCTTCAACATGTTTCTATAGAACTCTCCCAGTAAAACTGCCTCTGAATTTCATGCCTCTGAACAGCCATGAACTCAATTGCACTGCACCACCTCTCAACCCAATTGCCTGAATGGAATTTAGAGCTCTGCATATCTCTGTATCTGAAGTGTCAGGATTAAAAGTGGGTGCCACCACTACTGGATCTAAGCTTTTCTTTACCTAAAACTTGTTCTCTACCAGGCTGGATTTGAACCCAGAGAACTGCTTGCCTCTGTCCCCTGGGATTGAAGGTGTGTCTTTTTCCAGCCAGAGTAGCCGTGTTTCTGGATTAATAATCCTTTACGCAATCCAGACTCCAGATAATAGGAGACAGATGGAAAGAGGGAGAGCCAGTACAGAGAGATTATAGACAGATAGATGACCAGATGACCAGGAGAGAGGCTGTAACTTCCTCATTTAATCATGGAGACTGAGAACATCTATATGGGTGACAGATCCGTGGTGAAAAGATGAGAGCACTTTTGAGAGCTACTTTCTGTAACTATGGGGAAGTGCAGTGGACACACAAGGGCACCTATGACCTAGTGATCTGTAGTGATGTCATGATATCATAATAATGATGTGGCTCAGGAACAGGTCTGCAATAGAAATTCTGGAGTTTAAGCACCAAGAGAACATGAAGTCTGAAGATCAAGGCCAAATAAGATGGATATTGTGTCCACAAGAATGAAAAACAGTGCCCATTCTTTCCTCTGCTTTTTTTTTCTCTCTGGAAATGGTTAAATGCCACCTGCCTATCTTTGCCCTATGCCAGTCTCCCTTATTCAGTCCAGTGATTTCAGTGTTGCACAATCTCTCCTACCAAAATACCTAGAAATGGTGCTTTTTAAATCAGCTCTCTTAGCATTCCTTGAACCAGCCAAGTTGATTTCTAAACTTACCAATATGAATATATAAAACAATCAGCTATGTATAAGTGAAACTGGAATACAAACCATACTTTCTCCAATTGTACAATCAAAATGAAGGCTTGTATATTTCAGAAAAGAAGAACAAGTGACTCACATTTCAGGAGAAGTTTGTTTGCGTCACAGAACAATGTTACATGATCTTAGACTAGATCAGTATAATCATGTTTTTCATATGATAAGTAAACAAAGAAAGCATACTCAGTTTATTTTCAGACCCAAAGTAGATTATCTACTACTATAAAATACTGTAAAGGGGATATTTTAAAAATGATTATGAACTTCAAACTTATTTGGTTTATGCTCATTACAGAAGTACACAATTAATTTTCTTTTTTTACCTCATGGTATATAACTATCATGTTTGGAAACAAACTGGGATAGTTGCTCAGTAGTTTCCTAACATATGTGTTCAGAGGGAGAAGGGCTGTGTAGTGGTAACATACATCTCTATAGAGGCATTTGCTATCTGGAGTAAGCCAAGCTCCTGGAGGCAGAGACATAGCAGTTTAGCATAGAGATGCTTTTCAGAAACTTTTGTCTGGTACAATGAGATATTTTCCCATGCTTTATTATTTTATAATATTGCACATTATCAGGGCATGTGAGAAGAAATAGCAAAATCTTTGTCCTTCACACATAGGCTACTTAGATTTATTTTCATTGTGTCATTAGCACTTTCTTTTCTTCATTATTGTATCTGTCTCATCCTGTGGCCTATTTGGTTATTGATTTTCTGAGACAAAGTGTTTCTGTGTATCCAAAGCTATCTATCCTGAAACTTACTCTGTAGCACAAGCTAAGCTTAAACACATGGGATGCTGCTTTACCATGATTCCTGGTTTTTACTTGATTTTGACATATAGAATATAATCTAGCTTTTCTTAGAACATGAGAATAAAGTCCTCATTCTCCCAGATAAAGTATCAATGACAGACCAAAGAAAAGATTCTAACCCCCTATAGTCAAGTGGACCAATGAGCTAAATTGGTGTTCCTTAGAGGAGCATTGATAAGGGGTTACCTACAGATACATGGGAACTTTGTAAATATCTACATCACACAATAGAGTATCTGTCTTTCAGTAACTGTTAGCTGCTTATGTAACTTTGAGGAGGGTATATGTTTTGTGCTTCTTCTATTTTCCCTCCTTAGTCCCTGATGCATTTTCTCGTGAGATACATTTGATGGTACTTTTATGTTGCCTCATGCTCTTCCTGATCCCTTCCTCCTGCTTGTGGGTCCCGTCTTATGAAGGTCTGGTAGATAATCACATCTGCTCTGATTCCAATACAGTGTTGGCTGTACTGTAATCAGGCTATAACATTTTACATCATGGATGACGAGTCAAGTGGAAATGAGTTTTGGTTTAAGCGTTTCCTCTTACTTCTGAAGGCAAACTCAGCTTTATCACAGCATGTTTCTTTGCAACATGGGGTTCAGCATTTTCTAAAATGATAAGCATCAAAAGTCATATGCATATATTGAATGCGAACAGTTGGCTTTCATAAGCATATCCTGAAAAAGAACAAAGCACGGTACCTTTTCCAATTAAACCTCCGAGTGTGGCCATTTCTCTATCTTTTTGTCCTGGGGCTACAATCTTGGAAGTCTTTCCTGCAGAGAAGCTTCAGCAGGCAAATCAGTGCAGCAGTGGCTTTTAAATATATCAACAAAGTAGAACACAGGGCTGATTGCATTGCATTAGTCTTCAAAACAATTAAGCATAATACTAAATCAGAGCAAACCACATTTTATCTACAGTGTAATGAATAACATCTGCATCTGCAGGGGAACAATTCATACTTTTCTGCAAAGTACAACATGCCAGTGATTGGATTTCTCTCTCTCCTTATGCAATATTTCTTTATTATTTGGTAAATCTTTCTTTTTTAGAGTCATGCTTAGTCTGGTAGGAATCTCTATCTCCCTGATGTCTATGTTCTTAATTTCATAAAGCAAGATACTGAGAATAGGGAAACCAAGTTATAACCCCTGAGTTTTCAAGGTGAATAGCAATAAAGCCATGCTCAGTATGTGAAGGAAGTGGGACTCTGTGTATGTGTCTCCCTTTGTAACATAGTCTTTAGGAAGAACTACGTCCGGATATTGGAGGTTTTGCAAGAGTAGCTTGTGCTTTTTACTACTCAGTCTGCTAGTCACATCTGCATTACCAATGAAGAAGTCCAACAAGCCTGGTATACTTACATTCAGTGTCCAGAACTGTGTGCTCTTTGAGGCCATACTTTTATCACTAAGAGTCATTAGCATGTTCAGAGATCAGGTGGTTAACAAAAATAGGAATAAATAAACAAGGCTGTCACAGAGTGTCCCACAGGTTTGGAGGTTTTTCCTTTTTGTTGTTATGAAGCCCTGATTAGCTATCTTAAAGATTTGCTGGTTAATTATGCCACAGTTGTGATATACTTGAAAAAAATGGGATTTTCTTTGAGACAGGTCATGTATCCAGACTTGCTTTTTACTGTCTATGAATGTGAACTTCTGGCTCCTTTATCTCTATCTCTTGAGTTCTGGGATCACAGATGTACAGTGCCACATATGTTTAATGCAATGTTAGATATCAAACCTATGATAATACATGCTGGCCCAAATCACCATTCCCAGATAAAGAAATTAATATTTTTGATATTGGGAATCAACATGAATTCAGATTGGATATTGTGCTGGCTAGGATTTATGTCAACTTGACACATGGTACAGCCATTTGAGAGAAGGGCGCATCAATTGAGAAAATGCCTCTCTAATACTGGGCTGTAGGTAGGCAAGGTTTTAAGTCATTCCCTTACTTATTGATTTATGATGAAAGGCCCAACTCATTATGGGCAGTGCCACTCATAGAATAGTGGTCCTGGGTGCTGAGAAAGCCACAAGATGCAAGCCAGTATGAAGAAGTCTTTGATGGTCTCTGCATCAGCTCTTGTCTCCATATTCCCGCTTTCTTTGATTTCCTGCACTGACTTCCTTTCATGATGTACTGTGATGTAGAAGTATAAGAAAAGTAAACCCCTTTCTCCCCAAGTTTTTTATATAACTCATAGTTTAAATATTTGTCCAGTCTACATAAGACACTCAACTCAATCTCTAAAAACCACACCGCCACCAACAATAGTAAAACTAAAAGCTACAATTACTAGGTGACCTAGTTGAATTGCTAACTTGCTCTAGTCCTGTTGAACTTTCAGGACAGGCCTCTTGGAAGCCAGGACTTTCTTCTCTGTGGAGTATCTCTGTGGACCTGCTGTACCCTGCTCATGTGACTCCAAGCCTACTGCCAAATTCTTTCTAAGGTCATCTGCATACTAGATGACTCCCACACTCACACATTGTGATAGTTGATATTTCTACTGAGGTCCCAAGTAAAACAGATGCATCAGGTCCTAGGCATATAGTTTCAGGACTGCTATCACAATCTCTTAATGTGTTAATCCTCACTTCAGGAAGGTCAGTTATTTTTAGTTCACTAGCTACTTAATACTGAGATTTCTCAGCTTCTCTTTCACGACTTGTAAAATAAATGTCATATATAATTTTGAATTTGTCTGTGACGATAACTGTAAATAAGAATTGAGATTCATCAAACAATTAGTAATTACTTCTCTCCACCTCTACTTAGGACAGAAAAACAGATATTTGTAGATACTGAACATAGATGATAAAAAGTTGTCACTGTTGTTTGTAAAAATAATCTATTCTTATGAAGTGCTGGAAGAAGACAGGACTTAAAGTGAAATGTAAATTCAAACTTGGTTTCTATATCTATTACCATGTCCACATTACATGCTGTCTCTAAGCTGTACTTTTCTACCTACAAGTAGAGATAACTATTTTTCATATCTTGAGCTTAAAAGGACTATCTAACTGAGTGTCCTAGGGGCATTTCTAAGTCAGTGGAAACCAAGCTCATTTCCTCCCTCTTCCCAGATTATATTTTGCCTATAATTGTGACTTTCTTAGATTGCAACATGATAACAACAGATACTTATTCTAGATATTAGGAGGTGACAACTTGTCCTTCTTTCCTGGATATGCCCATCATCGCCTTACAGTGTCCTTCTGAATTCTCAAACAATTCACATCCATTCCAACCTTTAATACTGCTCTTCACCATTGCTCACTGAGCTCATAGGAGCCATTGGAGATTGTGGGTAAGTCATCAATTCAGTCTTATTTCTACACTGCACAAATCCTACCCTTAAGTGCATTAAATATACTCACTAGTTGGATTCTCTGAGCCAACATCTAGGAATGCCAGGCATCACAAACCATACCTGAGTGTATATGGCAAGGACATCAGGAGCCAAGTATTCAACATCTCCTGGAGGAATGGATAATCACATGGTTGTGTCAGACCCTGTTATAAGTGTCATAGTCTGCATGATTTCTGTGCTTACTTACCTAAGAACTAGCATGGTTTGGTGAGAATAGAAGAAGAGACCTATACAATCCTGGTATCACAAGTGAACCAAGGACATAGGAGCCTCAGTGTTCAAACCATAATTGACTAGAGTTGAAATCTGAGATCATGTGGGCTATCAGTATGTCAAATCTGCCATCAATGTACAGACAACATGCATCCTTTTGTAAGCAAATTCCCTGCTTGTATTTGCCTTGTAGCTTTGTAGTTACTAACTAAAAATAGTGACTGGTGTTGTTTTAATCTAGCTTCTGATATCTCACTTAGTTGCAGTTAATGCCACTAAATTCATTCACCTCACTTACTCCTCAATACATCTCTCATAGCACCAGCAAAAATGAGATGGAAAGCTATCAGTTGCCTTCCCATTCACATCTCTTATATGGAAACTCCTTAATCTGAGTATTTTAAATCTTCTTGATTATTATTCTAAAATATTTCTAATTAGAGTGCAGAATCTACTTCAAGTATACAACTTTTGCTTCAGTTGATGTACGAACTATTTCTTTCTGAATTTTTACTGTTATTGCTTGCATTTCAATTAACCTTTGATGATTTTTGCCACAGCAAAATTATAGTATGCCTTGTAGCTTTGTATTTGGATTCCTACTCTTTGGGACACAATATGTATTTGTGACATCATAGAATTATGAAATAAGCAAAGAAATGAAAAATATAATAAATAAAAAAGTAGTAACCACACTGGAATTTTTATTGTTAATAGGAGGTTCAGCTAAGAGCTCCTTCATTTTAGGGTGCATTCATCCACTGAGAAACACAGGGAGAATATCAAAAGGCATTAGAGTGTATTTGAAATCAGAGAGGGAATAAGCCATCTATGTAAGTAAAAATAAGAAAAGTGAGCCTGGGAGCCAAGTGAGTCTTAAAGTACAAAACATGGAACCTGCTTTCAATGGCCAGTAAGGCTTACTAATAACAGCTACAGATATCACAGTGCTTTAATTGTATTATTATTTGTGACATGGTTACTCCATATTTGCATACAAATGCCTACATACAGAGAGGGGGGGGACAGAGGGAGGGAGAGAGGTGGGAGAAAGGGTGTTTCTAAACCTAGACTGACAATAAATCAATAGCAATACTTTGGAAATGATAAGTCTGTCTTGAATTGTCTTGTGTTTGCTTTGAGGTTTGTTGTTTATCAGTTGTTTGATAGACACAATAACTTACTAAAGTAGAGAACCCTAATGAATGAAACTTTCCTGCAGGTGGGGGAACACCATCAACTGGTCCCTTAAGCTTTAGTCCTATTTGGCTCCTCCATCATCTAGACAAGTGAATAGCTCCTTAAGTCAGGCTAATGAGACAAAAGGAATAATTACACATTTAATGATATCATGAACACTTTTTGCCCCCAAGAAGCCACCTTTTATTACCATCTCTATGGGTCAACAGCCATTCAGCTTCACTAAATTTCCCTATTTTTCTGGGTTACTCAAAAAAGTATAGCTTTCCTTTTTTCCTTTTTTTTTTTTTCTATCTCTTGTTCTTATTCTAGTTTTTTATCCTATTCTGATTCTGGTTCATGTTCTGGTTCTAGTTCTTGGTCTGTTTCTTGTTCTTTTTCTTTTTCTTGATGTTCTGTTGTTTCTCCTCCTCCTTGTTCTTGTTCTTTTCCTTCTCCTTCTTCTTCCCCCTTCTCTTCCTACTCCTACTCCTCTTCCTTCTTTGTTATCCTCCTCCTTTTTTCTTTTTCTTCTTTGTTTCCTTCTTATGACAAGACTACTAGCTTGTCTGTCTTTCTGTTTTCTTTTTATGTTCTAAAAATTATCCCACAGCTTCGTTATGAGTCAATGTTGAGCAAGGATCCAATGGACCCAGTTTGCACAGTAATATATCAAATCTCCTAGAGAAACCATTGAAGGTAGAGTTGAGAGGAGATAGATGGGAAGAGGTGGTTGGATTGTGTCTTTTCTTCTTTTGGTAGTACCGTTCCTTGTGAGTCTTGTCCTTTCAGTACATGAACCTATAGAGCTTGTCCACTTGTTAGCTATATACAAAAATGCAGTATGCAATGTATCATATACCCCTTTCAATCATAGATAGAATGGTATAAAGAGGAATATTATTGCCATACAATATAAATTAATAACAGAGTCAGTCTGTGTTATATTACCAGAGCATGTCAGCCATCTTGAATGACACTTGTGATAAAATAATTTTCCCTTGCATAGAGCATTCTTACACACTTTCTTCTTCCTTGTCATGTCACTTATACTTAATAAATGATTCCTACATTAAAACACTAGAATAGATCTGTTATCTGCAGCTAAAACCTTGACTGAAAACATGGAAGGTTGTCAAATCTGAGCACCAGCGTAAATGCTCATACATTTGGTATTTGGGAGATGTTAATTTGGAATAATCATTAATTGTATTCTTGGGCATTAACTTAGAAGAGTATTATGACAAATATGTTCATGTAGACACCTGTGCTGATGCGAGAAGAATTCAGGAGTTAGCTATCTTTTTTATGAGTATTAGAAATTTTATGTTAGTTATCTGCTAGATAGTATAATGTTATTTTTATAACTTTAAATATTTACATCATAATGTTTAATTTAAATATATATATTTCTTATATGACATAAGTATACCCAACTTTTGTCTTCTTTGTTTACTACAATTGAAAAGTACTTAAAGAGATTAAGCATCTTTGTTAAAGGCTACTCATTAGTAGCAAGTAAACTCTGGACTGTGGGATGGATTACTAAAGAATACACTGAAGGTATAAAGAAAATGGAAAAGAAAATAGCAATGTTAACTCAAAATATTATCTTGGAACAAGCATATCTCGAATCCCAGCACTCTGGAGACAGAGGCAGGCAGATTGCTGTGAGTTAGCAATTAGCCTGGTCTACAAAGGGAGTCCAGGATGGCCAAGGCTATGCAAAGAAACCCTGTCTCAAAACAACAACAACAACAAAAAACCCTTTGGATAAAAATCTATGCATTTACTAAATTTTTTTGAGAAATTATAATTTTTCACTTTAGTACCAGTATCTGAAGTGAAGATTATTAAACTATATTTCTGCATTTAGAGAGTGAACAGTCACAGGACACCCTGCTATCATATCGAAGTGAGCATTATAAAGGCAACATTCCTCAAGTGTGAAAAAAAGGTCCCTTTCCCTGTATTTGAGGAAGAGACTTTTCAATAGATGAATATCAAATGGTTTAGAAACACTTAAAGAAATGCTCAATGTCCTTAGTCATCAGAGAAATGCAAATCAAAATGACTGAGATTCCATCTTACACCCATCAGAATGGCTAAGATGAAAACCTCAACCTAGTTGTCCCTCAGTTGTAGAATGGATAAAGAAACTGTGGTACATTTACACTATGGAAAACTACTCAGTTATTAAAAACAAGGAAATCTTGAAATTTGTAGGCAATTGGATGGAACAAGAAATGATCACCTGGTTGAGTTAACCCAAACCCAGAAAGATACACATGGTATATACTCACTTATATATGCTGGGACTTCCTATTAGGACCCCAGGTAAGAGAGGTATGGGAGAATGGGGAAATAGAAGGATGCAGAAGGTCCTAGAAACCTACAAGAAAACCATCAAGAGTGGCAGAACTGGACCCAGGGGTGTCTGCTCAAACTACTATGAGAACCAAAGAAAGTGCACACAGTAACCTAGACCTCCTATCCAGATGTATCCCACAGATAGCACATTCTCCACCATTGTGTGGAGAGCAGGGTCTGACTCTAACATAAACTCTAATGGCCCCTATTTGACTACTTCACCTTGTTTGGGAGGCCTGGTGGCATCCAGAGAAAGGGTAAGCAGGCCACCCAGATGAGGCCTGATAGGCTATGATCATATGGTGGGGGAGGATGTCCCCTTCTGTCATGGACCTAGGGGAGGGGAATAGGATGAAAGAGGGAGGGAAGGGGAAATGTGAAGATATAAGTGAGGGGATAACAGTTGAGAAATAATCTGAATAAGTTATTTAAATAAAAAAAACAAAAACAAAGGGAGGACTCAAAGATGGGCTGCCTCAAGATCGATAAAGGGCTGCTATGCAAGTTTTAAGAGCAAGGTGGAGTTAGGCCTCTGAATGAGGGAACTTCGGAACGATCAAGGATCACAGAGATCATGAGCAAGACATGGAAGAAGGAAGTACCACTGAGTGTGATGGGAATAAAAGATATATTGGTGTTGCTGGACTATTAAATGCAAAGCAAAGATTTAAAAACATCAATGCCATAACCCAAGAAATGGCAGCTGGCTCTTATGTGGTACCTGACAGATATTACTTTCTTATTCTGATATGTGGTACCTGACAGATATTACTTTCTTATTCTGATAAAGGAATGATAATACTACATATTTTCTGACACTTACTATTTATAAGTTTGCATTGAGAATCTTTGAAATCCTCATTTGCCACAATAGTAATGTGTTCCTTTAACCTAGAACATTACTGAGGCATCAGCTGTAGTGGTTGTCATATTTCATTTTTAAAAAATTGAACACTTGTCCACATAACAAGTATTTTTCAAATGCTTAACATTTGTCATGGTCATTTCTCAGTGATTCATGTAAGTGTGCTCTTTTAATATTTACAAAGTGACTTATGAGATAGACATTCTATTATTCTCCTTCCATTCACAGGGCTATTTTTGACATAGAAATAAAGTCAGTGGCCCATGATCACTTAGCTCCATTAGAACCTGAACCATCTTTCAGGGTCAAAAGTTCAACTTGGAGTCTGTCTCTTTAGTGCTACTCTCAGCAATGCTTTACATGACTGAAGTTCATTATCCCAAAATGAACACTCAGAATATATCTCTATATCACTTGTCATACTGGAAATTGTTAATAACAGGAACTTGACTATTACTATCTACTCATGATACTCAGAATTGGGCTGGACACACACAAACACACACAAACATACAGAAATGCCATAAAATTAATAAAATAAACTTTTTATAAAATTACAAACAATTATGCCAACTTCCACATGTCCAAACAAGACTGGTACAAGATTTTTGTCTCCTTTGTAAATATGCCCCAACTTCTATGAGTTACAGTGTTACGTAGTTTCAAGGAATAGTTTTCAACTCTCTGTCATTACCCAGGCATTTCATACCTAGAATTCTTCCCAACATAGAACACACTTTTATCTGTTTCTATAGTTAGTTCTATAGTTAGCTCCAGAGAATTGATGGAACTTGTTTCTTGAGACAATGTTGATCTGTGGACTGATAAAAAGATAATACTTTATATATCTACAGTAATTTAGTATTATCAAGTGCAACTATAGTCCCACTGTTTGCAGTGACTATTGAATGCTTGAGTATTCTACCAACAAGGAAATACATCTAACATGTGCTTTCATCAAATAAGGTAGAGTGTTCAAGTGTACATACACACATACATGTATATGTATAAATATGCATGTTTGTATTCAAATGTACACAGACACACACATATGCACATGTCCATATGTACCCATATACCCTCTATAGACACACATGCAAAAAAAAGAGAAAGTCTGAAATTTTATATGTTTACAGTTATTAGTATGTGACAAAATCAAACAAAGACTTCCAATCGTAATATAAGGAGTTGCAGAGCTGTAAAAATGTATAGAAATTATTTCAGACTTACCTAAACTTTTGAAATACGCAGTGATTGTTATCCAAATGTGCAACCCAGTACTTTATGTTTCAAACATGCGGATTATAGAACCAGCCACCTACATTTACTTACATGTACTTTAATATTTATAGCCAATTGTTTAAGCGAGACTCTGTCTGTTATGACTTTGAGGAATTTCGGCTCCCTAGATCAATATTAAAACTTCCTCTTCTTCCTTACATTGTTTGGATTAAGTTAATACCTTCTGAAGCCAACAGTGTGATTGTAAAACTACAGAATCTGTCATAGGAGGATTAAAAAAAGACAAATATTCCAAGGTTTTAGAGGTTTTCAGATGATACTGGAGCTTGTGGGAAGATAGACAGTGTCTACAAGAAGGCCTTTCTGCCCAGTTTTGATAAATGTGGATAACAGGAAACCTTCAGGATTATTTATTAATGGTGTTGTGGTATACACAATCAATGGCTGGGATTAGCAATGAATTAGGATGCACCTATTCCCAACCATGAGGAGAAACCCTGGTGCCAATATACTTTTCCCTAGGCTCTCCTTGATCATACAGAGATTCCCCACATTTGCATGACATTTATAGGCTGACACAACTCTCTCAGTCCTTTCTTGTCCTTCATAGATGTGACATTCTTATTCTGAACTCCATGTAGAGTCTTCAACACAGAAGGTTTAAATTTCACACTTTGAGCAGCAAGGAGCCAAAAAACAGACAAAAGAGCCTAAAAACAGAAACAAAGATACTGTTTTGTCCTACTTTATTCTACTTTGACAATATCCCTGGACTTGACAGTGACTACAAAGGGATAAAGAGCCAAGTTGGCTTACCTGAACCTCACTCTCACTTCTCTCTATTTTCTGGTTCTTGCTTTCTTCTTCATACTAGCAGCAAATGATATTTTACATAAAGCACCCATTCATAAAACACATGGTCATTTTCACAAAATCATCGTAGTGTAAAGTAGGGAGAGTTATCAGAACCACTACAAAACCACAAACTTCATCCTTGAGTCCTCAGTCTCAGTAGGGCGCCATTTGACAAACAGCACTTTTCTCATGCTGGCTTTCTGCATAGCTGCCTCAACAATTTTTCACAGACGCCTAATAGATACCTTGCTTGAAATTGCTGTTTAAGTCAAAACTCCCCGTTTCCTCTCAATGAATTGGAAGGTAATGCAGTTTTAATTTTAAGTCCAATTATATCTTGAGAGAGGAATAGTGCAGGGAAAATCCTTGCTTAGGGCCAGAAGGGAGTGATGAATCATTCACTTACATGATCAGATTGCTCTAAGGGCCTCTGGGCCTCTCAGAAAACAGAAAGAAATAGTTAGAACCAGCCTCTTTAGTGAAAAATTAAATGGACGGGGGGAATTGGGGTAGATGCTGCTGTTATAAGGCAGGATATTTAAGCTATGCTGCAGTTAAATAAGAATTCCATGGCTTATCAAAATCAAGGACTTATTCTTGTTCATACTTCATGTCAGCTTAGCTCTTTAAGGGATCTTACCCACTACAGTTTTCAGGCAACCACAGTCAGTGACTTTAGTTTGATACAAACTCTGAAGTCACTACCATGCAGGGAGGAAGATGGAGAGACTATGGCATTCAGTTCTGATTATAATTTACAGACCAGTATAGTTTGCTGAAGCAAAATTTCACAGACAGAGAAGTACAATGTAGTATTGTCTTCCCAAAGTGAGAATACGAAACCACAGATGAAATATGATCATTGATTGCCCTACCTTCTTGTTTTTCTCAATATGTCTCCCTAAGAATGGAGCTGAAAGCAAAAGTGCTAAGAATTAACTGCCCACTAGGCATCAAGTGTGGATAAGTTCATTATAATGTAAAATTCTCAACTACTTGGGTTTGAGGAGATGGCTCAGTCAGTCACGTGTTTGCCCTTCAAACATGGAGACCTGCATTTGATGCCCAGATTCTCTGTAATAGCTAGGCATGGTGGTGTCCACTTGCAATCCCAGCATTGAGGAAAAGAAATCATGAAAACCCATGGTATGCTGGGCAGCTAGTCCAGACTTCTTGGGGAGTGCGAGGGTAAAGAAAGAATCCGCCTCATAAAAACAAAACCATAATACAAACAAAAATGATAGAAACTATCTGAGGGATGACACCTTGGGTTGTCTGCTGGTCTTCACACAGATGCACATATTTGTGCAACTGCAGACATAGATACACCTGCATAAGCAAAATTGCATGACCTTATACACACAGAGAGACACAAAATAAACCTCTCAACAAAGATCTGGCTCAATGGTACTAATGATACTAATTATGTCAATGTTCTTGATAAGTATAATCAGGACTCTTGCCGAGAAATATCATGTCCTGAAGCCTACATCTTTTCCCCTCTCAGTGCTATACAATAACCCAGCAGATGCTTTGATAGACTTTTTATAAACCACAGTTCTAATTGGGGGGCCTTGAGGTTGCAACCAGAGTGGATGTCATGTGACTGACCAGATGAGTTAAACAAGAATATCATTCAGGAATAATAGCTTAAATATAATGCCTCTGCTAAGCATACCTGTAAGAACAGCATCTTATGTTTATCGAGTGTCCAAGGTAACAATCTGAGGGTATAGACCATCTCAGATAATTCATGTTATACCTCTGAGAGATAATATAAGTTTTAGGTTTCAGATCTCCTACTACAATTAACTGATTTCTTTTATTAAGTTCTTTAGATGTTAATTTTGCATCAATATATTTTTATTATATTATATTCTTTAGAGTTTACTTTCCCACTTTATATTTTGAACATGCTTTTATTTTGAAGAGAATTTAAAGAAAACTTTGGGATATTAGTTATGAAGTTGTCAGAGCATATTATATGCTAGACAAAGATAGTCATAGATGAGAAATAGTCTTTGAGGTAAGATGAAGAATAAAGTCAAATCGTAGCCTTTAACTTGTCCAGATACAGCAAGACCAGAGGTAGCAGGGACAACCACAGACTTGGATAGTAAAGTTAGAAATATGAAGAATACCAAAGTAGCGTGTGATGACAAGAAGTCCATAAAATGAGTTTGAGTTGAGTCTTCAAGGATAACAAATGATACATAAGATGCTGGGTATACCATGCACTGTTCTAGCAGGTTAGTGACTGCACTATCAACCCTTGGTTTATTGTTTACAATAATTATGATTCCATAATTATTATAATTCCATAATAATGCATATTATGTGTACAAAGGTCATGTATTGGAAACATAATCCTTAATGCAACAGGGTTATGAGGTGGATCCAGATGGGAGAAACCAAGATCATTAAGACTTCACTCACCTGGAAGAATTATCAAAGGTATGAGCTCTGTCTTCTGATTGTTATGCTATGAGGAACCACAGCATTTCACCTCTACCTGTTCTTCTGCCTTTCTGAGGACGCAACCAGAGGTACTCTCAGATGACAGGACCTTATCCTCCGTGGCCTCAAGAACTTTATAATATGTTTTTATTCCTTGATAGATTAAAATCTGAGATATTCTGAAAGAGTCGTACAAAATAGGCTAAGACATGGTAATTTTGAGAGAATCTTTTCCCAAATTCTCTGGAGGTTTTCAAGAGTACCCATGCATGACAAGCAATTCCCTCTTCCCCCTTGCTCAACCAAGTTTCTGTGGCCTTTCTGCTCAACTTTTTGCTTGCTTGGGCACACCTTGATCCCTCTTATTAAACTATGCTTTTCTAAAACTAGTTTCTTATGCCCAATAAGCATGTGAAACTCCTCTGGAGGTTCTCCTTTATTTGAAAATACCTCCTTCCCTGTCAGGGAATCTCGTATGCATACTGGGTTCTAGTCTATTCTGTATGGCCCTGAAGAATACTGGGAAAGTCATGATATGCCATACCTGCTTTGAGATTCTGAAGCAAATTGCATGGTGTGTGGAATGGAGGTCCAGGTGAGTCATAGAGCGGAGAGGGGCAGGGAAGCTGCTGATTGGGTGTAAGAAGAGGAGACTATCATCAGGCAAGCTCATTGTTCATCTCAGAGCTGGGACAGAGGGAAGTTGGTGAGGCTGGAAGTGACACCGAGGACTGCCATGATATAGATGTTAAAGGTGGAAACATGAAGAATAGGGAAGCAGGTCCTGAGGATCTGAGGAAAGGAGTCATTCCTACGGCAAAGTTTGAGGGTGACTTCTGTCTTGACAGATTCACTACTGACAGCTGAGCTCCTGGCATCCACAACAGAGGAAGCATTGAGTAAAGTATTAAGGGAAAGACCAAGGAAAGACAATTCAGGGATTTTTGGATGGTGAAAGGAGACACAGGTGCTTGGTTTCCAAGTATCCTAGGTATATGCATCCATGGTTTGAGCCCATTCATTCTCCCTGGTCTGCTATGGCTCTAGGGATACGGTAACTTTCTGGTCTTTGCAATAGCGAATTCAGGTACTGTACGCCATCTCACTCATGTGAGACATTCATAGACTAACAAAGGAAAAGCAGTGAGTGTTTTTGAACCTAGAAGTCCTGTTTGAAATGTTCATAATACTTGGTAGCCTATGATTTTCTGTATAACACTCACATAATGGACTAGACAACATAAGTCATGTGTGTTTGGAGGTAAAAGTTCTCTATTTGGTCATTAGAGTCCCAGAACTTACATTACCTACCTCTCCATTCATGGCAACAATTTCTTGCATCCCTGGGTAATCTGAACATCTGGATGAAGTCTATGTGGTACCCAGTTCTATATCAAATTACCAGGAGCTAGGGAGAATTGCAGCTGAATCAGTCAGATGGACAAGGTGTATGATTTATGTAGAGATGGAGTAATAGGCAGGGATTTTAAAATTTGATGTAGAGCTGAAGAAATTCAATAAAAAGTGGGTCTATAGAGGCACGTTTTACTGTGTGTGAATGTTTTCATAAACACCTCTGAAGAGATAACATTGTACAGGTGAGTGTAATAAAAAAGGATTTTCCTTTTCATTCCTGTCAATCTGGCTCTTTCACAAGCTCTCTGATGAGAGAGAACTGTGGGCTTATTGGGACTGTTCTTTCTTGCTTATCTAGTTTCCTTTTTCAACCTTTCTAATCTTGCTCCCCCGCCTTTCCATTTTTATTGAATTTTTGCAAGAGAAAAGAATTTTTGCTAGAAAGGATTTTACTAGAAAGAGCAAGTTAACCTGAACTGCTGACAAATGCAAGGCACTGCAAATGCGTAAGGAGTCACCTGCAGCTAGGGTGCAGCATCCTAATGAACCCAGCTTTCTCTAGGGAAAGAAGAGAAGGCTGTAGAGAAAGCTCGGCATATATTAGAAGAGGCAATTAACCTGGAAAATGCCTAATCGTAAAGGTTCTTGGGAAAGCATACTGGTTTGGAGGTGGGCACACCTGATGTTAAAGCCAGACTTAGTTTCCAGCAATCTCTGTCACCTGCCCCAGATCCTAGCACTCTGTCTTGGCATGAAATCATAGTTCATTTCTTTACAGGGAAACTGGAAGAATAAATGTAGTGTGAGCAAGCATACCACTATCTTGGTGTCACAGTCTATATAAGCTCAGGTTTCTTTTCTTCCAAAACAGGAGATTTTGCAAAAATTGAAAATCAAAATTAAAGAGGGAGACCATCATACTGGCCTAGGTTTTGGACAACAAAGGAATTATTAAAATGGGAGTAAATAAACCATTTTCTTTCCCCAAGTAGTCTCCTTTTCTATCTGTTCTTCATCTTTTCTATTTCATTTGAAACAATTTCAATTTGTATATTAATTGCACATGAGTTAGGTTACATCAGGTGTGTTTTTTGCTTGGTTTCGTTTGGTTTTTTGGAGTGTGTGAGATATATGTTAAGGGACAAGGCAGATTGTGGAAGGCCACGGCTGATAGAAATTAATAAAAACAAGACTAGTAACGTACATGTTGGAACTAGCATAATTATGCCTCACTACTTTATAGGGTAAATTTAAAAGTAAAGTATCAGAAATGAAATGGGTTTTTTAAACATAAGAGAATTGAACACCTACTGGAATTAATAATCTAAGATATTTACATTTACCTATGTCACCTACTATAAGAAATACAGGCTTTTTTATTTTTGAGATTATAATAAAATTACATCATCTCTCCCTTCCATTCCTCCCATGTATCTCTTCTTTGCTGTCTGTCAAATTTATGACCGCCTTTGCTTTAATTGTTGTGTTATATGTATGTAAATATTCCTAAGTGCATAAACACAACCTACTTGGTTTGTGTAATGTTATTTGTAGACGTTTTCAGAATTGATCACTTGGTATTGGATGACAAATTAGTGTATTCATCCCTGGGGTAGACTTTTTTTTTTTTTGTATTTAGCATTCCTTAATTTCCCAGTGTGTGTGTGTGTGTGTGTGTGTGTGTGTGTGTGTGTGTGTGTGTGTAGGGTTGAGGCTTTGTTAGCTTTTCCAATTCCAAGTAAGCATATTTGCTGGCATTGTCCTTTGCCTGAGTTTGATCTGGAGAATAAGAGAGAATAATGAAATGGGAGATGAGGAAGATGTGCATGGGAGAGTAATGTGAGTTCAATTTAGAGGCCATACAGGTGTGTTTATTACCCTTAGAGAATCTGAGACCCAGTCAGGGGAACAAAGGTGACCACAAAGAACATAAGCTTCATCAACCAGTGCTCAGTGCACATATTTGCTGAGCCCAAAATACCATGTCTCTAATTTACGTGGATACATTTTTCTCTTCTTTGAAAGCCGTGTTGTACTGTTGTGAATAGTGGCATGAGTGCATCCATGCATCTGTAGTAGTCAATCAGTGCCTTCCCCTTATCTTTACTTGCTAAGATGATTATTTACTTGTATTCCAAGTATTCCAAACTGTTAATTGAAAATGTATCTTATCTTCAAGGTCCCGCCCCCATGTATCTATATGTTTGGTGTGTGTTTCTCTGTTTCTGTCTCTGTCTCCCCACCCTAGGTGACTATGTGGTGTGTGTGTGTGTGTGTGTGTGTGTGTGTGTGTGTGTGTGTGT
>OU015748.1:77400436-77428909 GCA_907169655.1 Acomys percivali | reverse complement strand
GTGTGTGTGTGTGTGTGTGTGTGTGTGTGTGTGTGTGTGTGTGTTTTCCGATGGTTGTTGCACATCTATGTATACAGGCAGATAGGGATGAGGGGTTGGTGTGAGACATTTCCCTCCCTAACTCTCCTCTCTGTTTTTTGTGAGACAGGATCTCTCACTGAATCCAGAGATCACAGTTTAATTTAGCTTGCCCTAGGGATCTCCTTTTCTGACTTTTCCAGCACTGGGATCACAGGTGAGCTACTATGGCCCTCTGGCTTCTTTTACTATTGGTGCTCAGGACCTGAACTTACTCTTGCTCTACAAATGCTTTTGTCCACTGAGATAGCCCCTAAGTCAATTAATTGACTTCTTTTAATCCACTTCAGAATTTATATGTTGCTCATTTTGAGGTTAGTCAGGAAAGACATGTGAAGTCAAGTGATGGTGTGGATGTAAAATGGTGGATGGATAAATCATGAGCTAGTTGGCATGGACCATCCATGTTCACTAATTAGCACCCATCAAACTTATGCTTCTGTGTTTCAGAGCTACATGAAGCTGAGGGACAGATTTTGTGGTTTCATTTATATATTCTGACAAAGATGACGATGATAACCCTACTTTTCCCATAACACAGGCAGACTCCTGACAGGCTTATTTACAATAGTTACTTTAGATTTATCACATATCCCCAATTCCTTGTGACTCTCCTATTTCACTCAGTAGTGGATTCTCTCTCTCTCTCTCTCTCTCTCTCACACACACACATTCACATGAGCGCATACACACACACACACATTCACATGAGCGCATACACACACACACACACACACACACATGTCTGATGCTCTGATCTCCAGCTGTATCTGCCAAGAATAAAACAGAAAAACTACATGAATATATTTAGTACCCCATCCCCCAATACACACATACATACACACCTTGTCCTGGACTTCACAGAAGAAATGTTATGTATGATTACCAAAGTTTGTTGGAGAATAAATATATGGCTTTACCTTATCATACATCACAAAACTTAGGAAATAAACAAGTGTAAGAGTGGGAACATATAGCATCATTTTTTAACGAAATGAATTTTTAGTGATTAAAGAAAACTTCCATTTCATCTCCATCCTTAATCATTTTTTTGCCAAGCTTATAGTTTATGGGTTGTTGGTGAGGTCTAAATAAGATCTTCTGCACCCCACTGCACCACTGACATCATTTCTCCTAAACTGCGGCTTTTATTGGTAAACTAGCCAACTTCTCTTCTGTATGTTTTTAACCTGTGTACATTTAACTAACCAGGCTTATTTTTCTCAGGAAAAGGTCTTCATCTTCTACTGAGGTTCACACAGTGATCGGAAACAGGAACTGCACTATGAATGAAGTAGCTATTTAGATTTCTGAAGACATTAATTTCCCTTTAATGGTTTCTAGGTCCCTTGCCAACAAATCAAAGGGGGTTTAATTTTCCTTTATGAAGTTTTCATTGAGCATTATACAATGAACTACAATCTACGTCTGGTGTTTCTGATTATCCTACTAATGTATTATTCAGATCTCTTCTTATCCTCGTCAAGCTCACTGGAGGTTTTCTTTATTTTATTACAAATTACCACCTGTATCAGCTGGAAAAAATTATATTGTTCCATTTTATCCAATAATGCTGCTCATTAGACATTTTAAAAGAAAAGCTTCTTAAGAAAAGATTGAAACTCCCTAGTAAATTGGATTTAATTCATTATCTAAACAAATATATATTTAAAATATTAAGTCTACATTAGTGAGACCCAGATCCTACTATGAGTGAAGTTCTAATTAAGAGGTAGCAAGCTTTTACTATAGGTTACAGATTTGTCCACATTTTTATCAGGTGAAGGATATTAGGGTTTACTTCTATATGGTACCTAATTTTTCAAATGGGGTAGGGTTGATTAATATAATTATTGCCAACTGGCTATACCCGAATCTCCCAGTGGTGGTATTGCATTGTGCTTTCTAGTTCTTCACGCAAAGCACATGACAAAGACCTTGATGCTTTTCTTTCTGGCTTCCATAGGATTTTGAATAGTTCCCAACTTGAAGATGCATTTACACTTGATCTGCCATCAATGAGGAATTATAGGATGATAATCTTCAGGCATGACCATATCCAACAACTGTTAAAGCTTCAATAATGAATGAGCTGATACAACCACATGGTCCTTCCCTTCCTCCCTTCCTTGCTCTCTCTTTCCATGTACTTCTTTCATCTATTCCTTCCCCTCTCTTTGTTTTTTTTTCCTTCTATTATTCTTCACTTCATGTCTCTGTTTCATTTACTCTTCTTTTTCTCCCCTTTTGCTATCTCTGCTCCCTTCTTCTTTCAACCAGTTTCCAACTCTCCTTCCTTCCTTCTTTCTTTTTCTCTTTCAAAAATTTTCTAATCTATCCTCCTCCTCCTTCTCTCCATACCAAAGTTCTTCTCATAGTGTGGGGTGGTAATTCATAGTAAAAATAACAATAGCAAAACAAAATGAAAGTGTATTATTTTTCTAGACAGTCAGCTAAGGGAATGATTTTTCTCACAAAACATGAGCCTATGCCCTATCAAACTAAAAAATGTTAGGAAATATTTCAGTGTATTACATATCTTTAAATCTTAATATTCTCTCATATATTACATCAGTTTCCCCTCCCTCCTCTCATGACAGTACCCCACTACTTCCCCTCCTCCCCAGATCCACTCATCCTTTGTTTATTTTTTCCAGAAAAGGACAGGTCTCCCAGAGATATCAACCAAACATGGCATTTCAAGGTGCAGTAAGACTAGGCACCTCCCCTCATATTAAGGTTGGATGAAGTAACCCAGTAGGAGGAAAAGGGTTTTGATATCAGGCAAAAGAGTTTGAGAGACAGGCCCCAGGCCCCACTCCCTCAAGAATCCCAAGCTACATAAATACAGCATATATCCTGAAGACCTAGGTTAGATCCAAACAGGCGCCATAGGCCTGCTTAGTTGATTCTGCTGGCTGTTTTGTTGTGGTTTCCTTGACCCCTCTGGCTCCTATAATTCTTCCTTATCCTTTTCTGCAGGATTCCCAGAGCACATCTAATGTTTGTCTGTGGGTTTCGCCATTTGTTCTCATCAGTATATGGATAAAGTCTCTCTTAAGGTGAATGTTCTAGACTTTAGTCTACAAGTATAGCAGGATATAATTAAAAATTATTTCATTTACTTTTTTTTGCTGGTCATGTTTGGATCTAGGTAGAAACAGAAACATGAGGAAACAGGTGGGGAGATGCTGTAGGTAAAAAATACTGAAAAAGTTGAATCAAATTATGGGTATTTATAGGGTAAGGTAAGAACCTAGCGCAATAGAAACTTCTGAGACTCCATAAGGGTGACCCTGCTGAAAACTCCCAGTCGTGGTGCATACAGAGCCTGAACCAGAAAAGTCTTCTAGTCCTCGGACTGGTACACCAACCCAGTCACAATAATGTCAACCTACAATTTGTCCTGTGTGCAAGATGTGCTGGAGTAGAGGTGGTACAAAACTTGTGGGAATGACCAATCAATGACTGGTCCAACTTGTGACCTATACCAGGAGAGAAGGCTCACAACTGAAACTGCCTGGAGGGCCAGAAACCAGAGGGCAAACAGCCCAGAAACCTAGGATAACATTTTACTTGAATCAAGTTTTGTAAAGGAAGTACATACTACATGATGTAAAGCTATATGGAATTATGACTACTCTACAAATATAGATGCCACGGTTTCTTTGTTTATTTGTGTATCACTGTAAAATACTACAGACTAAAAATGTTAAAAGAAGAGAAACATCTTTCATCAAAAGTCTCTGGGGGTGGCTAGAGAGATGACTCAGAGGTTAAGAGCTCTGGCTGCTCTTCCAGAGGTCCTGAGTTCAATTCCCAGCAACCACATGGTGGCTCATAACCATTTGCAATATAATCTGGTGCCCTCTTCTGGCCTGCAGGTGTACATGCAGGCAGAGCTCTGTATACATAATAATAAATAAATCTTTAAAAAAAATCTCTGAAGGCTGATAATGGATCCAAGAAACCATTGAGTTTGGTGTCAGCTGAGGAGGGCTAGGCGTCTCATTGTTACATGGTGGAATGTTTTCATGTGCTGCAAAACAGGAAAGTTCTGTGTCATTATGAAAGTTAGAAGTGTAAGCCAAATGCCTGCTTCAAAGGGCCTTAACCCCATATGTACAGGAATGTTCTACCTGATCACATTATTAAGGGCTCCACATCTTTAAAAAAATCATGCCAGCAACACCTAATTTTCTTCTTTTTCTTCCCTTCATATGTTTGTGTGTATAGTACATGCTCCTATGTGTGTCCATGTCTCTGTGAGAACATGTGTTGGACAGGGAATATGCATGCACATGTATCTACCTGCATGTAGAGACTATGCCTTTATTTTTCTTTTACTTAATTCTTTTGAGACAAGATTTCTTGAGCAAATCCAGGGCTCACCCTTATGCCTAGTCCTTCTTGCCATCTTGCTCTGGATTGTCTTCTCTGTTGGGGGTGGGGTTACAGGCAGGCTACCACACCCATTTGTCAGTTCATTGGTTCTGGGGATCCAAATTCTGGTTCTTTTATTTTTGGGTCAAGTGCTTTAATCACCAAGCAATCTTCAGAAACCAACAATTAAATTTTGGAGGGAACAGTTTCAATCTGGAGCACTCAAAATGACTGAAGTGCACCCTAACACAAAGGGTTAAAGCACACCTTATAGCCCCTAAGGTGTCAGATTCTATTATCTTCACAGATAACAAAACTATACTCTTTCACCTGTGAGAAGTATTGAAAATATAAAAGAAGTACTTATTTGTAGTCAATAATTCTTCTTGGATAAAACTAAAAATTCATTTTTTTCTCAAAGGGTATCTTCCTAAAAACAAACAAAGAAACAAAACGACCAGCCAACCAATGAAACAAACAAGCAGGAAAAACATTAGTAAACACCTTATAGCATGGATAAATATTGTCCACATTTCATTCTGTTTCCTTTGACTTGTAGAGTGAAAGAGGCTAGCAGGAGTTGGTTGATTGATTGGGTCCCTTTGCTTCTGACTTATTTAGTGTGTTCATCTGTTAACTACTTATAAGTCTACAGATTTTGAGGTGCAAGGCTTTTTGCCTACAGTAAGATTTGTGTTGTCCTACCAAGGCTACACAGCTCTGCTCATACTCTTGTGAGGCTAACTCCAAACTATAGCAAACAAAGTCAATGCAGAGCACTACATATCATGACCCTGACCTCTCCTCAGACACAGACCTTAACCAAGCCAATGGCCTTGGCTTCTGGATTGAGGTCACCAATTTTCTGAATAAGTTCTCATTGAAGATAACAGTCTTAAATTGGCACCAATTCTAGTTTGAGTCTCATTTTGTTTGTTTGTTTTTATTTTGAGTTTTGATGCAGGATTTCTTGATGTGTAGCCCTGGCTCTCCTGGAACTCACTCTGTAGGCCAGGCTGCCCTCAAAGAAAACAGATCCTCCTGTCTCTGTCTCCAGAGTGCTAAGAGTAAAGGCATGTGCCACTTCCACCTGGCCCAGTTTGAATCTTAATGTCATGGTGATACATTCAGTAACTCAGCAGGAATCCAGCCCATCTGTGTATCCTATAAATCAAGGCTTGTCTTAGTTCTGAAAACCTCGAGCCTGTGGATCTGGGTTAGTACTTTAAGTATACACTAAATATAAAATGAAAAGTTATCACTATTTTATTATATTTTTTATTTCAAACAACTTTTGAATTTAAATATATTTCGATCATATTCTTCTCCTCTCCAACTCCTTCTAGATCCTTGACCTTTCTTTCTACACCCAATTAAAGCGATTTTTCCTTAAAAACAACCAAAAACCTAACAGGAAAAAAAATCACCCAAAACCAAGAAAATAACACATATACAGAAGCAAACAAACAACAACAACAAAAATCCCACGAAATAGTAACCAAATAAAAAACCTTAAAAGATAAGTGTAGAATCCTTTTTAGACTCAGTTCCTTGGAGCAATACTACTGGCCTAGTTAACAGGATTCCAGCAGACCCATTAAACAGCAAACCAGCAGTTCAGCAAAAGTGACTGCAACTGGAGCCTCTGGAACTAGGAGCAGCACTGGAAACCTGGAACCTCAAAGTGTTCTGTGGAGCAGTTTTCTCCAGGAGCATCTTGAAGCAGAGTGATAAACAGGCAAACAATAGGAAATGATGCAAGACCAGAAAGCCCAGCCTCATTCTCTTATTGTAGGTGGATATATCTATATATCCATTCAGAGTCTGTACAAGGATGTTTATCCATTGGCAAAGACAATGCCCCCAGAAGAAGTGGTTCCTCTTCTAGTGGACAAACTTTACCTGTTCTCTCACAAGCCTGTTTCCATCAGAAAAACACAACACACCCTCACACAAGTCTGTTTCACATCCCACACTTGGGATCAAAACAAAAACATATTGACATACATTACATAGTACATGGATTTAAGGTTCTTCTATAGCTCAGAGATAGTCTCAGAACATGCCTGCAGCTGTGCCCTTGTTGTTTCTAGCATTTTATCCTTACACAGAAGTCCTGAGGGTTCCTGATACCTAGAGAATGTCTGTTCAATTCACAGCTTCTACCACTGAACTATTCCTTCCAAGGAAAAAAGAGTTGTGTGTATTTGTTTCCCAGTTTGAAATAAATATCCTATGTCTGGCTTATGCATGACATTGGATATGTATAGAAATAAACATAACATATATGAGGAGAATACAGCACAAATCAGACTAGATTGCTTAAAACAAAATGTACCACAGTGTTAGGTGGGTAAGGAGGCAGAGGTGGGTGTGGGAGAGTTAGGGAGTAGGTTTATATGACCAAAACACATTTTGATTTGTTTTCTAAACTGGGGAACAATATTTGTATGGACTAAATGATGGTATTAGTTTAAGCCATCTGATCCTGCCAACATTTGCTTGTTTTGACCCGCACTAATGGCAAAAATAGAATTAAAGTATGCATTTAAAATTTGGAGTGTAGGTCACTCTGAATAGCTGGGTTTTAGATTGTTCCACTTATAAGGACAATTGGGCATCACAAGTTCATCATCTCTGGGCTGCGACAATGATATACAGGTTCAATTACTGCTAGATTTTACAAATGGCACATTTTCCTTTAATTAAGATGGAGATTTGCAATCTTAGAAACTAACAATTTTGGCACTATGTGACATTCTGCACCTCTGTTGTTTCTGTCTCTTATCACATGGGGTGAGAGCATTGGTATAATATTATAATTTTCAAGGGGTGGGTCTAGTGTGGGAAGCACATTTTGCTTCTTAGATATTGTGGTAGGTATACCATGCACAGACTATTATATTACATAAAGCATGTTGTGGGAAGCAAAATAAGGTAAGAAGAGCAAAACCCCTCACAGAAGATCACAAAGCTAGCAAATGTCAGAGCTAGACTCAGACGGCACTGATAGGGCCCAAGGTTGCTTTTCTAACCCTTTCAGGGGGATATGTCACAGAAGCAGCCACTGACAGAATGTTTAACCTAATATCAGTGTTTCCTGGTGTCCCATGGCAAAATGACTTCTCAAGTTTCCAAACAACAGTGAACTTCAGAAATAGTGCTGTGCCACCATTTGTATAATCTATACACATTGGATCTATTGTCATGTCAGCTGAAGTTGTAAAACCATTAGAAAGTAGAATTAAGCATCTGTGACACATTTGTCTTGGCATAGTACCCCATGTCTTTTATAACAGAATTCAGGAGGCAGAAGTAGGAGTATCAAAAGTCACGACCTGTTTAATGAACATATGGAGTTCTGGGTCTACCAGAGAGACTCTGTCTCACAATACCATAATACTAGCAGTTGCATACAACTCAGTGTTTATAACAGCAGGCACAAGACCTACACAGGCTGAGGCCAGACAAAATCCCAGTACAGTGTGTGTGTGTGTGTGTGTGTGTGTGTGTGTGTGTGTGTGTACTCTCACTTGTAGCTGAGAAGCTATTGGTATTTGATAGCCGCTGAGAAACAGGAGACTTGGCTTTTTTTAAAATATATTTTATTAATTTATTCATATTACATCTCAATTGTTATCCCATCCCTTATATCCTCCAATTCCTCCCTCCCTCCCATTTTCCTCTTACTCCACTCCCCTATGACTGTGACTGAGGGGGTCCTCCTCCCCCTGTATATGCTCACAGGGTATCAAGTCTCTTCTTGGTCTTTTTTTAAAGTGTGTCCTCTGTAGTGTGTGACTCCTGGAAGGTTGGTCAGACTTCAGGCCAGGCTTACACTTAAGACTATTTGGGTGAGACACATTCCAAGATGGTGGTGCCTATCACACACTGTATCTGATCTACTGCATGGAGACCAGAGACCAGATTAGGAGCCACAGATTGCAAGAACACTAGGTGAGTGGGGTCCTGCACAGTGCAGACAACAGAGAGGCTTGGCCCCAGGCTGTACAACAGCCCACAGAGAACTAGAACCCACTCTCCAGACTTTAGAATGGAGCCCACCTGTGGACGGCAGCTGGCCTCTATAGCCCAGGCACAGTGTGTGCAACAGTTGAACACTGGAGCACCTGGCCTGGGGAAGTCTCAGAGAAACAAGTGAATCTGTGCTCAGACACCCTGAACCACACCATCCCAGTCCACAGGGAGCCCCAGAGGCCATGACAAAGCCCATGGTGCCCAGCAGCACCTGTGCAGAATCGGTGGGTCCAGCCGGAGCCAGGCAGCCAGCATCAGTGGACCAAGCCTGCAAAGTTGAGCTGATAGAACCTGGCTAGGACAATTGCCATGGCCCTGCAGGGATTCATGGGAGAAGCTGGACTTCACTGAGGGTCTGAAAGGGGGTCTGAATTGTGGCCACAGCTCAGTGGGACTGAACGGCCAAAGGTGTGCAATCTAAACAGGTCTGCCATCTAGACTGATCTGGGCAGGAACCTGTCTGCAGACCACAGCAGGCCAGGCCGGGACAATTGGGCAGATAAAGCCACAGTACCCATGGCCCAGGAGGGACTCCCATGCTTATGGGAGAAGCTGGACTGCCCTGGGTGTCTGGAGGGGAGTCTAACATGTGGCTCCTTGGGACTGAGCCGCCTAGGGTGCTCAATCTAGACTGGCCCACTATCTAGACTGATCCGGACAGGAACCTGTCTGTGGAACATGGTGGTACAGGCCTGGACAATTGAGCAGATAAAGCCACCATCCCCATGGCTCAGCAGGGGACTGAATTCACACACATATGGTCACTTGATTTTTGACAAAGATGCCAAATCTATTCAATGGAAAAAGGATAGCATATTCAACAAAGGTGCTGGTCTGACTGGATGTCTACATGTAGAAAAATGCAATTGGACCCATATTTGTCACCATGCACAAAATCAAGTCCAAATGGATTAAAGACCAAGTGGACTAAAGACCATAAAAGCAGACTCTAAATCAGTTAGAAGAAAAAGTGGGGAAGAGCCTGGAACACATTGGTACAAGAGATAACTTCCTGAACAGAACACCAACAGCTCAGGCTTTAAGGTCAATAATTAATAAATGGGACCTCATGAGGCTGAGAAGCGTCTATAAGACTTGAGACACTGTCAACAGACCAAAGCGACAGCCTACACACTGGGAAAAGATCTTCACCAACCATACATCTGACAAAGGTCTAATATCCAAAATATATAAAGAACTCAAGAAATTAAACACCACCAAACCAAATAACCCAATTGAGAAATGGGGCTTGGAACTAAACAGAGAATTCTCAACAGAGGAATATATCAAATGGCTGAGAAGCACTTAAAGAAATATTCAACATCTTCAGTCATCAGAGAAATGCAAATCAAAACAACTCTGAGATTCCATCTTACACCCATCAGAATGGCTAAGATAAAAAATTCAAGTGACACCACATTCTGGAGAGGATGTGGAGAAAGAGGAACACTCCTTCATTGCTGGTGGGAATGCAAACTTGTACAAACACTTTGGAAATCTATCTGACACTTTCTCAGAAAACTGAGAGTAGGGCTTCCTCAAGACCCAGCAATTCCACTCCTTGGAAATTACCCAAAAATGTTCCACCACACAACAAGAACATATGCTAAACTATGTTCATAGCAGCCTTATTCATAATAGCCAGAACCTGGAAACAGCCTAAATTTGTCCCTCCGTTTGAGAATGGATAAAGAAACTGTGGTACATTTACACTATGGAATACTACTCAGCTATTAAAAACAAGGAAATCTCGAAATTTGTGGACACATGGATGGGACTAGAAATTATCGTAATGTGTGAGTTAACCCAGAAGCAGAAAGACTCACATGGTATATACTCATTTATAATTGGACACTAGCTCAAAAGGCATGTCCTACAAAAGTCTTCATTTACCAGGAGATTGGGATAGATGTGAAGACATCCTACTGAGACTCTAGGTAAGATAAATATAGGAGATGGGGAAATAGAAGGACCCAGAGAGTCCTAGAAACCTACAAGAACATAGTAATGGGTGGATCGGGGCCCAGGGGGGTCTACTCAAACTCTTGCCCTAACCAAGTACAATACAAGTAGTAAACATTGAACCCCTACTCTGACCTACCCAATGGAAAGGACATTCTCCACAGTTATGTGGAGTGTGGAGACTGACTCTGACAGAAACTCTGGTGCTCCATATTTGACCACCTCCCCTTGGTGGGGAGGCCTGATGGTGCTCAACAAAAGAATAAGCAGGCTACATAGATGATAGCCTGTGACCATATAGTGGGGGAGGAGGTCCCCTTCGATCTTAGACCAAGGGCAAGGGAATAGGGTAAAAGCGGGAGGGCGGGAGGAATGGGAGCATACAAGTTATGGGATAACAACTGAGTTGCCATCTGAATAAATTAATAAAACTAAAGTAAAAAAGCATATTTAGGGAACACAAATAAGACTAGATTGCTTAAAATAAGATATAACACAATGTTAGGAAGGAGCGGTAGATCTAAGAAGAGTTAGGGAGTAGATGAATATGATCAAAACACATTTTATGCAATTCCCCCAAAATTAGTAAAAATAGTATTTAAAACAACCTCTTAAACCCTTGGAAGAAAACCAAAAATAGTACCAGCTATAATATACTTGCTTTGTTCTACACAAGTGGGCCATGTAAGCTGTCTTTCTCCAAAGTTAAATAGGTTTCTAGTCACCTTTGGTCACAGCATCTTTCTAACTTGTGGTGAATTGTTGGGTTCACCTTAATGGTCTGCTAAATGGTCTCTCTTCTTGTGTATATACTTTATAGTCACATGACCTCAAACATGCAAAGCCAATCTAACCTATGACCTCTTCTCAAAACACTCAAAATGAAGCTCTGTTGTTGGGGAATGCAAAGGTCATTGGGGTAGGCTGCTGGATCTGCTGACGGGCTTCTCTTCCACACCTAGTCCTGTTGTCTGTGCAACCTCATTCCTTCTGCCCTTCAGGCATACTGACATTTCCTTAAAAATAGACAATGAGCAGCATGCCCAGCCCCCTAAAACATAAAATCCCTCAGGCTTAAAGGCTGCTGGTATCGCTCTTGGTTCTAGGTTTGATAAACTGGGCATGCCGGGAATTAGGTATCAGAGCACACCGTTGATGTGGTGATTATAATTCAAACAAGGGCATCAATGCCCCCTTCACAGTGTTTTTGATTATATGTGTTAGTATAAGACCTTGATCTGTGCTGCTTAGTCTGTTTATTTCATAATAAATTGCTTAACATTCTGAGGTGATTGTGGTGGTAAACTTTTATCCATACTCTACAAGCAGCATTTGCAAACTGTTGGCTTTTACATGCAGGAAAAAGAAGCAGAGTAGACATATAATGAATACTTTGATAGCTAGATACTGTTCATAGAAGCCAGGGCTCAAGTCTGTTCTCCAGTCAGTTCAAAACACTGCCCATTAACAAGGATGTGTTAGTAAATGTTACCCTATCATATCAGCTTTCTATGGCTCCTAGGAATCCTGTTCTACACCACCATCACATGCATGTTCATCTCTTTTTGAAGGTATGTGGAGGTACACACATATGAGTCTACACAGATGGTCTTTACCAGAAGGATTATTGATTGTGTTTAAAGGAGATTTGCAATATGCAGAGAGACCCTGTCTTAAGCAAATAAAACCACTTCTTTAAATAGGGCTTGGCTATATATAGGCTTGTGGCGGACCACTTACCTAGCACACATGAAGCCTACATTTAACATTGGCTGCCTAGGTCCTCACATAAAGTTGCTCACTGTAGACCTGATAAGATACATCCCAGATGCCCTGCTACTTCAGGCCACTCGGGTCCTTTAAGGTCTAGCATTGACCTCAGCATGCTACTTGATTTTCCATATTTGTAGTAATTCCTTTTCCAGACAAACATGATCTCGTCTGTGTGCGTTCCTGCGTACTGTTTCCATTAAGCAGGGCAGCAGTGTCAAGATCTGTTCTGCTTTATTTGATTTTTATCGAACAGCCAGCATCACATCTGTGGCAAGGATTATTGTAGCTGTCAGTATTATCATGATAATCAAATAAGAGAAGTGAGGTCTCTCTTTCAAGGGAGCCATTTGACATTTTGCATGTGTCTGTCTCCTTACCATCACTTTAGTCTGTTTAGAGAATGACTCAGCTTGCCCTCCTGCCAATCCAAAGGTTGCAAATATATGTAGGTCTTTCAGAGAGTGGTGGATAATGTTGAGAGTAAAAGGGATGGCACCCTGGTGCAGGCAGGGAAAGTAGAGTCTGGTTTCCTTTGGGCCTTTCTTTCTTTCTCCCTACCTTTCTTTCTTCCCTCCCTCATTCCTTCCTTTCTCATTTCTTTCTTATTAATAAAATTGCTTTCAATGAACTCATAAATAAATATATTAGAAAGATGAATTAATGTAACTACTCAAATACTTTCCAAGTCCCTCCATGGTCTCAATTTAAAAGAGTCCTTACATGTATTTATTCGTTTATGTGTATTTGTATGGACACCTGCATGTATGCAGCATAAAGCACAGTCTACTGTTTCTGCTGTCTACCCATCCTAATGTTTTCCACACCTCCAAAACTAGGAAGCAGTACTGCTATTTAATGAGGTAGTTGTCTCCTTGTTTCACTCCCTGTGCTTTTCAGGCAGATGGCCTTGGCTCAAATGTCCTCCCCATTGCACTTTATCCAGGACTCGTTAGATGAGCAACTCTGCTTCTTCGGCTTCAGCTTCCTCACTCACAGAGCTATGTTCAAGGGCAGAGAATTCTGAATTCCTGAGATAATGTGAGTGATCAACATTAGCATATTCTCCGTAACTTTAACCATTGCAACTTAATGTCTCGTAGGTAGATACAGATAGATAGATATAGATATAGATAGATATAGATATAGATATAGATATAATTGGTGTGTGTATATGTTTATATGAACTGAATTTCAGTTTAGTTACTTTGATTTTGAAGTTTGAAATTATGAACTAAATGTAAGAAATTTAATCTGAGACTATTATATCAAGAATTATATAATTTTATTAGCAGCTAAAGATAAATAACGGTCTAAACATAGTGAGTGGTAATTAGGGTTTCCAGTGGGCATCTTAGGGAGGTGTTAGAAGAATCATTAAGTGTACTATATGACCAGACTATGATGACACAAATGTAAATAAAGAGCTTGAGCCTTGGGCTCTATATACAATAATGTTTCATTTTTTCTTTGTAAAAGTAGTATTCTTTAAGTGTAACATTATAATGTTTTAAATAATTAGTGATCCTCTTTCTGTAAATATTTATTTAACATAGTAAAGTATCAAAAGTTTACAATATTCATAAATTTCTATAGTTTACCTTCCATTTCCTGTAGTATATAGAAGATGAATGAATAAGTAAATGAATACAAATCACTTATGGAGATAAGAATAATGAAACATAAAAAGCAAGGGAACTATAATAGGCTTAGTCTTGGGAAGCACTCTCAAGACTATGATGTTTAGGATGTTAAAGACTGGACTGACAAAAAGGATCAAATTATTCCTAGGTTTAAACAAAATTCTGGTGGAAGTTGTAAGCATGGGTATAGATGCCTGGGGAACAAAAATTTCATGTTTTTAAGAGTTAGTAGGGTTTCTGTGACAGTTAGGACTTAACTTCTGCTACTTATTGAATAATCCATCTCTGAGAATCTTTGCTAACTTTGGTCTAAAATGGAGGTGCCACTGTGTTCAGAGAAGGCTGAGGTTTTTCTATAGACCTCTTAGGCTTTTGTCTTCTTCATCTAAGACAACAACAAGATAGCCTTTGAGGATATCCTCAACCACACAAAAGGACTTCTCACAGTTCTAGATTACAGGATGCCCACAGTCAAAGCCACTGCATGATTCAAATGCAGCTGACTTCTTGCTGTTACTTCCTCATAGTGCAGACAGAGAGCATTAACCCTATTCTCTTTGTCGTGTTTTGTATCTTTTAGTTTGATTATCATGGCCACATCCTTATCATCTTATTACATTCAATTCCTTCCTAACTTCAACATATGATTTCAGAAAGCATCTTATGTTTTTACTAAAAACTTAGCCATCTCATAGCAATTCAGTGTGCATCAATTCTTCCCTCAGTGATCACTATTGTTGCTCATTTCACACAGAGCAGATGTCAAAGTCTTTAACACATACTGTACCACATAGTTCAGGGGGCACCAACAAAGTCCAGTCCAAAAGGCTTCATCCTAGGTATTCATTTTGCCAAAATCTCACTTGCTCACTTCTATATGAAAGAAATACATCTATCTTCCTTGCATATCTTTGATCACATTCCTTCTTTCACTCAGGTCTAGGATCACTCCAATTCTTGTTATAAACTGAGCCTCTTGAATTATTCTCATTTCATTTCTAATATGGTACATATTCTACACATGTACAGTATTTGTGGCAATTACCTGTTTACCTCTCCAGGCAGATATTTAGGTCTCAAAGGCAAAGCTAGTGCCCATTTCGCATACTTTCCTCTCCATAGAACTTAGAATAGCACTGAGTGATCAGGTGAGCTCACAGATGGCAGGGCCTTATCTGAGTTACTGCTCCTCATACCCCTGTAAAGTGATATTTTAAAAATCACTGGGATGGAAGTAGATGTCCTTTAGGGGTAGAGACTAGTGTTCTGAGGGAAAGTATAATATTATTTTATAAGGTAAGAATTTTCTTCCCTTCCCTACGTCTTTTGGTTTCTTTACTTACAGTAACAGCTGCAATAATAAAAACAATATATTTTAAAATATTCCATTCAGTTAAACAGATTGAACTGGGCTTGGGGAAAGATGAAGTGTAGCTGTCTAATTAGAGAATTAATGTAGGAGGTAAATACTGCAGGAAAGACCCCCATTAAGCCTTGACTGACTATGTTATTTCATTATGTTTTAATTACCCTGGGTGATTTGTGGTTGGAGACAGATGCCATGCATCATGGGAGATTTAACTACTGTGATTTTCCATTATGCTGAGAGTTTTGGTGCAGGAGGGAGACAAGAGCTGAGCAAAGAAGATGTTTTCTGCCATGGAAAAAGGCACTGGGACCATACTGCAGAGGAAGGAAGTATGGCATTATGGAGAAAATAAATTTTCTATTAGGTGACCACATTGTCAAGTACATAAAAATCTAAAGCAGAGGCATGGAACTGACAAGAAGCTGGATGAAGGAGATTATATATTTGGGCTATTTAAAGAAATGGATTAGTGTGGGACCTAGATTTTCAGAGGATGGGAGGGCTCTTGGACATTGATCTGGTTAGGTGTGTGAATAGGCCTTGTGATTCTCTGAGTTTCTGGAATGCCATCCAGTCTTTGATGATGTATATCAGTTAATGTTGAGAAGATGAAATGACAGAACATGTTACAGTATGCATTTTTAGAACAAATATTAAGGTTGAATCTCTCATATCATTGAAATGAGAGAATTGGAGAGTCTATCATCATGACAACTATTTATCATGCTTAACTTCTAGTTTCCATCATCTTATAAAGTACCCATAACTCACAAGCAATCTAATTGAGGTTCAGGACTTATTCATGATTACTGAGCCATAGTTATATAGAACAAAACACCCAATACAGATTAGCCTTTATGTATGTCAATGTTCGAAGGAAAGGCAGTATGTGTCAACAAAATGCCTGTTAGAGGAATCAACTGTCACTATTTGCCCAAGAGTAAACAACCAAACACACATATATACATGCACACTGGAACAATAACTGAGACAAAGCCCTCTAAGTAAAGAACAGTATTGTTTAAACTGTGTAATGTCACATGGGCTCATGCATTTAAATACTTGGTCACTGGGTGGTGACACTATCTTTAGAGGTTGTGCAATATTTGACACTATTACCTTGCTACCAGAGGAAGACTGTAAGGGACAGGCCTTGAAGATAATATCCAACACTTGTGTCATCAGTCTGTGCTTTCTTTGCCTCTCAGGCCACAAAGACATTGGGCCTCCTAGCCTCACTTGCCACTCTCATGAATCCCACAGTACCATTTCCATTATGATATATTACAAACTCTCAAACAATTGGCAAATCCTTTTTCTGATTTGTTGCTTCTGTAACAGCAAGTATTTTGTCCAACAACAGAAGAACTAACCAAGGATGCCATACGTGCCCTGAGTTTGTTGAGTAGATCCAAGGGCTGCCTCATTTACTCTACTCTTCACTCAGGGGATACCCTCAAAGAGAAATGGAATAAAGAGACTGAAGTGGTTAAAACATAAAACTTACTGTATGCAAAATAATCTAAACCTTTATACATCTTAGAATATCTTCACTAGTTAGCAATATTTTTGTGGTAAGTTTATCTGGGACTTTAAAATTATGTCATGTTTTTGTTTTTCCTTTTTTTCATAACTTTTCATATTTGGCACAAGGGAATTGTGCTGTGATGCTAATTCTTGCTTATGAAGGTATGAAGAAATTACCATGTCTTTGCAAAGCAATTAGGCACTACTAAAGTTTTTCAGCAAGGTTAACTTCTCAGACACTTGCTTAAAAGGTTAAACAAATATACTCTTCATGAGAATCTCAGAAAATATATTTGTGTGACTTACTTTATCATGTTTTTCAACCTAACAACAGTTTTAAAGTGTTCAAATGTCACAATAGGAGAATGTGTGGGGACTGAGAATAAATGTGTAAGGAATATTTAATGACATTTCAAAATGGATGCTGACAACAAGTAGAAATCAAAGTAAGTTACAATAGGATTCTGTAAGTCTCAACTCTAAAACAATTTATGTAGAGAGGAAATGGGACTTTATCAGAAGCCCTCAGAACAGTTGATTATGAGAGGGGTTTTCCTTAAATTTCCTTAAGGAGGATAAATTCTGTTTACAAAAGTAAAATAGAACACCATATTGAAGTACATACTTTTAGAGGATGGGAAATTGGAAGAGTTTTCTCCTTGTTTAGTTGAAGATATTAGCGTCAATGTTGTACTTCTAAGTAATCAAATGCTATCACACCCACACCATGTCACCATCAAACTTGGTTCCATTATGGCTGCAAGTGCAGAGCTCCTGCCCGACTCCAGACTGCAAAAGGAAACAAGCTGTTCAATCTGTCATGTTTTAATGATGGTATTTTAAATTATAGTTATTTGTCAAAACCCAGTTTAGCTGTGGATCTATAATTCCTTTGACCTACCTCCCCTGGAAAGGGCTGATGTAATTAGAAATGTCCCATTATCAATCATCCAACTAACTTGTCCTCTCTGTCTCTGTCTCTGTCTCTGTTTCTGTCTGCCTCCCTCTCTCTCTCTCTCTCTCTCTCTCTCTCTCTCTCTCTCTCTCTCTCTTCTATCAATTACATAAGATCAGACCAACGGTACATCCTTGTGGCTGCAGTGCTGTCATTGCTGCTAATAGAATATTAAGTTTCCCCTAAAAAGGAAATTTCTGAGGAGTCTTGCTTGTAACTGTAAAATAGAAAAGGCTAATTCTTGTTCTTTCTTTGGAACTAGCAAGAGATTATAACAAGTACAGTTAAAGGTATCCCATTTGGACCATAGCAATTTTCTCTGACATTTTATGTGGCTTGGAGCTGGTTTTCATTCCCCAGCTCAGGAACAGGGAGGGTTTTTCACAGTGTTATTGTTATCACCTAACATTAGTTAATGTGTTTGTAGGCAGCTGTTTCTTTCTCATGCACATTACAGTGGCTTGGGACATGTGTAAGAAATGGAAGCATTACCAAGGATTAAAATTTGAGGTGCATGTATTTCTTTTTATTTTCTAAGGATAGATGCACTCTTTCCTATGCAGTGTCTGCTGGACCTTAGAGTATCTGCCTGTGACAAGGTGTATTCACTGTGGGGTGAGAATATCAGGATCCTTTGACCTCCCTTCTGTGTGGAAACCCATGTCTAGATAGTTTATATCTCAATGGCTTAACGTTTTTTTCTCTTTAGTAATTATATAGAAATGCTTGTGGCAGTGAAGGATATCCAAGTTTCATTCATAAGAGGAGGATAATTTGGCTTATAATACCGAAATATATGGAGAAGGGTTGGCCTTAATGACCTAGTAAGCATTCTTCTTCCTCATGAGTTGCTTAGCATGGTGAGATATGGTAAGTCCTCACCATCATAGTATGGGTCTGGGGTTCTCTCCCATGCCCTATAGCACTATTGGAATGCTGAAGTCTCTGTCAAGTTTTCTTAAATTCCTTGGAGCATTTCACAGTTGGGCACAGATCCAAATACACACCTACCACACAGTTCACAAATTCAAACCTACCATCATTTTATTGGATATCCACATAATTATTTTCAGATTCCTAAATACTAGTCTATCCTTCCCACCTATGATCCCTTACCTCTCCAACACATTCTGACATATGTTTGTTAGGAATGTCACAGGTGTGACCTTTCTTCTAGATATTCTCTCACACATAGCATGCATTAAGCCTGAAATGGGTAAAGAGGTCTACAGCGATGAACAGAAAAACTGAAAGCCATAGTGTTTCAGTAACTTGGTCATTGTCACAGAAATAAGGCTCTAATAGAAAATGGGACATTGACTCTTCCTTTAATCTGTGTCACTCTCCTCTGTGTAAGTGGATTGGCTGTTATGATTGCATAGGACTGAGGGGTTTGTATGATCATCCATTAGAAACATTTACCTTGAATAGGCAGGACTGATCAAAGGAGGCTGGAGACATGATATTACCTTCATCTTAACTCTCATTCTATCAAAATGAGTCTTAGAGTCTTTATTAGTTACTTCTTTGTTGCCGTGATAAGATCAGGGCAAGTTATTAAAGAAAGGTTATTTTGGATAACCATTGCACAGAAATAAGAGTCCATCATGGCAGTGAGCCAGGGCAGCCAGCAAGCAAGCCGTTGGAGCAGCTTGTCCCCTGCACACCTTCCCACACATCCACACCTCATCTAGAGCCCAGAGTAGGGCCCATATATTTCTCACTGAATATTTTTTTCTTTTTTTAATTTGTAATACTGATGAGTCTGTCCCTTTGAAGCACTTCTACTGTATGTTCTCACTTAAAATATCCTGTATATAACCTGACCTCAAAACGCAGCTCGTGGTCCATCTACTCTCTACCTAACTTGTTCTTACAGCATCACAGTGATATTAACTGCGTAACTCTGATGGTCTTCATATTGTCTATCTGTATTGGAGCATTGTTCAAGGCCAGGGAAGCCACTCCAATTTTCTCAATGATGAGTTGTTTCAGTGTCTAAAAGCTCCTTGGAAGAAAGGAGAGAGCCCAGAGCCTTTTCTCATTGTGTTTTTCCTGAGGATAAGAGTCTTAACTAAGGACACATGAATGACACTTGTCTCTGCCTGTAAAGCCCTGGGGTATCACACTTGAAAGAGTATAAGGAGAAAGAGTGGATGATATAGTCCAGAATTATATTAGGAAATCCAAATATCTATAACCATGATCTGAATGGTAAAAATAAAAAGAAGAGAAATAATGATGAATAAAATTTCACCAATATAAAAACATGTCTTCAAAAGGAGCCTAAGCCCCCTCACTTTCCTTTGTAATATGTCTTTTCCTATGTCTACTCATCACTGACCTCATCATCTAGCACCACCAATGTTCTCTAAATAGATGGGGGCTATCCACTACAAATCCACATTCTGTATAACGGCTAGAACAAGATCTGCTCCTTGGGGCAGATGCATTGCTTTTACCTTTTCTTGATGACATCACATGTAGAGGGAGAGAATTTTTTTATTAGAGTCAATGGTACATATCTATGTATCATTTTTTCCGAATCATATGACAGAGAAACAACAGTAAGTTTGTTCCCTCATTGACACTACTAAGTATTAATTCTATTTTGTGGATGCGGCCTTAAATACAATCAGAAAGTGATTGTATACCCATAATATTCTTGACATTATTGCAGAAGTGGGTATATATTGCCAGTTCAATCGTTATTATTGATCAAAGGTGGACAGCTGCATAAAAGTCTTAATTACTTGTCTTCCCTTTTAATACTAATAGGACACACAGCTGATCTATGTGCAGAAAATAAAATCAGAAAATATCTCTAAATGAGACATTTATTTCATATTCATTTCCACTGAAGCTCAGAGATGATTGTGGAAGAGGAGAAAGAAAGATTGTATTAGAGAGATATAGAAGCCTTCAGTAAATTATTATTTTCAATACATGGTGTGGCTATTGCTCACATGCACACATAGAGACTATGACAGGTCATGTATTCACATGACCTGCACAAAATCAACCCAACCCAAATCCTAGAACAGACAGAAAAGTGATTCCCATTGGCAATTGACTGATGCTATATGTGAGAGATAAAGTTTTTTGTTAAGTGTATTAAGATCTTAGTTTTGCTCCAGTAGCTGATAGTCCTTCATGGACATAACGGCAGTACTAATTGACTCAGTGGGTATTGAAAAGATGGTGCCATGTTGTTGGAAAGGAAGAGAGTAGGGTGATAGGGGAGTCGCTGAATGGGTGCCGGGGTGAGGGAGAAATAGAGAATGGATTTCTATCAAAATGCATTGTCTCAATGTATATCACAAGCCAATAAACCTTCTTAGGATATAAGTTGAAATCCATGCACAGGAATTACTAGATCTATCACTGAGAAAAGGAGCCTTTAGTTATCTGTTGAATAAGTGTCCAAGGTCTTCTCTGGAGCCAGTAATAGGTGAAATGAGAACTGCATGTAGACAAAGATTGACCCAGCTCCACCTAGGCCCTTTGCTCGTATATTTCCAAGTCCCAAAGTCAACAGGTGGGTCATTACCTAAAGAAGAAGAATTAAAAGTTCAACCAACTACAATGGGAGAAATAAAAGGGTATTCAAAAAAGGAATATGTCTCATTATTTGTTTACCTACAACTTCCAGACAAATCTATCACAGACTTCAAGAGAGCAGTGATGGTGTTTTATAAAGAGTGTTGTGAACACAGAGCAACTTTTAATTGATTAATTAATTAATTTATTTTTTAATTTATTTATTCTAGATAGTGCTCCTTGGATGTGATCATTAAGATTCTTTGTCTTCTTCAAGTTTTAATGTTGGGTTAAAATGGCATTTTTATCTTATAGACTAGAATTTCTTGTCAGGTATTTTAGGAAACTGACAGGATTTTTTTATAATAAAGAAAATTTTAAAAAAGGTCTAAAGAAAAGAGGTCATATCCAATATGTTCCGAAATTATTTGGTTTCTAATGCACATGCCTGTGATACATTTGTGCATATACACAGAGATGCAAATCAAGGGGGACAAATGTCTTCTATGAATGTACAGGTGGTAGTGTACAGATGTGGGAGCCAGAGTCCCAAGCTACTGCCCCATTTTGTATTTAAATTTTGTCTCTTCTTGCATTAAACATTATCTTGTTCACTACTTTAAGGAATCATCTGACCATAAGCATCTTGAGGGCAGGAGTAGAGCTGTCACAGTTCTGTGCATACAGCATTGTTGTAGGGCCCTTAGGAATCAATAGCAGTGGTTACTCATTGAATGTTTTTCCTTCTTCACACCTATTCAGAGTACAGATAGGTCTCATGATAGAAATGGCTCTTCAATTTGAAGCCATTAGATGAGGTACTAAATGAGCTTCTGCACCAGAACTTTCTCAGTTGGCAGTAACAAGCTGTCCTAGTGTAGGGCACCATCATTCTGTAAAACAGGAATCCAGCTTTATACCACTGCAAGGCAGATCAGCTGTCACCTGAAATTTCCTTGATAATGGTTTATCAATGCAGTTGTCACCTGCCAGTTTGAGTATTTTAATTTTCCATGGTCTGAGCAGTACTATTGACACTTTTGATTACAGCATCTGCCTGGATCAGTTGGAATGTTGTTTTGGCTTAGCAGAATCGACTGTGAGTGGGTTTCACTAATGCTTTCTGAGCAGCAGTAACTTCCCCTGGAGATAGGTCGTTTTCCTGAAGCACCAGGATGTTGTGTGGGTACTTGAGAAGCCCAATTGGTGCACACTCCCAGCTTACCTACTCATCCCTGCCCATTTCTTTCTTTTTTTTTTTTTCTTTCTTTCTTTCTTTTCTTTTCTTTCTTTCTTTTTTTTTTTTTTGCTGCTCAATCTATTTTATTTTATTAATTTTTTACTAATTTATTCTTGTTACATCTCAATGGTTATCCCATCCCTTATACCTTCCCATTCTTCCCTCCCTCCCATTTTCCCCTTACTCCCCTCCCCTATGACTGTTCCTGAGGGAGACTTCCTCCCCCTGTATATGCTCATAGGGTATCAAGTCTCTTCTTGGTAACCTGCTATCCTTCCTTTGAGTGCCACCAGGTCTCCCCTTCCAGGGGACATGGTCAAATATGAGGCACCAGAGTACATGTGAAAGTCAGACCCCACTCTCCACTCAACTGTGGAGAATGTTCTGTCCATTGGCTAGATCTGGGTAGGGGGTTAAAGTTTACCACCTGTATTGTCCTTGGCTGGTGCCTGCCCATGTCTATGTCATCTTGTCAAGCAGAAGAGTGTGACAGAAGCAATCTTTGATGACAAGCTTGAGAATCTCAAGTTCAGCCTCTATAGGGCATACTAAATTACCTTTCAGTCCCTTCGTCTTTTCTCTGAAAGTGAGAGAGATTGCATTTACCTCACAAAGGCTTTGTGAGGATTCTCAAGATGTCTAGGATATCACACAATCCTATCTGGAAGATCACCAACCTACAAGGACATTCTATAACAAGTCCTAGTAAAAACTATAATTACATCACATACCAGTGTCACATCAACATAGCAGTGTCAATGAAACCAAGATAGGAATTAAAAGTTACTCTTACATTGGAAATTTAAAAACTTTTCTTTCATTCTGGTTGCATTTTCTGAATATACATTCATGCACATCTCTCTCCTACACTCATATGTATGTTCCTCTTATACATTAGGTTATTCATTGCTTTTGAAGGAAACATTTATGAATGTGTTACTTTTGCAATACTGTAGAGCAAATTATCTCATATATCTATATTTATAACAGGGGGCCACAATAGTTTCAAGAGAAAGGGAGAGTAATTTTAATGATCATCTTAGATGTTGATTTAAAGGACATCCTGCTGAGGGTGTTCTTGACAAAGTTAAGTAATCACTTTACTTGTAAACCTCACATAAACATTTTCAAAAAAGTCAAGGTATAGTTAACAAATTAAATCCTTCTAAGTCAGTGTATCCGAAATCAAAAGTAACATCTTTATATTCATGTTTCTTTATCCAGGAACTTTTTCTAACCTTGGATTTCTTATGTATATGCTCAGCATAAAATGCTGTCATCTAAAATACATTTATTAGTGTGCCTTTGAATTTCTCCCTCTCTCTGAAACCACATCCCTGGGCAGCCAAATCAGAACTCTGTTTTACATTGCTTAAAGTCTATTCTGGCTATATCTTTCAGATACACCCCTATAACTGTTTTAACTATGGATATCAGAAAAATTTTCCAAATGGTCTTTATTTTTCTTCTATTGCCCAAAACACAAGTTCCATTCTTATTTAGAATTTCACAATAAATTTAACCCCCAAAATATCACTGTCTCTGGCTTTACCTCAGTGTGCATTGGGAACCCCAGCCTATAATCTACTCATTGATTCTCCTTACAATTAATATCCCTGAAAATTTTAGCTATCCCAGTCTTTTCTAACAGCCTGGATTGCCTGCCTTCCTTCCTTCCTTCCTTCCTTCCTTCCTTCCTTCCTTCATGGTGGAATTTGCACTTTATATTTCAACTGAAATTTATTTGATGCCAACTTGAAGAAAGGCATCCTACCTCCAAAGCATTTGATCTACATACCCAGAACTGCCTGGTTGTTTAACTTTACTTTATTGACATCTATTTCTAGTTGTTGAGGCAAAACCAAAAGATATTCTGACATAAAACATTGGGACATAACTAAACTTTTTCCAAATATTTAAAGGATTAATTATTTAGAAGATTTCATACATGTTTAAAACGTGTTTTGATCAAATCCACCCGCCAACAGCTCTTCCAACTCTTCTTCGGGCCTTGCTCATCATATATCTTCCAATTTCATGTATACATTTTTTAAACTACTTCCCAGTGCCGCCACCAGATAAAGCTTGTTTACCTTTTCAAAGAACCAATTTTTTGTTTTTCATCTTTGTATTTTTACTTGCTTCTTTCCCATTTCATTAATGTGACTAATTCCATTGATTGATTTCTGGCTTGGTTTGTTTCCCCACTCCCACCCCCCACCAGGTCATAATATGCATCCCAAGAGTGTTTGTGCTCTCTCTCTGGCTTTCTTTTTTCTTTTTGGCCTCTTCCCTAGTCTCCTCCTTGTGGGAAGGAGTGTAAGCTTTGTCACAGGTGAAAGCAGTTTTGGAGGGCTTTGCCCTTGGACACACCACGGATACTCTCTGAGATTAACCTTGAGATAAACTGGGTGGAGCCATCCTGGGCCTGGAATTCAGGGAGTGGACAGGTGACTCCACTTGGACTATTAGGAGACCGGCCCTCGCACTTGAGAGACAGGCAGGCAGAGAGGATGAGAGGGCCAGCAAGTTCAGACCAGGCTTGAGCACACATAGATCAGTAAAAGGATCCGTGAAGAGGCCAGACCAGCACGCAGGCCAGAGACACCTAGGGACCCGTCCCATGGGACGGATATCGAAAGGTTCACTCTTTTTTCCCTTTAACCTTTTTTCCCTCTTGTGTAAGCTAGTTGGGTTGTATAATAAAGTTTAATTGTTACGTACTCTGGTGCCTCACATTTGACCATGTCCCCTGGAGGGAGAGACCTAGTGGCACTCAGAGGAAGGACAGCAGGTTACCAAGAAGAGACTTGATACCCTATGAGCGTATACACGGGGAGGTAATCTCCCTCAGGAACAGTCATAGGGGAGGGGAATAAGCGGAAAAAGGGAGAGAGGGAAGAATGGGAGGATACAAGGAATGGGATAATCATTGAGATGTAACAAGAATAAATTAATAAAATAAAATAAAAATAAATAAAAGAAACAGAGCCAACACCTCCAGATCTCATGCTTCCTCCTTCATCTTCTCTCCCTCCTCCCCTAATCTTTAGAAAGGGGGAGCCCCCCTCCCATATCATCTGACCCCAATCTATCAAGTTTCATCTGGATTGCCTGCATACCTTTCATCTGTGGCCTGGAAAGGCTGCCCTGACAGGGGGAAGTGAACACTTTTTAAACTTCTTAAGAAACTTTTTTTTTTATGATTTGTTGTCATTACATCTGGATTGTTACTTCCTCGCTCATATCTTCCAGTTCCCAGTCTGCCTCCCTCTTCTTCCCAATTTCCCTGCCCTAGTCCTCTGAAGGGAGGGGGATTACATCCTTCCCCACCATCTGACCATAGCCTAGAAGGTCTCTTCAGGATAGCCTGCATCCCCTTCCTTCCTCTGTGTGCCTGCAAAGGTGCACCCCCCCCTCCAGGGAAAGTGATCAATTCATGAACACCAGAGTTCATGTCAGAGGCAGTTCTCACTCCCACCACAACCACCACGTGGAGAATGAGCTATATATGAACAGGGGTTCTCAGTTCTCTGCATGCATTTCCTTGGTTGGTTCATCAGTCTGTGCAGGCCCAACTGGGTCCAGATCTGCCAGACTTGATGGTCTCTTTGTGGGGCTCGTGAACACTTGGGGTCCATCCAGCACCACCACCCCCACACACTCTTACATAGGACTCTCAGCACTCCACCAAAAGTACAGCTGTGAGTCCCAGGATCTGTCCTGATTCTCCGAGCTGGATGGACTCACTCAGAGGACATATAGGTTGGGTTAATATTCATGTATAAGTGAATGTATACCTTGTGTCTCTTTCTGGGTCTGGGTTACCTCACTCAGGATGATCTTTTCTAATCCTATCCATTTGTGTGCAGATTTCATAATTTCCTTGATTTTGATAGTGAGGATGCAGAGAAAGGGGAACACTCCTCCATTGCTGGTGGAAGTGAAAACTTTTAGAACTATTTTGGAAATCAATCTGGTGCTCTCTTAGAAAAGCTGGAATAGCTTTATTTCAAGACCCAGCTGTACCACTCCTAGGCATATACCCAAAAGATGCTCAATCATACAACAAGCACATTTGCTCAACTATGTTCATAGCAGTTTCATCTGTAATAGCCAGAATCTGGAAACAACCTAGATGTTCCTCAACTGATGAATGCATACAGAAATTGTGGTATATCTACACAATGGAAGACGTCAACATAAAACTAGACACATTAAATCTGTTAAAAGAAAAAGTGGTAAGGAGCTTTCAACTCATTGACATAGGAGAAAACTTCCTTTACAGAACACCAATAGCTCAGGCTCTAAGATAAACAATTAATAAATGGGACCTTATGAAACTGAAAAGCTTCTGTAAAGCAAAGGATACTGTCAACATAACAAAACCACAGCCTGCAGACTAAGAAAAGATCTTCACAAACCCTACATCCAATAGAGGGCTAATATCCATAATATATAAAGAACTTAAGAAGCTAAACACCAAGAAGTCAAATAATTAAATGAATAAATAGTGTATGGAGCTAAACAGACAATTCTCAACAGACGAATATCAAATGGCTGAGAAACACTTAAAGAAATGCTCAACATCCCTAGTCATCAGGGAAATGCACATCAAAATGACTCTGAGATTCTATCTTACATCTATCCAATTGGCTAAGATCAAAAACTCTCTCTGATTTTCTGATTCAGGCACTTTGGGCTATAAATGTCCCTCTTAAGACTGTTTTCATTGATCTGATACAATGGTTTCCTGACATATTGCATTGTTTTCCTACTGAACCTAAGATTTTAAAAATAATCTTCTTTATTACTTTCTGAACACGTTCTTCATTCAGTAGTATGTAATTCAATCTCTATAAATTTGTATACAATGTATGTTTTTCTTTGAGTTGGTCTGCTATCTTACTTCCCTGTAGGCAGATATTATAGTAGGCATTATTTCAAAATATATTTATTAGTACTTGCCTTGTATCCTAATATATGATCTATTTTCAAGAAATTTAAATGGGCTGGTATATAAAATGTGTACTCTGCAGTGAATGGATATTAAGTACATTTGATATATGATATAATTCAGTTATTTTGTCATTTTTGGAGTTTGATGTGTATCTTATAATCTCTATTGGTATCTTATTACTATTTAATGTTAGTCAATCTTCTATTAATGTCCTCATTTCACTCAATTGTTGATGCTCTCAATTAAGACCTTTTAACTTATTTAGGGATATTTATATAACCATTGCTTTGAGTTCTCTAGGATTTAATCTTATTTAGTTTCATTTGATGACATTATTGTAGCTCTAGTAGTTTTTGGAAGGAGTTGTGTTATATCAATTAAAAATTATTATAAGATGTAGGAATGTATACCTATGGATTTATTTCATTGTTTGAGATTTTAAATATCCCCAATATTCTATATTTAGCTCATTGAGGTGATAGAGGTAAGATGCACAGTTTAATAAATAGTTTCTCTGTCTAGGAGCTCTGGTGAAAGCTATGTATTATTTCCTGTGTAGAATATTAACGGTGATATCAACCAATTAATAGCAGAGGCCTCTTCTTACTTAGCATTTCTATGGTATCGTTGAGTGTGTGAAAAAATGTGTCTCTTATTCTTGGGCTCTTTTCCTACTTTTGGTTTTTCTTGTCCAACTTTAATGTGATATTAGTTTTATCTTATTACATTTTGTTTTGTTATAATTTTGAAAAATGAATCAACGAATGAATGAGAACCTAGCCACTAGTGTAAAGGTTTACAACTGCACTGTCATTTACATCTTCTCAGAGAGGAAAATCAGTTTTCTACAGTGGAGAGAAAATGGATAGTATATAAAACACTCCAAGGCTAGCCACATGTTCAGAAGTAGTTGACCAACATGTAATGGACTCCACAGGTTTTGTGTGTGTGTATATTCTTTTGTGTGTGTGTGTGTGTGTGTGTGTGTGTGTGTGTGTGTGTGTGTGT
>OU015748.1:77310462-77400426 GCA_907169655.1 Acomys percivali | reverse complement strand
TGTGTGTGTGTGTGTGTGTGTGTGTGTGTGTGTGTGTGTGTGTGTGTTCATTTGGTTATAGTTCAGTGTGGTCAGAAGTAGTTGACCAACATGTAATGGACTCCACAGGGTTTGTGTGTGTGTATGTTATTGTGTGTGTGTTTGTGTGTGTGTGTGTTCCTTTGTTTATAGTTCAGTGTGGGTTTGGGGTTTTTTTTCTTTCTTTTAGGGTGTTTTATTTATTGTTTGTTTGTTTGTTTGTTTTAAGGTGTTGTTTATATTGGATGTTAGTTTGTTCTTTTGAAGAAGAACTTAAAGTTGAATGGATAAGAACAGGAAGGGGATCTGAAATATTTGAGGGAGAGGAAGATACTATTAAAATATATTTAAATTTTAATTTTGTCTTAAATAATGCTATGTTATTTATTTTATTTTAAATAAATATTACTTAAAAATGTTAGCACATGTTAGTTACACACTGTGCCACTAAGCTATAACCTCATGAACTTATTATTGCTAATTCTTATCATAACCTGAGAAAATTCCATTTGTTCTGCATTGATTTTGAACAAACAATATGCTAGTATATTTACTGAATAACTTCTTAGTGGCTCTCACTCTTAGGACTAGAAAGACCAGTAGAAATTATAGCAATATAACTCATGAAGAAATCACCATAGCATATATACTGCTTACAAGTAAGCACTTTAGAATTGATTCACTGCAAAAATGACTAAATTAAGGAAATTACATAGAGCCACATAATCTTTACAAGATGAAGTCTGGAATGAGGCTTGGGAAGACTGACTTGTGTGTCTTCTTAATAGCACCAGGAACAGACCAACAAACCCCCATCTGTGTGAATCTGGCATGAAGAAAAAGAAATGAGCAAACAGTGAGTTACTAAGTAACACGCAGGCCCTCTACAGGGGTGAGGGGTGTTTGAGTTTCAGAGAATGGGACACTCTTAAGTCAGGAAACGGGAGACCTAGAGAGTAAATCATCCTATCATCCAACAAGAATCTGTTTTCCTCTTAAAGGAAATAGCTACATCAGGGTTTTGAGGAGTCTAAAGCTTAAGAAACAGGAAGCAAGCTTACATGTGTATCTCCAACATACTGAGTGAACGCTTAGGAGTCTTAGGAGGGAAGTTGGAGCAGGAACACTGGGAAGGAGCCCTGTTCTGGGAATTGGTATTTCATTAAAATAATCACATTAAAATAATGTGATACGTTCTATAAAGTGCATTATTAGACAATTAAAAGATGAGGTGAGAAATATACAGCCTGTTTACACAAGCCAACAGGGTTATATCACTAGGTGGCAGCATAGATACCATCCTGTGAGAATACCATCATTACTAAGGTCTATTTGGACTGAATCATTGCTAAACACTCAGGAAACTGCATGTAGAATTTACTATAGAGAAAAGGTTGTCCCTGTAGACAACAGTTGGGACTCTGTGGCTTAGGTTTAGCATTGCATGTGGCATTTTTGAAGCAGGGCAGTAGCAGAGTAGATGAGATATATATTTACATGGTACTTAAAGGTTCCTATTTCGTGTTTAGCATGACTTTATGAGGCAGTAACTGGGGCACAGAGTGATTTAGAATTTTAATGGTATTTTCATCCAGTGTTCTGTTAGAAACCTGTGCCAAAATTTGAATTTCACTTTGCCCAGTTCTATATCGTACACATTTGACTTTTTTAACTTTTCTGGGAAAAGAAATTTTTTTACAGAACCTCAAAAAAATGTCAAGGCTTCTTTGGTTGATGACAACCTTAGTCACAGCAGCCAGGTAAGTAAAGTAGTGAATAAAGAACATATGAAGTTCTTGATATCTAAGAACTGTCTGACGAAGAAGCCCAATTCCTAGACAATGGAACCTTAGTGTAATGGGGTTGTGGTGACCAGATGCAAGAGTATTTCCCATGTTAACTCACAAGGAGATAAAATATTCTCAGTCACAGGTCCAGGTGGGTGTTCATGGCCAGAGTGGGAAATCCAAAAGTGGTACTCAAGGCCTGAAAAGAGCCACGGATCTTCATCTTCCTTTCACATAGTAAGTCCAAAAAACTGGGTTCTGATATTACCAAAGGAATGTAGCCACAATGACAGCTGCATCAATAGTCAAGCAGGCTAATTCCATTAAAATATTTAGTTATTTTAGTTACATATACATTCATGTGCCTATATGTAGGTATGTGCTTGTCTGTGCAGCTGCCCATGAAAAACAGAGGAATTAGATCTCAGGAGTTTGAGTTAGAGGCAGGAGTGTGCCATTGGGTGTGGATGCTGGGAAAAGAACTTGGGTCGTTGATTCCTCAAGTCTCACTAATTTGTTTTTCTAAAGTACCAACTCTATGATATAGTAAAGAAGACTTATCACAAACATAAAACCAATGAACTTATAAGAGTTAATATACAATGTGCATGATAATTAACAGGTACATTTTCAGATAGAGTAAACTTCTCATGTCCCTAATATAAATCTACCTCTCCTTTTCAATCTCACAGCAATAACTGCAGCCACCAAGATATTCAATCCCAAGATTTGATATTTAGCACAATTCTGATTAATGCTCAGGCCACATAGAGATGATTTCTTTAATATGATTCCCCATTGAGAAACTTATCACTTGAGCTACTATAATATCATCTCCATTGGGCCTCTGACTCACACCTGTATCACTCCAATTCTCCATCCACCCATTTGTCAAACAAATAATTCAAAACAAATATTCAATACTGTGGCATCTCTGTTGAAAATCCTTCAATGATTCCCCATGTTCTCATGAATAAAAATTCCAACTCCCTTCCTTAATATTTGAAGCTGTCATAACTTGGAAGAGTTAGCCAGTATCATGTCAAACAATCATCACATAGCACCCTCCACCACTCCCCACTTTTTGTGGATCATTGTTGGCAGATGAGGTGATTTAAGATACGCTGAAAAACAACACAACTCCCAATCATTCACCCTTTTAATTTAAAATGTTTGCTCCAGGCTGGAACGATATCTCAGTATTTGAGGGCACTGAATGCTTTTACAGAGAAACCTTGTTTGAGCCCTAACATGTACATGGTGGTTTACAACCATAATTACAGTTCCAGGGTATCTGATGCCCGCTACTGGCCTCTATGGGCACAAGATACATATGTGATTCCCATATATACATGCAAGCAAAATACCATATGCATTTAAAAAATAAAATGACAATTTAAAATTATTCCTCCCCACCCCTCACTTCCTATGACCAGTCATGATATATTTTTTACCTTTAAAAAAAATCCATTATAAATATCTTTTTTCCCCTAAGCTTCCCTTTCTGTGATGCCCTGACTCCAGATATCCATGTTCCTCATTTGTCTTGATGACAGTGTAATATTCAAACATTCCACTTCTGCTATAGAATTCACTGACGATGACTGTCATTCTCAACAATTTGTTATCCGAAAATGTTCTAAACTAGTGTTACTAAGCACTACCTGATACTGGTTTTGCAAAAGATCCAAGTTCCAGTCACAGCTTTCACACCCACTGGCTCACTCCTTCCTGTAACTATGCCTCTAAAACCTCAACCACTACAAGTGTGTTAGGGAATATAGAAGGTACATAGCAAATATTTAGGATCAAGGATAGTGTCAGTGAGGTGGCTCAGTGTGTAAGAGTAGTTGCTGCATAAGAGTATGGCCTTAAATATGAATCTCCATACCGTGCTAGTGCAGTTAGTTTTTAGGTGTAGTCTTATATACTGAAGAGTCTGAAATTAATGTGATCAAAGAGAATATTAGGAAAGGGTGAAATTTTCTGAGTCTCTCAGACTCTGAAACTGCTATGGCTATAATTGAAGAAGTATGCAAGTTAACGTTCATGCTAAATGAGTCATATAGTAAGTGCTTGGTAATACTGAATATCAGTGACTAAAAATTGTTGATTTGAGTGGTTCTAGCTCATCTGGGGTACTAGAGAGAATGACTGGTCTTCCTTGCCCCAGAGTCACTGTGATCTCAGGAAAATGAACACATGGAAAACCAATTTCCTCATAGACTTTTCAATTCCATCAGAGTCTTCATCTGTTTTTCTGAGCCATTGATGTATTTCATTAACTATGAAACAGTTGAATATTGAAGACATCTTCATTAGAAAAAGTCAAGGCGCTAATAGACGAAAGCCCAGATGGCAAGGATTTCTTCCAAGTCCCAGGACATTAGACCATATTTGCACGGGGCTGTGATTTGGCAGCATGCCAAGCCACACTACAGCAGAGGCACTGTTCACATTTCTTCTTGAAACCATATTTTCTGCATTGACTAACTGGCTCTTTTGGATTGCCTCAGGCTGATAATCGGCAACTGAGCTGTTAGAACAGATGGCATTTATTTATTTATTTTATAAGGAGAAGGGAGGAGGAAAAAGCATGATGCAAATTGGAAAGTCCATTTTTAGTTATAGGACAGAAAAATAAAGGAGAAAAGAAATTGATTTTAAGAAGTTCCAGATGTTATGTGCTTTTTATTTTCAAAGCCACATCTAAAAGGGGAGTGCCATTACAAACAGAAAAAGAAGAGAAAGAAATAAGGAACAGCAAAACCAACAGGATGAGTGGTAGTTGAATTTGCTTGTTACAGCTTGCATTTTAGTGAATAAGGACATTTTTCTTTAAAAAAATGGAGAAAAAACCTTATACAATTTACATATGAATAATTATCTTCATACTGTGTCTACATGAGGCAAACAGAACTGCCTCAGCTGCCTAAGTTCCACAGTGTTGTGTCTTAATCACCAAGCCCACCTTGCTTGTTCCAGGAGCCATCTGCGAGGCTCTATTGTGTTCTGCTTTCTTCAGCTGTTTTCTTTGGTCCAAAGCAGGACTTTAATTAGCATCCATTAACACACTGCCAAGAGCATATTCTATCAGCCTTTTTATATCACTTTAGATGGAGAAGAAATTATGATTCCTGAAATGAATTGTGCCTTGTCTGAGTGCCAGGATTCTGCAAACATCACAATCTAGTATGCCGAGGCTCTTCTCTAGGTCTCTAAAGCTTTGATTCGCAATATTATAAGGAATTGGCATACTTCCTATAATGAACTGATTTAGGGAACAGGGGGCAAATTGCTGTTCTTGACATACAGGATTATAGGGTCTGTCCTGTTTTGTATCGACATACACCAGGTACCATAATTGGCTATTCTAGAGATATTTTATTTTTATTCATGTATGTGCATACGTGCACATGTGTACATGTGCCCATGGAGTAGTATGTACTCCTAGCTGCTGACCCATCTCTGCAGTCTCCTTCAATTGGTTCTTGAAAGACAGATTATCAGTCTTTTTGGACAGTCTTTCTATAGTGTGTCTCAGATACGGTGTAACCAATGGCCTCCTATGGGAGGAGACTGATACCAAAAGTTTGCCATACTGATGAAGTAATAAGTATAGTTTTATAGTATGTGCCTTCATAAACTATTGGTACCAGTGTGCCCCATACCTTATGGCCCTGATTTCCTGTTTTTTATTGCAGTTTCTTGCACATAAAACTGATACATGCTATGTTATGGTTATATTATTTGCTCAAATTTTGAAAAGCAGCAGGAAAATCCTCAACCGATCAGAAGGACAAATTTGGCATTCTGAGTCTATTCTGCCAATAGCATTTGGAGGACTTACAGGTAAATAGCTGTTTCCTTATTTGTAGATATCATTATTTATTGGGTAATAGTAAAGATCAAGTTGCTTATTGTACAGACATACGAAGAACACCAACACAAAGTGATAGGTATCTTACTTTTGAGCCATTAGGTCATTGTTCTGTGAGAGGGTTCTAGAAAGATGAGAAGATAAGGACAATAGAAGATGGGACCAGATAAGACAGTTTGGGTTTGGGAGGTTTCGCTATATCTTATGTCAAGCAAGCACAGGAAAAAGCACAGCATGTTTTCATGTGTGTGTGTAGGTCTCATTTGGATCCTCTTTCTCCTCTTTCAGGGCTGCTAATTTGAGTGGAAATGCTGGAGATGAAATTTTCTTTTTTCTTTCTCTTTTTAAATTTTTAATTGATTCACATTGCATGCTGACTGTAGCCTCCTCCCTGGTCTCCTCCTAGTCCCACCCCCCCTCCCTCATCCCCTGTCCCTTCTGTCCTAGTCCTCAGAAAGGAGGAGCCCTCCTCTCTTATCAGATGACCCCAGATTATCAAGTCTCATCTGAACTGCCTGCATCCTCTTCCTCTGTGGCCTAGGAAGGTTGCCCTGCCAGGAAGAAGTGATCAGTGGCTGAGTACCAGAGTTCATTCCACGTCAGAGGTAGCCTCTACATCCCATATTATAAGACCCACAAAGAAACTGTGCTGCCTATCTACGACATCTGAGCAAGGGGCCTAGGTCCTCACCATGCATGGTCTGTGCTTGGTGCATCAGTCTCTGCAGCACCCCTCTCTCCAAGCCCAGATATTTGGGCTCCATTGGTCTTTCTTGTGGAGCTCTTGTCCCCTCAGTCCTTCAGTCCTCCAACTCTTCCACAGACTCCCCGTGCTTCACTTCAAAGTTTGGCTTTAAGTCTCAACATCTGCTTAGATCCGGCAAAGGGTGGAGTTCTTTCAGGAGACCTCTATCGTAGGCTCCTTTCCTGTTCCTCTCTGCAAATTCTCCCTGCATATACTCTATTTTCCCTTCTGATTGAGAATTAAGCATGCTATTTAACTTATTTAGGTCTGTGTATTGTAGTGTGATTATCCTGCATTACGTGGCTAATATCCATGTATCTATCTAATACTAGTGAGAATGGCTAAGATAAAAACCCAAGTGACACCACATATGGGAACAGATGTGGAGAAAGGGGAACACTCCTCCATTGATGATGGGGGTGTGAACTTGTACAGCCACTTTGGAAATCTATCCGGTGCTTTCTCAGAGAACTTGGAGTAGTGCAATCTCAAGACCCACCTATAACACTCCTGGGCATATTCCTTAAAGATGTTCCATCATACAACAAGAACGTTTGCCTACCTATATTCATAGCAACTTTATTAACAAAAAACCAGAATCTGGAAACAACATAGATGTCCCTCAACCGAAGAATGGATAAAGAAACTGTGGTACAGTTACACAACAGAATACTATTCAACAATTAAAAACAAGGAAAATTTAAAATTTGTAGGCAAATGGATAGAACTGGAAAAGATCATCCTGAGTGAGGTAACCCAGACCCAGAAAGACACTCATGGTATATACTCACTTATAAGCAGATATTAGCCACATAATACAGAAATACAGCATCTTATTTACTATACCCAGGGGAGAGGGGAGAAATGAGACAAAGTCTTCAGAAACCATCATGTAATAGGACAAAGTCAGCAAAAAGCTAATCAACAATGTTGTACAAGGAGGAGAATGTAGAGTCTCTCTAAAACACTACACACTCCGCACAGCTACCGATAAACTTATAACTATAGCAGTGTACAATGGGAAAAGCTGAGTCATCAGGACCTGAAGCTGCAGCTCCCCCAAGGCCCTGGTCCCAGGTCATAACTGACTCTGCCAAGCATATTCTTGGTTCTGGATGAGGAACTGTGTTCCTCCTCAATACATCAAATCCTTAGCAAAAGCTCCCAGGCCCTGGTTCCAGGCTATTATTGGCTCCACAATGTCTATTCCTGGTTTTGGGAAGGATGAAGATCCCCATCCAAGCATAAGAACCTCAGAGAAAGCATCTGTAGTTAGGTCCAACTCTCATCAGAGTTTCCCCAGCTAGTATCTTTCTCAGAGTAGATCAGTTTTCCCTCAGTTCACAGGTGGTAGCAACATGTGAGTGACTGTTTTATGTGAACACACTTGAATTATATACCTACTCAGAAGAACATGATTCTTATAGTGTAAATCATTTTAGACACAACAAATACAAGACAGGACAGAAGAGAAAGGTCTCTACAGTTATAGCAAAGGAATAATAAAAGATGAATATAAAAATAATGATGTAATTTAATAATATATTTAAAACTACCCTTGTCTGGCCAAATCAATTTTAAGATTATAAAAAATTGGAAATCAGAATATTTTGGAAACACAGTCCTTATTTTAAAAATATTAAAATACAAGAACTGGATACAAATCTTATATTCCTTTCTCTACTTAAACAGTTTAAAGCTCAAGGAGCCCCAATGAGAATAACTTTTCATTCATCATCGAATTTAGGACATGACCTATGGCTTAAATAATGAATGGCCATTAACTTTCTTAGAGTAATGGGAAAAATAATGATTAAAATTAAATAATGAAATATATTGTTTAAAATAGTGTACATTTACACTTAGTAAAACAGTAACTTCTTCTCTGAGAAGACTGTAAGGATTGGCACTGTGTAATATGGGATCCTAAAGGTATACACACTTCAATAGTTAGAGAATCCTTATGTAAGCCAAATGTGCTATAGTTTATGGTATGTATGTATGATTCATCAAGAGCCAGCTTTACAACATACTGTTCTACCTGACTGTGATTCCCTAGTCCTAGGATTAAAGGAATGTGCCACCATCTGGCTATTATTTTAATCTTATTCACATGAATGTTTTTCCATCATGTGAGTCTGCTACCACGGATGGCAGATAAGGTAACAGAATCATTGGGACTGAAGTTAAAGATAGTTGAGTGACCTGATGTGAGTGTATTTGAACACACATACACATACTAGTCATGTGGCTTAAGTCTTAGCTAAAGGACTGACACCATGGTTCCCAACACACACACACACACAAAAAGACAAATTCAGGAGAAAGTAAAAAATAAATGTATTTAGTTTAGCTATATCTAGACTACAGCAGGATCAGACCATGTAAGATCTGGTTTTACAATACTGACAATAGCTGGAGAATTATACAGGAAACGATCAAACGAGCAAGAAGGCCGAGAAGTAGCTATACTCAAGCAGTGTGTGTTTTCACATTACCTGTGTGTTTGTGTGTGTCTGTGTGTATTTGTGTATGTGTGTGTATAATTACCACCAAGCCTCTTGTTTCTGGAATTCAAAGTTAGTTTAGATGAAAAATATGATTTAGAATGACAAGGTGAGTTTGGTTAGGACAATGACTGAGTTTACTTTAGTTTTAGGTCAACAGCTGAAGCACATTTAAAATTCAGGCCAGTGGAATGGTATGTTGTCAAGCTGGTAGTTGACAGGCTATTCATTAATGCCCCTGTACATCTTGCAAATGTTGTAGTTACTACTTGTATTAATGCGCTCCTCTGGAAAGAGAGACAATGGGTGGAGGGCAAATGTTTCAGATGAATGCTGTTTAAATGATTACCGTAACTTCCTGCAAAGTTGAGCAGGAGTCTGTCACAGAATTTAAAGTAAGAAAGCTTATATACGGACTAAGAAAGCCAGGGTAAGAGATGGAGAGGTCCCCCAGTGGTTAAGAGCTGTTCTTGCAGAAAAACTGGATTTGGTTGACAGCACTCATGCCAGGAGGCTCTTAAAATCATATATTGAAATTCTAATCCTCATATGATTTGGTTACAAGTGTTGACTCCTTAGGAGTGGGTTCCTGTCCTTGTAGAGGAGGGCCCTTAATGTTGTTTGTGCCTTTTTCATATCTAGCCATCATGTGATATATCAACTGTAAACCAGGAAGTGGACCTTCCTATAACATCATATCTGCTGGAGACTTTTTCTTTGATACTAAGTTTCTGAACCTGTAAAAATGAAATGGTTTTTGTTCAAACCACTCAGTCCATAGTCAGTTTGTTACTGTAGTCTGAGTGGCATCTAAGACGAAAATCAACTCTCACCTAAGATGCTGTGTAGAATGAGGGCTGAAGATGATGTTGTCTGATGCTTAATGAAAATAAACAACATTTGAGACATGGGCTAGGCACCGCATTTCAATGATTAACAATTGGCACCTTGGATTATAGTGTAATATTTTGCCCTACTACCAGGATCTAACTGATATATGTCTGAAATACCTACAATTTTTGTTTTGCATTGTCCTTGTAGAGCCAGAAACTGAACTAAGTTCCTTTATAAAACTAGGTGTATAATGTACACTTGAGCTACACTCACCTGGAACTTTTGAGAGAGTATATCAGTACATAGCCCAGGTTAGCCTTGAGTTCACAGAACCCCAATGTTTGGCCTCCTCACTGCTTGAACTGCAGGCATCCAGCACTATGGTGAGATGCAGGAGTGATGGAGAAAAGAAATCTTATTAGCAATCAATTTCAGGTACTTATACAACACCATATATCACAGTCTGTTTGGTCTTGTTTTTAAGTTATGGTAATGACAGCATATTAAAATAGCTCATGAGGTATTTGACTACAGCTCTGTGTATGGTTCTCCAGTACACTAGGACCTTAAAGGAAACCTACAGGAATGGTTACCTCAGTATTATCATTAACCCTTTGTGGAAGGAGACCGATTCCCATCAGCTTGTCACAGTCCATTATGTTGCATATAACATATTCATATTTGAGGACAAAGACTTTTAAAATTAAAAAGAAACAAGAAATGGTAGATTTATAGGTAGTAAATATCTTTGTAGTAAACACAACACTGACAGGAAAAATGGTACAGAAATTATAAAGTACGTACTTTGTGTACTGCACAGTGTTTTGATTTACCTTGCATCGGAATACTTGTTCCTAAATTAGAAAAGTTTAAACTAAGAATAAAAGAATGAGAATGCACATGAAACAGGAGATCTAGCCGAAAAGATGCATAGAGTGTCATTAAGAGAAATAAAGGCTTTAAGCTCTTCACTTGAAAGGGAATTTAGAGAAAACATGATAAAGCCAGCCAGTAAGAAGGAAGCTTTATGTAGTGGGGAAATGCAGCAAGCTGCACAGAGAATGCTTTTTAAAATTAGGGCTTAACAAGAAAAATGGAAAGAAAGCAGTCTGGCTAATTAGAGAACACTAAAGACTAGGCAAAAATAGTCAAGTTCCAAAGAGGCTTATGCATGTGGTCCTTGAGAAACAAGACATTCACATGGCCAGGAACAGTAAAGAGGAAAGGTTAGAGGACTTACAGGGTGATTACGGGAGATGGCAAATGCTGCCTTAATGTTATTTTGTGGAATCACAGTGTAACAAGAATGTGATTTAAAAAAACATCCAAAATGAGGCTCATTCTTTTTTTTTTAATTTAACTAATGTCATATTTTTTAAATTTTATTTTTTAGTATATTTTATTAATTTATTCATATTACATCTCAATTGTTATCCCATCCCTTGTATCCTTCCATTCCTCCCTCCCTCCCATTTTCCCCTAACTCCTCTCCAAAGCATGGGAGAATGGGGAAATAGAAGGATCCAGAGGGTCCTAGAAACCTACAAGAAGAACATTATGATGGGCAGATCTGGGCCCAGGGGTCCTGCTCCAACTATGGCACCAGCCAAGGACAATATATGCAGTAAACTTAGAATCCCTACCCAGATCTAGCCAATGGACAGGACATTCTTCACAGTTGAGTGGAGAGTAGGGTCTGACTTTCACACAAACTCTGGCGCCCCGTATTTGACCATGTCCCCTGGATGGGGAGGCCTGGTGGCACTCAGAGGAAGAATAGCAGGCTGCCAAGAAGAGGCGTGATACCCTATGGGCCTCATTCTTAACTCAAAATATGTTTAACTAAAATATATCCTGAAGAGATATTGTCACTTTGTTTGAATCTGGGATCTGACATCACCTATGTCAGGTGACCTGGGAAACACCTGCAATGCTGCCTGGTAGTGTTTCTACCCAAGTTAAATGGATTTGAAGCTTACTTGTTAAGATGTAAATGTATCTACTTTCTATTTTATTTTCCTTGTTTATAATGTAATAGCTATTCAGGCTTGGAGCCCTCATTTCTGGTGCTATCGGTCCCCCTGATCTGGGGTCAGTTTTCTACTCAAAGGCATGGATGTACAGAACTCCTTGGCAAAACACTCATTCGCCAGCCCATGTCTCTGGAGCAGAGGTTTTCTGTCAAACTTAGCTCATCCAACTAGGACTTGGAAACTCCTCACAGAAAAGTTGACGCTCTTAGCCCCCATTTCTGTTCTGCCTCCAGGTCCTACCACATCTTCTTGGGGTGGTTGTCTGCACAGAGTGCCATGGCCACAGCTTGGTGGGGTGACAGTCCTTTATAATCCTAGCTTTTTTCACAACAAACTTTTGGATATTTGGACTCTTGGGTTAAACTTTCCCAAGTGGTTTCTTTCAGTGCAAAAACTTGTGGCAAGGCCATATTTAATGGGTCTGACTTTCAACACATGAGAAATGATAAGCCATTTCCTCTTCCTCACATGAGATCCAATGCCACTGTGCATTTTTAAAAAAAATATTTGAAATTACATCCTCATTGTCCTCTCCTGGCTTGTATTTTCCCTTTCCCACCCTCCCTCCCTCTTTTGCTCTGTTCCCTTCCCCTTGACCTCTGACAGAAGGTGACTCCTCCCCCACCATCTGACCACAGCCTATCAATCTAATCCAGACAGCCTGCTTCCCTTTCTTCTGTGTGCTCCTTGGCACCCCCACCAAGAGGGAAGTGATCAAATTGGGGGTACCAGCGTACATGTTAGAGGCAGTCTCTGATCTCTCCACAACTATGGTGAATGAGATGTCCATTGGAGAGATCTGAACCGGGGGTCTAGGTTTACTGCATGTGTTGGTACAACAGTTTGTGGATGCCTCCCTGGGTCCAGATCTGCCAGCCTTAATGGTCTCCTTGTGGGGCTCCTGATCCCTCAGGGTCCTTTCATGCCCACATTCTTCCATGTACTTTCACATGGAATCTCTTTTTAGTGAATTTGAATTCATAAAATTCAAATCTTGAGGAATTCATGATAGTTATTATTATTATTGAAGATGGTCAAATCATAGTCATAACATTTTCCTAAATTTATTTTAGTTCAAAATATTTAAAACATTGCATATTGATTGATAGGGTGTTCTGTTGTGTTCAGAATATTGCATACATTGTGTGATATTTAAGGTTAAATGTATCAAATGTGTATCCTTTATTTATAGTGAGACTATTAAAAATCTCTTCCTCTAGCTCTTTAAAACGTGATACCTAAATGCTGCCTAGAGCACTGGTTCTTAACTTTTCTAATGCTAGGACCCTTTAATACAGTTCCTAATGTTGTGACAACCCCCAAACATAAAATTATTTTGTTGCTATTTCATAACTGTAATTATGCTACTGTTGTGAATTGTAATGTAAATATATGATATACAGGATGCCTATTACAAGATCCTCTGCTGGTCGCAACCCACAGAATGAGAACCACTCATCTAGAGTGAGCCTACTGTGTGATAACAAAAGACTGCTTATTCTCAGCTCTCTGGAACTTAGCATTTGTCAATCATTTTTTTCCAGATCCTCCTTTTCTCTCACTCTCCTACTTCCAACGGTAGTCTATTACTTTCCTGTAATTTAAATGGCATCTTGTGACTTAGGTCCTCGACATGAGGATTTGGAGTTCCATCTATGCTTTTGCCAACAGCAAGAACACATTCTTTTAAAACTCAAAAATATATACTACTATGTTTTATATCACATTACATTTTTTCTGTCCATCATTTGACAAACACATTAGTTATTCCTATTTTTGACTGTTGTGAATAGTACTGCAATAGACATGGGGCTTCTTCTGTTTGAGGGCCATACTACTGTCATTTCCTTTGGGCTGTTTGGAATACATAATAGTTTCAGTTTTTAAAAAAAGTTCTTTTGAGGAATACCCATAGTTTCCCATAATACCTGTATTACTTTATATTCTTCCTAGTAGCACACCAGGGTTTTTATTTCTCTACATTCTTGCTTGCCAGGATCTGTAATCCTTTCTGTTCGTGATGTACTCATAACAGTGAAGGGATGGTCATTTGATTTTTCCTAATATATTCCTAGGCACGCACTATGTACTTAGTGTGTATAATATTATATATTCATACACATACGTATACATATATATCACATAAGTGTTTCAGGGCATGTATATGTAGGGCAGAGTTTGAAGTCAGGAATTGTTTACAGTCATTTTTTACTTTCTTTTTTTTGTTTTGACATCATCTCTCACTGATCTTGGAGCTTTCTGATTGGCCAGAAGACCCAGTACTCTTCTTGTCTCTGTGAGCCAGTGCTGAAATTCTAGGCTTGTATGACTCTGTCAGGACTTTCACATGGGTGCTGAGCATTGCATTCAGGTCTTCATGCTGGGACACAAATTATCATCTCCCAAGTTCTGTGTTTGAATTTGACTGCCAGCTTCTAGCCTATAATAGCAAAGTGTCCTACTGCCCTTAGCAAACATTGAATACGTCATCAGAGCAAAACCCTATGGAGCACGTGGGTGCTAATGGAGGCATTTTAAGGAAAACCTAAGTATTCACATACAGCTTATCATGAAGCTATTTGGACTGCTGCATCTTGTTTTATTGTATTCTGAAGTGGAGGTTAGTTAAAGTTAGTGCATAGCCATGCCATGACTGTGGATTCCTGCGTCTCTGTCACTTGTCTACCTTCTCCCCTACAGCATGCGTGTGCATTCTGAAAGTATCTTCTTGCAGCCCCAACAGTAGTGAAGCAGGAAAAGTTTCCCTTTGAGCACCTTGTCAGGGTTGTTTTTTCAACTGAATTATTTTTAACTTTTTGAGAAGCCAAAGCATTTCTTGGTAACTTAATGTTTTCAACTAAAAAAAAAAAAAGAAAAGACATCATTTATCTTTATACAATGGTTCTTCTCACAGATGTTATGTCTTCAAATAAGCATGGTGAGGGCACAGCTTGCCTCCCAAATCAAAGCAAAGTCAAAAAGGAAAAAAGAACAGACATGTTTGTGTTGCCAATGTTTAATGGGCTGCATTAAGAGGTTAGACCTTGCACAAAGGAAGAACAATGAAATGGATCCAACCAAACCGATTTAAATATCAGCACAGATCATGACCAAATAGGAAAGGGAAAAAAGTATTTCAGTGCTCGGTTAGAAAATAAATGGATAAGGCAGTTGTTTTTGTGTGCCTAGGAACAAGTCCAAGTGTAACAAAATATTGGTTTCATAACTAGATTAGCTGAACTGCAATCTGAGACACTCTTCATCTAGATGACTTATAAATATTGTCTTTCTTCCTCCATGTAAACATGACAAAGGAAGATCACCCTTGCAACTGGCATCTTTATTCTAATGTCCCCACCATGGAAGCTGCTGGTTAAATGTAACCCCAGTGTGCTTAGTAGTCACTGCCTCACAAGTGTGCCTAACTATGGGCCTTTTTATGCCCAGGATCATATGTCTAACCCCAATGTGATGTCTACATGTAATATTCCATTCAGTTTGTCAAGCCAACATATCTCAAACTGAGCACTTGCTTCCTTTACACTGCTGTACCTTCTTCATATCTTTCTGTTCATCACTTTCACTGAGGATCATTTAGAATGTCCTAGTACATCCCCGTGGTCCCCAAATTCTGAGTACATCTCAACATGTCTACAATTTTTCCATAACTTGAAGCATCATTTTCATTTGCATGTAGTGTTCTACTTACCTCTAATGGTACCTTCAGTTTTACTACTAGCACATCCACTGTGAGACCAAAAGAATTAAAATCCATATCTCAGGGTCACAGTGACAAATTGTAAAATACAGAAGCTGCAAGAAAGCTCCTCTAGCCCGAGTCACATGACCACATTCCTTTCTGCACAACAGAAATAAGGAAGCCAGATCAAAGGGCCCTGGCCCAGCTGTCCTATCACTTCACTACCCTAGCAAGCAACAGCGAATTAGCACAAGACTGGACATTCAGCGGAAACCAGAACCCACACTCCTCTCAGAAAGGAGGTACCTCTTTCCCCTGTATATGCTCCTAAGTCACAGTCATAGGGGAGAGGAGTAAGGGAAAAATGGGAGGGAGGGAGGAATGGGAGGATACAAGGGCTGGGATAACAATTTAGATGTAATATGAATAAATTAATAAAATATATTTTTAAAAAGAAAAAGAAAGGAGGTACACAAAGATCAAAGAAAGTTGGAGCCTCAGGTGCCCTTGATATCTTTTAGCCTATCACCTTAGGTCACTAGACCAAACTTATATATCTTTTCCAATTAGTACTTGCCAAGCTAGGATCCCCTATTTTGGGAACACTGGGAGGGAAAGGGACCTATCAACACTCCCTCACACACTGTGAACCAGAGCATGGGGTCACCTCCAGATACCACTGCATTCAGTAGGGTCGCAACCTGGCTCAAGTTGTAATAAAGATCCTTTGTGCTTTTACAGTGGTTTTGTCTTCTGGAGATTTTGGGGTACTCAAGGAATGGGCATAATGCCATCATGGTCAACATTATTACAGCATGCCAACTCAGGAGGTAGCTATGTGTACTCAATGCACTGTTTCTTTCTCTTCAAAGAAAATGACTAGAAGATCCTGGACAGCTGCTTCTTCCCCTGTGTGACCCCATCTTCTCTTTGTTGTCCCCAGAGTGGGCCACACTAGACTTTGAGCTGTTCTTTTAACACATCAGCTGTATTCTCGGGTCCTTTGTAGACAACCATGGCTGCACAGTGACCTAAAGACCAAACTGCGAACTACAAAACACCAGTGCTGCTGATTCCCAGGTGAGAGGAATCTATACTGTGTGGAGCATGGGTGTGTCTGACCCCTGACAACCCAGCTAACTCACAGAAAAATTCGGGAAGACAACTCACATTAGCCACCATCTTGAGAGAGACTGTGAGACGCCATTGCAATTTTGGACTCTTTCTCTGTCTGCTACTTATCGAACCTGGAGAAAGAGCAGACCAGCAGAGCTGAGTCCAGGCATTAGCCACAATCCACATTAGCTGCCATCCTGCGAACAACTTCAGGCTCTGATCTTTCGAGGCCCACCAGCTGCTTACCACCCTAGCCCAAGTGGATAGCAGAGAAGATAAGCAAAGCCCTGCCATCTCTAAAAGGCCTGTGGAGCACCAGAGCAGCTTTCAGCTTGGATTTCTCTCAACCCCCCAGCTGCTTACCAGCCTGGTCCATCTGTGACACAGAGCATACAGGCAGAGCTGAGTCAAGGTAGCAGCCACACCCCACACTAGTTGCCACCCCCTAGCAGCTTTGGGATCGATCTCTCCCCAAATGCCTGAAGCAGCTAGGACACAGAGTAGACAGGGTGAGCAGACCTGCAAGGGCCACACTCCATCCTAGCAGCCAGCCTGCTATCAGCTTCTGACTCTGATCTGTCTCCACCTGCCTGAAGCCTGTTGCTCTCACACATGTAGGACACAGAGCAGACAGGTTGAACAGAGACCTGCATTATATATATTTCTACTCTAATATTGGTATTATATCCATACAATTCAATTATACTACACAGTTTAGTTCCAATACTTCGAAAGTGCTGTTTAGGATAAGTAAGTTATACAACTTAATTACTGGTTGATCAAATCATGGCCACATCAACTACTAGTCTATTTTTTATCACAAGAATATACATCCAAGGTTTAATGGATAGATGTATGAGGTAAAATAGTTAAATAAGGTCTTCAAAAACCTCAGAGACCTACAGAATATGTCATATAAAGATGTTATTATTTTAAAGATTCATTGACAACAAGACAAGTTAACTCCTGGCAACACCCAGCCAGCCTCAAAGAGGACGAGAATCAAAGAACCTCCTTATGGAGTTGGCTTCAAATATGCCAAACTAGCCACTGGACAAAATGTTCTTATTTCTGCCACAGACAGAATCTTCCCTAAAAATGTTCTCTGTCTTTAAGTATCATCTCAATGGTGGATGGACTTTCTTTTAGGAGTTATAATGGTACCCAACCCTATCTGTATCATATATGACCACAAATCAGATAAGTTAGATAAAATTTGCCTGTGTGCAAGCTCAAAGTTTTTTAAAATTTCCAGTTGATGGACCTTATGCATAAAGATCAAGTAATTAAGTAATTTGATTTTTGTTATGTTCTAGACAGAAAAGGTGCCAGGTCCAAGTCTTACTGTGTTGCTTCATATTTTCTCCCTAAATGATTAAGCTGTGGTGTAATGCATAGAAGAATCTTATTTCCCCATTGCCTGCTGTGCACAAGGTACACCCCAGTGTCTTTCACATGTCCATAGAATGTTCATTTCTCTTCGAAATTTGTCCAGTTATACCTTAGTCAGAAAGATTTGTTACCACTATTCAGAAGTCTGAAGAAACAGCCTCTGATCAGATAGTGTTGCCTCCCCTGATAGAGTAATTATTAAGAGTCCCTTTCAAACTAGAGCCTACACCACAACCTCACCACATATTCAAAACATAAAACATGGCAAAAAAAAAGAAAGAAAAAGGTAAAACAGGAAGGTTCCTCTGAGATGTGTACTGATGTAAGACCATGGAAGGAACATCTGAGCATCTGAACATCACTTTGGAAGATGCTGATTCACTAAACTACACAATTCCAGTGATGCCGGTGCCCTACCAGACAGAAAATTATAAGTGTCAAAAGGAATAGGTGTTAAGGTGAGCCTAAGCTGTCCAGCTTGCTAGTACATGAGGTCAGATCACTAAATCCAGGGGATTATTGATGTTTTAGAAAAAATAATGCATCTTTCTCACATTCTCATAAGGAAGAAAACATTTATGGAGCAAGCTGTAGGGGCATCAGCATCACTGGAGAATGAGTACATTGGATGGTTAGTTGGGACTCCTATTAAAAAAAGATAATGCTTAATGCTAAAGTGGGTATGAGATCTCTTTCTAATGACATGTTTTTGGTGGAATTTCTTAATTTGGAAGGGAAAGATCCATGTCTATATTTCACATCTTACTAGTGAGCAAAAGAACAAGAGGACAAGGGATGCAAGTGACAGACTCAAGCTTGTCTTGGGAAAACCAGTGCTTGAGAGAGGTAAGCTGATTCTTACAAATAGTTTGCCATGTGTGTAAAGCATTTCTCAGAGTAGGTCATAGCAATAAAATTCTACAACTATGAAACATGATAAACAGAAATGATGTGGTAATGGAATATTTCATCTAATGAAAGATCTCTAAGATTTGAGGTCTTGTCAGAGATACAAAATGACAGGTAGTTAGATGGCCTTCCAGGTATGAGTTGTGAGTCCCCTGTTACTATCTGGTGGCATTCTAGATGCTCAAATCTCAGAGAGATGGAGACACAAAAGATGGAGAAAAGGAAGAAGAAATCACCAACTATATTCTTTTGACTTTCTGAAAATGTCCCATTAACCCACTTTATTTTTTGAACAAGATTCAAAGACAAACTTGGTGTAGGTATTGATGACTCCAGAATTCAGCTTTTTGTTAACACTTGGCTAGATAACAGCCTCTCATTTCTAAGCATAATTTCCAAAAAAACTTTTCCAATAATACTTACATGGCTATTGTAATAGGAGAAAATTCATAAGGAAATTTCATAAGGAAATGAAAGAGTCATAAGGAAAAAAAAGAGTTAAAAGGCTATAGTTTTATTTAGAAATTTTGGGGAATTATTAGCACATTTGATTTTTTATCTGAGGCTCGCCATGTATCCCTGCTTGTCTTGGAATGCCATATGTTGATCACATGCTCTTGGATTCACAGAAATTCCTCTGTCTCTGCGTCCCAAGTGCTGGGATATCTGACTAACTAAATTGGATATTTACAATAAAAGTTCATAAGTAATGATTAGTAAACTTAATTCAAAATTCCAGTTCTGTATTGCTTGGTTTAATAGACACATATGGTTACTAAGTATATGAGTAAATGGGAATACTCTAAAGAAAAATATACTAAGTGTCTAAAACATACATAAATTTCAAATATTTACTAAGATGAGAGGCATACTATATAATTCATTATTAAATCCAGATGTGTTTAAATAATAATAGTTAAATGAATTTAGTTAAAAATATACATTAGTGATATTTATAATTTTTTAAATAAAAAAATGTATGTATGAGAAAGTATTAAATTTATCTTAAGTACTTTTACCATCACCATATTATTTTAAAAACAAGAAACAAAACAAAATTCCAAGGAAAAGCAAATTAAGGAAGCATGCTTATTCTGGTTCACAGTTTAAGGTCATAGTCCACCAAGGCTTAAAAGATGGCAGCAGAAACGTGAGGCAGCTCCTCTGTGGCATCTACAATCAAGAAACTAGGTGTGGTGATTGCTTGTACGCAGCTCACTTATTCCCTTGTATTTCTCCAACATTTAGGGTATGTCTTCCCACCTTAATGAGACCAGGTAATTGCTTACAGGAGAGCCCAGAGGCTAAGCAATTCTCAGCAATCCTCACAGATATGCCAGAAGCTAACCTAATTTAGATAATCCCTTACAAGCATACCCTGAGGTTTGTCTCCTAGGCAATGCTGGATCTGGTCAAGGTGACAAGCACTATTAACCATCACAGTAGCTATAGGGAAGGGAAAATCAGTGTTTTCTTTCCTTTTTTTCCCCAACAACTGGAAGATAGCTTGGGGCATGTTTAGTGATTAACAACTTTTGCTTGATTATTTTTGCATGCTAAAACTCTAGGATCAATTCCTATAAATAAAATTCTACCTATCCATTGCCTCTCCCAAACATCCATATTCATGGCCTTGAAATTTTTATTATTGAATGACTTTAGAAGCATATAGTGCAACAACTTTCCTTACAAATTATAATATAGGTAATGCTGTAGAGAAAGCAGAAAGAAGAGGTTTCCTATAGGTTATTCTCCTCATTAGCCTGATTGGTTATATAGATTTTCTGTAGGAAATATAATTTTCACATTAAAATAAAGGATTTTTTTTTATTTTTGAAAACAATGTTAGAAAAAATGACTTCCAAGGGCCATATCTGATGTCAAGTATAGTTATCATTACTTTTGTATGTGGTGGTAGATTTATATATATGGTATTATGTTTCTGTAATATTAGAATTGTGCTATTTATATTATCATCACCTTCCTGAGCTATACTACTCTGATAGCCTGAATGTACCTTCAGAATTTCATGTGTTGGAAACTTAATCATCAGGTACCAATACTAACAGGAGGGGTCTTTTGGAGGAATTAAGTCCTGAGAGCGCTGTTCACATTCACAGAGGACCACTATTATTACTATAGTTGTTTTATGGTCGAAGCAGATTTCTACATGGATAAGTCGGATCCTTCCCTTTTCCTGGTACATGTGTCCTTTTGCCTTTCAGCATTCCCACGTGGGATGGTACTGAAATGAGGCTTTAAATGAGTCTGTATGTCTGTGATGTGTCCAGTCTACAAAAATTTAAGAAATAAATCCTTATTTTATAAATTATCCCCTCCCAGGTACCCTGTTATAGCAGCACCAGCAAAAGCAATTCAGCTATATGTCACCCAGAGAGCAAAGCATGCAGTTCACTTCTGTTTGGACCGTATGGTCAGTATGTGATGACTCCAGTCCTCCATAGTAACACTCTTTTATCCATGCCTCTGTCTTTGATCACTGCCTTTAATTTACTTGACAGATTTCTCCATGTTTTAATATGTCATCTTTTACATATAATTAATATAATAAAATATGCATAGATTCTCTTCAGTAAGTCTTATTATAGCAGGTGATTGATTAAACAGATGCCAGAATGAAATTCCAGCTCAAGAGAAAGATCCAGCTTTGCAAATTATAACCAAGGAAATTTAATATTCAGGTCAATATATTCCACTTCAAAAATACAAAAGGAAAACACAAAACCTCATCTAATATTAACAGTTTTTACAGAGTCAAATTATGCAGTGAATAATTAATTTTAGATTGATTTCCAATTTTATTTAAAAATCAAACAGCAAGAAAATGCACTTCCTAAAGGAAATGGCTGAAGGGGTTCCTAAATTTGCATGGACAAAGCATAGAGGCTACAGAAAATGCAGATATAAACAGGTGCCCTTGGTATCTTAATAAATATTATTAGAACCACATGTCTGCAAGCACAAATGCACCAAGCACTAGTGCTGATTTTTTTCTTTAATTTTAAAGCATGATCTAAACAGCCCACCTATCTCTGAAGTAGCATTCTATGGTTCTTCAATTACATGTGCTCATTCTCTTAATGGCTGTTTTTTCACTTGATATTTGACCATACGCAATTGAACTTATTTTCCTTTTCCAAGGCACAATGATGTAGGCAGAATCATTCTTGAGGTACAGTATCCTGACACTTATTTGTGAAGAAATCTAATGGACCACAAGTGTGTAAGTGAGCATGTATGTATTTATTTCTCTCTGCTGTTTACTTATGATGTGTTGTCAATTGTCATTTAAAGGACAATATGTGAAGTAAACTTCGAACCCCTACCCTTATCTAGCAGTGGACAGGACATTCTCCACAGTTGAGTGGAGAGTGGGGACTGACTTTCACATGAACTCTGGTGCCCCATATTTGACCACCTCCCCTGGATGGGGAGGCCTGGTGGCACTCAGAGGAAGGATAGCAGGCTACCAAGAAGAGACTTGATACCCTATAAGCATATACAGGGGGAGGAGGTCCCCCTCAGTCACAGTTATAGGGGAGGGGAGTCAGGGGAACCTGGGAGGGAGGGAGGAATGGGAAGATACAAGGAATGGGATAATAATTGAGATGTAATATGAATAAGTTAATAAAATATATTTAAAAATCTTAAAAAAATAAAGTTTCTTCCTTGACTTCCTCAGAATGGCAGAATATAACTTGAATTGTAAAATCAAATAAGCACCTTTATCTGCTAAGTGATTTTCACGGGGCCTCAGGCAATTTACCACAGTCAACGAAATTAAACCAGAACAATTTTTTTTTTACCACTATTAGTATCTCAGCTCATAAAAGCTTTTCCCATTCACCTAAGGTTGTTTAATTGACCCATTTTACCTGTCTTTTAGCTGAGGTACATCTCTTCCATAGGTTAGTCACAGGTGTAGCTCTGAAAATTCCATTTATGAAGAACATATATTTGTTCTTCATCATGTCTTCAAATTTGAGGCATATGCCAGTCACATTGTACTTTTATTCTATTAGCAGATAAAAAGTAAAATATGATAATTCATATAAGCAACAGAATTTGAAATAAGATGTTCTCTAAAATACCAACTTTATACTATTCACCTTAGATGCCTTTGGAATAAACAGAATTATAATTAGCGAAGAAACTTCAAAAAAAAAGCTTATATATTTCCTATTTCTGTTTTCCAATTTATATGCACTATAATACCTTAAATGTGTTATAATTTATGCAACTTATGATCTGAGAATAGTCTACATGTTAAAAAATAACATTAAGCATAAAAGCTGCAACAATGGCTCAAAATAGTTCTTCCCTTCAATTGAGTGCCATGAAGATGTAAGGAAGTTTGTACTTAAGAGTGTATAAAGTTAAGCACTGTGACAGTTTGAATGAGAACCTCTCATTTGAACCCTTAGTTCCCAATTGATGGGTTAATTGGGAAGGTCTAAGGAATGTGGCCTTGCTGGAGGAAATGTGAGTGGGCTTTGAGGTTTCTAAATCTATTTCCAGTTCATTATTCTTGCTTCCTTTTGTACTCCAAGATGTGAGTTCTCCAGTTTACTGCTCTAGCCATTATGTTTTTTGTTCTTGCCATGATGGTGATAGATTTGTGTCCCTCCAGAATCAAGCCCAAATAAACTACCCCTTCTATAAGTTGTCTTGGTCATCGTGGGTTATCAAGCAACATAAAGCAAAAGAATACAATCACAGTAAATGAATAACACAGGAAGCCTATAAATGTGCAAACTTGTTGTGACTCAAAAAAGAGGCAACTTGAGATTTAGTTTAACCTGGGACATATTTTGATTTGACTACCATGCAAGGCACTTTAAAAAAAAAATTGTTACCACTTAAAAGTCGTATGGAAGCTTCATACTGTTGAAGCTTCCTAAAATATATATATATATATATATATATATATATATATATTGATAAAAATAATTTCGATGGAGTTGTTACCATGTAATGGCAAAGAGAATGTCCCAACTACAGATCTTACACCACAAAAGAAAACTGCTAGTACCAGGAGTGGGTTCCATGTGGTTGAGTTATTGGCCATAGGTGCCCCACAGACTCCAACTTACAGGATAGTGGTTATGATATTGATTCTCCCACACAACCTGATGGTAAGGTCATATTGCTGACGACACTACTTATATACATCATCAAACCTGAAGATTTTTAACTGGTGTCCAACTACGGTCTTTACTACCATGAACTAGTTAGTGTTCATGGTCTTGAAACGTTCTTTTCATGCTACTGGAGAAAAGTAATAGCCAATATAGTGTCCTGTCTGGAAGACATAATGGTGCAATAGTTACATTAATGTTATGAGAGTAACCAATCAATTTTTGAATTTAGATTTATGACCCACTACATGAAATGGAACCCACATTTGAATGTCAAAATTGGGCAAGAAACTGAGACTAGATAGGTCTTGGGCTGTATATGAAAATCTACTAATATTAAGTCTGACAAATTAAATGGCAATAAAATAACTCCAAAGAGTATATTGCTGTACTCATAGTTCAATGCATTACTTTACCTTTATGAGAGAAGTTTTATTTTGCATCACAATGCATTAGTACAGAGACCCACAACAGGGTATTCTACAGAATACTTTGGAGTATTCATCAGTGTCCAGTTCATGTCCCATTCCCAGGAGGTCAACAGAAAACATTTCTCCAGCTCCAGAATCCATGCTTTTGAGTGTACATTTTGTTATTGTTGCTGCTGTTTGTTTTGCCCATTATGGCATTGTTTGTCTTTGTTTTACTTTTCAAGAGAGAAAGAAAATGAAGGTGGGAGGTAAAGATGGGAGAATCTGGGAGGAGTAGCAAGGGGTAAAAGAATCATTTCCAGATATACTCTCTGAAAGCAAATCCAGAAAACACAAAAAGAGAAAATGCTTTTAACCAAAGGAAAGGTCAAGAATTCTGTAGTAGAAGAGGGAGTCATTCCATGAAAATCTGCCTTCCCTGTGGACAGCCGGGACAGGTCATCAGAATGACCATATGCCATTTGAATACTTTCAACCACAAGTAATTGAAAGACTCCTAGAAAGAATGCCTGCCAATTATGACATCCCTCAGCCTGACTTTTCAAAGGCTAATGAACTATTTAGCCACACCCCATGGCCATGACTCTTCATACCTGTTCTCCTTTAAATGCCTAGTTCCTGAGGATAGTTCTTTTATGACCAAAAGCAATAATTAGAGCAAAAAATATTTTTCTTTATGTTAAAATACATAGGAAACACCTGGCTGTCTGATTGATTAATCCTCACTTATATTGCTCTGTCTTGGGTCAAAGACACCACAGTGAATCCATTAGAAGCCCTGACAGACACACAGATAAAGGTCTTGTCTCAAAAGGGTACAAAGCAATGGCATCTTTCTGGACACTTGAATATGTTTAGTCATCCCTCCATCATACCACAGGTCATAGCCATGCTTTTTTTTTTCTGATTACATTAATCAGTCATTCATTTTTTGGTACCCAGAGAAAAATGTTAAGTATGTCTTATGTTATTATACATTTAGAAAGATAAAGAGTATGAAACCAAAGAAAGAGAGAACAGTCAGAAGAGACGGACACACACACACACACACACACACACACACACACACACACACACTCACCAAAAACCAAAAACCCACAGACTTTGCTTGGAAAAGAGAAACAGGACAAATGTTTAATGGCTTGTTCTAAAATAAAACCAGAGACTGTGGCATATATAGCCCATTTGATGGCATGAGGCCAATTGGATCCTTTTTCTCAAGCTTGCTAAAATATTTGTGTTGTTTGCTGGCTATTTTTTTTTAATTGCTAATTCTAATTGGTCCATTAGCAGCTGTTTCCTCATTTTAGGACAGGAGGCAAAAAGAGCAAAGAAAGCAAATGAAAACGACCTCTGTAATACTGCAAGTGTGTTATCTGATGTTTTAAGGACTCAAAAGGCCTCATGGGGAATAACTGCATACCAGGCCCTCCATGATCAGGATGAATGAATCCTAAAGAATACAGGATCAGTGCTAGGGAATTTTGTGATTGTAAATGTGATTGTTCCATTTTCATTATCACTGGTGTTAGCTAACTTCTAGCCATTCTGGCAGATAGTCATAGTTTTTCAGTATGCCTTCATTTTGAATTTACCTTATAGTCAATAATTGCTCAGTTTTTAAAATGATTATTGGTCATTAGTATAGCTTTGGTATAGTATCTCTTTCTGTCTACTATTAGTTTTGTAATTTTCTTCCTGATTAGTGTATGTACATAGTGTGTATATAAGTGACCTTGCTTGTGTATGGCAGGTGTGAACATGCGTGCAGATTGATGTGGGTGTTTTCCTCAACTACTCTCTACCTTTTGTTTTCAGATATAATCTCTCTGAATGTGAGCATCATCAATTCAGCAAGTCACTAGGATCCTGCTATAGCTTCCTTCTCAATGTTGGAGTTATGGGCAGGTCATCTTTGTGCCAGGCTTTTACAGGAGAGTTCTAAACTGTTTATAGGACTATAGTAATTGAACATTCTCTGACAATTTTGAGATACTTTTTCATTCCTGAACAAAAGCGTAATAAGAGCCAAAATTTGACATTTTGATAAAATCCAAGCAGATTTGATATGATTTATACCTCACTACTCCAGCTAATAAATAATTGCTTGCCAGAAAGTTGTAAAAATCCTCTGCCACATGGTTACTTGTGAAAATTTTATAAGTGTATCTTTTATTTTTATTTTATTTTTTCCTTTTTTTATTAATTTATTCTTGTTACTTTTAAGGTTGATATTCAAGTTCATGATTTGTTTTTGTTTTTGTATGTTTCTTGTTAAAATTTTAATTTTTCTTGCATTACATGGGTATACAATTACTAAAACATATTCATTTAAAATAGTATTTCTTTTATTGAATTAAAATGGGCTTTTGTCAACCATCAGTGGAGAAAACTGTGTTGTCTAGGCTCTGGAATTTCTATTCTATTCCCTTAATCTTCAGAGTTATGTTAACACCAGTACAGTGCTTCTATCATCATGGTTGCTGTCATTTTTATTAATTATAATTGATGTTTATCAGTGTAATACATTTTAAAACCATGTAAAGTCCAATCAGTGTGTACCTCTTTTGAAAAATTGTTCTATCTTGCCGGAGACCAGCTCCAGTCAAAGGTTCAGTTCCTGAGAAGGAGAAGAGACATCAGCATAATATGAAGACACTGACAACTTGTTGACTTTCAAGCAAGTGGTTCTGAATAGCTCAAGCCATCTTTATCTATACAATGACAGCGAGTGACATGTGGTTATTTTATTTAACAAAATCATAACCTTAGCAATACATACGTCCCTTTATTACAAAAAGCACCTGATAGATTCTCTTCCTTCTTCTCCACTCCTGTGAAGTCAATCACCATCCAACCATATTTTTCACCACAAAGCACAATTTTAACAAGCCAAAAATAAATGTCCTGTGGACATTAGCATATACCCAGGTGGCAGCCAATGCCATTACATTCTTATGCAAGGTGAGAGACAGGTTAGCCATTTGTGGTTTTAAGTCCATTCATCAAATAATATCCCTCTGTCAAAATACTTTTAAACTTGTAGACAGAGACATGCCTACTGTAACAAAGCAACCTTTCCTGATACACACCTGTCAATTTCTGAAACCATCTTTCTAAGAACCATTTTTTAAATTTTCTATTGACCAGGCATAGCTTCTCCATTTTCTAAGTCTCTGTTGACCAGGCATAGCTTCTCCAGTTTTCAGTCTCTGTTGATCAGACATAGCTTCTGCATAGCACTTATGCAAGCAGGTCCCATTGCTTTCCACAACTGCCACAAGCTAACGCAGCTGCTTTTCCAAGGACATGATTACATGTCCAAAAATACCCAGGACTAATGGTCACATCTGGAGGATCAAAAGAGACAGGGAGAGGTAAGGAATGTTTTCAATACCAAAGAGTATTAGGGGGGAAAAAGCATAGAATCATCCCCAGGGCTTTCAGCCTGTGTGGTGCCAGCCCTGTCCATGACTGACAAAGTGAAAGTCCATCACTGTGGGTATAAGACAGCATAGTGAAAGCAAGGAAAACTTGTAGTATACATACAGTCTAGGTAATAAGCACAGAGGCCACCAAAATTTACCACCTTGTCCATTAGGAAGGGATTTCCAAGGGTCTTTCCACAGTAGAGTTCTATCAGTGAAGCACTCATATACTGTTCCCTGCAGGTGCTGCATGGCCACTGCTACCATCTGGCTGCTTTCCCCCCCCCCCACTTTTATATAACTTTCTCAATCAGAATGTCCCATTTTAGAAGATACACTGTTGCATTTTTTTTAAAGCATTACCTTGGGCCTTAGTAGAAAGCAAAAGAGAACTGACATTTTATCAACTTTATGTCCTCTTGTTTACAAGATGGAGTATTTCCTGTATGAATGCTTGTTAATTACTTTCAATAATTTTCAATTGTTTTGATCTTTGTGTCTTGATACATATTTTATTAGATTTATCCCATTTTTAAAAGTATTAAAATGTTAATATAATTTAAGTATCTCTTTAAATCAAATTTCAACATTTTTCCTCTTGTATAGAAATGTACAGACATAGAGGAGGGGAATAGGGTGAAAAAGGGAATGAGGGAGGAATGGGAGGATACAAGTGAGGGCATAACAATTGAGATGTAATCTGAACAAATTAATTAAATTAAAAAAAAGAGATGGAGGCTTTTAAGATCCTCTGGATCCTTCTATTTTCCCATCTCCTATTTTTATCATCATAACTGGTGGATCAGGACCCAAGCGTGTCTGCTCAAACTATTGTAGTAACCAAGGACAATACAAGTAATAAACACCGAACCCCTACTCTGATCTAGCCAATGGACAGGACATCCTCCACAGTTTTTGTAGAGAGCGGGGACTAACTCTGACATGAGCTCTGGTGCCTCATATTTGATGACCTCCCCTTGGTGGGGAGCCCTGGTGGCACTCAAAGAAAGAATAGGCAAACAACCAAGATGAGACTTGCTAGCCAGCAACTATAAAGTGGGGGAGGAGAGCCCCCTCAGATATGGACCTAAGGGAGGGTAATAGGGTGGGGTGGGAGGGTAGGAGGAATGGGAGGATATGAGTGATGGGAGAACAATTGAGTTGTAATTTGAATAAATTAATAAAAATTAAAAAAGAAAAAAGAGATGTAATATTTTGTTTGGTTGTGTTCAGTAACATTCTATAATGAAATCATTCAAAGATTTTTTTCTGTATATTCCAAATATAAACACATACAAGGATTATTCCTGCATAGAAACATGTTACACTATTCATTTACTTATACTGTGAGAAGAACAATTAATGTACACAAAGAGCTATTGTCTTACATTTCAAGTGCATAGTTCATTATTTTTAATTGCATTCACAGCATGCACAAAGGTTGCAAGGATCCTGCCTCCAAAAGATTAACTGAAAGTTTGCTGTAGAGGTGTAAGTCCCAGTGTGGTTTTAGTACTGCATTCATTGAAAATCCCGTCCGCCAGCACAAAATCTATAAGCTTTTATATTCTCTTGTCTCATAGTACCTAGTACACTGTCAGATAAGAACCATAGACATTGGCACTTTTATATGCTATCTTTGATCATAAAGTATGACAGCTGTAGTTTTCCATAGTTATAAGTTGTCAGATTTTAAAGTTCTTTCTCTTATGTGTACTGAAAGATACCATGGTGGATAAATACTTAGTTATTATGACGAATGAGTAATCAAAGGATAGACAATAAATTGTTCTGAAGAAGCACACCCTGGAGTAGCATGGCAAAGGAGTGAAGGTTGGAAGACAATTCTTAATCTCTGTTTCTTCCTTCTCCATGTGGGCTCCAGAGACTGAAATACAGTTCTCAAGATTGGCAGCATATATCTTCAGCCTTTTAGGATTGCACCCCTCCCTTTATTTTCTGAGAAAGATATGTGGGTATGCATGTTGCATCTATAAATGTTTAACCAAAATTGTCATGTGAAACATTCTATGAATTAACTAAATAAGGGACTAACATCATAGCTACAAGGAAATTTCTCTACAATAGAGACTGAGACAGTTCTTAGACCTTATATTTAGTGTGGGAAGATCATCAGTTTACTACAGTGGCTAAACCCCAGGCTTAATGCTTGTGCAAAGCAAGGGGACACTTCATAATTCTTCCTGACAAAAAAATAGTGCATCATTGTTAGTATTGTACATCTTTGGCCATTTGTAAAACAAGAAATAAAAAGAGGAAAGCAAAGAGTGACTCTAAGTGCATGCTTTGAGCCTTATTTTCAACTGATGGAAGTCAGTAAAACTTAGTCTTTGACTAGTCCACAATATACTTTAAGTACTAAATTCCTATCAATGCATAACAGAATATTTATTATCAAATTAATGTTTGACAATGAGCACTCATAGGTCATAAGTTCAAGTAATATGTATTTATGGAACTTCATTTTGGTTATATGGAGTTAACTTTGTTATTTTGCTTGGAATATTCATCTTTTCTAGTATGTTGAATTTGCTCAAGTTAGTAAATATAACTGAAGTAGATCCAAAATAGAGGAGTCTGATCACACCTTTCAAACCAGTTTAACTCTGAATAGTTGGAGGGAACGCCCAATGCCGAGGAAAATAGGGTTAGTCTCCACTTCAGTAGCACCTGTCCGGCCCATCCTTTAGTAATAAAATCTCAACACTAGAAAAACTCAACCTTGTGTTCTATAAACATCAGGACACATAATAAACTTTGTCCCCTAGCATGCTTTGTATCCTTTCTCCATATGAGTCCCCTTTCTCAGAGTCACAACACTCTATGTCATCTCATAACTGTGTCATGCTCCCATATGATCTTGAGTATCCTTATTACAGTGCTCAATTTGTTTTTTGTGCAATTTAGCTAATTTCCTTTGGTTTTACTTCAACCTCTGTTTTGAACTTTCTATTGGTACTGAGCTGAAGCAATGACCTTGAGGCTCGGGCCAATACACACCCATATTTAGTGGTACACAATTGGTTAGAACTACATTGTATCCCAACAAATGAGTACATAAAGAGACTCTGATGACTTTGTAAAAGAAAATGAAGAATATTATTCAAGAGGTTTATAACAGAGAGTTGAAAATACTGGATCCAGTGATTAAATGGAAAGATCAGGGTATGGTATCTCAACAGAACAGAAATATAATTCAGTTTTCCCAAATCTGTGTGTTGTGTGTGTGTGTGTGTGTGTTGTGTGTGTGTGTGTGTGTGTGTGCGTGTGTGTGTGGTGTATTTAATGAACAGTTTGCAAAAGAAGCTCTTGCTCTCAATGGAAGTGAGAAACAAACTTTATCTTCTAAGGTAGTTCACTTCATCTTCCGTGAACAGGATTTGAGCTGTTGTTGAGTGATAACTTATAGAACAAAACTGACCTGAAGTTGCAGGATTAGAGTCATTCTAGTAGAACAGTAGATGAAAAGGCAGTTACTTAACTAACAACCTGCAGAACAAGCAGTTGCTGAGGGTGGATAGCATCCCCATTGTGTAGAACAATGTCACTCCACTGAGTACTGAATTTCAATTCTCTGAGAATATAACACATATTACATTGCAGGAGTGAAATTACATTATGGATAATGAAACATAAAGTGAGTGGTCTTTAAGAAATAGCCTTGTTGGTATATGAAACCAAGTCTTCATGGTTTTCCCTATAGGCATTTGATATTCATCTATAAAATCATATACCATTTTAATATGCAAATATTACTGGAAAGTCCTACTTTATATATCAAAATTAAGCAGACAAGGATTTTCTTTGTGGCACATAAGAGGTATGCTTCTCTTTGATTTAGATTGTGATTATATACACATGTGATACATTAAAATAGGTTTGCACTTTGTTGTCAGCAGTGATATGGAATATTCATGTTAAGACGAAATGTAGCATTTATAATGAAGATTAGTACATGATGGAAAATAGAGTATATATGAATACATAAACAGGTATATGACTGATGAATAGGTGAATGATAGACAGATAGCAGGTTGATTGACAGTATTAGGAAATGACTCATCATGTCTACTGTGTAGCATGCATGTCTGGGACTCTTAAGACTAAGTAGCACTGTCACAATAAAACATATTACAGAATTGTTTCAATTAGCATCGGAAATTGTAAAAAATACTTAAGTATTTTGAAATGCCTCCCTTCATAAGAAGGAGTCCAATGCCCCTTAACTAAGGAACTAAACAATTCTTAACAAAATCCTAAAATCTTAATGGAAGGAAGGAAGTTTTCGAGCCATTCTCAACCAATATAAACTTCCAAGAAATAAACAGAAAAGAATGTACAGTAGTAGAATCTGTCTGAACAAGGCAGTTTGTGAAGTAATTGATAAAAAATATGACTGAGGAGGCCAGAACCACCTGATATCATGAAATATAGTTAGAGAAGAAACATGGGATCCCAGAGGAAGCAGCCAAGTTGAAGCATGGCATCTTGTTCTTTAGCCAAAGTACAGAGGGACAGAAGGGGTTCTATGAAGTATTTTCTGTAAAAATAAACCCCAGGAGGCCAGGAAGAAGATGGTAGGAATATTGGTGACAGAATGATGGAAGGAGTCTGCTCAGAATTGCTACTGAACAGTGCCAAGAATGTAGCAGGACAGCAAACTTACTGAATGGCAAAGCTGAATGCATCATATGCAGATATACTACACACACACACACACACACACACACACACACACACACACACACATTTAATTTGATATTGTAATATAATTACAACATTTTCCCTTCCCATTTTCCCCTCCAAACTCCTCGTATATCCATCTTTCAAATTTGTGGCCTCTTTTTTATTAATTCTTATTGTATGTACATGGACACTGTATATAGTTATATATATATATATATATACATATATATATATATATATATATATATATATATAACTAAGTAAAAACTATTTAGTTCATATGGAGGCATCTCATACAAGGAACTTTTTAAAACCCATGAAAAATCTAGAAAAAAGAGAGACACACCCAAGAGGTGTAGAGGGCTGAAAATAATCAAACTCATGGCTTAAATCAATTAATTAGAAACAAAGAAAATAATTCAAAGAATCAATAAAACTGAGATAGACAACCCCTTAGAAAAACTAACTAAAAGGCAAACGGAGAGTCCCAAATTAACAAAATCAGAAATGAAAAGGGAGACATAACAACAGATACCAAGGAAATCTAAGGAGTCCTGCTTCAGAAGCCGATATGCCACAAAATTTGAAAACCTAAATTATATGATATGGACCATTTCCTTAATAAATTCCACCTACCAAAGTGGAATCATGGTGGATAAATAGTCATATACCCCCTAGAAAAACAAAGCAGTCATCAAAATTCTCCCCCCAAAAAACAAAAACAAAAACAACAAAACAAAAACTAAACAACAACAACAAAAACAACCAAGGGCCAGATGGATTCAGCTCTGTATTCAACCAGAAATTCAAAGAAGAACTAATACCAATGCTCCTCAAGCTATTGCACAAAATAAAAATGGAAGGATCACTACCAAACTCATTCTATGATGCCACAGTCACTTTAATACCTAAGCGACATGAAGACACAACAAAGAAAGAATATTTGAGACCAATTTCCCTTATGAACATATATGCAAAAATACTCAATAAAATTCTGGCAAATTGATCCAAGATTACACCAAAAATCTCATCCAGGATAACCAAGTAGGCTTCATACCAGATATGTACGGGTGGTTCAATATACAGAAATCCATCAATGTAATCAACCATATATATAAATTGAAGGAAAAAAACCCACACAATCATTTTTTTAGACACTGAAAAAGCACTTGACAAAGTCTAACACCCTTTCATGCTAAAAGTCTTAGAGATTTTCTTGTTGTATGCTGGAGCATCTTCTGGGTATAGTCCAAGGAGTGGAATTGCTGGGTCTTGATGAAGCCCTATTCCTAGTTTTCTGAGATAGCACCAGATAGATTTCCAAAGTGGCTGTACTAGTTTGCATTCCCACCAGCAGCAATGAAGGAGTGTTCCTCTCTCCCCACATCCTCTCCAGCATGTGGTGTCGCTTGAATTTTTTATCTTAGCCATTATGACTTTCACACGAACTCTGGTGCCTCATATGTGACTATGTCCCCTGGAGGGGGAGAACTGGTGGCACTCAGAGGAAGGATAACAGGCTACCAAGAAGAGACTTGATACCCTATGAGCATATACAGGAGGAGGCAATCCCCCTCAGGAACAGTCATAGGGGAGGAGAATAAGGGGAAAATGGGAGGGAGGGAAGAATGGGAGGATACAAGGGATGGGATAACCATTGAGATGTAACAAGAATAAATTAATAAAAAATTTTAAAAAGTCTTAGAGATATCAGGGATAAAAGCCACATACCTAAACATAGTAAAGGAAATATACAGCAAGACAATAGACAGCGTCAAACTAAATGGAGTGGAACTTACATCAATACCACTGAAATCAGGGACAGGACAAGACTGTCCACTCTCTCTCTCTATCTCTTCAATATAGTACTTGAAGTCATAGATAGAGCAATAAGACAGCTAAAGGAGATCAAGGGGATACAAATAGGAAAGGAGAAGTTAAAATTTCTCTATTCGCAGATGAAATGATAGTACACATCAATGATTCCCAAAATTCTACAAAGGAACTCCTACAGCTGATAAATAACTTCACTTAAATGGCAGGATACAAAACAAACTTGGAAAAGTCAGTAGCTCTCCTGTATAGTAATGACAAATGGGCTGAGAAAGAAATTAGGAAAACTACACACTTTACAATAGCTACAAATAATATAAAGTATCTTAGTGTAACTCTAACCAAGAAAGTGAATGACTCATATGAAAAAATATTCAAGTCTCCGCAAAAGGAAATTGAAAAAGATATCTGAGAATGGAAAGATCTCCCATACTCATGGGTTGGGAGAATCAACATGGTAAAAATGGCTATCCTAGCAAAAGCAATCTACTGATTCAAAGAAATCCCTATGAAAATACCTACACAATATTTTATAGAACTGAAAAGATCAATTCTCAACTTCATATGGAAAAACAAAAACCCAGGATAGCAAAAACAATTCTGTACAGTAAAAGATCTTAGAGAGGAATCTCAAGTTGTACTATAGAGCAACAGTAATTTTAAAAAAGCATGGTATTGGCATAGAAATAGGCCATTGACCAACGAAATTAAATTAAAGACCCAGAAATAAATCAACACACCTATGGTTGTTTATTTTGACAAAGAAGCCAATACCATACAATGGAAAACGACAGCATCTTCAATAAAGGTGCTGGTCTAACAGGATGTCTACTTGTAAAAAAAAAAAAAAAGCAAATAGATCCATATTTATCACCCTGCACAAAAATAAAATCCAAGTATATTAAAGACCTCAACATAAAATCAGACATACTAAGTCTGTTAGAAAAAAAAAAGTATGAAAGAGCCTAGAACTCATTGGCACAGGAGAAAACTTCCTAAACAGAACACCAACAGCTCAGGCTCGAAGATCAACAATTAAATGCCACTGCATGAAACTGAAAAGCTTCTGTAAGGCAAAAGACACCGTGAACAGAACCAAGTGACAGTCTAAAGATTGGGAAAATGTCTTTACCAACCCTACATCCAATACAGGGCTAATATCTAAAATATGTAAAGAACTCAAGAAATTAAACACAACCAAACCAAACAATCCAATTAAAAATGTGGTACAGAGCTAAACAGAGAATTCCAAACAGAGGACTATCAAATGGCTGAGAATCATTTAAAGAAATGCTCAATATCCCTAGTCATCAGGGAAACACAAATCAAAACAACTTTGAGATTCCATCTCGCACCTATCCAAATGGTGCAGTTTAATAACTCAAGTGACAACACATGCAGGCAAAGATGTAGAAAAAGAGGAACACTCCTCCACTGCTGGTGCGAGTGAAAATTTGTACAATCACTTGGAAAATAAATCTAGTGCTTTCTCCGAATATTGGGAATAGTTCTACCTCAAGACCCAGCTATACCACTCCTGAGCATATAACCCAAAGATGCTCCATCATACAATAAGGACATGTGCTCAACTATGTTCATAGCAGCATTATTCATAGCACGCAAAGTCTAGAAAGAACCTAGATGTCCTCAAACAAAGAATGGATAAAGAAACTGTGGAGCATCTACACAATGGAATACTACTCAGCTATTAAAAACAAGAAAATCTTGAAATTTGCAGGCAAATGGATGGAATTAGAAATGATCATCCTAAGTGAGATTGCCCAGACCCAAAAAGACATACGTGGTATTTACTCACTTAAAAGTGGATTTTAGCCAACATAGATGTCCTCGGATAGTCTCTTCCCAGCAGGGGATAGGGACAATTACTGAGATTTCAAGCTGGACTCTGGGCTGTGTGCTGAGAATTGCAGGTAAGCGTGGAGGGATGGAAGGTTAGACTCTATCCTGTGGATTGAAGCCCGTGTGTGTGTGTGTGTGTGTGTGTGTGTGTGTGTGTGTGTGTGTGTATGAATAAACTGTCTCCAGTCTAGTACAATGCATGTAGAGAACCAAGACCCCTTTCTCCGATGTACACAATGAACTGCTGATTCTCTGCACAGGGGTGGGGAGGACTGCTTCTGAAGCTCTGACATGCACTCTGGGGACCAATACTTGGCCATTGCTCCTAGACAAGACAGCCTAGTGGGCATACAGTGGAAGGAAATGCAGACTATCCTGATGATAGGCTGTTCCCAGAGGTCCAGAAGAGGGGAATAAGAGGAAGATGTGGGGAGGGGGGGCAAAAGGAAGTTAAGAGGGAGGGGAGACAATCAGGAGGTAAAATGAATAAATTATAATAAACAAAATATACCCTTAAAATATCTGGATGGAGGTAAGGGTTGCTGCAGAGACTGAATCACAAACCAATGATGATGCATGGCAAAGACCTAGATACTCAGCTCAGGTGTAGTACATAGGCATCACAGTCGGCTGTGGGTCCCACAATATGGTGAGTAGGGACTGTTTCTGACATGCACTCTGTTCCCCCAATGTGGATCACTTTCCCCTGGCTGGGTTAATTTGCCAGATGACATAGGAAGAAAATACAAATAGTAAAGATGAGACATGACAAGCTGAAATCAGATATTAGGGGAGGAAAGGGCCCCCCTTGAGGGGGGCAGTGGAGGGAGGGAGAGAGGATGAGGTAGGGCGAGTGGGATCCGGAGGTAATGAGGGAGGGGACTACAATCAGGATGTAAAAAATTAAAACTGCAGAGCAAACAGGTAATTTATATTCCTAATACCACTCACTACATGGGAATATCTCTGAGACAGGCTAAGACATGAATGTCCATGCATAGTCAATGCTTCTTACTGGTTACAGAATACATGTAATTTAGGACTACATGCCATTCTTCATATGACATGAATGAAGATTTATAGATATCTTCCTTCTGCTCATGCAAAGAGCAGAGAACTAGCCTTAATTTTTTATGTGCACCATGCATACCTCGTAGACTTATAATTTTAGGATGGAATAATGCTTGCGAGAAACTATATGTTTTCAGAGCAAAAGAACCGGACTTTGAAACTGGATCAGACCTGACAGGATTCATTCCTCTCAGGATGCTGGACACTGACATCTTACATCTTTCACTTTCCAGCACCAAGTGCTTCAGCTGCTGTTCTCCATCAGAACAGGACAGCTCCCAAGACAGCTTCAAAGAAAGCTTCTGTACCCAATTGGTCCAGCATTTCAGACTGTCCCACACAGGACTTTTATTAAGTCTAAAGTTCTCAACTTTTAGAAGCTGCACCACAAATGATATTCCTATCTTGTTTAACCATTTTCCCCAATTTTATTAGGGCCCCTACAAAGGTATTATTTGTCCAAAATCAGTGGGAAGAAACCCTAAGAGAACAACACCCCGTTCCCTTAAAGGGGCTTGGGTAGGTTTTTGGATGTTTTCTTGGGCTTAAGGTGTTTATTTTCACTTGGAGTTGGTTATAAGTTACTACTGGTATTACCTAGAGAGAAAATGAGGTTGTACTCAGGGACCTTTATTTGCTCCTTTATCATTCTTTCTTGTGTTTGGTGATGGGAGAAAGGGGAGTGTGGAGGTGCTTGGGGAAGATATGACAAAAAGAGGATTGTTGAGTCAACCCCTCAACTTAAGGCCTTAACTGTGCACACAAGGTTATTTTGAATTCATTGATATAAAAATGTTTATATTGATGCAAAGTAAGTTTTATTGCAATACATTGGTTTAGAATTCAAATGTAAGATTATTCTTCACACATATTATATATATTTCTACTATAACATGAGGTTTTATACCAATACAATTCAAGTAGAATACAGAGTTTACCTCCAATACTCTGAGAATGTTTCTGCAGGATGTTTAGGATAAGTAAGTTAGACAAGTTAATTGTCAATTGATCAAATTGTGGTCATTTCAATTACTAGTCTATTTATACCACAAGAACACACAACCGAGATGTAACACACAGGTATTATTCTATAGACAGATAAGGTAAAATAGTTTTTAAAGGTCTTGAAAAACCTCAGAGTCTTACAGAATATGAAATTTAAAGATGTTTATATTGTTTTAGTGACTGTTTGACAAAAAGACAGGTTAACTCCTGGAAAGACATAGCCTACATCAAAGATGATGATGAGCATCAACGAACCTCCTAGTGGAGATGGCTTCAAATATGACAAATGAGCCACTGGCAAAAATGTCCTTGTTTCAAGCACTGACAGAATTCTGCCTAAAACTTGGCAAACTTGAATGCAAGCAGAGTCTACAGCCAAACTCTGCCAAGACAGGGTATGAAAGTCCTCAATAGTTCCTGCCTCACAAATATGTCTGTCAGATATACTGGGCCAGAAGGCTGAAGATGATACTCTAACATTTTAAAGCGCTATGGGTGACTGCTAAGGCAACAAACTGTCTCTGTCAGTTTTTATGTTCTTATTATTAAATTAGGAAGTTGCTAACAAACACTTTCTGTTTATTCAGGTAATTAATTTTACTCTTTCTCAAGTCTGATGGAGTTGAAGACCAAATAGTTGAGTTTCACAATAAAGCCTAGTTGTTTAAGGTATTAAGATGTCTTTTGGTCTAAATAGATGTTTTAAATTGATATGGAAGAGATATGATAGATATTGAGTTACATTCAGAATTTTAGATTCACCGAGATAGGAAAATGTTTTCTTCAAGGTTGCCAAATACAAAGCACAATAAATGTATCATGAATGTAATTCCTGAATGTTTTGTGGTTCTTTTGTTGTATGTAGTTTATTTTAAATAGTTGTAATAATATAAGTGTATATGTAAAAAATTTTAAAAATTAATTAAAGTCGTTGCCCTCATGGAAGTTACACACATTGAATAGTGAAGGTCACACCGTAAAGGTAGGCCCAAGAACCAAAGGAATGCAGTAGCTAGAACGTAGAGAATAATTGAAATATTAAAAACAGGGGAAGATATGGACATGTTTTTGGTTTTGTCCCTACTGAAGAAATAAATATTTTCCCATATGTCTGAAATCTAACAATTTCATTGATACCGTTAGGATAATAATATTCAGAAAAATGTATAAAACATATCTAAACTAAAAACTAAAGTCAAAGAACAATTTTTAATTGTTTTTAAATGAATAGCATATCATCTTTCAATTACAGTGGAAATTTTATTATTATTCATAAGTCTTTTGGAATTATGGGTAACTATCCATCTCATTTAATAACTCTGAAAGATCAAAAATTTTCATTATAATTTTCAAATTCCTATGTGCTCAAATTGCACTCAATTCTTAATACTAGCAACACCTGTGCAAAAAGCACAGACTTGAGAGGTGGAGGACCAATTTATGTATGAGTCTATGTTTTATCACTTCTGTAAAGGGAATAAATGACAAAATGTAGTAGAAACACGTGTAAATCACAATGTCCTAGGGCACTGCAGTTCATCTCAGCCAGTTATATGTTCATAATCATATAGAGATATAACTTTTCCATAGAGGTGTCCACTTATAACACAGATCTGTTACCATATTTTTATGAGACATATATCTCAATACAGATTTTTTTCCTCTTACTTTCTCTGTTCCAAAACAGATCATAGAGAAATTTTTGGTTTATGCCCAGTGTTGCACTTTCATAAAGCCCCTGCTATGATCAACAAAGATGCTTTAAAAAATCCTCTGGAAAGTTTCCATAATCAAGATGATGTTCAATGAAATCTTTGAAAATTAAGTCAGGAGGCAGAGAGTGTTGGTAAACTTAAATTAAGCCAAAATCGGCAAAGTTGAGTGGTTCTGAATGTATTGAAATGATTTTTTTTTTTTACTTTCTTCTGTCCTTCTGAAAGTGAAATTGTAGTTTCTGACAAATTTCTAGCATGCATTTCCATGATTTTCCATAGATTTTACCCATGATATTCCATTTTCACAATGCATTTCCATGATTGTATTATGTGAATGCATAGTTTTGGTGCCACCAGGCCCCTGTCCTTTATACTGTTTCCTCAGCATAACCTTATCTAACCATAGCTAGAATGTCTTCAGTGTTAACAGTTACGTCTTTAGTTTCTCCTCAAGTTGCTACAAGCTATACATTTAGATTCTTCAGAGTCCTTTCCAATGACAGACACTCAAATCAATGTATTTGATTCATCTAGTTTCTGTATCACTGAATATTGTCTTGTACACTCTTTCCTTTATTTCCAATCTAGGGCAGATTAGTTGAAACCATGTAATTAGAAGATAGAAAAAAAGAGACTAACAGAGCTCCAGACTTTATTAGGCTGAGATTAAAAGTCTATACTTTCTAACTATTATGATGTTTTCTATGAGTTTTGGGAGGTATGTCTCTGTTATTAAAAACATGTTAATTAACTAATTGTGTGTATGTGTTTGTATATGTGTGTGGTCATGCATGTGTCATGGTGTGCTTGTGTATGTCTGAGAACAATCCATGGGCGCTGATTTTCTTCTATCATGCAAGTTCTGGGGGTCAGACTCGGGTAGTCAATCTAAGTAGCAAGCGCCATTGCCCACTGTGCAATGTTGCTAGCTGAGATGTTGAGTATTTTATTTGAAATAATAAAATATTTATTTTAAGTAGATTTAAAATTAAATATAAAATGAGAACCACAAAACTACTACTAAAATTAACTCAAAAATGCAATAACATTATGACTTGATATATTAAAATGGAATGCAAATAATTATTAAAATTTTTAAATGAAAACAGAAAAGGAGACAATCTGCAATAAAAATTAGAAGGGTATATATAAAGAAAATACTAAAATTGTAGGCATAAATACAGAACTATAGAGACATACATTGAATATAAATCTTTAAGTACTCCTATTAAAATTTGGGAATTATCAGAAGGAAATTAAAAAGACAAAGCAAAGCAAAGATGCAGTACATGGCCATACTGCCCATGAGAAATATAACTGTATATGCTAAAATAAAATGAAAAAGATAAAAAAAGGAAGCAAGCACCACAAACAAGAGATATAGTGTTTCTATTAATGCCAGGAAATTTAGAATTCAGGAAAAAATGTCAACAATAAAAAGATTGGTATTACATGAAGATGAGAGAGAAAGTTTTCTGAGAACGTATAATGCTCCTGCATGCAGAGCTTCATGATAGTCTAATGATGCTAACATACTCTTGAAGCATCAAGGAACAACAAGAATGACAGGAATTATACCACTAGAGACCAAGGCTTTGCGTGTCTTCCGTAATAATGATTAGACTAACAGACAAAGAATCACTGAGTACCGAGAAAAGAATAACATCATCAACCAACCAGATCTAATGAGCATGGATGTGTTTCCAGAATATGATAGTAAAACACAGATCTTGTAAAAGCGTAAGCAACATTTACCAAAATAGATGGTACTATGTCAGAAAACAACTGAGCAAAGGTGAAGGAAGTGAAATCACAAATGTATTGTTAGAGGAAAAATGAAATCAATAATACAGAGATATTTATAAATCCTTTAAAACATGGCAATTAAACCTGCACTTCTAAACAATTTATAACTTATGAAGTAGACCATTGATAAATTAGATTTGAATAAGATCGAAAGTTTGTTGTTTTTTTTTTTTTAATTCAAGACACTGCTTAGAAACTGAAAATATAAGCCACCAGGGGAAATGTTGAAAATAACATATCCAGCAAAAGATTTGCATTTCAACCTTGTAAATAATTTTGAAAAGTCAACAATAAATATATAAAACTCCTAAATTAAACTAAAAATCAGAAAACTATTTGAGCACCTACAGTGATTAGTAAGATTCAGAGATGCAAAGCTGTACAACAATGCATGTTCCACTCTAGAGCCATTAGGAAAATGCTGCTATATATGTAGCATTACTCTATGTATGTGAACATAGAAAAGAATGAAAGAATTAAGTTGCTAAAGCTACAATATCAATGGCTTGCAAAGATGTGCAGAAACTGGGCATGTGGGCTCAAAACCAAAGAGAAAAGAAACTGGAATTATTTTGCACCCATGTTTGGAATGCAGAAATTACTCTGGAAATACAGATTACTCTGGAAAGCTGACTAATTCTTCTAAGCATCACTCCCCTCTCTATGACTGACACTACTACTTCATCAACTCTGTTCAACATAAATAAACCTTGTCACCTTATGTAATGCACACTATCCTTTTATTTTCACCAAAATTATAAACATCCTGAATGTATTTTTAGTGGTGAGTTTATAAATTAGCTGTAATGCATTTGTATAACCAAGTTCTAAACAACAATGAAACGAGGTGTTGATACATGGATGAATCTCAAAGACTTTGCTGAGATAAAACCATCTTTCTCAAGTCACATAAGTGTTTGAATAGATTTAAAGGACATGATGAGAAAGGCAAAATTTTTGGCTTTTGCTGGGGATTAGGACCTGGGATTCTAATATCAGGTCCACTTACAACAATTTATATCGAGAGTCAGAATGGTTGATTGATCATCCCATGAAGTCTCAGAGTGTCTCAGATCTAGCCAGATGTGCGATAGCAAGATATAGAAATATTAGGAATAATGGGAGAGCCTGAAGAGTGTATTGATTGTTCTCTATTCCTTCAGTGTTTTCTTATGTTTCTTTTTATTACGCTCAAACATACATAGTTTAAGGTCTATAGAAACTAATTTAAATTAGCTCCCCAAAGAAGTTTGTTTTTTTTTAAATTTTTTATTAATTTATTCTTGTTACATCTCAATGGTTATCCCATCTCTTGTATCCTCCCATTCTTCCCTCCCTCCCATTTTCCTCTTATTCCCCTCCCCTATGACTGTTCCTGAGGGGGATTACCTCCCCCTGTATATGCTCATAGGGTATCAAGTCTCTTCTTGGTAACCTGCTGTCTGAAGTTTTATCATCTGCGATGAAGACATTTTGTGAATTGAAAGGTAATGTATAAAAGCTTGACTTAGTGAAAATTCCTTAATTTGCAATGTATTTTTCAGCTGAATGAAGGTAATGTTGAGCCTTTGTTATGTGACTGTCTCATATTTATGGATCATTTATTTGGTTACCCAATCACTTATTCAGTAAATCATTCAATACATGTGCACCACGCTCCTGCTGGGAGCCTAGAAACAACGAGGAGGAGAGAAAACAGACAGATTCTAAGGTAAAGATGTTTTGTTTTGTAGCCCAAATAGATCATTTTGGACACCTGAGAACAGTTACTGGTTATACGAATCCTTTTTAAACACTATGTTTTTTTAGAAATTGATGCTGATATTTCACAAATAAGGTTTACGGGGAGGAGGTCCATGAACATGTAGCTGAGCAAAGGGAGAGACTGATGTCACAAACCCTCATCAATGCCCCAATTGATTTTCAACAAAGTGTTGGTATTAAGATATTGCCTCAGAACACCCTAATGGTGTCAGGAGAGAGCCTGGCTTGTACTTTTGTGTGGTGGTCGTTAAGTACCTTAAGGGAGTATAGTATGGGCCAGGCTTCTCTCCATAGCTCAGTGAAATTGTTTGGGAGGGATTTGATTAAGATATAATGTCCTTTAATAATCTGAGAGATAAATAAATAAATATTTTAATTCTGAACTATATTATAGAGTGTTACGGTAGTCGCCATCTGCCATGGTATAAGATCCTCAGGTTGTCTCTCTGTACCTGCAACAGATAAGTACATAGTGAGTTAGACTCTAGTGTCTTCAATGAAATCTACTGAGGAAATTGAAATTTGTGGTAAAATGCTATAGTAAATATTTTTGGGGAACCGTTATCCTTTGTTGTATTCAAAGCTCTATGGAATACCATTGACGGTGTTAGAAAACCAAACTACAAGTGCACAGCAACAATTTGAATTTCTGAGAGGCAACAAATGTAATTTAGTAAGTATATTTTTGATGCATTATTTGGATTTTAGATGGCTACACAGGTATTTTATGTGCACATTTTATGCACAATACGTACATACTTTAGATCCTTAGAAATTAAAAAAATTATTATTTCTCTGGAATTGTAACTTAAAATAGTATTTTTATTCTACTTGGCAGCTGGAATATGTGACTAGGTGCCTCAGTATTTATTTTAAATAGTAGTAGTGGTATTAAAAGTTCTTAGCAGTACAAGGAATTACTCAGCCAGTTGTAGGAGCTGTGATCATTATTGGTTTGCCATATTTAGTCTCCTTTTATGTTATTTCTGAATTTCAGGGAAGTAGAAGCCTTTAAGTATATTCCCTCAGCTACTTTCCATGGTCAGAGTAGGTAGTGAGGCAGAAGACAGTGTATAAACCTTTCTCTCAACCCCCAACTGTGCCTTCATCATCTAAGACAGGAGCAAGAGTGGCTGCAGCTCTCCAATACCTGTATTCGTCTCCACAACATTGTCCTGGAGTCAACACCATCACATTGGAAGATGTATGTTTCAGTGAGTATTCAAGGCTGGGTCTCTAAGTTGGTAATTTGACCAGATTAGCAGTCTTAGAATTATTTTAAAACTATTCAAAATTAGATCAGAATACAACAGCTCATGATTAAAGGTCCGATTTGAGAAGTTAGAGCTATCCCTGGTGCAGATCTAGGATGATAACCATTTCTTGAAGCACACAGAATTTGTATGTGAGCAGCATTCCTGTCCTGGCTTCTGACCCACTTCTAGGCATTGTGAGTAAGTATCAAGCTGTGGGTAACTCTGTGGCATTGCCTCCCATCTGGTTTTATCCAGTTGTAGACAGATGATGTAATATTGATGACAACTTAGCAGGAGTTAGGGATAAAGTCAGATAGAATCTGGGTAGAGAAAAATTTAGGGGAGACCCTCCCAAAGGATATTTTCCTTAGACTTACCAGAAAAAAAAATCCATCAAATCCTCTAAACAATCCTTTACAGAAAGGAACTGTATTGAATTGGTAACGCATATGTTGCAAGGATACCTGAGTTGTACAATAAATGAGACACAAAATCCAGGGAACAACACTGGTAATTCATCCCAGGCACTCTGTCCATTAATGAGAGAAACAAAAATGACAAAAGTTAAAAACAAAGACTGTCAGAGAACAGGCTAGTGTACATAAGTATTGGTGATTGTGTGCAATGGCATACTGGCTTGGGAACACAGACACATCTTAAGACTAAATATCAAGACTTTATTTCTAACTATTTGATATTGCCAAAAGATAGCTATCATTTCTGCCAATTAATGTCATTTTAAATTCAGTGATCCCTGTTCTCCAGGTTGGGACCAATTTTAATAATGACATACATGTAAAACAAATTGCTATTCTTGGAAGCACTAAATAAGTTACTTCCAATATGTTATTTCTTTATTATGCAAAAATGAGGACTGCATCTAAGTTATTTAGTTTTACATTGAGTGAAGTAGTTTATATTTTAGGGACAATAATCATAGTTTGCCATTGTACAGGGTCATTCTGAAAGTAATAAATCAAAATCTATGTCTTTTCTGACATAATATTACACATCACATCCTTATGTTCACTTCTTTTCCAAGCCATGCACACTGCCTTTATATTGCTGGGTGTAAGAAATGCCCCATGAAAGCATCTAGAACAGAAGGAAGATAATGGTGGTGGGCATCCACTGAGCATACTAGACATGTCAGTGATATGTTTGTATTATATCCCCACAGGCTCAGTGACTCAGTGACCTTAGCACCAATTATGAGCTGGGGAGGTTGGACATACTTCCTGTTCTGGTCTTTACAGAATGGCCAATCCCTTACCTCCGAGCTCTCTTATACTTGTTACTTACTCCCTTGGTGGGAATTTGTGTGCAAACACAACACAGCCTTTTCTTTCACGGAGCTCCCTAGAAGTTACAAACAGTATACAGGTTCCTCATCTATAAAACAAGAAAGTAAAACTCTACCAGTCTTAGAAGCCTGGGAAGGGAGTGGAATTTACATCCATAAACTTTTGTGCAGATTGCAAGTTATTCAACTATTATGGAGCATGGCAGTGTATTGTGGCTGACCTCCGGTGACATCTGCATTTGCTGTGGGAAAAATAAAATGTCTCTTCCAGAAGACAAAGATGCCTAGAACTTTCCAAATAGTAGAAGAGGGTGATTCCATCAACCAGTCTTTCTTACATGGAAAGACGCCACATAAAATGCCAGAGTCTGTCAGATTCGTCCACTTCACCTGAATGGTATTTTTTATTTAATTATTCTCTTAATTAGTACACAAATTAAAATTAGAGGTGGTTCCATATTTTGTTCCCATAGTTTTCACGTTTATTTCATTTATGAGCACCCTGATGCTGCCAGACACTTCCTACCGAGAATTAGAGCAGAGCTCTACCTAACGTAGCATGTCATACAATTGGAATCACATAATTCACAGCCTTGATGTCCTTTTGTGGTTTGGCATCTCCCTTTTTCCACTTTGTTTTGTATGTTATTGATTATCTATATGCACCAAAGTCAATTTATCTTTTTATGTACTATAGGACAACTTGCATCCCCCCATTTTAGCTATTACTAGTGAAGACACTGTAAATATTTTATGTAGTTCATTCTCTCTCTCTCTCTCTCTCTCTCTCTCTCTCTCTCTCTCTCTCTCTGTCTGTCTCTCTCTCTCTCTCTCTCTCTGCATTTCTCCCTCCCTCTCTCTTCTCTCTCAGACACATGCTCTTAACTGATTTGGGTAAATATCAAGTGCTGTGATTGCTAGGTCTTATGGTAAAAAAATGTGCTTATTGTTTTATGTAAAAAATTAAACAAATTTCTAAGCTGTCTTTTAAAAGTTTGTAAGTTCTTGGAGATCTCTCCATACCCCACCAGAAAAAAAAGTGCCTACCTGTAGAGCCACACCCTTGTCAGATGTGAAATTAATTTTAAGTAGAAGTAAAGTTCAACCATTTTCATAGATCTGCAGTTCCCTATTAATGTAATGTTGCTTTTCTTGACAAAATAGGCCATGGTCCATTAGAGGAATTGATAACCATCATTTTGTGTATTAGCCTCCTGTGATGTTTTTAAACATCGTCCTTCTAATATTTTCATGCCTGCCTATCATATCTATTCTCTCTTGACCATCAGTCTGCACACATGGTACAGCACATTCTTCTAGGTGATATCTTACTGCTTTAAGGTTTGCTTACAGACTACTTCCTTAGTTCAAACACCTAAGTTTAGCATAGGAGCATAGGTTAGTTCTTTCTAATTTTATTTATTGTACATATTTTATGTACCTTCATCTGATATGCATAACTACCATTAACTTTGTGTTGATTAGCATTACATCTTGGGTTTGTTAGTATGTGGTCTTGGATTTTGCTCATCTTCACACAGTCACTCATCAATAACATAATTCATCAATGCTATCACTCATTAATGCGCCTATCATTATTGCTTTGCTCCCCATTTCCTTCAGTTTGGCCAGTTGATTTTTATTTTTCAGAATTTTAAATTTAAAATATTCTGCATTTTAATGAGTTTCTGGTTTTTAAAATTACTGTTTTCTTGAATATTGTTTTACCATGACCACATTTAAACTTAATATGTTTTTTGGAAGAGATATGCTTAGTGAGTATAAATTTTCTGATGACAAACCACAAATACCAGTGTGCTATCTCAAGCACTGAGCCATCGCTCTAATCCCCAGAATATATTTAGATATATTTCCAGTCTCTTATTTTTCAAAATAATGTCATGAACAACACTGTGGTTGTTAGCTTTGTTAGATTTACTCCTGTTACTCTTTAGTTCCAAATTGTATTTATAGCATACTTAAATCTTACAGTGGGTTGACCTAGTTCGAAGATATGAGTATATATAAGCCTTTTTGACAACTGAATTAATGCTCACAATCTAGCATATCAATTTATACCGCTATAACCAGTAAGGCCTATGATATCTCGAAACAATCATTAATTTCTAATTTTGAGGAAAAATGAGCCAATCTAAAGACTGGTTGAATCGTTGAATACTTTTGACAAATTTCTAAATCTTTATGATCATCAATAATTGTATATTAGATAAGAAAGTAGCAGTAAGTAGAAAAATATGCCCTCTTACCTTCATATGCAATGTCTCAATGGCTGTATACAAATAAGGAAAATAAAAGATATTATTTCTCAAACTTTAACAACAACTTGCCTTAAAGTAGCATGTTGTTTCTTAAATAATATGCTCTCAATTGTTTATTAAATGCCCTAAAAGTCTTATATTCTATATGTTTAATTTATTGAAAGTTAGGGGATGATAAAGTTAAATGTAATATGCTATGTGTTTACTGAAAATAATTCTGTGTTAATCATATTAACCATTAATATTAATAATATGTATTTATGAGATTACATTTTTCAAAAAGTGTTTTCCATTTTGTAATTTTCTGAAAAATATGTATTTAGGGATAAGACTGACACTTGATTATTTTTTAAATTAATTTGTAACACCCAACAGAAACTAGCTTGACTTTCACATGTGCTTTTACATCCAGTGTGCAGTGAACTCTATGAAAGTTTAGTTATGAGAAGATTATCCAGACACAACTCATACTGAAAATGCAGATGTGTACAAGAGAACACTGTGTTTTAAGGACTTTTTAGGTAACCATGAATTTTTGAACATTAAGCCTAGCAATGCAGAATCAGTCTTTCTTTCTTTCTTGGGACAGAAGAGAGTGCTCTGCTCTATTTTGCATGTGGAGTAGAGTTCAACCTATGCAGGATTGCTTTGGAGCATGAAGTTATCATATAAAAACAATAGCGTGGTGATTTATATATTTTTACAACCAGTAAAAGTTATAATCATAAAGCATGGAGAATTTTTGTAGCTATTGTCAATAATTTCATAAGACAGTTTTAAATTTTGAAATAATTAGCTTACATTTTGACAAATATCTCCCCGTTCTACTCTTCAACTTGTATATGGGTATTATTCAATCGTGGCTGCCATACATCTATCTGTACATACATAACCTGTCTCCAAGTCACTGATACTCTAAATACAACTGCTATTGGGGAAAAAAAATGGCAGGTTGCGCTGATAAGGTGAAAAAGCAGTGTTTTACTTTTGAAACCAGAGCATTATTCAGTACTTAGACATGTACAGTAGATGGTGTATATGTAGCTGATTTAGTAACTCCCACTACAATCTCTGTGCTGAGTCAGGAGCATTGCATTTTGCAAAACAGCCCAGGCTCTTTTATTTATTTTTTCTTCTTCTCATGTTGGAAGCTGCTAACCAGTTCACTCAAGTAATTAAGTTTTATTCCTTCTCAACTCTCTGATGGGATTGAAGACCCATAGTGACAACCTGTCTCAAAAGTAAAACAATAAAATAAAGCAACAAACATTCAAAAATGTGCTCTGTATCTTTGTACTAGTTCATCATATGCTAATGAAAATATGTAGACATGTATTAGAATTTAACAAAAGTGGATGTATTGTTGTTGGATCCTGGGCATTCCAAGAGGCAATGATCTTTCGCCTTTTTCTCTTCTAGCCTATGTCAAGGAAGAGCCAATGGCTACAACATGAGTGCTCCCACTGCCCTATTTATTATTAAATGCCAACAACTTGACTGAGTGTGTGTGTGTTTGTGTGTGTGTGTTTGTGTGTGTGATGGAAGCCATCACATAGCTCCTGGAAAACAGGAAAAATGAAAGCAATCTAAGAGTGTTACAGTGGAGGTACTAAGAGGTCATGGAATTTCAGAAAAGTTTTGGAGAACCCCCAAAGAAACACTTTATAGAGGCACCCTTTATCCTTTCCTGTCTGGGAATGGGATATTCTCAGTTCCTCATGCTTTGACATTGAACCATTGAATGTTATAGCAAACATAGCAAAACTAAGTCATGAATAGTGTTTGGAATACGTAATAGCACACTATCATTATGAGCATCCAAAATCACAATGTGGTGTTAATTCAGTGATCCTTTGGGTGCCAGGAGGAGAGTCTAGCCACTAACTTGTGAAAAGGTGTAGCCAGTATGCAATGAAAATACCTGCCTGTGTCTAACTATTGTTTCTTTTTTTTTTCTCCATACGTAGGCCAAGCCATATTCAAGGCTAAAGAGAAACAAAATTAGAAAAAATACTAAAGAGGACTTGTCTGTCAGCGTCCCCTGGATCCACTCAGTGAGGTCTAAGCAAGACAAGGGTAAATATGATTGACCTTCCAAATCCAGACCCTTTCTTGGTGAGAGGGAGAGTTCTTTCTGGTGGGTATAGAAAGGAATACAAACTGAGATTGCTCCAGGAAAATGGTGCAATGTGTACCTTATATGATATGGTGATAAACTCAGCTATAATGGCCCACTCTGCAGAATACATCATAATGCTGAGGGATGTGGCATGTTCTTTCACTGTAACCATGTATGTTATTAATAACTGGCTTTTTGTTTTTTTTTTTTTGTTTGTTTGTTTGTGTTGTTTTGGTTTGGTTTTTTTGAGACAGGGTTTCTCTGTGTAGCCTTGGTTATCCTGGACTCATTTTGTAGACCGGGCTGGCCTTGAACTCACAGAGATCCACCTGCCTCTGCCTCCAGCATGCTGGGATTAAATGTGTGTGCCACCATGCCCAGCTTAGTAACTGCTTTCATGTAACTGAGAAAGAAGCAACTGTTTTGTGTAAGTCATAAAGAATTTTTAAAAAGCAAACAATAGTTGGAGTTCATGTGCCCCTAAATTTTTCCTTAAAATGCAATATTTCATAAGCATTGCCTACTAGTTTTGGGGTAGAGCTACATGGCAGAAGTACGTTCTCCATATAAACTGTCTTTTACTCTTTCATGTTCTGGCAAATCATGAAGGAAATCAAGGAAGTAACAGAGTTACCTAAGCAAAAATGGTCTTATCTAGAATCAAGTTTGCATGCCTTTGTCAGTCATAAGCAAATGCAATGGGAGTGGACTAAGTCTCAAAGAGAGATTATTTCCAAATAAAGGGGAAAGTTAGACCTATCTACCAGCAGCCTCTTTAGAGCAATTTTCCAGCAAGGAGAGAGATGACCTGACTATTTGACTGGCAGGCCCTCTACACATCAGAGACCTTGAAGTTTAGGTTGGGTGCAGCTGTGTAATGTGCTGCTACTTGGACTAAGTGCTGCTGTCATTTTTAACCTACTGTCCTATTGCCCTTTTATTTTGCTGTCACATGCACAAAAAATCAACCTCCAATACACATAGCTGCTTTCTAAGTGAATTTTGACAAGCATTATCTTCTATCCAGTCCCTGATACATTGTTATGTGACTTTAGTTAGCTTATAAATCCAGCAAGAGTACCATAGACCTCCAATAAGCAACATGCTATTCTATTGTCTTTTCAAAACTATCTAAGCTGTCACTCAAATAACTGTCTATATTTTTTTATTTTAAAAAACCCTGTAATTTGAAGGTTCACATGTCAGATTTTGTGAAAAACTTGACATTGCCTCAGCAAGAACTCTAATTTAACACCGTGTGGTTGAATAAGTGAATGAATGCTCACAGGCTCCGTGATTGTTCAGGTTACACCTTCAGGTTTTATTGTTTGGGAATTGTCTTTCATTTCCTCCCTAGCCATTCAAGTTCTCTCTCTCTCTCTCTCTCTCTCTCTCTCTCTCTCTCTCTCTCTCTCCCCCACATCCTCCTCTTTGCCCTCCTTCATGTTCCACGTCCTTTAATTTCTGTCACATTCCTAAATTCTAACTATAGAGAACATAGAATTCAAAAGTGTCTATTATTAGTGAGTTATATATAATTTAAGTCATGTAAGGAAATCAATATTATGATGAGTTTTAATGAAATGTTATGTTTTTTCAATTCTTTTTTGCAAAGCAATCTTTTTGTTGTAAAAGACTCTAAGTACAGTTTTCAATTTGTGTTCTCTTTTTTTGTATATACATTTATATTATTTCATATAAATAATAAAATTACATACAGCAAGAACATCAAAGAAACAGGGATTATATGAATGTTACATCCATGGTGTTTTGGGTAATTGGATTTGGCAACCTTGTAGAAAACATCTTTCCTATCTTGGTGAGTCTAAAATTCTGAATGAGAATCAATACCTATCATATCTCATCTCTGTCAACTTAAAACATCTATCTAGACCTAAAAACAGCTAAGGTTAATTGTAAAACTAACCGATCTGGTCTTCAGTCCCATCAGAGACTTGAGAAGGAATAAAACTTAATTACTTGAGTGTACTGGTTAGCAGCTTCCAACATGAGAAGAAGAAAAAATAAATAAAAGAAATAGTTTGCTGCCTGAACAGTCACCTAGGGCTGGAGAAAATTTGTGTTCTCTTGATGTCAACAGAAAACACACAATGATGAACCACAAAACACACTTTCAATATTACCTAAAAAGCATATAAAGATGGAACTTGGGAGTTAAGAACAAACATCAGTCTGGCAGAGGTCCTTTGCTCAGTCCTCAGCACTCACATGTGACAGCTAACACAACCACTCGTAACTCCAGCTCCTGAAGATTTGACATCCTCTTCTGGCTTCAGTGGACACGACAGTCATTGTGTAGACCCATGTAGGCTCTGTGTTTGATGCTTCAGTCTCTGTGAGAGCTCATGTGAATCTTGCTATGTTGATTCAGAGGGCCTTGTTCTCTCATTTTCTTCATCCCCTCATGCTCTTACAATCTCAGTGGATTCCCTGAGCACAGAGTGGAGGAATTTTATGGAGACCTTCAATTTAAACTCTCTTTCCTTCTGATGTCTGGTTGTGTATCTCTGCATCTGTTCCTGCCTGCTGCAAGAGTAAACCTCTCTAATAATGTCTGGATAAGGCACTGATATATGAGTATAGCTAAAGATCAACAGCCTAATTTGGGAATTTCTACAGGACCACTTTGGCCAACAGCTCAACTGAATATAGCACAGTCCTGCCACTGGAAGCTTTGTCTGACAACAAGAGATGGCCAGATGAGACTCCATGTCACCCATTACTAGAAGTCCTTATTACAATCACCCTCATAGACTCTGGGCATTTGTCCCTGCACCAGATTCCAATCTAATCACCCAAATCCTAACAAATCTAGGCTTTACTGCCTGCACTCTCTCCCTCTACCTCATCTCCCAGACTACCTGATCCACTTCCCATCCCCATCAATTCCCAGCCTGTCCATAAAATCTATGCCTAATACAAGGGCATCCAAATTTGTAAAAGAATCATGATTACAGTTTAAATCATGACTTGCCTCTCACACACTGACAGTAAGAGATTTCAGTACACCATTCTCACCAATGGACAAACCATGCAAAAACTAAACAGAAAATCTGAAACTAAGACACCAAGCTATAATCTGTAGATCCAGGGAGGATAGATTAAAAAGGAAGGGCCTGGGAGGATGCATGGATCTCCCTGGGAGAATCTCTTAGGGTTTCTATTGTAAAGTGACACCATGACCACAGTAATTTATATTTTAAAAAACACATTCAATTCACACTGGCTTATAGTTCAGTGGTTGAGTCCATTATCATCATGTCAGGAACCATGGCAGAATGCAGGCAGATATGGTGCTTAAGAGGTAGCTGAGAGTTATACATTTGGATCAGCAAGCATCAGTAAAGAAGAGATACTGGGCTTGGTTTGAGCATTTGAACCTTCACACCTCACACTTAATGACATTCTTCCTCCAACAAGGCCATACCTACTTTATTAAGTCTACACCTAGGAGCCTATGGGGAGGCAGCACACCTCAAACTGCCACAGAGGGGCAGTAGAATAGATTTTATGGACAGGCTGGGAATTGATGGGGATGGGAAGTGGATCAGGTAGTCTGGGAGATGAGGTAGAGGGAGAGAGTGCAGGCAGTAAAGCCTAGATTTGTTAGGATTTGGGTGAAGATTTCCTCGTTTTTAATAGCTAAGTAGTATTCCATTGTGTAAATGTACCAGTTTATCCATTCCTCAGTTGAGGGACACCTAGGTTGTTTCCGGATAGTGGCTATTATGAATAAAGCTGCTATGAACATACTTGAGCAAATGTCCTTGTTGTATGGCGGAACATCTTTTGGGTATATGCCCAGAAGTGGTATAGCTGCACCTGGAGATATAAGTATTTCTTTTTTTTTTTTTTTTTGAGACAGGGTTTCTCTGTATAGCCTTGGCTGTCCTGGACTCACTCTGTAGACCAGGCTGGCCTCGAACTCGCAGCGATCTGCCTGCCTCTTCCTCCCGAGTGCTGGGATTAAAGGCGTGGGCCACCACCGCCCGGCTATAAGTATTTCTAATTGTCTGAGAAAGTACTAGATTGATTTCCAAAGTGGTTGTACAAGTTTGCACTCCCACCAGAAGTGGTAGAATTCTGAGCTAAATCTATCTTGCCCTGGGCTTTTTTTTTTTTTTTTTTTTTACTTTTTTTTGGGGGGAGGGTAGAATTTTCGTGACTGTTTCTATTTCCTTAGGGGATATAGGACTATTAAATTTGTTTGTCTGATCTTGATTCAACTTTGGTAGGTGGAATTTATCAAGGAAATGACCCATATTATTTAGATTTCCAAATTTTGTGACATATAGGCTTTTGAAGCAGGACCTAATGATCCTTTGGATCTCCTCAGTGTCCATTGTTATGTCTCCCTTTTCATTTCTGATTTTGTCAATTTGGGTACTCTTCCTTTGCTTTTAGTTAGTTTGTCTAAGGGTTTGTTTATATTGTTCATTTTCTCAAAGAATCAGCTCTTGGCGTTGTTGATTCTTTGAATTGTTTTCTTTGTTTCTAATTTATTGATTTCAGCCCTGAGTTTTATTTTCAGCCCTCTTGAGTGTAGTGCAGAGAAGAAGGTATCTTCTTTTCTGTTTTAGTGAAAAATTCTGTGGATGTCTGTTAGATCCATTTGACTCATGACATCTGTTAACTTGATTATTTCTCTATTTAGTTTCTGTCCATTGGTGAGAGTGGGGTGTTGAGGTCTCCCACTATTACTGTGTTAGGATCAACATGTGATTTAAACTGTAATTGTATTTCTTTTATGAATACAGGTGCCCTCTCTCATAATCAGAGGAGTGCAGGTTGCTCAAAGTTTGTGCCTTCCAAATAGGAGTTGTCCAGCTGCAATGAGGGGGGGAGCTTGGTGTTCCTGGTTTGTTCCCTTCAGTCATTTTCACAACCTTTGATCCTCTGCCCTCTAGTCATGGTACATACTGTGCACAACAGTCTTATCCCTTGCATTCAGTATTCTTCCAAATATATGATTTCTAAGTTGTGTTTTAGTTACATACTTAGTTTTAAATAAATATTGCATAAAAACTCAAGTTTATGAACACAGAGTTTCCATCTGGTTAGGATAGTTTGAGAAGTTGTAGAATTGTTGAAACATTGGATATACCTGGCAGACGTAAGTCATGACAAACGATCTTGAAATTTGTACCTGCTTCATTAAAAGAGCACTCCAATTGGCTATCCAATGCAGAAAGGCTAGCCCTGAAAGCATACACACAATCAACATTATATAGAATAAGAAGATTGCATTTATTTATCCTGTAATATATGTGTACATACATATATGGATGCAAAAATCAATTTGAAAGAGAGCAATAGGAAGGCATATGGGAGTTTTCAGGATATTGAAAGGGAAGGAGAGATAATATAATTATAATCATAAAAATAAAAGAGACAATAAAATTATCATATTCTTATCTTACTTTAAGTAAATAATTTTACACTTGAATGGGTGGATACAAAATGGTAGTGGACATGAAATTGTAGATGAAAATTCCTTTACACATTTTAATATGTCACTTTTCATAGAGTCTTTGAAATTTTATATAGTTGTGGTTATAAAAAGAAGAGTCCATTTTCTTTGGGGGACATGCCGATGCTTCAGTGCATGGATCCATGCTGATGCATATGCAGGCAGCGCTAACTCCACTCAGTGCTATAAGTAAGATGCAAATAAAATTAGGAGACATAAAGTTGGGAGGGAAATATGTTTGGGGAAGGTGGACATAGCCAAGAGTAGTTGGAGAAAATAAAATAAAAATTCTTTTTTTTTTTTTTTTTTTTTTGTGTGTGTGTGTGTGTGTGTGTGTGTGTGTGTTCTGGACTGAACTCTCAGCTTCCTGCCCTTGATAGCCTGTGAAGAGCCTTATCTCTATGCATTTACAGCTATGGTTAAAACTATGGTTAAAGTCTCCGTAACTGTGAGCCTGAACAAACTTTTCTCTCCCTTCACTAGTTTCTGTTAGATAACTGGTCACAAAAATGAGGAAAAATGATACATCTGTTAACATTTGTTACTGCCCTGAACAGAAGTTTACCATTTTCCAATTATGGTTAACAAATTTAGTGCTGTGTTTAAAATTTTTTCACTTATCCCACATCCTGGACATTTTCCTCTATACATCTGTCTACAAATTTGAAGTTACAACTGTGAACACTTTTGAGTTAACTTTGGGAGACTCGAACTTTTGAATTTTTGGATATGCTGAGAAAGTTGGTAGTTTGAGGTCAATGCTGCCCTTGGTCTCAGAGTTTGTGAAAGTCTAGTCTTTTCAGTGTTATATGGCTGAAGCCAAGGCAATATTTCTAATACTTTTCTGTCTTGCTAGCTTGTATATTCCTGGTCCTTTATCTGGCTACAATAAGCTTTAATATCTTTATTTCTTTCTTCCTTATCTATTTCTTTTGGTATTTCAGGGTTTGTACTTCTGTTCTGAGTCAGAGGTATGTAAGTACATGGTAATCACAGGAAGCTCTGCAATCAGCGGTGACTAAGGTTTCCACATTCTGGGCCTCTGTATCAATGACTCTTTCTGGCTTTCAGATCTTTGGTGATTATTGTATATTCACTAGTAAAGGATTTAGTTGCATTTAATAGGAGGAACATAATACTGAACATCTTCTTACCTAGAACTACAGCTATAGTCACTGTTTTCCATGATGTTCTAGAATTTCAAATATCTCAATAAACATATACTATTACAATGAAAAGTGTAAGATATAAAGATATTTAATATTCTGAGACAAGCATATTGTAACTTACTTTTCCATCCAATATCCTCTGTTATTTCCCTCAACTTTACAATCACTGACTATTTCTTCTTGATTTCATTTTTTAACTTTCATTTTCTTTCCATGATGGAAGATAATATTCCCTTCATACTTTCTTAAGTAAATTATTGCAGTCTCTTGTTTTGTGTATAACTCTGATGCTATTCTAAGGGAAATCCTATTGGCCACTCCATCAGTGCTATTTCCAGGGCAAAGCAGGTAGAACCTAACTTCCTTCTCTAAACAGTGATCAATAACCCCCCCACCTACACACACCAAAAAAAGATATTCTGGTTCTTATCAGACCATTTCCAAAGTTTTCTGCTTGACTTTTAGCATGGTATCACTGTAAGGAGAGTATTTTGTCTGGCATATGTAGATAGTCTGCTTGAAAACCATAGTTATTTAACCTAAATAGTAATCAGAGATGTAGAGATATACAAAATCCCTGTAGATTGCTTTAAGATCTGGATCTTTTTTTGCCCAAACCAATTTCCATTCCAGATTTTATATGTTTCAGAGAAAATAAATCATGTTTCATTTTAATATATTTTAAGGTATATGCAAGTGTAAATGTCTTATCTTCAGATTTTGGTATCTTCTCCTGTTCAAATTAGTGGATGTACTAGATAAAATCTGGGGCACAGGTGAGGTTCTAATAATGGTAAAATGAATAAGCACAACTCTGCTTATGAAGCAAAGCCAATTTTTCCTTGAAAGCTTCAAGTCAAAATATGAACAGTAAGGAGAATGCCACTCTGTGCAAAACCAGATTAACATCTCTATTTAACACTAATGGATGTCAGAAAGAACTGACCCCATTATGGACTGACTTGTGACTATGGACAGGAAATGGAGAATCCAATATTGATCCACCCTGAATATGAGAAGACTGGTAAATATGAGAAGAATTTCACATTTACTTCTTATGTATGTTCAATTGAATATTTTGCTGAAGTTGAATATTCAACTATGTATATGTATGTAGACCAATTTGTGTATATGATCTATTTTAATCCATCTCATTATCTGTGCATGTACATACATATCCATCTTTATCTAGAAAGAGTTGTACAAATCCTAAATGAAAAAGAACACACTTTTTTAAGAAAGAGAGAAATATAGAAAAATAATATCCAGTTCAGGGTGTAGAGAGGTGGAGAGAACCTAGGAAGAATAGTAGGAGGATAATATAACCAAAATATATTGTCTGAAAAAATTCAATACAAAGATAAAGGATAATAAAAGCAAGGAAAGGGGTAAAATGGAAAGTAAAACTTGTATTTGACTTATAGGACAATTACACCCTTGAATAATACAACAATATTCAAGTGGAAAATGGACTATAAAGGTATCAACACATGCATGTGGAATACTCAAGGAATGCAGTAGATGGAGGTACTTGTGGCAGTGGATTTTATGTCTCTGAATATTCAATGACATATTGTAGTTGAAATTATTGATACAGTTTAATATAGTAATAATTCACATATCAATTTACTATGTAATAGTCCATTATGCAATAGTTTATTGTACATCTTACAATTAAGAAAACACATTTACATTGTGCCCAGTTTTTTTTCTTTGAACTCTAATGTTTTCACCTAATTTACATTTGGAACATTTTTCTTTTAAGTATTACAAAAAAGAGCAGTGGTTCTTTTTCTGCAATAAGTGGTCATGTACTATGGCACCCTGCACTGAAAGCACAGTTTGGTCCATTTCTGCATTCTTTGCCTTTATAATTCTCAATTTCACATAAATGTATTTATTTCCAATTTGTAAATTTTCTTTAAATTCTAATGCCAAGTTTTCTTAAATACTGTAATTGCTATCTCTATATATTCAAAAGACTTTATTGTTCAAATCTGTATTCACCTTGATGCTCCTTTGATTTCACAACTGATTTTCTGAATGGAACTCTGTGGACTTGAAGGGTCAGGTGAGAAGAAATTGAACATCTAGTAGATGATCTTTTAATTAATTTCTGAATGCAATAATATCCTCCATTTTCACACACTTGCCTTAATTGCTTTCAGTCACATTTAATAATTTTCTGTATAAAGGCTCTGTTATTCTTTCTAAAGAATAGGGATATAAAACAAACAAGAAAAACCTCACTAAATCCTTTAAAATTCAATTCTCATTTCTTAAATGACAATTGAACATCTCTGTAAATGTACTCATTGTTTCACTTTAAAAAACCCAGATTAAAAATCTGGGAACTCCGATATGGGGCACCAAAGTTTGTGTGAAAGTCAGATCCCTTTCTCCACTTAACAGTGGAAAATGTCCTGTCCATCGGCTAGACTGGGTAGGGGTTCAAAGTTTACTGCCTATATTTTCCTTGGCTGGTGCCATAGTTTGAGGAGGACCCCAGAGCCCAGACACTCCTGTAGTTTTCCAGGACCCTTTGGATCCTTCTATTTCCTCATTCTCACAGGCTTCTCACACCTAAAGTCTCAATAGGATTTTCTCCCCTCTGACCCACTTTCCTGGTAGGTAAAGTTTTTCATGGGGCGTACCCCTTGGACTAGTGTCTCGATATGAGTGAGTATATACCATTTGACTCTTTTTGCTTCTGGGTGAACTCACTAATGATAATTTCTAGTTCAATCCATTTGTCTACAAATTTCGGAAATTCCTTGTTTTTAATAGCTGAGTAGCATTCCATAGTGTAAATATACCACAGTTTCTTTATCCATTCTTCTACTGAGGGACACGTAGGTTGTTTCCATGTTCTGGCTATTATGAATAAGGCAGCGATGAACATGGTTGAGCATATGTCCCTGTTATGTGGTAGTGCATCTTCTGGGTATATTCCAAGGAGTGGAATAGCTGGGTCTTGAGGAAGTCCTATTCCCATTTTTCTGAGAAGGAAAGATAATAAGTCACCAAGAAGAGACTCGATACCCTAGGAGCATATACAGGAGGAGGAGGTCCCCCTCAGTCACAGACATAGGGGAAGGGAGTAGAGGGGGAAGCGGGAGGGAGGAAAGAAAGGGAGGATACAAGAGATGGGCTAACAATTGAGATGTAATATGAATAAATTAATAAAAAATGTCAAAAAAACAAGCAAATAAACAAATGTAAAAAAAAAATCTGGGAACTCTTTTACTATGTTGACATCTCTCATCAGATTTGTACAGTCCTAGGGACTTGATTTTCTTATACTTCCTTTTCCATTTAGGTCCCCAGAGTCTACCCATGTCAACCATGTACTAAGAGCTATTTATTTTGTTGTTGTTGTTCCCTATGCCTTTGTATTCTCATTTTTCCATCTTAATTTGGTTATATTGACCTGTATTTTATTTCACTAACACTCTTCATAGACATGTTAATGATTGTTAGTATCATGTACTGAATTCTTTATTTTGATGTTATTTTATGTGTAAGCATGGTTTTCCTGATCTATACTTTTTATTGTCATTAATCATCAGATCCTTGTTAATAGTCATTTTATATAACTGTGCTGTATCTCCATTTCTTTCTTAACCTGGCTATAACACAAATACTTGGGACTTTTTTTTATGTATTTCTAACATAAAATTCAGAGCACAAGAATGGAGCAGTTATTACTCTATTCTTAACTCTACGTAAATCTGGTTTCCTTCCTGTGTACATCCCAGAAATATTTGACATTGTAGCTTTCCTTATCTAGCTCCTTCTTCTGATCTATTTGGATATCTCCTGTGACTGAATCTCTTACTTCCTCTTCTACCTCCTTATCCCCTGGCTCACAGGAAGTCCCGTCTCTCCCTTGTTCAGCAATTGGCTGTCAGCTGCTTTCTTGGCATATCATGGGACAACTGGGAAGCAGTATTCATGCAACATTGAAACAGGAAATTCTTAGACCAAGGATTACAGTCTAATGTACGGGATACAGAAATCATCATTTGAGTTATACAATAACCTATGCCTACAGATGCTCATGTTCATTTTATTTCTTATGCATTGCATTTTCAATAGTTGTATCTCCTTAGAGGTTTTTGTTGCTGTTTTATTAAGACAGTGTTTCTTTGTGTAGCCCTGACTGTTCTGAAACTCACACTGTAGACTAGGCTGTCCTCCAGAGATTCACCTGCCTCTGCCTTTTCCTCTGGATTGCTGGAATTAAAGGCATGGACTAAAACTACTGGGCTATCTTGAAAGTTTTTATAAGTATAATTTTTTTTCATGAAACTTAAACCATTTTATATTTTTGTTTCTGATTATGCTGACTGACTTTAATTGAATGCCTTAAAATAATCTACAGATTATTTGAGATTTCTGATGCTGTCTTATTCCTCACTTAGGATTTATTTTCTCTTCTTCAAAGTAGTGAGGTTAGGATCAGATTTCTTACATTTATTCAGATATGGTCTTATTTGAAGTTGAAATGCAGTCTTTGAGCCTAATTCTTTCTTCCCCCTCTTTCTTCTATATAGACCACCCTTCTTGGGGAGGGTCTTTATTTGTTGGTAACTTTCTTCATAGGGGACTCTGCTTTTGACACGTATCTTGCAAATATGACAATTATTGCATGATCTTAAAAATTAGCTAAGCAATTAGCACAACAACTTAGCTAGTTGTGCTAGCAACTGCTAATGGATTAATAAATTTCCCATATAGAAAAATCAGTGCATATATTGAATAAACTGTAATCTTTTATTTCTATGACTTTTCACTTCAAGTCTTACAGGTTTTGCCTCTCTAGGGTGATTTCATACTCACCTTTTCCAAAAGATCACCTGGCTCTTGAAGTTATTGTTATGAATATAAATTGTCTCCAGTTTACCGGTCTGTAACTGGAAGCTGAGTCTTCACTATACTTTTATTTTAGTCTTTCTGTAAAGGATGAACCTTTACTATTAACTACCATGCCAGAGCTTCAGAACCCAGTGTTTACAAAGGGGAATCTTCCTTAAGTCCATCACCCACCCTAGGATACAAATATTCAGTGACTATAGGATGGAAGTGTTTCACATGATTTTAAAAAAGGGAAGAAGAGTCTAGCTTCTGCTCATTACTGAAATTCATGGAACTATAACTGAACTGTTGCAAAATCAAAATTGGTATTTGATCTTTGGTGTTATTTTCCCATCTTCTTGAGGAATTTTATGTAAAATTCTTTTTACAGAGTAGCTGATGTTTACTCTTTGATTAAAATAGTCTATTTTTAAAGAGACTGTCTTCATGATAAATTTCCTACTGAACAACGATTTTCCTTATAAAATGAGGTTTATAAAATTATAAATGTAAAAGGTTTAGCTTGAAGCAATCACCAGAAAAATATAAAGTAAAATAGTGGAAAAATACAGAGGCTTATAAAGAAATTTCAATAACTTTTTATATATTTTGCTTATTTTTCTTTTTTTCTATAATTGTTTCACCATAATTTTTAAAACTGTTTTAAATTTTTGTTGGCTAATACATAGATCATTTTTATAAGGTACCTTAAAATTTATAAGTGTCAAATACATGGTTAAATTTATTAAGTAAGGAAAAATTCATTTCTATGAAAATAGTTTAACTTTTGAAAAGATAAACTATTGCTTCACACTTAGTATAATTAGATAAGAAGATATAGAGTTGATTAAACAAGATATATAATAAGTATTGAGATGTATTGAGATATTTTTTACTAAATATTGAAATTCCCTTATCTGTTTTTTCTCTCTGGTATTTCTTCCTGGGATTTTCATGTATAAGATGTTTGTTTAATTTGTTGTAAGTAAAATAATGTTTGTTGATTATTCATTGAAATATAAATTTATTCAATGCCAAGTAAAGCTAGATACACCCAATTCATGACTACTTTGGTATATAAATTTATAGATGTAATTAATATGTAGCAAGTTAACAAAATTGTCTTTTTATGGGAGAAATTAATTCAAGTACAGATACAGAAAGAAATGTAAAAGAGTATGTATCAGCTCTATTATATTTTAAATTTAGTTATTAGTGTGTGGATATTTGTGTGATATTGTTTTAATTTTAGTTTTTATAAATACAGGTACTAACTGCAGTTATTCCCTTTCTCCAAACCTTGGTGTTCTCTATGGCAGATTCATCAAAATTTGACTATTTGTATTTATTTTTAAAAACTTGAGAGACCATTTGAATTTATGATGGGGAAACAAATGCTTACATATTCCCTGCTATTTATTTTTGGTGATGTCCTTCTCTCCAGGATTATTGAAATACTTGGGGCTGGAGAGCTATGATTGCTCCCTTTGGATACAGGAAGGCTGACTTGAAAATATTCCCAGTGAAGGGGCTTTGACTGAACAGCCTAGGAGAGTTCATGGGAGGTTCTGAAAATTTCAGACTTTCAACACAAGCTGTTCACTAACCAAGTAAAGAAAACCATGGCAACCAACTTACTCCCTCTCCAAGTTTTATTTATTTTTATGTTGTTTTTAACTACCTCATGCTATCTGTGAATAACAACTACAAGGTCTCTAGGAGTCTACTAAATGAGAGCAGAATTTTCTTCTCGACCTTCTCCATTTCATTAACTTATTAACACTGATTTCCAGTGTCTCAGACTGAGTTTATGTGAATGAAACCTATGAATGAAGTCATTCATAATTTTTTTCTTTCTGTCATTTCTTTCATCCAGCAAGCTGTTAGTGAGATAAATACATACCACTGTGTGGTTTTGCGTTTAATTTCATTTTTATCAGTGGGTAGCATTTCTTTTAATGAATATAACAGTTTCTTTACTCATTCACTTCTGTGCTGAAGCACATTTTAGAGTTTTTTTGAACCAGCTGATAACCATATTAAAAAAAAACAATGCTATGGATATTCTTGTATGTCTATTTTTATACAAACATTTTTAATTAACTGGAAAATATTTATTTTATATTTTATTACTTTTTAGTAGTACTTCTTCCTTTTAATTATTTTATTTATTATTAGTATGTATAATTTACACAACATAATTATGGCTTTATTATATTTTCACACCACATGTATACTTCAGTCTTATTTACCCCTGAAGTAAATATTATAACTGTCTCAATACATACACAAAAATTTACGCAAAACACATTATAACTTAGACGTTAAAGACAGAAGAAAATGTCTCTGCATGAAAATATATAAGAATATGCAATTTGAATAGGCAATGCTTTCTCATGATAAATACAAGACTATATAAATAAATGTATGTACTTCATTCAGTGTAAAGTGTTTGTACATCAAATTTACCTTGATGGGAGCAATAGATAAATCGCTAAATTACCTATTATTCAAGATGCACACTTGTATTCAGCCCCTTACTACACATGTAAGAGTTGAGTTTGCTATTTCAGTAAAGTAAAAGAGCCTGAATGGCAGTGATTAAATCACTGGATGATTTAAAGGTATTCTTGGTAGATGTGTCTTTACATATGTTGCTTTGGGATCCTTGTATTGACTTCTGCTGTAGTGATTATTCTTCTACAGTGAAGTAACGCCTTGACCACGGCAACTCATAAAAGAAATCATTTACTTGGAACTTGCTTACATTATGGGCTTTAGTTCATTATTGTGATGGTGGCTTAGTGGCATAGTGGCACGCAGGTGTACATGGCACTGGAGAGGTAGCTGAGAGTTCTATCTAAATCCACAGGCAGCATGCAGAAGGACACATTGGGCACTGCTTGAGCCCTTGAAACCTCAAAGCCCACCCTCGGTGACACACTTCCTCCAATAAGACTGCAAGTACTCCTCCAACAAGGCCATATCTCCTAATCTCTGTCAAGTTGCACCACCCTCAAGTGACCAAGAATTCTAATCTATGATCCTATGATGGCCACTACTATTCAAATCACCATATCCTACTCCACGACCCCTATAGGCTTGTACACGTATGATAGTGTGACACTGCATGCAACCTAAAGAGCCTCAGTAACCTAACACAATCTCAACACTGTTTAAAAGTCCAAATTCTTTTCTGAGATGCCATATCCTATTGTTGAGGAATTTTAATTCAGAGCACGGCTGTTTCAGCAACAGATCACATCCAATAACCTTTTAGATCTGGGTGATACAGCTGGAATAAGACACACCTATAATGTCAGGAGTCAGGAACAAGTAGATCACTGAGTTCACAGCCAGCCTGGTATAGAGAAAATTTCAGGTAAAGAAAAACTTAGGTCCAGGTATGGTGTTACATGCCATTAATCCTAGCACTCAGGAACATATCTCAGTTCTAGTCAGTTCTACTAGACAATTAGGTTGAGTCAGTGAGTGAGAAGCATTGTAGTGGAGTTGAGTTTGTGGCAGTTCAGTTCCTGGTATTCAGAGGCAGTTTTGCCAGGACATTTTTACAGAGACAGGTGGAAGAGAGAACAAGCTAGAGACAGGTGAAGACAGAAGGAGCCAGAAAAGAAGAAGCCAGAAGATTAGAATATATTGCCAAAGTTAATATGTGGCCAAGCAGAACTATTCAAGGGGAAACTGAGAGAAGCCACATTGAATCAATCAGCTTGAAGACGAGTTTGAGCTAGAACAGCTGAGTTGAATCCGTCAAGCAAAGTTCAGAAAGAGCTAGAAAGGGTGAACGTAGTTAGCAGTAAGTCTCTGAGCCTGAAGGCATTCTATGCCTAGATTAGATGGTGTGGAGGCTAGAGGCTTCCAGGATTAGGCCTAGATTAACAAAAGGAGGCAGTAAACCATGAAGATGACAATTAAATCAGGGGAATAAAAGTTACTTTATCACCTTATGAAATCAAAGTAAAAACGCAGATCACATACTTCCAACCTACACTGGTAGCATCTAAGCAACTTCACAAACCTGCCTCCAGGTTGCTTAGCAACCTCTGACATTATCACTTGCCCCTACCACCAGGATAAAAGAACCAACCCTCCAGCATTACTCTCTTACTCTCTCTGTCTTTCTCTCTTTCCCCCTGGGGCTCTCCCTTCACTGCTTCCTTCTCTCCCCATGCTTCTAGAATGTATATCATGTATTTGTATGGCACATATTTAACAACAATGACACAGGATATACGTTACCATTCTGAAAGTGAGAAAAGGGACCATAGAGAGTGTATACTGGACATAGCTGCTTTCCTTAGCAGAAAAGAATGATTTCATACCTCTTTCTTGTATCTTTGACTCTAAAGCCAGACCTACATAGCAGAAGGTCTAAAGTTTCTGTTGCTTGAAGGAGCTGGAATTTTGTCTGCTTATTCAGTTACATCTGCATAATTGTTCTGTTTTTGTTTTGTTTTGTTTACTGCTTAAGCTTGTCTGTCCTGAACCTTACTCTGTATACCAAGTTGGCCTCAAATGCAGCGATCTTCCTGCAGACTGCCTCTGCCTCCAGGTGCTAAGATTAAGTTGTGTGCCACTGTGCCCAGCCCTAAACTTTTTAAAAATCCTTTTCATAAGTTGGAAGCTTAGCTGGGTGTGGTGTGCACTCTGTGAGGTAAGGACTTTCTTTATTCCATTTAGCAATAGGCTTTTCTTTAGGCTGTTCTTCAAGCTGAGCAAAGGACTTCAGTCCATTACAAGTCCTGGTGACACCTTTCTCCTCAAACTATTTTCTATTTTCCTTGATCAGCTTGTTTCTTTTCATTATAGATATGCATAAAACCTACAGGTAATAACCATTTGATACAGTCAATACTACGCTCTTGAGTGGAGAGTGGGGTCTGACTTTCACACGAACTCTGGTGCCCCATATTTGACCACGTCCCCTGGATGGGGAGACCTGGTGGCACTCAGAGGAAGGACAGCAGGTTACCAAGAAGAGACTTGATATTCTATGAGCATATACAGGGGGAGGTAATCCCCCTCAGGAACAGTCATAGGGGAGGGGAATAAGGGGAAACTGGGAGGGAGGGAAGAATGGGAGGATACAGGGGATGGGATAACCATTGAGATGTAACAAGAATAAATAAAATTAAAAAAAAAAAAAGAGAGATCTCCTCTACCAATGCCATTAATCCAAATCTCTTAAATTTTCCTCAGGCATACTTTGCAGACAGAGTCTAAAAGCTGCCACATCCATAATTAAAATATCTCAAGAATTTTGTCTAGACCACAAACTAATATTCTTCTCTCAGGAAACTTCTTGATCTAGTTCCCAATAGTTCAAACCATCCTAGAACCAGTCTTCCATGCACCTACTAGGATAGCCCATTAAGTCTCACTTAAAATGTACAATTGCTTTTCTAGTCCCAGGTCCCAAGGGGTTCCATAGTCTCCCAAGAATTGTCAGGCCTATCAGCAATACCTGACTCCTGGTACCAACTTCTGTACTAGTCACTGTTTTAGTGCTCTGAGCAGATAGCATAGCCTGGGCAACTCTTATTTAAAAAAACAAAACAAAACACTTAATTGGGGCTTGCTTATAGTTCAGAAGATTATTTTATTACTATCCTGGAGGGAAGCCTAGCAGTATGCAGGCAGATATAGTGAAAGAGAGATTAACTGAGAGTTTTACATCTAAATTGTCAGGGAACAGGAAGACTGAGACACTGGGTCTGGCTTGAGTATTTGAAAGCCCAAAGCCCATCCCCCCAATGACATGCTTCCTCCAACAAGGCTATACCTCTTAATCCCTTGCAAGTAATGCCACTCCCTAATGATCAAGCCTTCAAATATTTTAGACTTTAGGGGATATTCCTATTCAGATCAGAACATCTAAACAATTTGCTTGATTTCTTTGAATTTCAGTTTCCCAGGTGCATTGTGGATGGAAAGAGTGCTTGATGGTTGACAGGACTGAAGAGTTGGGATTATGCGTCCTAAAGTATAAGCAGATATATTTACAAATAGCTTCACATTAAAATATAAAATACAAAAAATTAAATAAAATATAAAATACATTAAGGCAAAACAAAAATCATGGAAATTGGAAAAGGCAAACCAACAGGAGGAAAAGGAATACTCTCTATAGGATGCTCGCAATTTTCCATCCAAAACCGAGGTATAATATGTTTGCTTCTGTACTAAAAATTAGGTCACTCTCCTTTTTTGATGCAGTAAACACTTGAACATTCTGAGTGGTACATCCCTCTTTTTCTTCCATTTTCCTTACACATACATTTATAGTTAGATATTTTCAGTTTGAGACGCTGAACTCAATTACCTATAGTTTAGAGAAAATGTTAGTGTTTAGTACATTGTTCCAAAACTAGTACCTATCATTTGCAACAAATGGTAGTTTGAGAAAATGCATAGTCTTATTTCTATGTGGCAAACTAGGGTTTCTCTAAACTCTTGAGTTATGCTGAAGACTGTGTTTGCTGATGTACTACTCGATTATAAGAGGTTGAAGAATAATGGCCCTGCCAGCCCTAACCAGCATGACAGAAAGTATAGTACCTGCTGATTGAAACCCCTGCTGATTTATTTATTTATTTATTTATTTATTTATTTATTTATTTATTTATTTTGGTTTTTTGAGACAGGTTTTTTTTTTTCTGTGTAATAGCCCTGGGTGTCCTAGACTCACTTTGTAGACCATGTTGGCCTCTAACTCATAGAGATCCACCTGCCTCTGCCTCCTGAGTGCTGGGGTTAAAGGCATGTGCCACCACACCTGGCTCAATATATTAGATACAGATATTTCTATGATGGAAGGGAGGAAGGTTCTTCACTCTTGACTCTTTATGAATAGGCAATCATTAAGCATCTCTTGTACATTCTTCAACTTCTCCATGTGTCTAAGTAAGAAGCTCTAGGACAAGGAATCCACCTTCTTACTCAGGTCTAAAGAAGTCATGCGTATTCACCAATTCTCAGGATTATGTTGTGTTAATAATATAATTTCCTCATTTGCATTTGTACTGCAAGACTTGTGACCACTAATAAAAGTAGCTCCCTCTTAACACTGAGGCAAGAACATAGTTATCTACTAGAGAAAGCAGAAGCAGTGTGAACTTAACAAGAGGATGTGTATAACATCATCTTACATTTATCCTCCTTATATTCTTAACCAGAGGTCCAGTTCTTTCTAATTTGATCTTCCTCATATCTATATGTCATTGATACTTTTTATACTTACAGATAAGGATATTGTCCAGGACTATGCAAGACAACATTTTGGCATTAGTAACATCTCAGTGTAGTGTGTTTGGTCATTGGCCTACAGATAAGAGTTACACTGGAGAGGCAGTATGGGGATGATGTCGGTGCCAAATCAGTGACCGATGTTACAATGATGCCAAGATGAAGTGGGTGAGCATAAATCTAAGACTTCAGAGTGAAGTTATTCATACATATGGTAAATATATAGTTCTAGGCATCTGCAAATAACAAGTACTAGCTGAGTAGGTTTTTATGGCAGAGTTTTATTGTCAGATGAAAAGGCATGCTTACATAATGAAACTCATGTATAGGTATCACTGTGTGAACTATAAATGGTGCAAGGTAGTCCCCTGAGGAGTCCTAGTTGAAGAACAAGAACTGTCCAGAACAGAATGGCCTGTTGCCACGTATGCAAGGAGATTTCATGACTGTTGATTAGTGTAGAAGGGGACCAGTTCACTTTGGGTGACACTATTCTCTAGATAGGTCATCTTTGGCTATGTAGGAAAGCTAACTAAGCATGTGACTTTTGCAAGATAGCAAGTCACATGCCTCCATAGTTTCTGCCCTAAGCTTTTGTTTGAGTCCTTTCTCGGACTTCCCTCATTAATGAACTCTAATCTGCTTGCCAAAATGAACCCTTCCCATCTCTAAGCTGCTTTTGGACAGAGTTTTTTTTTTTTTTTTTTTTTTTAATTTCAGCAACAGCAAGACACCTAGAACAGTAAGAATAGGCATTCAGGGCTCTACAGGTGATATTCAGACTTGGGATAGTTTTATGTGACTCTCATATGTAAGTTGCTTCTGGTACAGTGAGGGAAGAGGAGTGGATGGGAGAGAGAACGTGAGTTGGGGCAAAATGTGACTGGGAGTTTATACTGGAGGCAGTAGAAGTGGGGCTAGCTTATCTGTAGACAGAAGTTTTAAGGAAGTGTATAGAAGTGACTCAGTCCAAAGAAATGACGTGTGAGAGCTGAGACAAATGACAGCATTTCAGGGACAACTATGAGGGCAGTGTAACCCCGTGCCTGGGAGAAATAAAGACTGTCAAGGCTTGAAAGCCATAAAGATGTATGGCACAGGCCCTGTTGGAAGTAATCCTGTGCAATGGCAAATTACCAACGTGCTCTTATTTCACAGATGTGCAAAAATTAATCATACAGTCTAGAAGAATTTTTAAGTTACATCTAACATGACAGCAGAGGAGAAGTCAATGCTAGAGGAGAAAGCTATTGGTGCTAGTGGTGCCCTTGCCTGACAGATCTAAATAAACTATTGATAGTTGCTCTATTACTCATTAAATAAGTGATCATACTACATAGTTCATCTGGTGTGCTTCCCTTTTGGAATGCCTTCTCCAAAATGGAAGCAAATGGAAACGCTCAGTAGCTAACACTACCTAAGTCCTTCTAAATAAATCGAGCAAGGCTCATATGACGTCACTGAGTCTGAAGCAGCAAGGAGAGGGCGTATACAGGTCTGCACCACGGCATTATACATGCATATATATGTCTTTACGTTAGTATTTTTATCTGATTCCTGAGTGTGGGCATGAGTTGGTCCCTGATTCTTGTGCCTTCTCTTGGACTACTTACCTTCTGTTGGTTTGCCTTGTCTAACTTCCATGTGATGATTTTGTCTCATATTACTATATTTTATTTTGTTATATTTTGTCTTTTTAAAAAATCTAAAACTTGTCATGAGATCTGTGTTAGTGTTAATTATCTCTATAATTTTTTAATGTGAAGTTTTCTGTGAATATGAATTCAGGCATTAAGCATGCCTAATTTGAATCCAAGTCCAATCTTAACTAATTGGTGTATGACTTTTAACCTTGACCAGGCTTAGCGTCTATAGCTGTAAAACAGAGACTGTGAAAATCACACATGTGATGTAAAAATATATTTAAGGCACTGGGCAGCTCAAATACATAATTGGACTCCTCATTTTACCTTGTTGTCTCTCTTTCACAGTTGTTACCAGCTCGATTGCTGAAAACTCAGTTCCTTTCTTGCCATTTTCCCAGTTACTACAGGGTATCTGCCACGTTCTGTCTAAAACAGAGCTGTGGTAAATTTGCTTCTGCACTAAAAATTAAATCAGTCTCCTCTTTCTGTGTATTAAATATAATCACCTTATGTTTTAAATCAAAACAGCTGTTTTCTTGGTAGCCTGCTATCCTTCCTCAGAGTGCCCCCAGGTCTCCCCATTCAGGGGACGTGGTCAAATATGAGGCACCAGAGTACGTGTGAAAGTCAGACCCCACTCTCCACTCAGCTGTGGAGTATGTCCTGTCCATTGGGTAGATCTGGGTAGGGGTTTGAAGTTTACAGCCTGTATTGTCCTTGGCTGGTGCCATAGTTTGAGTCGGACCCCTGGGCCCAAATCTGCCTATCATAATGTTCTTCTTGTAGGTTTCTAGGATCCTCTGTATCCTTCAACTTTGCCATTCTCCCATGCTTCTCTCATCTAGAGTCCCAATAGGATACCCTATGAGCATATACAGGGGGAGGAAGTCCCCCTCAGTCACAGTCATAGGGGAGGGGAGTAAGGGGAAAATGGGAGGGAGGGAAGAATGAGAGGATACAAGGGAGGGGATGACCACTGAGATGTAATATGAATAAATTAATAAAATAAAATAAACAGCTGCTTTATTATGCCACTTAGTTTTTGCATATTTTAAAACATTTTATATGTAATTGTGCACCTGTTTCCATGTGTGGGAACTATGTGCATGCATGAAAGTGTCCATAATCCCAGAAAAGAGCACTGGAACACCTTTAATAGGAGTTAAAGAAAGTTGCCAGTCACCCTATATGGACACCAAGAAGCAAGCATGGGCACTTTACAAGAGTAGTTAGTGGGCTTAGCAGCTGAACCATCTCTCTAGGCCCCTGTTTTTATCATTTCAGTTGAAAATAATCAAACCCTGCTGACACCACAAGGTATCCCAGCATTACCATACACTTTATTGTGTTAATGCCTTCTTTCTACTTGAATGTGACTCCACATTATACATGACATTTGAAATTTCTTCCCACCATATTTTTTGTCTTCTTTCAAAATACATATGCCTTTCCTTCACTGGCCTTTCATAGCCTAATGGTTACATGCAGTTTTCAGATAACATTTATTGCACATGCTCTTAGAATTAATCCTTTTTGTAGTTCAAATTGCTACAACTGACAATAAAGCCTATTTTGTCTTTCTTGTCTATAGCATGCTATGTCCTTGTCTTTAGCATTTACCATAGTTCTCTGATGTCCGCTTTGTGGTCTCTGTTGACCTATAATGAACATGGATTATGGATATTTTTAACCACAATAAATGTAAAAATCAGAGTTCCATTCACATCTAAGTTGGATTATTCTGTTTTTTAACAATTCATTACTAGATAAATCAAGGTTGGTGTCTTATTAAACTCTACACATTCTCCGTGCTCTCTCAAGTCATAGCGACTTTCCAGAACAAAATCTGAACACTGTGATATGTATTTTATGGTAATATAAATATGAATATGATTGTTTTAACTGAAATATGGAAACAGAAAAAAGAAAGGCAAAGTGATTCTATAGTTTGCTCTAGATAATTTGCATGTAAGTGAGAGACAAGAGATTTGAAGTGAATGGAAGCAAGGAACTTGGTGAGCACTAGTCTCAGAAGTGTGGGTACTGGACACCATGGCAGTCTGGTAGAAGGTCACATGGTCTCTGAAAAGAGGCACTCTGGATATCAGAGTATCCAGAGCGGTACTCTGAGAATGATTATAAAGATAGAAAACATACCTATGCTAAACCTGACAATTCCCCTGCCTCAATCATGATAGTATCAGACTCATGCTGAAGTTTGATAGTTCTACTTAATATTATCCAGTTTTCTCCTAAAGTTTGAACTGTATAAGATTCTGTAGACCAAATTATGAAAAAGATCTAACTTTACATTTGATTCACACTTACCAAGCCGAGAATTTTGAGGATACCTCGCTTTGCCTTATGGAAAATCCTCTCTAAGTCATTTTAGGCTTTTTATTCTTAGGAACCATCTGGTGCAAAATCTGAGTTTCTAGTCTGAAACTTTTAATTTATCATTTTTCTTTTTTTTTTTCATTGCATATTTTCAAATCATCTGTCTTCTCCTTTTTGTTTATGGTTTAAAATACAATTACTTCTGTGCCTCACCACCATGCCACAATTGGTGGCCATGCACATACTATGGGTAGATTCATAGTGTTTTCCTCCTAAAAAAGATCATCTTTATGAGAATTAGTGATCTTTTTCTGAGACTTTGGTGAAACAATTTAGTGCACACCTCCAAGGGTAAAACCTAGGATACCTTTTCTAATTCTTTCTGACTTAAGCTCTTCATCAATAAAATGAAGTACTCAAATTTGTATTTGTAGCATCTTCAAAAGAGGGAAGATATATTCTGAAAGAACTAATGATTGCATCAACAACTCAGAGGACAATTATGAGTTGTTAGTATCTTTATTTTTAATCTTTATCATTGTCAAAGTCAACCCAACATACATAGATTATTCAAATATTAGCTTTTATTTAGGAATAAAGAAAAATATTGCAATATGGATATCATATCCAAATGCTAAGATGGCCTCTTGCTTGTCCCCATACAAAAAAGACATTTGAGGGTTTGTCAGAAAGAAAAATATTTCCACGTTCCTTGATGGAGCTGACAGGCTCTGATTGTAAGGTTCACATATATGAAGCTTGCCCTGAGGAAGTGGGTAGCAGTTCCCTTGACAACTGCTACAAAACAAAAACCAGAGATACTTTCTGAAAGATAAGATGTGGCATTTTAGTTAATTTGTCTCATAGGGAAATTTTTAGTGTAATTGGTATTGACTCAAGTGTCATTTACCTATGCACATTTGATTGTGTTTGATTTAAATAGAACATAGACATTTTTTATATTTGTGCCCAGATTCCATGGAGCATGCAGTCTTTAGAATCTTCAAGGACTTGGTGAGATTCCATGTATTTGTTTCTGGACAAGAGAATGACATGCAAAGACACCACTTAGCTGCTGAAGACTGAGGATGACTCATACAGATGCTACAAACAAAAATTTCGGTAATTACGACCTGATGGGCATTTCACACGACATTTTTCTATACAGGGATGCCAAGACTAAGAGAATGCTATTTTTTAGTCTTTTAGATTGAAATCATGTTCTAGGCTTTCATCACATGACTACAGAATGTCCCTCTTCTTCCTCTATTTTTGTTCAAATAAGCTGAGAGTCCGTGTCATCTACAATGATTTGACAAGTGTTCGATAACTTGGTCTACATCCTTGCTGAGGGTTATTTGGGAGGCTACGATTTGCTGTGGTCCTTCCCACATAAATGGTCCTTCTTTTCACTCTTGGAAACAATAGTTTCTTCCTCAAGACATGCCATGGCTGTGTACCAGACAATACAAAGCCAGCTCTAGACCATTTTCAGGGCTTGGAATTTTTTCCACTTTTAGGAGGATGTGGAATGGAATTCTTCTCTGAACTTCTTCTGATTGTTGTAGCAACTAAAGTGTTCATTGTGATATAGTAGCAAATTTCCTCATGACATATGAAGGGAAATATACACATATTTCCAGTGTTACGTTTGTTTTACTTTTAGTAAAGTCAGTAATTTAGCTGTATGACATGTGTTGCCATAATCTACATGAAATATGGATGTTCTTCCTACTGAGTTAATTTTTACCTACTCCTTAGAAATGATTTTTAAAAAGTACAGACAAAGACATGCTTTTTTTCACTTTCGGTGTTCTGGTGCTGATGATCCTATGTTGAATATAGATAGCTCTTAATACAGTGGAGATGTTTTCACATTCTCTGTTTTGTTTTGTTTTGTTTTTCAGCTGTATGACTCAATTAAGTGACCTCTGTTTCCTCTGTGCTTAGACAACACATCAAGAGAAAAGAGCACTTTACCTATCCTTCCACAAAAACCAGAGACTAGGAGAGCCCAACTTGTTATTGTGTCTAGGTTTTTTTATTTTCAATAAAAGAAAGGAAATGTTGATGAAGTTTTAAGGAAAAAACAGATTCTCATATAAGGAAAGTCATCACCCTCTGTAGTGGATTGAATAGGAATGACTTCTATAGGCTCATGTATTTGAATGCTTAGTCATTAAGGAGTGGTGCTACTTAGTACCACTTGTGGCCTTGTTGGCATAGGTGTGGGCTTGTTGAAGGAACGGGGAGGATTTGGGGTTGCCAATGCTCAAGCTAGCACCAGTGTGTCTCTCTTCTTACTCTGTAGGTTGAGTGTACAACTCTTTCCTCCTTCTTCAGCACCAGATCTGGCCCCATGATTCCATGCTTCCTGCTATATAGATAATGGACTTAACTGCTAACCTATAACCCAGCTTCAATTAAATGTTTCCTTTATAAGAATTGACAGGTTATGATGTTTTTTCATAGTAATAATACTCCAACTAAGACAGAAACTGGTACCAGAGACAAGGAGATTGCTGTAATAGGGAAGACTATTCTTTGATTTAAAGAAATGTGAAATCCTTGGGCCTTTGGTCTAGAAAAGTGACTAGATACTTTAAGTAGGGCTTAATGGGCTATATTAATAGCGCCATGGAAAATAGTAGTACTAAGGGTGGTTTGGACTGTGGGGGCCCAACATATGATGTTTATAGGTGAAAATATTAATATGTAGCTTACAGATCTTTCTTGTGATATTTTGGTGAAGAATGTGACTACTTCTTGCCCTTGTTCAGAAAAATCTTCCCAAGGCTAAATTGAAGAGCTATGGATTAACAGTTTCCTCAGAGATTTTCAAACAGCCTACTGTTGACTGTATTGCTTGGTTATTAGTGGCCATACTTATGCACATCTATAATGAAAAGGAAAAAAAGAAAGCTAAACAAGGAAAAATACAAAATGTGTAGTTTGAGCAGAAGAGAAACAGGAGAAAAAAGTGGAAAGAAAAAGTCTGATCATAAATGGAGTAAAGCAGCCAGGTGTGGTGGCACAAACCAGTAATCCAAGAACCCAGGGAGGCAGAGGCAGGCAGACCTCTGTGAGTTTAAGGCCAACCTGGTCTACAAAGTGAGTCCAGGACAGCCAAGGCTACACAGAAAAACCCTGTCTCAAAACAACAACAACAACAAAACAAAAACAAAAAACAGAAAAAAAAAAAAAAACTAAGTGGAATAAAGCAGACATTCTCCACCTGTGGGTTGTATCTTTTCGGTGTTGTTTATCAGACATCTTGCATATCAAATGCATAGCATCAGCAATTTTATAGTTATACATAGCAATGAAATAACTTTATGATTGGGGCTCATCAAAATATGAGAAACTATATCAAAAGCTCACAGAATTAAGAAGGTTGAGAACCAGTGGAATAAAGGGAGTGGTGACCTCAGGGCAAGACCCTACCCAACTAAGCTTCTAAATTGTAAAAAGGAATAGAAGAAATGTTTAAGGCTAGATGTGGTGACACAGGCCTTTAATCCCTCCACTCAGAAGTAAGAGACCTTCTGCAGCTGGAATTGTAAAGCTAAGGCCAGTCTGGTCTATAGAATAAGTTCCAGGACATCCAAGTTTGAGCAGTGAAGGAAACCATAAAAAACAAAAAGTTGTTATAGGATACAATTGAACAAGGGGGCCATGTTCCAGCAAGCAATAGGACTTGGCAGATTCAGCCACATGGTTCTGGTTTTAGAGTAAAGGATCCAGGAAAGGGGTCATGGAATCTCCCCTGCCTTACCACAACTAAGGAAAGCCACTAAAGCCAGGAGTGTGCCAGGGATGCCCCTGCATGGAGGCACAGAGAGGTTTTTATATAGAGCTGTGAAGATGAAACCTGGATTTCCCTGGAGACTATGACTATATTGGAAATGCCAGAGTTGCTGCAGAGGAGAGCTGCTAAGAGGGAGTGGAACCAGCCCCAGAGAGAGAAGTATACTAGAGTCAACAAAACTGGAAGGAATTGGAGCTGAAGATTGCTTTTACATAAGACATGGAGATGCAGAGTTTAGCGTTTGACCTGATGGTTTTTGGTCTTGTTTTGGTCCAGTATTTTCTCATTATATTCTCTTTCCTCACTTTTGGAATGGTGATATATATTCTATGCCATTGTTTGTTGGAAGTGTGTGATCTGCTCTTTGATTTTGTTTCAGATAGTGTCATAGTTAAGAGATTGCCTTGAGTCTCAGAAAAGCCTTTGGACTTTAGACTTTTAAACAATATTGAGATGGTGATAGATTATGGGGGCTCTTTAATTTGGATAAAATGCAGCTTTGCAATATGATACAAGTATAAGCCTATAGGACCAGGGTGGTTTGAACAGGAATGACACTCATAGGTGCATAGATTTGAGTGCTTGGTCATTAGAGAGTGATGTTATTTGACAGAGGTTGGGAGGTATGGCCTTGTTGGATTGATAGGATCATGTTGGACTGAGGGTGGTCTTTGGGATTTCAAACGCTCAAGCAAGGCCCAATGTCTCCTTCTGCTGTTGCTTGTGGATCCAAATGAAGGACTCTCAGCTATCTCTCTAGCACTATGTCTGCCTGCATGCCACTATGCTTCTCACCATGACAATAATGAACTAAGATTCATAATGTACGCATGTACCAAGTAAATGCTTTCTTTTATAAGAGTTGCTATGGTCATGGTGTCTTTTCATAGCAATAGTAAACCTAACTAAGACATGATCTTCACAGCTGAATAATTCTGATTTTAGACTTAAAAATCAAGAAGCAGTTTCAAAGGTAGGAAAGGATTCAGGTAATATATTAGAGATTTTAGAATATATCTGCAAAGGTAACTAAGTAATCAAAGACATAGAGGGTAAATGCCAACATATATTCTGAAAATGTCACTAATGTCAATCTGTTACAATATGGGTGAGGAGTAAGAAAAATGAAGAGAATAGGTGAGATACATCAGGATGCAACCAGAGGATTCCTAAGGCCACACATAGGCATTTATACCACATTATGCTGACAATACTCATTAAATTATTTTAAATTTCTGAGTGATGTGGGGTGTTATTTGTTATTTGAAATATCACTTCTGGGTTGGTAACATGCTCAGGGGAATAAGAGAACTTGCTGAATAAGCATGAGGACTGTTTGAGGACAACACAAAAGACAGACATATCCATGCATGTCTCGACTTTAACTCTGGAGTTATGAGGTAGTGGTAGGAAAGTCACCGAAGCATGCTGCTGAGCTTCCAGTTCAGTGAAGACCCAGTCTCCAGAGCATAAGGTAGGTAAAAAGAGAGGACCATACCCTATGTCCTCAGAGGACAGTTTCAGGACATTCTGAGCTAGAGATATACAAATGTGAATAATGGGTTTAACAATCTTAAAGAACTGGTTTCAAGACCCAGATGACATAACTTGTTTATCATAGGACCTGGTTTACAGTAGATATTTAATAAATTATTATCCTTGTCAATACTGTAGCTATTTAGGTACCAGTAATAACTACATGAAATACATGCAATGGGAAGAGAGAGAGAGAGAGAGAGAGAGAGAGAGAGAGAGAGAGAGAGAGAGAGAGAGAGAGAGGGAGAGGGAGAGGGAGGGAGAGGGAGAGGGAGAGAGAAAGAGAAGAAATTGGAGTGGGTGTTGGTGGTGGAGGAGGAGAATGAATGAATGAATGAATGAATGAATTAGGTAAATGAAGCAAACAAAGAGGCTTCTTGAGACAGCTGATAAGCCTGGTTTCCACAGTCAAGGAAGAACACATTCACTAGCATTAGTGTTAAGAGCTATGATTTATTGGCCACTGTAGTGCTAACCACCTTATATTTAACAGCCCATTTAACCTGCACAGAAACACTGTGAGGCAAGAAGAAATGGCAGCAATGAAATGAACACTAGAGAGTGACTTGTTTGTCACAAACTTGGTCAGTCTGTTTGTGGAATTCCTGCCCTTCACCACAAGTCACATTCTGCTCCAGATTTTTGAAGGGAATCATTAATTGCAGATGGTAATTGCTCATGTGGAAAAAGTTAAAACTCACTTTAAAAAATAAGTTGAAACAGTCTTTGGTTAGTGTCTGTAGAGGATGGATTGTAGACTCTTCTTCCCCACAGAAATCCGAAATTCAATAGTTAATGCCAATAGGTGCATGTAACCAACTCATGTCCTCCTTTCTACTTAACCTTCTTTAAGCCATAATACTTGATATCAAATAAGTACTATCTATGGTCATGTTAACTGCTATTTAGGCAGTGCTGACAAGATAAGATTGACATGTACAGGTTTCATGCAAGTGGATTTCCCCAATTTCTTATTTCAGTGTTAATCTTTTTTATTTTATCTATTCTTTCACATTGGATACATATCTCAGGCTTTGATCAAAGTGTTCCTAATTATCTTTTCTTTTTTTATTTTTTAATATATGTTATTAATTTATTCATATTACATCTCAATTGTTATCCCATCCCTTGTATCCTCCCATTCTTCCCTCCCTCCCATTTTTCCCCTTACTCCCCTCCCCTATGACTGTGACTGAGGGGGATTACCTCCCCCTGTATATGCTCATAGGGTATCAAGTCTCTTCTCAGTAGCCTGCTGTCCTTCTTTTCTTATCACTCTCCTCCTCTCATCAAAGCCCTTGTTCATACTCATATTTGCTAGTATTTTTGGTGTTGTTGTTGGTGGTGGTAGTGGTGGTGTTTTTCATGTCCCATTGCATTTTTTAAAAGGCTGTCTACATTAGCATGGGAGCATTGTACCTATTTCTATGTCATTGAGAAAAATGATTGGCTATCCCAACAAGCTTTAATTTCATATTGTTTGTAAGGAATGGATGAGTTCTCTGAGTTATTATCAGTTGAGTGAATCTTTGCCCATTGAGCCCATAGATACAGTAGGATGACGCTGTTATCTTTATTCTTGGCTAACAAGAGTTGATGCCCACGAGTATCAGAGAAGAGCAGAAGCATTATACTGTGCATGGCGGACAGTCTCCCTCTTTCTGCCTCCCTCCCTTTCAGACCCGGTATGTAGGTGAAGTGAAGATTGAGAATTGAGGAGGTCTCAGGAACCTTCCCAACAACTTCTGTTCCCACAGGTTCTAAACACAATTATGAAAACCACACTGGCTGCCTCGTTGTGGCTTCATATCCAGAACTTTAATCATGCGTTCATTTTGAATGGTGGGTGACTCATTCTATTTGCTCAATAAAACAGCACTGAGAAGAAGAAAGCTGTTCAATTGTTTAAAATGATAAAATGGTAATTTATTAAGAGCCTTGACTACTGAGCCAACACATTATTGATTTCCAAGTGCCAATATTGCCCTGTGCTTTCTCTTAAGGTGTGCTTCCCAGAGGGAATTCCTACTTTGTGAACAGGGTATAGATCATGTCATTTAATCCCCACTAAAAGTAATCAAACCATGTTTTATTAAGCAGCTAATCAGATGTCAGTGAAAACCAAAATAAAGGAAAACAATCATAAAAATATAGCTACTTATGTGAGCCTTTAGCACATGCCAGGAATTAGCATGTTTCCTCTGCACAGATATTCTATTAACATGGTCTCACATACGTTTCTGCCTGCCAGCTTTAAGGAAATTTCTGCTTATGGAGCAAAAGCAAAGATGATTTTAAGAATTTTAAGAGACCCATACATGTAAGGATGTAGGACTGAGAGATTAGAGTAGTCCATTTCAAGGACATATGAAGGAAAGCTAAGAAATCATGGCTTCCCTTCATGGCATTTCATCCCAACAATTATTTTAACAATTACTTTCTCTTGTAAACAATGTTCTACTACTGGTAAGAGCTACATGGTGAAAAAATAGAACTCCAGCTTTAACAATCACTTCAGAGACTCTACCCATGTAAAGAACATATGTATCTAAATACGCTAGAGTCAAAATTAGACATTTACCTAATGGTACTTTGCTAAACAATCCTGGCTATAGTCAGAACCTCTGTTAATCCCTGTGTCTTCCAAGTTTCCAGACTCTAGACATCTAGGACTCACTCCGATGATTCATAAACACATAAAGGCTTTCTTCTTGGCTTTAGGAACTTCAGTGAGCCTCGGTATCTTCTTTAGACTCTGTACATAACCCTTATATTCTCTTACTCCCCTCTAACCTGAACACACTCTATCTATCTTGTCTATATGTACAACCTGGTGTTACTTACACCTCCTTATGCTCTAGATGTAAAAATCTGCCATCTCACTGGCTTAGATATGAGAACTGCATGTAATATTTCTTCTCCAAAGTGAATACCGTGAAACACAATTGAAAACTCCCTATGTCAGAACTTACTTCTCTGGAAGAAATTATCTTCATATATGAAATAAAATTCTATGTATCCTTTTATGAATCAAGCCCCATTGTTCACCATACTAAGCTGTAATCTCCTCAAGTTTTGACTTGGTGTTAACACTCCTAACTTTGATCAGATTCTAGTCATTACCAAAAAAAAAAAAAAAAGAAAGAAAGAAACACCATCTTTCAAATAAATGAGTTATTCTAACAATTACCCCTCAGGAGCTACATGACAACAAGAATACTATAAGATAAAGTGTTAAAACTAATTGTATCAGCTACCCTTCTGTTGACAATGATGTCACAATCCCCCCAGGTTTTATTCACATGCATTCTCAGTATTAATCTAGTCTTACGTTGTTGTATTATTTGTGACCTTATGTAGCCTTGGCTGTCCTGTAACTTGCTATGTAGACTAGACTGGCCTTGAACTCACATAAATCCACCTGGTTCTGCCTACTGAGCTCCAGAATTTGAGGCATGCACCATCTTGTCCAACTGATTTAATTTTATATACTATTTGGTAGTAAAACTAATTTCTGGTACCATGTAAACTTTAATTATGATCTTAGTTTTGATGAAAATGCTGTCATTTTCCACCAACTACATCCACTGCTATATGTGGTCACATATGTTACTAATTCATTTTATTTTATTTTTCTCTTTATTACTTCTTTGAGAATTTCTTTTACGGCATATTTATCATAATCACCCATTCCCAACTCTTCCCAGATCCACCTTTGTTCCATAGCCACCCAACCTTGAGTTGCCTTAAAAATAAAAAAAATCAAGTCCAATTTGTGTTCCTTAAGTATTCCTGGATATGTGGTTTTTCTCTAGTGTGTCATCAAATCAGGCACTACACACTTGGATACAACCATCTGTCCCTCTCTCAGAAGATAATAATTGCTAATAGCTTCATTATGTGGAGCTGCTACTGCTTGCCTAACTCCCTTCTCCACGCTGGGAGTCTGGTCTGACCTGAGCTTTTACAGGTTTTTTTTTTCATGCTAACCCAACCACCGGGAGTTCATGTGTGCAGATGCCCTGCAACACTTTGTTGTTTAAAAAAGTCAGAAAAATAGAATTCAGCAATCAAATAACTTGTTCAGTGTGGCTTGATGATTCTTATGCTATAAAAATCAAGTCTTCCTAGTGTAAATTTTTATGTTATAGTTAACACTGGAACAATCTTCATATTCAGTTTTTCTTCTTTTGAATTATTCCCTTAGGTAGTTTACAAATATCAATGCTATAGATCAATAGGTATAAATATACTTTTCATATCTATTGATGTAGGTTGAAAAATAAAGTACTCTAAAGACACTGAACATAGTTCGTACAAAATTCCATGCTTATTTCAGAGAAACATGCCAGGGTAGGCTGAAGAATGGAACCTCATTAATGTTCTGATTTTATTTATTTGGACACATTTTTCCATATGCAATTGAGCTTTTTTGCTTATATTTGTCAGCATATATCTTTGTTTTGTTTTGATTTTTGAGACAGGGTTTCTCTTGTAGTCCTGGCTGTCCTAGACTCACTTTGTAGACCAGACTGGCCTCGAACCCAGCACTCGGGAGGCAGAGTCAGCATATATCTTATTACCCCTTTCCTGCTAGCATTACAATACATTCTCAAAACATATGTGGAAAATTATGAAGATATATCATATTGTATGTGACTGTCTCTGTGTGTGTGCTCACATGCTTGTGTGTGTATGTCTATGTGACTTTGAATGTGTGTATGTGTGTGTGTGTGTTCAGGTGTTGCCTGTGTTTATATGTGTGTGAGCTGGTATGTGTTGTATGTATGTATATATCTGTCTGTATATGTGTGTATGTGCATACCTGATTGTATATATATGTATGTATATAGTGCATATATGAGTGTTTGTCTGTGTATGCACAGAAACTATACCAAAGATTTGTGGTTCCTTCAGAATATGCCTTTGGGTCTTTGGAATTCTCCTCTGTCACTCTCTTAGAAATAGCACCTGGTCTGTAGAAACTAGGATACTTCCCTGATTAGTTCACATGCTTTGTATGACATTAACTTTCATTATTATTTCCTTATGATAATTAGGATGAGTGAAGAGCAAGGAAACATTTTCAAGACAAGTCAAGAGCAAACATGCCAAGAAGAATTTCTAGAAACATTGATGGAGTGAAGGTCTCTGTGATGTGGAGCCTTTCAACTGGGCAGACATAATGATGGAACTCCCTGTGCTTGCTTGTCTTAGGAAAGCTTTCTTAGGAGTAGCTCTTGGAGTAGGGAGAGAGAAAGAGGCAACAGTTAAGATCACTGCTTCCTTTAACACTGACATCACCCCTAAGGGGCTCTTTCAATCATGTGAGACTCTGATTCAGATGAGCCGGATTTTGGTAGTATCTGTACAACTGAATCCACCTACAAGTTTACTATTCACAGATGGTCAGTCTCATATGACCACTTGCCCCTCTGAACACTTATATTCACTCTCTCTAACACTTTCCCCAACATACTGCCTTTAAAGTTTGAGTCCTATAACTTCTATTTAGAAATTCCTACTAAGAGTATCTGATTTCAATGACCAAGTTTCTTTAATCCCCTTTGTATTGTTGGATTTTCTCCCAAGAACCAAGCTTATATCAAATCCTACATATGCAATTAAAAATTAGTGAATAACCTCATTTTTCTGCACACTAACTGGACTTTGGGGGTTTAAACAAATACATACATCTATAAAAGGAGGATGAATTTGGAGGGGAGATGTGATAGGCTATCCTGGTGACAGTTGTAAGACATAGTCAAGGTGGATATGATCATGGTGTTCCATATACTTGTCTGGATTTTGCAAAGAATAAATAATAATATTTTAAAAACCAGTGGTTATGACAAGAATTTACAATGTCATGATATGCCTTTTCAAGGTACTCTAATGTATCTGCTAGCTCTATGGTCACATCCATAATATTTAGTCATATTTTGATATTTATCAAATATCTCCAAAGAGAAAACATCATCTTTGTCTAACATTTGGCACTTGCATGTGATGTACCATAAAGAGTAAGAGGTGTCCCTCATGCTAAACAACTTCACCTTTAGTGAATTTTACTAAATATAATTTGGTACTGAGTTCATAAGTTGGATTCATGACATGCACAGCCTAACATCCTGCTTAAGGTTTAACTTCTATCAAACAGGCTATAGTCTATTATGACAACCAAGAAATATAAATAAGCAAATGGCTCTCTCCATTTATGATCTTAAGCATGCACCTGCCCTCAGATTTATTTAGGGCTCAGTGGATTCTGGTGGTAGGTTAGTGATGCCTTTCTGATCAAATCCCACCGAGAACTAGGCAAGTCCTAGAATTAACCCAATATCATCACAGTCTTAGTCACATTATCCTCGCTTGAAACTCCTGTCTGTTTTCCATAGCTAAGCGCAGATTTACTCACGAATACATAATTCCTTCTTAAAGCTTTTTATCTGTATACTTCCATATCTCAGATCTAGCCAATTGACAGTACGAAGTTTCTTTTATAAAAACAAGACATTTATGTTTGAACTTTTCCCTTATTCAGCATTTCATTGAAGCATCCTAAATAGAAGAATCTGTGTTGACCTCCATTTCTTTCCCTCTACCCCTTGCTAATCCACTTGCTGAACTTCAGTTTTTACATGTTTGGTCTGAGATGTAGGAGTTTAGCTTCTTGGATACTTGAGCCAATGGTCCCTTCCTTTTTTAATTTCTGAGTAGTTTCACTTGTGGTTTTGGAATAATGGTGTTGCAAAAAAGCTCTCATTTTTTGCTGAATGTTGAATGCAAATTCAACCTCATTGGTTTACTTATTCTGTTTATTTTACTTATTAATCTCTAAAATGCATCTTCAAAACACTGAAGATATATAGCAGTATAAATTCTGTTTCTAAAATTGAAACCTAATATCACGAGCACACAGGCCAGGCTTCTTTTACCAAGACCTTGCTCAATCACAGTGCCAAATGTATAGACAGCCATTACTGTTATATTCATATAGTTACTATGCTATATAAGATGGAGACAGAAACTTAAGAAACATATTTCTCATTCATTTACTTCTTAATGTCAGTAAAAAAGTCTATGTTAGAAAGGCACATAGTTTCTTTTTTTAAAGAGCTCTATTACTTCATACTACTTCAGTCCATGTACATTGACACATGTAGGTACCTTGCCAGTAAGTGTATTATAATTACTGATTATAGACTAGAGTGTTATTTATATCTGACGATTATATACTAATTAGATCTGAGGCTATTATGGGAAGCTTGGCACTGGCAATATGAGCAATTTCTATAAAGCTATAAGTGTGTACTGTTTAATTTTATGATTATTTGTACCATATGAAAGAACAAGTTGCCAAAAAGCAAACCAAAAGGGTATTGTGAATCTGCTATCCATGTCCTTTTAATAATGTTGTGTCTTGCAATGCCAAAAGCACAGATTGCTTGAGTTTTGCAGACACGGGCCTTGGGGATAGAGCTGAGTTTGTGATGTGTGTTTGTAATGTAAGAAGGAACAACTTCTGGCAGATAAGTTATCCCTGTCTAACTTGAGTCAGAGAAAAATTAATCACACGAGGGTAAAAGTCATTATGAGTTATTCTGAAACAATTTTATTTTTCCAATAATAGTTTTGTATTGATGTATAAATGATTATACAAACCACTGAGAATGAATGAGGAAAAACAGTAACATCAGCAAAATGAGTTTCCTGTGTTGGTGGTTCTGTGATAACGTGTAAGACTCCATCACACGCATGCATCATCTATATGACACTGTTGGTCCCAGGAAGAGAATCATACTCTGTTTTCGCAAATACTGTGATGGAAAAGTGACTCAAATCTTCAATCTGCCGGCAAGGCTCACACTCTTATCTGTCAGGTCATTCTCCAAGACCCTCAGGGGCCAGTGACTCCATCTTCTATTCACTTTCCCATGATGTAAGTGGATGAATCAGAAAGCCTATATTCACAGTTCCTGCTCTTTATCTCCAGGAAGAAAGTCAGTCCAGTGCTCAACTCTGGCTTTACTCATGGCTCCTTAGGCATCCCATTGTAAAAGCTGCTATTCCTTCTTCAATAACATTGTATTTGTTTAAAAGAATAAAGGAAAATGTCTAATTGTGTTGGAAAGCTTCATGTCATATATGTTTTCCAACCTCACCTCATGAAAGAATGGCTGGTATTCCCTCCATACGCATGGGCAGCTGATCTTCAGTATGATCTACAGTCTGATCATCAGTCTGTAGTGCCCAAAGCACTTCCTGCTTTAACATACCCATTCCTTGCTGTGCTTTCTTTTAGGAAGCTTTTGTTTTTGATGTAATTGAACAACAAAAATCTGTACATGCATTTTTATGAGTTTGGAACACATCCACAGTCACGAAACCATCAGCCTGAATTGAGCAGCTCAGTGCCCATCATTGTGTAAAGAGTTTGTGCTCTTCTATTTTTCGCTGTGACTTTTACAAAAACATGAATGCTACATTGTAAATGTACATTAAGTGCACAATAACTATTTTTAACAGTCTTCTCCATGTTACACAAGAGTTGATTAAAAATGATTCATGTTACATGATTTCAATTTTATACCCATTGAACAATTTCCCATTTCTTATCTCTTATCTCTGGAATCTACAATTCTATTCTTTACTCATATGATTTTTTATTTTTGAAATTTCCTCTAAGTTGTATTACATAAATGATACTGCCCTGCAAACAGAGCTCCCTAAAGGCTTCAAACAAAAATATGGTTAAAAAAATATCTGCTAGAATAATTAAACCAACTAAGTTGCAGAATACAAAATGTGAAGAAAGCACACTTGTGTTTTTAACTAATAACAACAATCCAAAGAAAAAATTTAAAGCTTTTCAATTGCTCCAACAGAAATAAAACACACAAGAGTGCAGTTAGGCCAAACTTCCACCAAAACATGCCAAATGCTTACAAACGGGATGGGAGGTACAAATAAGTGGAAGACATCCCATGATCATGGATTGCAAAAATGCTAAAAATGTTCATAATTTCTAAAATACAGATCCAATTTTATACATATTAAAGGAAAAATCCTGTCTTTAAATAAAACTGTACAAAGACATCCTTAAATTCTTGTAATTAGCTAATATGGCACTGGGGTTAGAGATACAGCTCCATTATTAAGAGCATTGGCTGCTCTTTCGGAGGACTGGAGTTTGTTTCCTAGCCACCACTTGGCAGCTCACATCCCTCTGTCACTATGCATTCAGACAGTCCAATGACCTATTTTAGCTTCTGTTGAAATTTGTTGTATGCACACATAGATACATGCTTGACAAACACCCTAAGATATTGGCTTTGCTTTTAACAGGTGCACATTTGACCTTACTTAGATGTCAGACAATGGGTACATAGTGTCTAAAAGGGCTGTAACAATAATACACAGAAACCCAAGCCTCTGGGGACCCTTCCACATTCAATACACATCATGTATCATGCCTCACCCCTCTTTCATAGGTTCCCTCACAGTTCCCACATCAATGTGTCAGCTGACAAGTGCTTCTTGGGAGTAGAATTTGTGTTGTGCAGGGTATTTGTACTTGTGCGATCATTTTTCTGTATTCTTTTACTAGTTAAATCATAGATTCAGTTTCTCAGAGACTTATATTATTTTGCATTGACTATGATTTCCCATACATATGAAGGATTATCTTTTGCCTTGACCTACATTAGTACTCATGCCATGAAATTTATCTTCGTCCACTCCTCTTTGCCTCTGGTTTGTATTCATCAAACTAGATAACCTGGGAGTGACCCAGAGTGCTGACATGATTCACCAGAAGGATTATTCTGAGATGCTGCATCTACTCTTTAGTCCTACATTAGCCATGGTCCTTCAGCCTAACTCATTGGAGACAGAGGGAAGTAACTGGGCATCCTCTAAATACATATTGCCCTCATCTGATTGTTAATAATGATGTTGAGAGAAGCATTGGTTTAAAGCCACACACTAATCATGCCATGGTTATGAGTAAGCTTCTCCAATTCAAAGAGTAACATGAAGGTCAAGCTTCATAGTTTGCTTTAAGAGTTCTGTTCATTGACATTTTCCCCTCAATATACAAGAAAAATGCCCACTGCAAACAAAAATGAGCGAGGGTCAGCAGTTTTTATATATTTATGTGCTTATGTCAATGTATGGTTATATGTGCTATTCAAGGATCTGACTTTACCTCACCTTCACATTGGAGTTCAAGTCTAAAAAAATTGCAGTGGGCAATTATTTTTTTTTTAAGAGTCTGTGATGTTTTGTCTGAGGTACAAGGTTGTTAAATGATCTGCCTAAAGCCTCACAAACATTAGCACAATAGGAAATTCCATCACAAAAGAAAAGTAAGCTTTTGATGTTAGACTAAATGAAGTGTCTTACCTTGCTTCAGTGCTTCCTAACATGAGTGATCATTAGCACAGTTTTGTAGCCTCCGTAAGCTTCAGATAATTATTTGTATAAAGTAAGTTTGAAATACCTGCCTCACCCTGTAGAACAGAGAGTGAAACAATTCAAATCAAAGACAAGAAACATTACAGTCATTACTGCATACCTAGCACTCAAGGTCTATACTGATTGGCAGTTGGTACGCTCCATCCTTGCTGTGCTCAGGGAATGGTGATTGGCAGCATATACGTTACATTCTTTGAATCAGTGTTTGTGCAGCTGTACTTTCTAAGTTTTTAGTGTCTCTGTGTATGTAGTCTAGTGCCAGACACTGTAAGAGTGCCACCTTTGCCTTTTCTGACAGAAATTCTGCAGTCCCCTCTTATCCTTACAGATTATCTCACCATCAAAAGAAAGCAATCCCTAGAAACACATTCTCTGGAAGTACAGCAAGATGAGGGCAGTGTGTAGTGTAATTTGGTACTGAGTTCATTGCTGGCTGGTGAGGACATGCATGTTACAAGATGCATGTATTTCTTTATATCCTAAAAAAAAGGAGAATTAGGCAGGCATAGCTTAATGTATGTAAACAAAATCCCTCATTCTCTAGAGAAAGGTCTCATTTACCAAAGACTAACCCTGAGCATATAACACCTTCTAGAAGGCATTCATATCTCTTAGACACAGTCCCAGAGACTAGTGGCATTCATCCATCTGTTCAAACAGCCCCATTTGGGGTGTGTGTGTGTGTGTGTGTGTGTGTGTGTGTGTGTGTGTGTGTGTG
>OU015748.1:77287675-77308388 GCA_907169655.1 Acomys percivali | reverse complement strand
CACACACACACACACACACACACACACACACACACACACACACACACCTATGGACACTTGATTTTTGACAAAGAAATAAAAAACATACCTTGGAAAAGTTCATCTTCAGCAAATGGTGCTGGAGAAAAATGTAAATAGATGCATATTTATTATTCTTCATAAAACTAAAGTCCAAGTAGATTAAAGACCTCAACATTACACCAGAGGCACTAAATCCTTTAGAAGAAATAGTGCAGTAGAGCCTTGAACTAATTGGCACAGTAGTCAACTTCCATAACTGAACTCCAATAGCTCAAGCTCTAAGGTGAACAATTAAGAAATGGGACCTCAACTAGGCCTGTGGCACACAGTTTTAATCGGGAGGCAGAGGCAAGTGGATTGCTGTGAGTTTGAGGTCAGCTTGGTCTACAAAGCAAGTTCAGGACAGCCAAGGCTACTCAGAGAGACTCTGTCTCAAAAACAAACAAACACCAAAAACAAAAAAATAAATGGGACCTCTTGAAACTAAAAATCTTCTGTAAAGCAAAGGACACTGTCAACAGAACAAAATGAGAGCTTACAGACTGAAAAAAGATCTTCACTAATCCTACATCTCACAAAGGGCTAATATCCAAAATATATTTAAAAAAACTAAAGAAATTAAACAACACCAAAGTAAATAACCCAATTAAAAATGGAGGAAGGAGCTAAACAGAGAATTCTCAGCAGAAGATTATCATATGGCAGAGAAATACTTAAAGAAATGCTCAACGTCCATAGTTATCAGGGAAATGCAAATCAAAACGACTCTAAAATTCCATCTTGCACCTATTAGAATGGCTAAGATCAATAACTCAAGTGACAGCACATGCTGGCCAGACTGTTGAGAAAGGTGAATACTGGTGTGAGTGAGATCTTGTAGAACTACTTTGGAAATCAATATGGTGCTTTCTCAGAACTGGGAATAGTGCTACCTCAAGATCCAGCTATACCACTCCTAAGCATGTGTCCAAAAATTTTCCACCATACAATAAGAGTATTTGGTCAACTATTTTCATTACAGCTTTATGCACAATAGACAGAACCTGGAAACAACCTAAATGTCCCTCAACTATAAAACAAAAACAAAACAAACAAGGAAAGCTTGAAATTTGTAGATAAATTAGTGGAACTAGAAAAGATCATCCTGAGTGAGGTAACCCAGACCCAGTAAGACATGCATGGTCTATACTCACTTATAAATGGATATTAGCCTAACATTGATGGCCTCTGAAAGACTCCAGAGCTGGGATTCACAGATGGACTCAGGTTGAAGCCCTGAGAGTAGCATCGAAGAGATGGGGCATGGAAGGACCCGGAGAGGTCAGGAGATCCTTAAGGAGACCATCAAGACCCGTGGATCTGACAGGGCACCTGCACACACTGATGCACCAACCAAGGAAATTGAAGGCAGAGAATCTAGACAACCTGTTCAGAAGTAGCCAATGGACATCTCGTCCTACTTGTTTGCATATGGGAGGGGAACAGGGACTGCCTCTGACATTAACTCTTATGCCCATGATTTGACCAATGCCCCCTGACAGGGTAGCCTTGTGGACAAACAGAAGAAGGGGGATGCAGGCTGTCCTGATGAGATTTGGTAGGCTGATGACAGATGGAGGGGGACAAACTCCCTAACCAGGTTGGAAGTCTAGGAAAGGGGAATAGGACAGAAGAGGGTAATAAGGTGTGGGGATAACAATGAAGATGTAATATGCATAAATTATAATGAATAAAACATAATAAAGCAAACAAACAAAACCATATTTTTCTTTCTTTTTATAACTTAAATATGTGATCAGCAAGAGTTCTGGCAATGTGCAAAACTAGAAACTAAATCATTTCAAACACAAAGGCAAACTCCTTTCCCCATGTTTAAAAGGCAAAGAGAACTTTTGTTACTACTCTAGTGGATAAATCCACTTCCAGAAGGGAAGAGGGTCATATCTGTTGCAAAAAAATTAAAATATTCACTAGAAAAAGTGAAAACAGAAGTTCAGTTTTTTTATGAAAGGAATTTGAAAGTCAACTTTCTATTAGAAAACCAAGTTCAGCTTTAAAAAGTGGAGATTCTTTGGTGCAACTGAAATGACTTGGAACAAATGATCGGCCCGCTGGAGGCATGTGAGGGGCTTTTGATAGGATTACAAGAAATTTATTCACAGCTCTGAGTTCTCATACAGACTCATGTATTTGCTTTGTTGTTGCTAGTCAGTTTGAAATGGGCTGATGAAAGAATTTCAAACTCAGTGGACCCTTGCCAAGGTATAGCTAAAGAAGTCTTCTTCCCATCACAATGCACTTCTAAGGTTCACAGATCCATGAGAACTCTTCCCTAAGAGTTTCATAAAGATGTGGGAAGCATTGACACTCTCTACCAACGAGGTATTAAAAGAGGATGGAAGGAATCACAAACATCATAGGACAAAATTTTTTTCTAATTCCTGTTTTGATTATGTATCCCCTTCATGCTTTTGCTTTTATGATGTTATCTTAGACCCATTCTGCCTCATTTTACCCACATCTAGCAGAATTGACCACCATTGTTCCTTTATATGTGTATATAAGTATAAAATTCAGAATAATGCATAAAGTGGACAGAGAGGGGGGGAGAGAAAGAGAGGTTGTGAAGCTGGCCAAGAAGACCAGTGCTGTGCAAAACATAAACCCTTTAGGAATTCATTTGTCTTTATTTAACGTGAGCTATGACTGGATCAATTTATTGACTGCTTCTGATTTCTCATCTGTTGATATGGGTTTATTAACATTTTTCCTCATTTTGAAGTTGGTCTTCAATCTCATTGCACACAGTGCATTTTTTGAACATCAAATCATGTTATATCTTTTCTTTTGGTCGTTTTAATCAGATATACTTCTGCCTTTAGTTCATTGAGTACAAAGTTCTGGTATTCAAATGATAGTGATTAATAATGTGAAGTTTAGATCAATTTGAGCATAAATATCATTCTCCCACAAAAACACTATATAAATTAAGGCAGAATCAGCCACTTTAAACAACAGTTTCAAGAAAGTTCAAAATCAGATTGACATCTTGCATCTCCTCAGTTGTTATTCAGAAAATAAGATGTGTACATATGTGTTATATATACACATATATACATGCACATATACACATGTGTGTAGAAAGTCAAAAATAATGAGGAAACTGCATTACTTGTATGTATATATATTTTGCATATAGTGTAAAATGCTCCCAATATCAAATATAATAAAGCATTACATTTTATACATCATGCAGTACACAATATAAACACTATCATTAACATGCTGTTACTAGAGCTGATATTGCAAGCACTGACTTGAAATTATTGCCCAATGCATTCATATTCCACTCAAGATGACAGCATAGTGTATTCATCCCATCTCTTCCTCAAAGCATATTCTACTCCTATTTAAAGCAGTTCACCATATGTACATTCATGTCTGCAAGATTGGCAAGGGAAAACCTGTCTATGCTTTTCAAAGGCATCCAATTTTCTAGCCTGATCCAGAAACATAAGTGAAAGGACAGTGACAAATCTTCGAGATAATAGCAGCAGGCGGGATCACAGAGGTGAAGAGTCTGTTATCTGATGTAAACTGCTCATCCATGTGAGGTGAATGAACTCTTTACAGGGTGCCATTTAGTTCATGGGCAAAGATAATTTACTGAACATACCCAGTGCCTGAGGCTGCTGAATTTGTTCCATTCTGCTAAACACGCTGCTCCAATGCACTTGTTTATTCTTCTTCTTCATCTAACACTGGCCCAGCGCATTAATAAGGAATGACAAGTGATTCATTCACAGTCTGTATACGACACAGATCTAACAATGACCCATCCCCACTTTCAGTAAATAAGTTATTTTTAAATTCACATTTTGCCTCCCCCTCCTATTTCATCTAGTTGCAGGTGAAACTAGTGTATAGCAGGCAATGTGGGAAGTTCCCGGTCTTTGTACCTCCTCAGATCTAAATGTATCCTTGGTTTACCAATTCATTGGAGTAGTCTCAAAAACTACCTTTTACCTTGAGAAATGTAGACTGTTTCACCATACCAAAACTGGCTACCTGTCCATAAAAGAAATGACTGGTAAACTTCCTTTTCTTCATATCAACAGTTCGGCCCACAGGCATATCATCCATAGAATAGCAATATATCCTAGACAGATTGCATAATTGGCTTGTCTAAAGCATTAGGAAACAACATACAACTCATTAGAAAAAGGAACACTTGCTAATATCCAAAATATATAAAGAACTCAAGAAATTAAACACCACCAAACCAAATAACCCAATTGAGAAATGGGGCTTGGAACTAAACAGAGAATTCTCAGCAGAGGAATATCAAATGGCTGAGAAACACTTAAAGAAATGCTCAACCTCTTTAGTCATCAGGGAAATGCAAATCAAAACAACTCTGAGATTCCATCTTACACCCATCAGAATGGCTAAGATCAAAAATTCAAGTGACACCACATGCTGGTGAGGATGTGGTGAGAGAGGAAAACTCCTTCATTGCTGGTGGGAATGCAAACTAGTACAACCACTTTGGAAATCTATCTGGTGCTGTCTCAGAAAACTGGGAATAGGGCTTCGTTAAGACCCAGCAATTCCACTCCTTGAAATATACCCAGAAGATGCTCCAGCACACAACAAGAAAATTTGCTCAACCATGTTCATAGCAGCCTTATTCATAATAGCCAGAATGTGGAAACAGCCTTAGTGTCCCTCAGTAGAAGAATGGATAAAGAAACTGTGGTACATATACACTATGGAATACTACTCAGCTATTAGAAACAAGGAATTCCTGAAATTTGTGGATAAATGGATTGAGCTAGAAATGATTATAATGAGTGAGTTAACCCAGAAGCAGAAAGACTCAAATGGTATATACTCACTTATATCTGCATACTAGCCCAATGGGCATGTCCCATGAAAGCCTTCACTTACCAGGAAACTGGGGACAGAGGGGAGGACATCCTATTGGAATTCTAGATGAGAGAAGCATGGGAGAATAGCTAAGTAGAAGGATCCAGAGGGTCCTAGAAACCTACAAGTAGAATATTATGATAGGCAGATTTGGGCCCAGGGGTCCCACTCAAACTATGGCACCAGCCAAGGACAATACAGGCCATAAACTTTAAACCCCTACCCAGATCTAGCCAATAGTCAGAACAGTCTCCACAGTTGAATGGAGAGTGGGGTATGACTTTCTCACATACTCTGGTTCCTCATATTTGACCATGTCCCCTGGAGGGGGAGACCTGGTGGCACTCAGAGGAAGGACAGCAGGATACCAAGAAGAGACTTGATACCCTATGAGCACATACAGGGGAAGAGGTCCCCCTCAGTCACAGTCATAGGGGAATAGAATAAGGGGAAACTGGGAGGGAGGGAAGAATGGGAGAATACAAGGGATGGGATAACCATTGAGATGTAACAAGAATAAATTAATAAAAAATTTAAAAAAAAAGAAAAAGGAACATTTGAAAAATGGAAAAGACACAAAAATCATGAAGCTAACAGCCATGAGATACAAGCAGAAGACCTAGGACAGACCCACACAGACACTGTACTTGTCATTTCCGTATCTGTGAGCCCATGTGAAACTGCTAAGTTGATTCAGTGGAGTGTGTTCTCTCGGTGTTCTCCATCCCCTATGACTTATGGTATCTCCTCCTCCTCTCCTCGGGGGCTCTATGATTTCCTATGGAAAGGATATAGTGAAGACCTTTAATTTAGACTCCTTCCACATAACATCTGGCAGTGGATCTCTGCACCTCCTCTTAACTGCTGCCAGAGGAAGCCTCTCTGAAGACATGTTAGACAAGGCAGTGATTTTTTTATATAGAAGAATATCATTGGGAATTGTTTCATTGATTTCTTTTCACTTATGTTTGGTTCTATCCTAGGTCTCTGAGTTATCCAGTCTCCAGTTCCTGGGCATTCAGGCAGTGCAGGGCATTGGCCTCCAGTTAAACCAAATATTGGTTGACTATTCCTGCAAGCTCTGTGCCAATATCACCCTAGTACATCTTACAGGTAGGACAGATCCCAGTCAGAGGGTTTTGTGCTTGAGTTAGTGTCCATGTTTCTCTTTTGGTAGGCCTGCAGAATACCTTTTTGCACCAAAAGGAACTAAGATGTAGGGGTAAGCACTCCACGCTTGCACTGGCTTGAACCCCTAAATCAGAAAGTGACCTGTCTTAGCATCAGATTGTGTTGTTTAGGAGTATCTACTGGAACCCCTTGGCCAACAACACAACAAAATGTAACCCAGTCCCACCACAGGAGGCCTTGCGTAACTACAAAAATTGGCCAGTTCAAACTCTACCTTCTCCATTACTAGGCATCATCTCATTGTTACCCTCATAGATTCTGAGAAGTTTAATTCCACCAGGTTTCTACACTACACTACCCCACATGTGTAAATACAGCCCAATCTCAGCTATCTCTCCTAGCACTCTCTTCCTCCACCCTGCTCACCACACACGTGATCTTTCCCTCTCCCATCCAACATGCCCTCAGTTCATCAGCAGAATCTCCAATTTCTCTTTCCCAGGGAGATCTATGCTTCTGCTCTATGGCCTTCTTTAGCTAACCTCTTTTTCATCCAAATGAATTGCCTTATATTATTGTATTTTGCTTTGTCCTCTTTGTTTGTCCTCTTTTGGAGACCTGCACTTTTCTGAAGAGAAGACTGAGAGAGACTGGATCTGGGGGAGAAGAGATATACTGGGGTGTAGGGGCAACTAGAAAGTGTTGAAGGAGGGAAACTGTGGTTGGGATGTATTATGTAAGAGAACAACCTATCTTAAATTTAAAAAAAAAAACAGAAAAGGGGATAAATGGCAGATGAAAGTCTGAAGAACTTTATTTACACTCAGATAAAGAACTAGATGGCACTATCCACCTAGCAAACTGTCTTACACTGAATACATAGATGTGTGAATGGATGAATGAAGCAGTGTATGAATGCTTGAATTAATGAGAATATGCCTAGCAAAGATTTTCAAAGATACAGGTTAACAATAGAAGAAATGCTTAGAAACCGGTGATGGAAGAAGGTTTAAACATAAATATGAAAGAAAATAATAACATCATAGACTAAGTTTGAAGTCTTGCATAGTGGAATCTGTATCACTCCAGGGCTCTGTATAATCTGTAGGAGAAAGTAGAAAAGTGTCTATGATAACGGACAATATTTTGTTCTTTGACTCAAGTCAGAGTGAGCTGAGAAGAGGGAACCTTAATTGTCAAGATGGCCCATCTGATTAGCCTGCAGGCAACACTGTGGGACATTTTCTTGATTATTGATTAATTTTGGAGGCTCTATCACCCATAGAGAGTGATATCCCTGAGCATGTAGTCTTCAGAAAGCAGGCGGAGCGAGCCATGAGGAACGAGCCTTAAACAGAACCCCCATCTAGCTCTTACCTCAGTTCCCACCACAAGGTTCCAGCCTTGGTTCCCTCCATGATAGACTATCTATAACCTGGAAGATGAACCAAACTGTTACTCTCCAAGTTAGTTTTTGGTCATGGTGTTTTTCACAGCAACAGAAAGCAGGACAGTGTCCTACAGACATAAATATACATGTTATCACAGAGCTGAAAGCAGGTCAACTATTCAATAAACATTCAACAAGTAAATAATGCAAATATTTAACATTAGCATTATAGTTAATCAGTAGGAATGTGATTAAGGGGAATACAAAAATCACCAATTATTTGTTATTACACAACAAGTATAATAGATTTTAAACACATAATGTTGAGTCAAAGAATAAAAATTAGTCACATTAGTGGGTCAGGATGTTCAGTTTCAGTAAAGCCATGAGGAAGACATCTAAGATATTGATAGCATTTCATGTGTGAATTATTTCTCTGGTTAGAATTTACTTTCTATTTATTTTTATTTTATTTTATTTTTTTAAATTAATTTATTCTTGTTACATTTCAATGGTTATCCCATCCCTTGTATCCTCCCATTCTTCCCTCCCTCCCAGTTTCCCCTTATTCCCCCCTTCCCTATAAGTGTTCCTAAGGGGGATTACCTCCCCCTGTATATGCTCATAGGGTATCAAGTCTCTTCTTGGTATCCTGCTGTCCTTCCTCTGAATGCCACCATGTCACCCCCTCCAGGGGACATGCTCAAATATGAGGCACCAGAGTATGTGTGAAAGTCATACCCCACTCTCCACTCAACTGTGGAGAATGTTCTACCCATTGGCTAGATCTGGGTAGGGGTTTAAAGTTTACCACCTGTATTGTCCTTGGCTGGTGCCTTAGTTTGAGCGGGACCCTTGGGCCCAAATCTGCCTAACATAATGTTCTACTTGTAGGTTTTTAGGACCCTCTGGATCCTTCTACTTTGCTGTTCTCCCATGCTTCTCTAATCTAAAGTCCCAATGGGATGTCCTCCCCTCTGTCCCAGTTTCCTGGGAAGGCTTTCATGGGACATGCCCATTGGGCTAGTATGCAGATATAAGTGAGTATATACCATTTGAGTCTTTCTGCTTCTGGGTTAACTCACTCATTATGATCATTTCTAGCTCAATCCATATTGCATGCATTTAAAATTGGATGCTATTTTTACACAAAGGAGGGCATTATGATGAAAAGAAATAAGGTAAAAGCCACAGTTTGCAGTGATGTTTGTCTCTGCAATTGTTGAACAGGTTTTGTAAATAGAAAGGACACAGAGCAGAAGCCGATGCACAGGCATGCATGAAGATTTTACTGATGTCATATTTCTAGTGATTACTTCCCTCCCATATTGGTATCTTCATCACTACTCCCATACTCAGCTCAGAATGTCATTAGACAAACACTTTCATATCTGTATTTTGAGAGCTATCCTTTCCTCTATAACTAACAATAAGTAGATTGAATGGAGACAGGCCCTGGAATACAGATCAGTTGAGCCATGCCCCCATCATCATGTTTCTCAGAATCTAACAAATTCTTTGTAACCATTTATCATTTGAAATCTGCAGTAACTCTTCAAAATCGTGTTGCCTATATTCTGAATACACTGAAGGAAACTAACTAAGGAAAACCAGGGCTAGGTAGATGGCTCAGTTTGTAAAAATACAAGCATGAAAACCTAAATTTGGATAATCAGAACCTATGTTACTCAAGACAAATAACATGCATCTGTAATAACATGATTCCGATAGTGAGATGGGAGATGAAGATAAGGAAAATCCATGAATTCCCAAGGACTATGTGGTGTGGCCATATGTACACATTGACTCTCATCTGAGATTATCTGTTGTCCGTTGAATACACACTGTGGTGCATAAAATGCACCTACAAACACATAACTACACAGATGTGTGCATGCCTGAAGGCACACACACAAACACACACACACAGACACACACAGACACACACACATACACACACACATGATCTATACAAACAGTAAGAGAAGTATTTGATGTACTAAAGCAGACAACTAAGGAGTAAGGGGATTAATTAGGAACAGAATCTTTCATCAACAGAAACCACAGGACTTAGTGGCTTTGAAAAAGAATTCTCCCAAAAACTTAAGGAAGTACTAGTAATTACTCTATGAGTAACTCTCAAATCAGAGGGAGAGAAAGTTTCACCAAGTTGACTATCTGAGAAGAGCAAAACTGTGATACGAAATCAGGTCCTGGCACACCAAAAGAAATTTAAAAGTCAATATTCTTCATGAATAGATGCATCATTTACTCAATAAAACACCTATAAACTACATTGGATAACACATTAAAAACACAATTCATCATGGCCTTGTGGGAATCATCCCAGGGAGAACAGGGTTTGCAACATTTCCAGTGCAATAAATGTAACACACTGCCTCAAATCAATGGCTTCACTACATACGTACAGGCAAAGCAACACCGTTCAACACCCCTTTGTGGCTAAAAAGTCTCAAAAGCAATTCATTATATAATAGTTGTCCTTCAGTATATACTTTCCCAATGTTGAAAAACATCATATAGAGCAGCAAGGTTTGAAAACACTTCCTCTGAGATCTGTAGTTGGGTAACATCCTCTATCATTTTTATGTGACAAACTACTGAAAGAGTCATTCTTGGGGAGACATTATTGAAGGGAGAGAAATAAAAGCCACCAAGACTGGAAGGGAAAACATCAAATTTTCCATTTGTAATAAAAAGATCAGATAGATGATAGATAGATAGATGATAGATAAATAGATAGATAGATATATAGATAAATGATAGATAGATAGATAGATATGATGAATAGATAGATGATAGATAGATAAATGATAAATGATAGGTAGATATACATACATAAGTAGATACATAGATAATAGGCAGATGAGAGGTAGATCTTACATACTCCACTATTGTTTGAATAATAAATAAGTTTAGCACATTTGGTGATATAAAAAAATAAATAAAGTAATTATGTGTGTAGTTAACAATTAAAGAAAATGAAGGAAATACTATTAAAATAGCACACAATATATAGGAATAAGTTTAAAAGAGGTCAAGGATATCTGGCATAAATCTGTAAAAGATTGAGGGAGACTGATGGAGTCATAGTTCACAAAAAGCTTACATTCTTTTTGTTTAGAGGTCAGCTACTGGGTTTCCTTAACTCCTACACTCACAAAATGTATACTCTTTTCATGGATGATCTGTTGTTCTGTTGAGACACTTATTTGATGATTAAGTTCATATAATTCTTAAGATTTTTCTTTAAAATGTGACACTATATTACATAATAACAGTTATAATGATGAGACTATGGGTTCTTTCCTAACCCATTGCCTCCACTCATGTATCTTCTAGACTGTCAATTGTCACATCTGCCATGGGTGTGCAGTTATGGGCTTTCATGATTCCTGTAGCAATGAGGGAAGTCCACAATATTAGGCAATATTTATCTGATTCAATATCCTTATTGATAGTAAGATGGTTTTATTGGAAACCTAAAGAATTACATCTGACTTCTCAATGGAGCACCTAACTGCTGGAAAACCCTGACAGGTGTGCTGCAGACTCTGAGAGACCTACGGTGCCAGACCAGATGACTATATCCATATAACTTTCAACTATCACAGGTGAAGAAAATAAGACATCTCATCACAAAGTCAAATTTAAACACTATCCATTTACAAATCTAGCTTTACAGGATATGCTAGAGGAAAAAAATTACACACCAAGGAAGTAAAATACAGCTATGAAAACATAGGAAATAAATAATCTCATGCAGTAGGTTCAACAAATGATGCTGATCAAAGTGGATATCTGCATGTATAGAAATGCAAATAGATCTATATTTATGACTCTGCACAAAACTCAAGTTCAAATAGATCAAAGACCTCAACATAAATCTAGACACACTGATCCTAAGAGAAAAGAAAGTGAGAACTAGCTTTGTAAAGATTTGCACAGGAGAAAACGGTCTGAACAGAATATCTATAGTATATACACTAATATGAACAATTCCTAAATGGGAACTTATGAAACTAAAAAGCTCCTGTAAGACAAAGAATCAAAGAATCTGACAAAGAATCAACAAGCAGGAAGGAAAAAAATTTTACCAACTCCACTTCCCAATATAGGACTAATATCCAAAATATATAGAAAACTCATGAAAGATTTGAAAATACCAAAATAAAGCAATTAAAAGTGGAGTAAAGATCTAAACAGATTTCTCAACAGACAAATCTCAAATGGCTTAGAAATACTTAAATAAATGCTCAGCATTCTTTTTTTTAAAGTTTTTATTAATTTATTCTTGTTACATCTCAATGGTTATCCCATCCCTTGTTTCCTCCCATTCTTCCCTCCCTCCCATTTTCCCCTTATTCCCCTCCCCTATGACTGTGACTGAGGGGGATTTCCTCCCTCTGTATATGCTCATAGGGTATCAAGTCTCTTCTTGGTAACCTGCTATCCTTCCTCTGAGTGCCACCAGGTCTCCACCTCCAGGAGACATGGTCAAATATGAGGCACCAGAGTACGTGAGAAAGTCATACCCCACTCTCCACTCAACTGTGGAGAATGTTCTGTCCATTGGCTAGATCTGTGTGGGGGTTTAAAGTTTATGGCCTGTATTGTCCTTGGCTGGTGCCTTAGTTTGAGCAGGACCCCTGGGCCCAAATCTGCCTATCATAATGTTCTACATGTAGGTTTCTAGGACCCTCTGGATCCTTCTACTTTGCTATTCTCCCATGTTTCTCTCATCTAGAGTCCCAATAGAATGAATGCTCAGCATTCTTAATCATGAGGGAAATACAAATCAAAATGACACTGAGATTCTGTCTTATACCTGTCAAAACGGCTAAGATCAAAGATCAAGTGAAGCTTTACATGGGTGAGGAAGGGAAACAATGTGAACACTCCTCCATAGCTGGAGTGAGAGAAAACGTGTAAAGCCACTATAGGAATCAATATGGCAGTTCCTCACAAAATTGGGAACCTATCTACCTCAAGACTCAGCTACATTACGCTCGGTCATATACCCAAATGATGCTCCATCCTATCACAAAGACAGATACTTGCTCAGCTATGTTCAATACTTATTCATAACAACCAGAAACTGTAAACAACTAGAAATCTCTCAGTAGAAGAATGTATAAACAAAATATGTTATGTTTACACAATGGAGCAATTCTCAGCTGTTTAAAAAATGGTATCTTAAACATTTGCAGGCATATGAATGGAAGTAGAAAAAAAATCATTCTGATTGATTTTTCCCAGATGTATAAACACAAGTATGGTATGTATCCACTTGGAATGGATATTATCTATTAAGTAAATGATAACCAAACTATAGTCCTTAGAGCCAGGGAAGATAAGAAAAGAGGAGGAGTCTAGTGGGTAATTCATGCACCTCTGTATGAATAGGAAATAGTTATATTTTTGCTAGTATACTCAGGGTGGGTGGGGATGGGAGCAGAAGCCGGATCAGGTTTGGTGCATTGGAGTGCAATGAGAGATGGCTGGAATTGGGAGATATCTGAGGGCAGTGTGGAAATCTAGTGTAGTGGGAACTTCCTGGAATCTATGAGGATGACTTAGTTAGGACTCCTAGAATTGTGGCATGCAAAGTCTCAATTGGCCATCTCTTGTATCCAGGCAAGGTTTCCAGTGATGGGAATGAGTTGCATTAAGTTGAGATGTTGATGAGGGGGTCCTCTAGAAATCCACAAACAACTCAGGCTGATGCTAGAACAGAGGATTGCTCTATTCAAACTGACAGTAAGGCCCCATTGCTGAGGCCAATATCTACACATACAGCTCCTTGAACATGGAATGTTTGAGCTGGTGCATGCATGGAGTCTTTGCCTTTACATGTTAGTTAATTTGTTTCAGGAAGATGTCATTCTTCATCAGGCAGGAGTCTAGGCTTTGTCTGGTACTCTCCTGGAAAACTTGAGCTTCATGAGCAGCCTGTAATGGAAGCTTGCTTGGAATGCCAACATCAAGAGAAGCAAAAGCAGAATACAGGTTTTGTCCTAGTAAACAAAATGTTGCTTTGAGAGAACAACCAGCTGCTTGCTCCTGCAAACAGGTACTGTGGTAGGCTGAGCAGTGCAAGAAAGGTGACAGCAGGGATCCACACTGACATGCAGCTGACTGACCAGCAGACAAGCCCCAGAGGTCCAGTGATAAATTCTTCAGGGAAAAGGATAGCCCTTCCTTCTCCAGAATAAATAATGAGTATTAGAAGATCTTTGGTGAAACAGATGATGCTGAACCATTTATTTCATGTAAAACTGAGACTTATAAGCCTTGGCCAGTGCTAGGGATTTTGAGGGGGATGTGCTAGGGATATTTCATCTTCATGCATCAACACAGCCATATCATAAGAAGGGGAACACAGTGCTTAATTTCCCTATGGGTGAGTGAAGAACTCCAGATATGTTCAAAAGTCATTGGTTGAAATCCAAGAAACCAAGATATTTCATTGGTATAAGGTGGATGTTTCCAGAAATCCCAAGGTACACAATGAACAGATTTCTTATCAGGATAGGGTCAGTCCTGTAATCTCCCTGAAGCTTATGTGTCTCTTCTTAGAATATCTGAGGTGCCCCAGATCAGGTACAGAGGGAGTAAGGGAGTTCGTCATCTTGTACCAAGCTCAGAGGCTATGAAGAAATGCTAGACTTTGAATTTAACAGATGTGTCCCACAGGTAGGTACTTTTGAGGCTACCAAAAGAGAAGTGTGGACACCAACCTAGCCAAAAAAAAATCATTGACCAACTATCAGCCGTGTCTGTAATATATGATGGTGCAATGGCAGCACACAATTTGTGAGTGTGGCAAACTAATGTATGATTTAACTTGATACCACTTCATGAGAGAGTTCATGTTCTACATGGTTTGACAGTCAGGAGTCAGAGACTAGGTAGCCTAGAGACCTATGGTAAATTCCAGCAAGACTGTTCTAATAAAAAAGTAGTCACCATCAGACAGGCTTCCTTATGCAGAAGAAGGGAGTTGAGGCAGGAGCTCACAGCAAGAAATTATATGGAGAGAGTCTAAATAGGAGGTCTCCCCTCAGAGGTCAAGGAATGTTTCTGAAGAAGGGGCAGAATGATTTTAGGAGTCAGAAGGGATATTGGGGACTAGGATTGCATGGCCCATGGAATCAACTAAAGAGAACACATGGCTCACATAGACTGAAGTGGCAAGCACAGGCCCTACGTGTATCTGGATCAGGTCCTCTGGCTATATGCTGTGGCTGTTAGCCTGGTGTTTTGTGGAACTCCTAACTGTTGATGCACATGTACTCTAACTCTTTTGCCTGCTCTTGGAACTCTTCCTCCTGTTGGATCACCTTTTCCAATTTCAGTGTCAGGGGCTTTTGTCTTCTTTCCCTTTCCCTTTCCCTTTCCCTTTCCCTTTCCCTTTCCCTTTCCCTTTCCCTTTCCCTTTCTCTGCCCCCCTCTCTCTCTCTCTCTCTCTCTCTGTGTGCCTGTCTTTCTGTCTGTCTCTGTCTCTGTATCTCTGTGTCTCTGTGTCTCTGTGTCTCTGTCTCTGTCTCTCTCTCTCTCTGTGTGTGTGTGTGTGTGTGTGTGTGTGTGTGTGTGCGCATGTATTTGGCTGTTATTTCTTGCAGGCCTCCTTTTTCTTCTAGGAGAAGGAGTGAGAGCAGATGATGGGAGAAGGGAGTTTGAAAGGACTGGAAGGATTGGAGGGAGAGACAATGATTTATGAGAGAAGAATTTTCTTTCTTGCTTTCTTTTCACCTTTTTTTTCCTTTTCTTTTCTTTGAGACAAAGTTTCTCTGTACATCCTTATATGGCTTGGAGATATTTTATAGATCCAGCTGGCCTTCAATTCACAGAGATCCATCTTCCTCTGCCTTCCTGAGTGCTGAGAATCCAGGCATGCACCGTCATGCCAAGATGAATGTATTTTCAAAGAAATAGGAATTTGAAGGTAATAGTAATCTATATGAAGCTGATAATTTGAAAATTGTTGCACAGTAAAGTATAGTTTGATATAGTAGAATACATTCACATTTAAATCTGTAAACAGTGAACTAAAATTTATAAAATATGAATCAACTAAATGGATAAACATATAATCTAAGGCATGGCCTTCACATGGGGAAAATCCTTGATGGTAATAGATGTTTAAAAACAAAATAAGGGGAAAATGGGAGGGAGGGAAGAATGAGAGGATACAAGGGATGGGATAACCATTGAGATGTAACAAGAATAAATTAATAAAAAAAATTAAAAATTAAAAAAAAAACAAAAGAAGCATGTCATCAAATCAATTTTGGTCTAGGAAACAATAAAAAATAAATCATATTTTGATACCATACTGAACTACTCTATGAGGTGAATGGACAAAGCCCACATCTACTGCTTTTCTGTAAATGAGATTCTGAGAACATTGCTGCTGAGAGCCTATTATGCCCCAATAAAAGTATTAATGATAAAAATGTATGAAAATGTCCAAAATGTACTTATATTTTTTGTTTTATTATCCAATGGATCTTTTTCCTTTTGTTACCTACTACTGATATTAATATATTTATACAAAGACTTCTTGATCTTGTATTCATCATATTACTTTTTTATAGTAGAATATATGTTGTATATTTTCTTTCTGACTTTGTGGAAAATTTAGGTAGAACAACTGGTTTTTGGTTGAAAATAGTGATCTACATGGGTCACATGACCATTGAAGTGCTCAGTTTAGCCCATGTGACATTTAGAAGTTAAACAAAGATACCCTTAACCACATGCCTTGGTTTGACCAGGAATCCATGCTTACTTACTGCTTTGTTATAGTTGGTTAACTCATTTCAATAAGGCCCATGAGGTGGCTTTGCCCTCTGGTGATTGTGGTTTGGCTATGAAAAGTATGGCAGTCAGAGGCAGATCTGTTACCCCAATATAAATTGTGAGCTTTCCCCAGGTCTACCTCTACCACATCTAGGCCTCTGGCTCATACTGTTCCTAGTCTCTAATGGCCCATATTTCTTAAGTAAATTTTCCACACATTCAAATATCCGAGAAGTATGATTTTTAATGTTTGCAGTTTGGTTTGAAGCAAAGGGTATAACTAAAAAGCCAAAGAGGCTACAATGGGAAGCAAATGTCACTGATTCAGAGCATATGGATAAGAGTTTTGGCTGTGTCTTTGAAATTACCAATGAGTCATGTGTTATAGGCTTTCTGTATACTAAAATCTGTTAGATTTGGAAGAGCCACCTGCAAATACACCACAGAATTCATAATGGAAACCATGGCAAGGTTTGTTGAGAACAATTTGTAGAAGATTAGTCACATTTGGACAGTGCTCTCTGAGGAAATCACACATTAGCCTGATGTTTGTCAATGGACAGGGGAAGTGACAGGCACTTCTAACCCTGCATTACAAGAGCTCAAATGGATTCAGTAAAGGAGGAAAGAAAGAAGCACACGATCAGCATTCACTTCATGTGAGGCAATGATAACCTGACAACCTGGTTTTATCAGCTGGTAGTGGAGACATATGGAGGATGAAAAAGACTCATATCCTACACTCAAAGAACACATTTGATACAAGGATGATGTATGCGCCCTCATAATTGCACTTATGTGAGAACAGGGTGAATAGAAACATAGGGTATCATGCCTCCATTGCTGAGATTGCCAGCACTTTGGTTTGGGTGCAGTTTCACTTTCTTTATAGAACTTGGTATCTAGTGGAGAACAAAGGAGGAAATTCGAAATGAGTAGACAAGACAGTCAAAAGGAAGGTGGAAGAGATAGACAGATAGATGATAGATAGATAGACAGGAAGACAGATAGGGAGGGAAGGAGATAGAGATTTCAAAGTTTGTGTAATACTGAAGAGTTGAAGAAAAATAGAGATTGATGAAACAGAAAAGGAGGGAGAAACTTTATGGAGTGAGAGACAGGAAGTGCAGGTGTGGTTTAATGAAGTTATACATTAAACCTTGAACCAGAAGGATTTTGGAATATGTGATTATATGGATGAGTGATGGGAGAGGTAGAATTAGGATATTACATTTTAAAACTACATGCAGAAGAACACACTGGGACATTTTACTGTGATATATAGAGTTTTCTTTTTTATGTGACATTAACATTCATTTATGATCTCTACATATGTATTTAGTAAGAGTTATGTCTGAGAAAACCACCTCCTTTTTAAAGCTTTTGATATAGTTAATGTTATAACTAAATAGTTCTCTTATTAAATTTAAGTATGATAAAATACAATCAGACAATACAGAGCATTTATTTTTGGGGAAAAATGCAAAGAATTCACCCAACCCTTTTTTGAACACCCAAAATTATTCTTCATCAGCTCTCCTTGGATTTACAGTAATACATACAAGGTAATGGTTTCCCTGCCCTTGTTCTTAGACTCTTTTCCCAACTAATTTTCACGTTCCACTCTGCAATCAATAAGCAACTAGGAATAAGTACTATTTAAGTTATGGAGCTACCATCAGGATTTTGCTTAGATGTCAATGAATTTAATTTAAGCTGAATTTTCACATTTATAACATGGGAATCATAATGATACCTGCCCTATCTGGTTTTCAAGGCTGGATAAGAGATCAAGACATAGTCAACGTGAAAGTGTCATTTCTAATCATAAAATAGTAATTATTATTCTCATACCTATGTGCTTTATATCTCTCTGTGCTTGTGTGTGTGTGTGTGTGTGCTAGTGAAAATGGACATGCTACGTCACAGCATGCATTTAGAAGCCTGAGAATAACCTCAGACATCAGTCTTCTGCTCTCTATGTTTGCTGAAGACAGACTCTCCTTGTTGCTTTTCTATGATCCATTCCTAGTTACCTACCTCAAGAGTTTCAAAGACTTCTGCTTCTACCTCTAACTTGCTGTTGAAATACTAAAAATTTAGAATACAAAACATGCCTTCTCCTAGGTTCTGGGGATCCAAACCCAAGTCATCACAGTGGGTTGTGGGGCAATCCACTAACATATCACTTTAGCCATTGTGAGGGCATTTTAATTATCCTCTATCTCCACAGAAACCTAAGTAGATGAAGCTCTGCAAAGTATTTTGTTAAGAGTGAGCATGTAGTGAACACAGAGCCATGTAACCTGAGATCCTGGGCTCAAATCTCAGAATTTCACAATTGGTTACATGGACCTTGAAAAATTATTATCTCTTTGAAGCGTGTTTCATTAGCAGAATCTTTTATTCTCAGTGTTGCTATTCTTCATTGGGGCTATTGATATCCTTAAGTTATTAACATGTAAGAACATTATCTGGCATATAAATGTTCAATGACTATTAGTTACTAATTTTCTACAATGGTTAAATTTTATCTCATTTTATCAAGACCACTGCTGAAAATATTATTTGGTGATTCTAGTTATGGTTCTGTAACTTGCATTAATAACAAATTACTTTGGTGGCTTCATATAGGATGCATTTTTAGAAATAGGAGTTAGAGTTATTTTCTATTGCTTAGTAACCATATTCTTTCCAAGTTGAGCACAAAATCCCTTTATTCACTGCATGTTAACCATATACCACATGCCTTGCCAAATACTTGTGTACATCTATTTTCATACTTGTCTTTATATCTCTCTTTGGTTCCACCCAGATACAGTGCAATGGCTTGTCCAGATTCTGTGCTCAGATTATTTCTTCTTCACTCTGTCAGTGTTCACGGAAGAACTAACTATACAAAGAGCATTCTTTATATGATGATTTTTCATGGTATTTTACTTTCCTCTAATTTATCTACAAAGTTTGAGCTTTCTGCTCTCCTTTGGCATTCCCTGTTTGCATTGTAAATTCTACAGGCCATTTATTATATAGCACCATGAAACGTTCCTACCAAGTATTGCAAATAATTCCCTGGTATATGTGTTAAAGACCCATGATGAGGACCTTGTGAGATGAGAATAATCAAGTGCTTTAGGTAGATCTTTTCAGAAAATACTTAGTGGAAGTGGTTATTGTACTGGGGAATGTAGAAACTTAGAGAAGGGAAGTGGGGTTCTGAAAAGGAAATGTTTATTAATTCATTGTCTATTACTATAACAGAGTACCTACAGCTAAATGATTTGTAAAGAAAAAGAATTTTTTCCAAGGTTCTAGATTCTGTGTAGTACCAGGACCTGATACTGGAAGTTGCTCAACTTCCTGGTAGGATTTTATCCTATTGAACTCTTGGTAGATAGCTGAAAGAGCTGGTGGAAATGTGTGGCATAGAAGATGCCAGACCTACAGCTTAGCTTTGTAACCATCCGCTTTCAGACAACTAATCCAGTGCTATGAGAGTAAAATCTCCCCCTTTTATTCTCTTAATCTCTTCTTAAAGGCTTTACTACCTCATGGGATCATTACATTTGAAATCAAATTTCAATATAAGCTGTGTAGAAGGCAAAGCAAATTTTATCCAGGATAGAAGCTGATGCAGAATTTATCAGGTTACTGCCTTGCATAAGTGTGCCTTGGTGCCTCTAGAGGCAAGATCTAAACTTGTTTGTAGAGATCCCTAGAAAGGTACAATTCCTAACTGTTGTTGGAAATGGGAGAGGGTCACTAAGAGAGCATAAAGGAGGCAGCATTTTCCACGTCAGTGATGAGTATGAAGAGCTAAATAATTATAAGTGTTTTTATTACTTCTTTTCTCAAAACAAATTACATAGACGTTGGCCTTGAAAATCTGGTTCTTTTGTTCCTACACATTCCCTGTATTACTTCTAGAGTTATTTCATGGGAAAACTAAGTTTACACAAAAACTGTGCTATTAAAAATGAAGATCCCAGAGACTGAGAGATGGCTCATTGGTAAAGTAAACTGCTGGCCTTGCTAGCATACCTTGATATCTAGAATCCATCTAAAACCCCATGTCTATTGATTACTCTTTTTAAGTCAAGCCCTGACAAGCAAGAAGATTCATGTGATCCAACAGCTATTCAGTCTAGCTTAGATGATGAGTTCCAAGGGGACAGAAACCTCTGTAGTGCATAGCATACTTGAGGTTGATTCCTGAAATAGTCTAATGATGGACATCCATGCTTACAACCAGAAATGGGCATGAGTAGGCATGCACACACACAAACCATCTCTCCCTCCCCTCTCACACACACATACACACACACACAGAGAGAGAGAGAGAGAGAGAGAGAGAGAGAGAGAGAGAGACAGACAGACAGACAGACAGACAGACAGACAGACAGACAGACAGACAGA
>OU015748.1:77274265-77287665 GCA_907169655.1 Acomys percivali | reverse complement strand
AGACAGACAGACAGACAGACAGACAGACAGACAGACAGACAGACAGAGATTTCATTTAAAAAAACTAACACCCTCACAAATAACATTTTCAGGATATCATGAGTCCTAATCATAGAAGAATAGGATGAAAAGTCTGGGTATGATATGTCCTTGAGAGCTGCTTAAAGTATATCAACATCTCTGCTCTTCCATGGTGTATTTTCCAGTATTCCTTGAGCTATATACATGTTGTAATAGCTTTGAATGAATGTTAGAATAAGAAACACATTTTCTGGAAGAGTGGATTTGAATTTACAGATGAGAGCGCCATATCACAAAAAAATCTGTCTTTTCAACCAAAGCATTCAACATTCTACCCCACACATTTTGCATGGTTGGAATTCTGAAGAGATTCCAAATGAAGTGAGAAAATATATGTAAATTTCAGAAAGCAAAGTAAAGGTATTTACTTGATTTAGAAGAAGGTTCAAATAGTACTATCTTCTAAAGTTTTATTATTAGATATTTTTGTAAATTTGTTTTTAATAATTTAATATGTGAGTACTACATTTAAAACACTGCCACTCATCCCTTTAGCCCCTGCAAATCCCCCAGTGTTCTCTAAACTTCTCAAATTTCTGATCTTTTCTTCTTTAAATGTGTGTGTGAGCGTGTCTGTCTGTCTGTCTATCTGTCTGTCTGTATGTAAGTCTGTATCCTAAGGAGTCCATTTGACAATGCTCATAATAGTATTTATTTAGGGATGACCATTAGGATTTTATAACCTTACAGGGCCTTGTCTCTGGAGAAGACCAAGCCTCTCTGTCTCAGCAGTCACTGATTGTCTGTAGGTCTTCAACTAGACACATTGTCTCATGAAGTTTCTCCCACTGTCCTGTGATGCCACTTACTGTTGTCATTGTTCAGGTTTTCTCTAGGTGACCATATTATTTAGATTATAGGACTGCAGATCCACTGTCATATAGAGAAGAGACATTATAAGAGCAGGTGCCATCATCCTCTGGTTATTATAATCTTTCTGGCTTCTCTTCCATAAGTGTCAGGAGCCCGAGTTGTAGAACCTGCCTTGCAATTGATTTTAGGAACTGTACATCGTATGGTCATTTCTTCTCTGCATTTTGATCAGCTGTAGTTCTCTAAAATACTACCCTGCACTCCCCACCGATCCAGTTTATGAAACATGTATGTGTCTATTAAACAAAGAGACAAAACCACATATAGCAATATAACACAAGAAAGTTAAATATTTCCATCATAAAATGAAGAGTATGTCATTTAATACTCTCTTATTGGCCTTTAACCACAAGCATACTCATTTCTTCCCCAGGTAGAGTGGAACTTGAAATCATGTGAATAAAATGACAATATTCAGGATAAACTACAAGAAATGTTGAATGTTGACTAAGGAACCCTTGAGCAATAATTTTACATCTTAGTGATGGATTATAACATCAATTTCTTAAAGAATGAATAATACATTCTGCTTATTCCTATATTTTTTACCACTAATAAAAGTCTATTTTATAATTTTCTGAAAGAAGAATAGGTTGTTTGGAAAAAAAGAGGTGGAAAAGACACCATTGCTTTAGGAGTTCTTTTTTTTTTTCTTTTTTTATTAATTTATTCATATTACATCTCAATTGTTAGCCCATCCCTTGTATCCTCCCTTTCTTTCTTCCCTCCCGCTTCCCCCCCTACTCCCTTCCCCTATGTCTGTGACTGAGGGGGACCTCCTCCCCCTGTATATGCTCCTAGGGTATCGGGTCTCTTCTTGGTGACCTATTATCCTTCCTCTGAGTGCCAGCAGGCATCCCCATCCAAGGGACATGGTCCAATATGGGGCACCAGAGTTTGTGTGAAAGTCAGATCTCCTTCTCCACTTAACGGTGGAAAATGTCCTGTCCCTCGGCTAGACTGAGCAGGAGTTCGAAGTTTCCTGCCTATATTTTCCTTGGCTGGTGCCATAGTTTGAGGAGAATCCAGGGCCCAGACCCGCCTGTAGTTTTCCAGGACCCTCTGGATCCTTCTATTTCCTCATTCTCCCAGGCTTCTCACACCTAAAGTCTCAATAAGATGTCCTCTCCTCTGACCCACTTTCCTGGTAGGTAAAGTTTTTCATGGGGGCATACCCCTTGGACTAGTGTCTCGATATAAGTGAGTATATACCACTTTACTCTTTTTGCTTCTGGGTGAACTCACTAATGATAATTTCTAGTTCAATCCATTTGTGCACAAATTTCGGGAATTCCTTGTTTTTAATAGCTGAGTAGTATTCCATAGTGTAAATATACCACAGTTTCTTTATCCATTCTTCTACTGAGGGGCACGTAGGCTGTTTCCATGTTCTGGCTATTATGAGTAAGGCAGCTATGAACACGGTTGAGCAAGTGTCCCTGTTGTGTGGTAGTGCAACTTTTGGGTATATTCCAAGGAGCGGAATAGCTGGGTCTTGAGGAAGCCCTATTCCCATTTTTCTGAGAAAGCGCCAGATAGATTTCCAAAGTGGTTGTACTAGTTTGTTTTCCCACCAGCAATGAAGGAGTGTTCCTCTCTCTCCACATCCTCGCCAGCATGTGGTGTCAGTTGATTTATTGATCTTAGCCATTCTGATGGGTGTAAGATGGAATCTCAGTGTCGTTTTGATTTGCATTTCTCTGATGACTAAGGAAGTTGAGCATTTCTTTAAGTGTTTCTCAGCCATTTGATATTCCTCTGTTGAGAATTCTCTGTTTAGTTCTGAGCCCCATTTCTCTATTGGGTTATTTGGTTTGGTAGTGTTTAATTTCTTGAGTTCTTTATATATTTTGGATATTAGACCTTTGTGGGATGAAGGGTTGGTGAAGATCTTTTCCCAGTCTGTAGGCTGTCACTTTGTTCTCTTGACAGATAGCCACAAGCAATATAAAATATCTAGGAATAACCCTAACCAAGCAAGTGAAGGACTAATTTGAAAAAAAATTTAAATCTCTGAAGAAAGATTGAAAATGACATCAGAAGATGGTGGGATCTACCTAGTTCGTGGATTGGGAGAATTAACATAGTAAAAATGGCCATCGTACCAAAAGCAATTTACAGATTCAATGCAATCCCTATCAGAATACCTACAAAATATTTTGAAGATATTGAAAGAACAATTCTCAACTTCATATGGAGAAACAAAAAGCCCAGAATAGAAAAATAATCCTATACAATAAAAGATCCTCTGGAGGAATCTCCATACCTGATCTCAATCTGTACTATAGAGCAACAGTAATTAAAACAGCATGGTACTGGCACAGCAATAGGCTAGTGGATCAATGGAATCGAACTGAAGACCCAGAGATGAATCCGCACACATTTGGTCACTTGATTTTTGACAAAGAAGCCAAATTCATTCAATGGAAAAACGACAGCATCTTCAACAAATGGTGCTGGTCTAACTGGATGTCTACATGTAGAAAAATGCAATTAGACCCCTATTTGTCACCATGCACAAAACTCAAGTCCAAGTGGATTAAAGACCTCAACCTAAAACCAGAGACATTAGCCTAATTAGAGGAAAAAGTGGGGAAGAGACTAGAACACATAGGTACAGGAGACAACTTCCTGAACAGAACACCAACAGCCCAGGCCTTAAAGTCAACAATTAATAAATGGGACCTCATGAGGCTGAGAAGCTTCTGTAAGGTAGGTGACCCTGTCAAGAGAACAATGCTTTAGGAGTTCTTAAGATATGACAGAAAGACACGGAGACTTCTGGACAGAAAGACACAGGGATGTCAGCAGCTCCAATGACACTTCTATTTTCTTGCTCATTGTCCAGCTCCTCTTCTATCTAGCTGTAATGACGGACCCAAATAACACAACAGTGACCAACGAAAGATGTGATGCTCATTCACTGAAATGTTAACTCCACTCTCTGTATACTAAACTATATGAAAGCTATAGACACTACATTGTTGGAAGAACTTTACTCAGCTTTTTTTTTTAATTTTTATTTTTATTAATTTACTGTTGTTACATCGCTATGGTAATCCCATCCCTTGTATCCTCCCATTCTCCCTCCCTCCCATTTTCCCCTTATTCCCCTCCCCTATGACTGTTCCTGAGAGGGTTATATAAAGAATTCAAGAAATTAAACACCTCCAAACCAAATAACCCAATTGAGAAATGGGGCTTGGAACTAAACAGAGAATTCTCAACAGAAGAATAACAAATGGCTGAGAAAGACTTAAAGAAATGCTCAACCTCCTTAGTCATCAGGGAAATGCAAATGAAAACAACTCTGAGATTCCATCTTACACCCATCAGAATGGCTAAGATCAATAAATCAACTGACACCACATGCTGGAGAGGATGTGGGGAGAGAGGAACACTCTTTCATTGCTGGTGGGAATGCAAACTAGTACAACCACTTTGGAAATCTATCTGGTGCTATCTCAGAAAACTGGGAATAGGGGTTACTCAGCTTCTTTAAAAATGTGAGTGGCTATAAAAAAATATGTTAAAATAACAAAGGCTTGAGAGAAAGAACAATGAAAATTCTTCAAAATTCATTCCAAAAATTAGAAGCATATTGAAGAATCTTTTTCTATAAAGAAAAGCTACATTAATTAAAACTTTTTTTTTTTGAATTTGAAAATCCTTCCACTTAGGCTTGTCGATTCCAGGGGTAGACCTGCACAGGGAAATACCTGAACTCAAGAACACCATCAATTATTTTGACACAATTAGCATTGGGCTAATTGTACATGGCAAGTGCAGAACATCCCTGCTTATGATGGTCCCAGGAAGCATTTACTAATACTATTTTCTCAGGTATTAGCCAAACTCAAATTAAAATAGCAGAAATGATATAAAATATGCTTTCAGGTCACAATGTGATTAAACTAAAAATAAATAGCTGAAAAATAAAAAAAAAAAGGCTCAAAGGACTAAACACTAAGATGAGTACTATTGTTCACCTTGTTTTAAATATTAATATTCTTATATTCTCACTCAAGATTATTAGATATTTTTTCTAGTAGACATTACACATATTATGCATTCATTCTTTTTTTATTAATTGATTCATATTATATCTCAATTGTTAGCCCTTCCCCTGTTTCCTCCCATTCTTCCCTCCCTCTCACTTCCCCCCTTCTCCCCTCCCCTATGTCTGTGATTGAGGGAGACCTCCTCCCCCTATATATGCTCTTAGAATATCGAGTCTCCTCTTGGTAACTTGCTATCCTTCCTCTGAGTGCCGCCAGGCCTCCCCATCCAGGGGACGTGGTCAGAAAAGGAGCACCAGAGTTCATGTGAGAGTCAGATCTCACTCTCCACTCAACGGTGGAGAATATCATGTTCATCAGCTAGGTCTTGGTAGGGGTTAGAAGTTTACTGCCTATATTCTCCTTGGCTGGTGCCTTAGTTTGAGGAGGACCCAGGACCCAGATCTTCCTGTCATAAAGTTCTTCTTGTAGGTTTCCAGGACCCTGTGGGTTCTATTATTTCCCCATTCTTCCATGCTACGGTCTCAGAAAAATGGGAATAGGGCTTCCTTAAGACCCAGCTATCCCACTACTGGGAATATACCCAGAAAATGACCTACCACACAACAGGGACATATATGCTCAACCATGTTCATAGCTGCTTTATACATAATAGCCAGAACATGGAAACAGCCTAAGTGTCTCTCAGTAGAAGAATGGACTAAGAAACTGTGGTACATTTACACTATGGAGTACTACTCAGCTATTAAAAACAAGGAATTCCCGAAATTTGTGGACAAATGGATTGAACTAGAAATTATCATAATGAGTGAGTTCACCCAGAAGCAAAAAGAGACAAACGGTATATACTCACTTATATCAAAACGCTAGTCCAAGGGGTACGCCCCCATGAAAAACTTTACTTACCAAGAAAGTAGGTCAGAGGAGAGGACATCCTTTTGAGACTTTAGGCAAGAGTAGCATTAATTAAAACTTAAAGTTAAAATAATAAATGAATTTTTATAATGTAGCTCTTTCATGTGTGGAGTAAAAAATCCATAAAATTTCAACAAAAATAAATCATACATTACTTTCAAGAGAGATGCATTCAAGGTGTAAAAGGATACTTCAAAATTCACACCTAATTCCCAAACACATTGTATCATAGAGGGAAAGATGAAAATTATGTCATCGTATGTTGGTCACCTTTCCATTGTAACAATTCCTTCAGATAATAAATTCAGAGAGAAATTTTTATTTTGCTCACATCTTTGGAGTTTTCATAGTCTATGATAGATTGTCTCCATTGCTTTGAAGTAACAAATAAAGACAGGAAAGTATTTGGTTGTTCAAAGCTTCTTACCAAAGGACTTGTGTGTGAAAGAGGGTAAATAGGGGAAGGGAGTAGAGGGGGAAGCAGGAAGGAGGAAAGAAAGGGAGGATACAAAGGATGGGCTAACAATTGAGATGTAATATGAATAAATTAATTAAAAAAAAGAGAAAAAAAACCACCAACCTTACCTCACCTTATTTTGATTATGCTAGCCTTGACTATGTTTATCATAAAATTAAAATGTTAACATAAAAAAAAAGAGGGTAAATATTGGTTCCTACACTCCCTCTTTAGTAATTGTCACTAATGCTTGAAAGACCACCTCTAGAAGACCTTGATTAGGCTACACCCCAAAGTTTGCACCATCTTTCAATAGCAATGTTTGTTGTTCCAAACTATAGAACATACAAAGATTTTTATTTACCAAGTTTGAATAAAAAATCCTTAACAGGACATCCTATTGGGACTCTAGATGAGAGAAGCATGGGAGAATAGCAAAGTAGAAGGATCCAGAGGGTCCTAGAAACCTACAAGTAGAACATTATGATAGGCAGATTTGGACCCAGGGGTCCCTCTCAAACTAAGGCACCAGCCAAGGACAATACAGGTGGTAAACTTTAAACCTCTACCCAGGTCTAGCCAATGGAAAGGACAGTCTCCACAGTTGAGTGGAGAGTGGGGTATGACTTTCACACGAACTCTGGTGCCTCATATTTGACCATGTCCCCTGGAGGGGGAGACCTGGTGGCACTCAGAGGAAGGATAGCAGGTTACCAAGAAGAGACTTGATACCCTATGAGCATATACAAGGGGAGGAAATCCCCCTCAGGAACAGTCATGGGGAGGGGAATAAGGAGAAAATGGGAGGGAAGGAAGAATGGGAGGATACAAATGATGGGATAGCCATTGAGATGTAACAAAAATAAATTAATAAAAAATAAATAAAAAAACAAAACAAAATTAAATTAAATTCAAAAAATTCTTAACAAAGTAGAAACAGACAACAGTCTCTCATGTCATTAAGAAATATGAATGATGAACTCTGGTGCCCCGTATTTGACCATGTCCCCTTGATGGGGAGGCCCGGTGGCTCTTAGGGGAAGGATAGCAGGCTACCAAGAAGAGACTTTATACCCTATGATCATATACAGGGGGAGGAGGTCCCTGTCAGTCACAGTCATAGGGGATGAGAGTAAGAGGAAAATGGGAGGGAGGGAAGAATGGGAGGATACAAGGGATGGGATAACCATTGATATGTAATATGAATGAATTAATAAATAAATAAATAAAAAGAAATATGAATGACCACATCTTTAACACATAGAAACATAGAAACGAGGCAAGAATGTACCCTGCCATCCTATTTTATGCAGGAAGCATTACTTAATATCATAAGACAAAAAAAGGAAGTAAAATATGTATAAAAGGAATAAAAATGTCTAACTGTGCAATATTCTATTTAGGGAAGGTGTCTACAGGAAACAAAGAACAATTAAAAATTCTGAGAGCTAGTAAGCTGTTGGATCCAGGTTACAGGTTAATACAATGAAAGTAGTAGATAAATTTATCTCAACCATTAAATAAATAATATATTATTTCAAAATGTATCATATTCAGTGGAACAGAGATATTTTATGTTGCAATATATATGTGTGTATATATACATATATATGTACATATATATTTATTGAATATATATATATTCAATATATATATATATATATTGAAACAAGAGAAAAAATAGCTGAAACCTGAAGTTCTCTCCTGGGGAGACAATAGTGGGCTCCTTTGTCAGTTTGAAGAATATTTGGCTGCAGATATAATGACAGTTTCATAGTGGAAAGTATTATATGACAAAGTAAATGGGGCTTTGAGATAGAAAAAGTATGTTTAGAGACTTGATGATATTAGAAACAAATCATGGGTGACTGAAGAGTAAATTGTAATAAATCCATGTTATCTCTGCTAGGCCAACAAGTGACCAAGTAACTGTACCGTATCCATCATAACAACATGCCACAAAGTTAATTTGGTCATTACTCTGTTGGTGGATTTCTGAGTTGTTTACAGGGGTAAGATTCAGAAACCATTGAAAATCTTATTATAGTTTCAGAGTTGGCTCGTTTTCAATAGACTTACCAAGTAAATATAAAGCAGGGTTTCTCCTTTGCATTTTTTCAACTATTTGTTCTCAAATAAATCAAATTACTACAGCATAATATACACTGAAATGCCTTCCTGGTAACAAGAGTCACTTCTTCTTTCCTGATGGAATAAGCTTTACACTTCCTGCTGAGGTGAATTGAGCATCAACCTGCTTGCTTCCCTTGAGTTTATTTCTAGCACAGTTTTGTTAACCCTCTGCTCAACTTCTAGAAAGACTCCCTCTAAAATCAGTTTATTTTTTCCTATTTTGTATTTTTGTGTAAGAAAGTGCCATTGTTATACTTCTGGGAATTAATTACATAAACAATTTTCTTCAAACTGTTCATCTCAACTTCTGAATTTCTGTTCCAGTCAAAATTAGACTTGCTCTCATTGGGTCACCGAGAAGAGACTTGATACTCTATGAGCATATACAGGGGGAGGTAATCCCTCTGAGGAACAGTCATAGGGGAGGGGAATAAGGGGAAAATGGGAGGGAGGTGAGAATGGGAGGATACAAGGGATGGGATAACCATAGAGATGTAACAAGAATAAATTAATAAAATAAATTAAAAAAATAAAGAACAACAATAACCCAGAAAAAAAATTAGACTTGTTGTGTTGAGTTTGCTTTGTAATTATGGTGATATGGTATTCTTATTAAATATTATTTCTCATTTTTGTTGTATGCATTATTCATATTTCCTTTTAAAATATGCCATACTTAGCCAGGTGCAGTGGCACATGCCTTTAATCCCAGCACTCAGGAGGCAGAGGCAGGCAGATCGCTGTGAGTATGAGGCCAGCCTGGTCTACAAAGTGAGTACAAGACAGCCATGGCTAAAACAGAGAAACCCTGTTTCAAAAAACATATATATATATATACACATATATAGTGTGTGTGTATGTATATATAGATATATACCATATTTAATTATTTGATGTTTCATATATTTATATAAAGTATTTTCAGCATATTTAATCACCACATCTTTTTCTAATTTCACACAGATCCTCTTCTTACCAATTTCAACTTTATAGTCTCTTTCTCTTCCTCATGAACTCCTGTTTTGTCTACTGACTTTATTTTTGGCTGCCCACATATCTGTGTCTGTAAGCCCATTGCCTGAAGCATAGTAGACTTAAGGATGCCCACAGTCTTTCTTTTTTTTATGATTTTTTTAAACTACAATATAATTGCACCATTAAAACAATTCTCTTTCATCCCTCCATTCCATTCTGTATATCAGCTTCTTTGTTCTTTTTTTATTAATTAAACATTTTTTACAGATACTTATAGAAAATAAACTACCTATAGCAAGAGGAACCATGACCCAATCAGGAATTATATAAATTAGCGTTTTGGCTATTTGTATTTGACAGCCTTGAAGAAAACATCTTTTCTATCTTGATGCCAGTAATTCGGCTTCTTTGTTCTTAAATTCACGCCTGCTTTTTCTTAAATTTTGTCTACACACATGCACTTACACATGCACACCACACATACACACATACACACACCTTGTTCAGTTTGTATAATGTTACTTTTATGTCCATACTTTCAGGGCTATTTGGTATTAGATACCCGATTGATTTCTATTTCCTGACAAAGATTATTTTTCCATTTCTCAGCATCCGTTAGTTTCCTGTAAAGTTTTGTCTAGTGCCAAGGCCTTGTAAACTTTCTGTTTCCACTTTAGCTTGTCTACTGAGCCATTGATTAGGCAACTAAGCTGGAGAGGCATCATAGGTACAAACTCTGTGGCATTCTAGGAAAGTCACAGAAAACTTTATGTTCACCTGGCTCTTACATTCTCTCTGCAGTCAGTTCCGTAATGATCAATTGGAGAGGACTAATGAAATCATGGATTTTGCAGGACAACCTAAAACTGCCATTATATTAAGGCAGCAAAGTTCCTAAATACATTCTAAATATTTACTTTTATACTCACAGATAGTTATGGTTCTTACCCCTCAGTAAAGCACTTTTTCTTTGCAGTAGATGGGGACCTTTACAGAAAACTACAACCAATAAAAATTTAGAGATATGGGTCCCAGGCCCAAATGACACATCATTGTTCTTATTAAATGTTTATTTATTCCCTTCAGAATTCATAATATTAGAGAGATGTTTAAAATCATTGAATTAAAGCAATTAAAATGAACAGGTTATGTTATTTATTGTAGTATAACTTGCATAGGCCAGTATTAATGCCTCCTATGGGCTGATTGTTTGAGTTGAGTGTATAATACACGAGTAGATAATTGTATTGTGCAGTTTATAGAAGTTTTAAAGTCAGTTCAGATAAATTACTTGGTGGATGCTACAAAACAATTAATTTTTGTACATCAGTAACAAAAATGAGGGTTTAAGTCATGATCTAGGACATTTTAATATTGACTAATTTTACACATAGTACTTCAGATCAAGTATAAGGGCCAGCAAAATTAATGTAAAATACCTTCTTCATGAAAGGCATTAGCTTTTGCAGGTAATAAAATGCATTGCAGACTATTAAGACGATTTAAATGTGAAATACGTATGTTAACAACAAAAGCCTCTGCCCTCTGTGCTAGACTGTTAGATATTATAGACTAATCAAAGGCCTTTCCCCTTTTGCTTATTAACTTATTGTCATATGTTGATTAAATAATCATTATTGAAAGTCATTTAAGTTTAGATAATTTTCCTAGTGTTGCAATATAGAAAGTATATTGCACCCTTGAACTTCCATTGCATTCATTACATTTAGTCACAGTAGAATTGTGAAAACAAACATGTACTTATCTGTCTGAGAGATGAAAAGAAACAGTCCTTGAAGAAAGATAAACAGAATTAAGGACATTACAGGAAAATATAAAATAAAATATCTTCCCATTCAGTGTCCACTCCTGAAATCTCATACATTGCTTGGAAACAATATTGGAGTCACCAGCCTTTAATAAATAAATGAAGTTATGAAGGAGTCCATAAAGGCAAAATAGAAAAATGAAATTTGGTAACACTTTCATAAAAGAAATACATCCTTTATGCAAGTAAGAACTATACAGAGAACTATAATAGGTAATAATTTTAATTGAGGAATTCATTGCAATATTATTGGAGGTGCAAATTCTTGCCCTCTTACTCCAGTGAAGTGGAGTGCCCTCCTGTGGCAGATGATAAAGACACTTCTCTCTGAGTAATGGGTAGGTATTAAACATTGTTAAAACATTTTAAAATTTTGTCAAAGTTGATGTTAGTATTAATAATAAGTTCTTTAAATTAAATTTGTAAATATTTGTCTATGTAACTATAAATAAGCAAATATATGGGGGATGGGGCAACTTGACATCTGATTAGAAGTTATTAAACTTTCTTTGCTGGCCCTAATGCCAAGTATAGAATTCCTTCTCTTCTGTTGTGGCCCACAGGACTGACCTGATGGGGCAATGGGAATAAAGAAATCACAGACACACAAACATGTTGGTATCTGGTGAGTCTCTTACTCTAATGGAATCACACATGCAATAGCCCAGAAACTTAGGCATTTAGTAGATTCAGAATGAAAGAGAAGACAAGTTAGCTAGTCTTGGCATGTTGTCTGTAAGGGAAACACTTCATCCTGTCTTCTAGAACAAGGAGACTGCAATTAAATCTTCTGCACACAAGGTTAGCTTCCTCCTGAAGAACAGGAAAATTTCTTGCCATTCTTTCATTATTTTAGTAGACAAATTTCAATTGTCATGGTTTCCAAGCATTAGGGCCCTTGACATGACCAAGTTCATGACTAGTAAGTCACATCCCTTGAGAACTCCATCTGCTCCCCACACTCTACCAGCCATACATACTGCATTGGTGTCTTCATCAACCATCCAAAATATGTCATGAATGATTTTAGACTATTACTCAAATTTTTCAGCAGATTCCCCTGCCTCTTAAAGGCACAGCTAATGCTGTTTTAAACCGTGTGCATCACAGTGTTCACGAACACAAGTTAAATAAATTAACAAACTCTAAATAACCTAGTCTCATTTTCGCCTTTTTCAGAGTGGGAATACTGCCTTTTGTGGAGAGTCTATTTCACCACTATTAAGAGACAATAACCACATTGGCCAAAGTAATTCACTATGTTTGGTCCAAACAAATGGCTATGATTGATCTCTTCTGGGCTGTATAATCAAGTTGATTAGACATAATCGGTTAGTTGATGACAAGACACTTTGTCATCCTGGCTCCTGTAGGATTATACTATTAGTCTCATTATTATTTTTGAGTGGTCTTTTCTTGCCAACTTTCAGTATTGTAGTAAAATAAAGAAAATAGCAGCAGAAGTAGAAGGAGGCCTGTTAGAGGTAACAATTCATGCAGAGAAGAAGGACAAACACGTGAAGTGTGACAGCAGCTGCATGATAGTTGAAGATGATTTAAAGATCTAGGAGGTACTGACAGTGTCACCTGCAGTGTCAACTATTGGTGTCTAACACTGGTATCTCCAACAGCTAAGCTTATGCCCAGAACCCAGTTTCCCAACCCTAGATCCTGGTTTCCATGTATGGTCCATCATCAACCCTTGCTTGATATTTTGGAGGGTCCAAAAGCCTCCTCAAGGCTGCCTGAAATTTAAATAACAGGCTGCAGACTTGCCATAAATAGGCTAAATAAATGTCAGGATGGCCTGACGGTGGGTACCAATGTCCTAGTGATTCTACTCATGCCTGATGCCTGACTCTAGCACAGTCATCTGTATCACCAGCAGAAATAGAAACACCAGCTGAGCCTTATAGTCCTTGCAGTTGAATCTACTCCATGTCTTTCTCTGTAGTACCATCAAGTTATAGTGAATCAAACAGCCATCTCCCTGACTACTGAAGAAGCATCTGGACTTCTTGAATGGCCAGAGTAAAGAGAAGAGATACAGCAAAAAAAGGAAAGGTGGAAAGAAAGAAAGAAAGAAAGAAAGAAAGAAAGAAAGAAAGAAAGAAAGAAA
>OU015748.1:77214975-77274255 GCA_907169655.1 Acomys percivali | reverse complement strand
AAAGAAAGAAAGAAAGAAAGAAAGAAAGAAAGAAAGAAAGAAAGAAATGAGGAAGAGAGAGAATGATAAAGACAGAAAGATAGAGACACAGAGAAAGACAAAGAGAAAAGGAGAGGGAAGGTGGAAGGGAAGAAAGAAGAGCGAGAGGTAGAGAGAGCATGTACGTGAGAAACATAGAGACAGAAAGACAAAGACAGAGAGGAAATGAGAAGCAGGGATGGAGAGATGGAAGGATGGATGGGAAAGAGTAAAGAGAGAATAAGAATCCTGATAAAAGACAATGAAAGATTGAAAGAAGCCTTAGACTTTGATAATCAGGATAGACTAGAAAACTGCCATTTTTTGAAAGCTCAAAGTCTCAGTCCTCAGGCTCGATAGCTATTATACAACCTGTTACTGAGGGCTGATGGTTCTGATACCTGACACCTCCAGGGATTATAACCCCTGTAGAAATAACCATACAAATACGCTAAGCCTAGATGAGAAAGAAATCTGAAGATTGTGGGGTCAAACATCCTGACAAATGAGACCCATGGAGATCAGTGATTCTCAATCTTCCTAATGCTATGACCTTTTAATGCAGCTCCTTAGGTTGCAGTGACCCCCAACCCTAAAATTATTTTTTGTTACTTCACGATTTGCTACTGTTATGAATCACAATGTCTAATATGCAGGATGTTTATTGTGTGATCCCCAAAGGGGTCATGACTCACTGAGAACTGCTACACTAGAGCGTGCCGCCTGGACTGTCCTCCTGCCTTCTTCTGTGGCCAAATTTGTGGACACCAGAATTTATTGAACTTCCCGTGGATACGCATGGTTTCTGCCCAGGAAAAGCAAAAGAGCCCTCAGCCAGCAGGCCCATGACACTTGGATGCAGTAATAGAATGAAGAAATGCTTGAAAAGATTTATAGGAAATTTCAATTATGCTATACCTAAGAAGCTCTTAGTAATTCTATGCTGACCTTATTCTGAGTAGTTGAGCTACATAATCTTACTGTCTTTCCACTCCTGTGTGTTGCCTCTCTAGTATTGTTCAAGTGGATAGCCTTTTTCTTTAGTTGCTATTCTCCAAAACTGCATATGTGTCTGTAACCCGATCTACCAGAGATCTATTACAATAATGTATAGTGTTATTTTACATAATGAATAATCTATACCTGTATATTATACAGAGGAAACCAAAACCCTGGGTCTATGTTCTGCAGGGGAAGACTTTACATTTCATAACCCAGGCCATCTCCAAGCACTCACTGGTGTGGGTGTGTCAGTTATTCACCAGCCCTACTGTTTGTCCTGCCACCACACTTGCACCTTAAAACAATTCATTTATACCAGTGAAAATCTCTGGTGATAGGAGACTTTGTTTTTAGAATAACAACAAATAATGTAAGCTTTCACTTTGAAACCTCATGAAGTTTTATTGTCTATGGATTATAAAGAATTACCTAGCAAATATTTACAATTAAATGTATTTCTGCATATAATTGCTTCACGAGACTTTGTTCAGATGCCTCTCATTATTCTAACATATAATCAATGACATCATCTCCTCCGTTTCAGGATATAAAATTGAATATAAATTCTATGTGAGACTTCTATTTGTCTTAAAATATAATCAACTTTTATATTATTTTCCCCTGTTTCAGGAGAGAAAATACCCTTCAGATTTGTTTTGGAAGGAAATTTACGTTTTCTTTTCTTTCTTTCTTTCTTTCTTTCTTTCTTTCTTTCTTTCTTTTTTTGTTCTTTTTCTGTAGCAAAGGGAGTTATTTAAATTGGGAATTGCTCGAGTCTTGCACTGATCTCCTAGCACAGTTGTTTCAAGGCTGTGGGTTTATGTTGAATCACCTTCACCTCTGAATCTAGCAGGAGCTAAGGGAAAAAAAATTTCTCCCAAATCTATAAATCAAGTTTGTTTTTCTTTCAGTGTTTTAGCAAAGAAACCCTGTAATTTCCTAAAATGTCTAGCTGGAAGTATACTGGGGCACATGGGACAAAACACATTTTAGGTAAGGTGATCATAGTGATGAGGGGATGGTTGGTAATCATGGTTGTTTGTACATGCGCTATCTTAAAACAATGGATTCTCTGAGACATAAAGCAATCAATTCAGCCCTGGTGGAACATTCTCTACCAAAACCTGTTTTCTCGTGAGCAACACTGTTGCTGGGAAAAGTCATCAAAATGCCATGTGTGGATTACGGCTACCAAAGAAACCATCAGCTTATTTGGTCACTGACCCTCTCTTTAATTTAGTGGAAGATAATTATAGATATATGATAAACCATATATATATATATATGGTTTATCAAGGACATACATACAGATGGCTATAAAATCTTCACTGCCAACCTCACAACATTCAAATACATTGAAATATTAAGAATAAATTTATCCTTCTTTAGTGGGTATATCTACCTAGTATTTGAGAAATCTCATTAAAGATGAACTGTTATTTTGATTTTGTTTAAAAACACAGAAAGTTCTTACATAGTCTCTGTCTCTTTTAGTGCCTTACATCATTTTCAGTTACTGTGGTCAGGCTATCTGCCTAATTTTGATGTTTTCAGACATTTGTACTGATTTTCATGTGACTCTGACATTGAATGTACTTGCATTCTTAGAAATTTATTCAGTGATATATGAAATTATAAATCTCTAAGAATTATGCATTTATAAAATGAAAACCAAGTTTCTTTTTTTAAATAATTTATTCTTGTTACATCTCTATGGTTATCCCATCCCTTGTATCCTCCCATTCTCCCCTCCCTCCCATTTTCCCCTTATTCCCCTCCCCTATGACTGTTCCTGAGAGGGATTACCTCCCCATGTATATGCTCATAGGGTATCAAGTCTCTTCTTGGTGACCTGCTGTCCTTCCTCTGAGTGCCACTAGGTCTCCCCCGCCAGGGGACATAGTGGAAACAGCCTAAATGTCCCTCAGTAGAAGAATGGATAAAGAAACTGTGGTATATATACACTATGGAATACTACTCAGCTATTAAAAACAAGGAATTCCCAAAATTTGTGGACAAATGGATTGAACTAGAAATGATCATAATGAGTGAGTTAACCCAGAAGCAGAAAGACTCAAATGGTATATACTCACTTATATCTGCATACTAGCCCAATGGGCATGTCCCACGAGAGCCTTCCCTTACCAAGAAACTGGGACAGAGGGGAGGACATCCTATTGGGACTCTAGATGAGAGACTCACATTTGACCAAGTTTCTAAATGTAATTTCTGGGATATTTTTAGTTAAACAGTAAAGTGCTTCAAACAGTAAATTTTTCATATACAGTATATATTTCCTGCATATATAAATATGTTCGTACTCATCAAACTGAAAATTAGTTTTATATTTCATACCTTACCTCAGTCTTCAAGTCCTTATAACCTTTTAATTTCAAAACTATTTGTGTTTATTCACAGTGTCTGCATACCCATAAACTTTCTAATAGAGGAGCTTTTATTATTTACCAAACTACATTTCCCAAGAACATATATTAGAGCCACCTTCTAAATCTAGCATTTAAAAATAAGATAAATAAATATTTTAAAAACATTTTTTCTGACTTATAGTTATAAATTTAACTATATGTATATGTGTGTGTTCAATGTGTGCACTTGTATACTGTTCAACAATAATTTATTTTCTGTTTTTAAATTAATACTGGACTAAGTGGATTGTATATTTTTTATATCACAGAAGCTAATAGCCAAATTTTAAATATTTTTTAAATATTTAATTAAATAAATATTTAATTTTTAAATATTTAAATGTTTTAATTTTAATTATGTGCACTCTGTGTGTCTTTGTTTGGGTATGTTCTTGAGATTTCAGGTATTTACCAAGGCCAAGAAAGGACACTGCATCTCCTGGAATGGGAGTTACAGGTGATTGCTAGCTACCAGATATGGATACTGAAAAAAGCAGTGTGGGTTCTTATCTTCCCAGCTCCAACATCAGATTTCTGACACAATTTCAGTTGATACACTATGAAATGACTCAACATTGTGATCAAGGCCTATGTTCTAACTTAAGCAAAGTTGTCATTTAGACCTTGATTTCTTGACTCATTTAACTTATTGGACCCTTGCATAATTAATACCTCTCTGAAGATCCATTTTGGAGAAAGAATTACTGGGATCCTGACAATCTTTGGAGACTACTGTCTGGAGCTTTGCATTCTGGAGCTTTTTCATAATTTTTATTACATTTTAAGACGGAAGGTAAGGGGCCCATTTTGTATAAGTGAGACCTTCTTACTTTCACTCAAGAGTTAGCCTTTCTTTGTCTCTGTTTTGTTTATTTGTTTTTCTGGATTAAATATACATTCCTACAATAATTAGCCTAGTCTACTTCCCTATTTCTGTTTTCCCATGATTCCCAATGCCTGGAATATTTCAAACAATACATTTTCCCTCATAAATATAATGCCCCAAGTTTACTACTAGTGAACATTTGAGCAATTGGGCTACTTCTTAAGTCAGTAACTAATTGAATGTCACCTACCATAACTGGTAGAAGTCTCATGGCCAGCCCTCGATCCCCCTAAAATACAATACTATTTTGCCCTGATTCGAGACTCATCACTTTGATGTTTTATATCCTGAGGTGCATTGTTAAACAGGTAGTACTGCTATTATGTAACAATTCCCGTAGGAGGAAAAAAGGAATAACTTTGAGGACAAGGACGAACTGGGATTGCTGTTCTTTCAACCAACTACCCGCAATGATATCTCCAAAGTCCAAAGTCCAACTTGATAATACAAAGAATTTACTGCTATTACTTACAAGTAGACAAATGAGGTGCTACTCACAAGCTGAAGAATGACTCAAGTGCAGCTTCATCAGCAAAAGCCCAGCCTAACCCGAAGGATGACTAATCAATAAGACCTGTAAACATGCAATACTATGTGGCATGCAGGCAGCTCAAAAGATGGAAGGATGTCTTCTAAATAGCTTAGCTAGTCCTAACACTGCTTTCCTATATTTCAGTTGGTCTGAGAGTATCTCATGGGTGTTCTTAGTGTTTATTTAACCTTGAGGATAGACTTAGTCCTTATATAACCTTGATTACATAGGGTCTTGACTATTTGTTGTACTTATGAGTTATTACTTCTTGCGTCTTAAGGAATGCCCATTTAGAAATCCCTGAATCTTAATGGCTGTCCAAGCAAGGTGGAATGATTTACCCCTTTTAAGAATCCCTCAGTCTACACGGAATTCCCTTTAATATAGACAGCGGAATATGACCTTGGCACTACTTCACCGTCTGACCTTCACTAGACCCAGGCAAAGACAATATGTAGACTCACATTATAAAATACTTACCACAAGTAAGCTGTATCACAGCACACTGTTAAGTGTTTTCAATATCAAGTTAATTTTCATTATTGCAACTTATTCATCACAGGTCAACAGGGGTTTTTATTTTTACAATTTAGGAAGTGTGGGTGGTAACATTGCCATTATACTATTTACTTCGAGTTACCAGAATAAAAAGGAAAAAAATATTGCCATCTGAAGGTTCTCATGCCAGACACCAAATCATCTGCCTGGGGAATTTCCAAATGTCGACTGCATTAACCATCAGTAGTCAAAACTACTCCGCAAGAGCCAGAAATGGAAATCCCACCGGGTGTCCCTCTCACAATCAACTTCTGAGGATACTTCTGTTCTCATCTCTTCCAACTTCAAATCCATGTTTCCCACTTCCAGAAATCTTGACATTCTCTGAACTTTCCATTCTCTTTCTTTCCAAAGTATATTTACTTGGATTTTTTTTCTCTCTGGCTGTTGCCAATAAATGGCTTATGAGAGGGTGAAAGGGATTCCATTTTCATTAATCAGAGTTTGTCTCTTCATTAGTGCTGCCATTTTGACTTAGGCACGACAAGCCACATATCATAATAGGAATAATACAATCTTAATCAGTCAAATATGTATGACATTCTCTCTGCAAACACAACTTTTTCTATTAGGTGACATGCATTTGATACATTGTGTATAGCATATTAGAGCATGCACATCTGTTTAATTCAATATGGACTGTAGACAACATGAGGGTTTTTTTTGTTTTTTGTTTTTCTTCCCATAGTGTCCTTTATCACTGCCAACTTTTTAACCTAAAATGGCTAATTAGTTCTATCATTTTCAAAGGATTTACTGAAGATTAAGCAAATAAAATGTTAGGTGTTCTTATGTTTTTTAAATCATACTTGTTTTATTAGAAACTTTATAATATGACTTATTTTTATTATTATCTCTTTTACTAATTCTGAAGGAGCTAGAGATCAATTTGTAGCCCAGGGAAAACTGTGTTATGAGAAGCCAACTTTCTTGAGGAATTTTTTCTACCCTCACTCTTAATTAATCTTGCTAGATAATAACACCTAACTTCAATTTGCTCGTGGGTGAAGTGAGAAGGTCTTACCAGGAAACCTCTATGGCATTGCCTACAGTGAAAATTGAGTGGTTCAGAAATAGATTACTTCTCAAAGGGCAGAAATTTCCAGATAGAAACATAACACAATTCTGAAACATTGTCAAAGCTTTGCTTTGATTTTGATGCATGGAAATCTTAGAAACAGCCACTGACTTTCTGTGATGTAAACTGAGATGGCATAAGGTATAGTGTCTTATTCAAAACTTGGGGTATGAAGAACAAAGCAGTAAAAGATAACACTTGAACACTCTCTTTTTCATTAGTGTAAGATCCAGGATAAGGTCCCACTTGATTGATAATAGGTATGACTAGAATTACAGGCAGTAGCACTTTGAGTGTTTTATTTCTTTGAAACAGGCTCTCTCTTTGTAGGTCAGACTGACCCAAAATCCACTGGGTAATCCAGGATGACCTCAAAACTGTGGTGATCCTCCAGATTGCATGTGGTAAATTCTGTGGTTTACAGTCGTGAACTACTATGCTGGTTTGGTCTTGCCAGTCTTACTCATTTGCAGACACTAGGATGTTTTTAGTGTTATATCTTAATGCTAATATGACCTCTTGTTGAGTGCATGTCACATGTACACACACACACACACACACACACACACACACACACACATGTGAGTATTTTCCCCTTGATCATGTTAATCTTATCACATGTCTCTTCAGTAAGCATATATTTTGACACAGTGAACATCTGTCAACCACTGTGGATGATAGATAAAAACAGTTGGTCATATGTTGGCACCATGAAATGATATTTAGACTTAGCAGTGATCATGTAATTAATGGATTGTTTTTAGATTATGAAAACAGAGAAAATATTTTATTTTAGATTAGAATTTTCATGGTGTAAGTGTTGCATCTTTCTACATTTTACTACCAGGGAGAATGTATCGTACGATGTAGTCAGTTTTTTGTTGCTGATGTACTTGTACGTATTTGCTTTGGAACTGTGGATCTCAATACGTAGCTCAGGCTGGGATTTGAATTCATGATACTGCGGTTTTAGACTGCAGATTTCAGGTACTTGCCACAGCTGTGAGCTACTCTGTCCCCATCTTCATCTTGCATAGAGATGATACACTGAATACATACATTGACGTCTGTTCAGAATCCAAAATCACTAGCTAACTTTAGAGTTCATCCCAAGCATGGTATGTTCTAGGTGGTCTATACAAATTTATAACACCATTACTGTGGTCATTAAATAATAATTTCCTATCCTAAGTCCCTTAAAACTGACCAGTTCATTTTCCTTTGTCCATTCTCCTAAGATGCACCACATTTACAGTCTCCATTATTTGTTTTATACTATTTGGCATGTAGTTGAACTGACATAACATTTTGACTATAAATATTATTTTTTATCATGTTGTAACATGCACACAAGTTTCCTTCATGTGTTAAAAGCTCACCACATTTTAATGCTAAAAAATTAGTTTGTAATAGGTTTACAACATTGTCTTTATCCACTCATGTGTTGAAGGATATCTTTATTGTCTACAAGATGGTGTGATGATGAGTACAGCTGCCCTGGACAACTGTATTTAGTTCATTGAGTGGGAAAGTATTTGCAACTCTTTTTGATAAATAAAAAAGAATGTGTTTGGTATATCCTACATGAATGTGTTTGTTTTTCCAGGGAGCTTCAAGAATATCTTCTCATGTGTTTAGCACTTTAAATATCCCTGAAAGTCTCATAAGTTTAAGCCTATTAGTTTACTGAAGTAGCAAAATGTAGTTCAGCTTTGAGAAAGCAGGAGGATTATAAGGGCTCTGACATCATCAGTGGGTGTGTCTATTGAAAAATCCATAATCTGGTAGAATATCGGTGGGTGATTGTTTCCCACTTACCATTAGATGGGGCTTTTTCTTGTCCATGTACTTCTAGAACTTTGTTATCCTGTGTCTCCTTAAGCCAAAAAACAAAACAAAACAAAACAAAACAAAACAAAACAAAAAATGAAACAAAACAAAACAAAACAAAAACAAAAAACAAAACAAAACAAAAAAAGGATCCAGGTGACAATGAAAGCAAATCTCCAACCAAAATAAAAATCTTTCATTACTTTAAGTTGCCTTTCTCAGGTATTTTATTATACCCCTAAAAAGATATCTAAGAAGAGTAGCTATGCTCATTTTAGTTGCTACATGCTACTATGGCTAATGCTATCTTCACCAATATTTGGTATTGTTAGTGGTTTTGAATTTTCATCCCACTAATACATGTGTAGAAATAACTCATTGCTATTTTAATTGCAAATTGTGGATACTATTTTAATATATTCATAATGAACATAATTACTGAGCAATTTATATTTGAATTTGTTGGATTGGTGTTTATTTATTGTTTATTGACTCTGAATGTTTTTTATCTTGATCTTTTTATGTGAAAATGAAGTATATTATTATAATTCCACATCCCCTCTTTCCAGTTTCTTGTTGCTTGTATTTGCTTTTCAATTGGTAGTCTTAGAGACTAAAACATGTCATTTTTTCCATTCAGATAAAATCTATACTAATGGTTTACTGTGATCCAAATAATATAGGAAACATAGCATCTATTTTCCTACATATAGTGATTCTCTGTGTGGATGTCTTGGTGTGTGCCTGTCCTTGTTCCCACACATTTCTTCCAATTGCATCAAACTATACCCAGTGTTTCTAATTGCCTCTCTTTTTTTTCTCTGTCTCCTCTCCTCATTTCTCTTCTCCATTCTCAGAATATATAAAACACCATGGGATATGGTTTTATTATGTTTTCCCCTTTAGGAGCATTCATTCATCTGCTTTCATGGTAATCCTCAAGCTCTTCTGTCTATCTAGATTTTTAAAATAAATAAAGAACAAAACATTTGAAATTCTTTTGGGGGGTTGTTTTGTTTTGTTTTGTCGAGACAAGTTTTCACTGTGTAGCCTTAGCCTTTGAAAGTTTGATATATATACGTGTGTGTGTGTGTGTGTGTGTGTGTGTGTGTGTGTGTGTGTGTGTTAAATAATCAACAGGTGTTATACCAGAGATTGATATTAGGTTACTTTCTGTTTTTGTAATAAAATACACTAATTACATGCAATTTATAGAAGGAAAGAGTTGGATTTGTTTTGTGGTTCCAGAGGAAGAGAGAGAGTCCATAATATTAATGGAGACATGATAGCAGGTAGCCAGAGCACAAAGCTAACTGATCACATTTCAATCCAAAGTCTAGAGAAATAACTGAAAATGAAGTCAGGCTATGAATTCTCAAAGACCATTCCTTGTGACATGTTCTTCAAAGAATGTTATGAGTCCTTGTACTTTTATAACTACCCCCCAAATACGACAATAACTGGAGAGCAAGTGTTCAAACACATGAACATATTGCGGCATTTATTGTTGAAACTACTATGAAAGTTTAAGCTAACCCAAAATACTGAACATTTGGGGTTCAAAACATGACTATTGTTTCATGTTTGAAATAATTTACAGCCAACTTAGGATAATGTATAAACACAGCACTGAAAGATAATATTAAAAATAAAACCAATACACACACATAGAGAGAGGAAGGGAGAGAGGGAGGGAGGGAGGGAGGGAGGGAGAGAGAGAAGGAGAGAGAGAGAGAGACAGAGACAGAGAGAGACAGAGAGACAGAGGAAGAGACAGAAAGACAAAGACAGAGAATCATTTAAGCAGCATAAATAGATAATATCTAGAGATATAATATGACCAAGATTCCAGATTTGTTGGGCTGTCTTTTTTTAAGGAGGCAGGGGAAAATATGATTTTACCTTTTCATCTGAGGAGCAGCTCTGGAGACCACATGACTCATTAAGCAGAGTAATAAAAGAAATGCTATAGATTAAATGTATTAAATATGTATGGTTGTATATGTGTGAACACCAGTGAATAAAACAAAGCAAACCAGAGGAACACACATGCTTGGCCAGTGAGGCTTCGATAGACATAAATGTTATAAATAGGAAGGTGAAACAAGGAAGAGAACATAAAATATTTGATACTAAGGAATACAAAGTAGGAAATAGAAAGTCATGCAACCATGTAAAATATGCTTTCAAATAGAATTAAATAGGAAAAGTAAAATATAAATACAGGAAGAAACAGTAATATTCATCAAATCACATGATATCAAAATGATTTAAAATTAAATGTACTTGCCATCTCCCAGAAATAAGATATATGGTTAGTCAAGCAAACAGTGAAATATAAACAAAACAGAATCATCAAGAGCCGAAAACCTTGAAGAGTAACTGCTTAGAGATCCTGAGATACATGCAAGCTAAAAGGATGATTTATTGTCAATTTACAGTAGTGGCTGGTACATTCTTTGTTAAAAGAGAAAGCCATGAAAAAAAAAATTAATTATTTGATATGTATTATTTTTACTAATAATTAAAAGGAATACTAAAAGTTGTTGAGTTCACAAAACAAAGGTAATGGAGAACACAAACACATCTTCTATGGCTTGATTGATGCATTCCAGAAAAACTGCATTCCTGAGATGAACCTTCTTGTAAGAATGAGATTAGTGTCACAAACACTAGTCCGCATTGCAGGGCTTCACTACATTCCCTCCTTCAGCATTGACTCCAAATTGTCTTCAACCATTACTTCAGCTGTATCAGATGGCAAACCTTGTAAAATGATCTATTCTCTCACTCCAAATTGAGTTCTTAAACCCATGCAATCCTCAGCTTCTGGCATTCTATTCATCTTTTTACTACATGTCCCACCCATTAGATGCACAGAGATATGTTACAGCAGTCTTCCCCTCCTGTTCTTCATGTGCTGAAATAAGGAGTGTATCTTTGTCACTTGGTTCCTGGACTCTGGATATTTGAGTACTATGAGCAGCTGCTGTGATAAACCCAGAATAAAAATTTTGGTACATTTTTTTGGGGGGAAAGGATAGAGAATATAAAATTGTGGGAATCAAAGTAGAAAACGTGCCAACAGATTATTAATAGATAATTATGGTATAGATAGATAGATATATAGATAGATAGATAGATAGATAGATAGATAGATAGATAGATAGATAGAGATAGATAGATAGATATATCATATGTGTGTGTGGGGGGGTGTGTTTTAATTCCTAGGAAGGTGTGTTTTCCACAGATGGCAATAGTCACTGTGTTTCAATGCATAAATGTTACCCATAATGGACTCTAAGTCAGAGACCACTTTCTCTTTAGGCCACTCTAATATTATGTGCTTTTATATTTTTTGATTCTCAGAGTATGAAAATGAAGAGGAGATGTTATTGCTCCATGCCCATAATAGCTATTACTTGTGTGGGTACAGGTTTTCTCTCCTGAAGAGTCAGATCTCAGACCAACTGTCTTAAGACAGCTGAAACATTTGATCCTCAGGCACTGAATATCATATAAGACAATGTGGATAATAGGGTTTACTTTAGAAAGAAAAGAGTGTGGGCATGGGACAATGACATTTGCTCTTCATTTTTATGCTATAAAAAGGGAATTGTAGCCATTCTAAGAAGGAAAGGACATGTAGGTATTGAACTGTCCATCTCAAGAATTTGTAATCAATGGAGAGCCCAACCTTAGTTTGTATTGCTGATATTTGGGACGTATAAACAGGAAAGGAATTAACTGGAATATTTCCCACACTGTGCTACTGCATTTGTCAGCCACATACTGACTGTTTTCTGTCATCATATCCATTCATTTTATGTGTTTCTTGTCAGATCTGTAAATGTTGATGCTGAAAGAGTGTTAAGATGAACTGAGGGAGTCATCTTGTCTAGCTGGCTGCTGTTTTGTGGATATTCAAAAGTGACACATGGCAGGCGAGAATTCTGCCACTGAACCACCAATGCTAGCCCATGGACAGGACAGTCTCCACACTTGAGTGGAGAGAGGGATTTGACTTTCTCAAGTACTCTGGTGCCTCACATTTGACTATGTCCCCTGGCGGGGGAGACCTAGGGGCACTCAGAGGAAGGACAGCAGGTCACTGAGAAGAGACTTGATACCCTATGAGCATATACAGGGGGAGGTAATCCCTCTCAGGAACAGTCATAGGGGAGGGGAATAAGTGGAAAATGGGAGGGAGGGGAGAATGGGAGGATACAAGGGATGGGATAACCATAGAGATGTAACAAGAATAAATTAATTAAAAAAAATAATAAAAATTAAAAAAATAAAAAAATAAAAAAATAAAATAAAATAAAATAAAATAAAATTAAAAATAAAAAATAAAAAATAAAAAATAAAACAAAAGTGACACATATTCATCAGGGTTCAGAGTACAATTCCTCATTCTTATGCCCCCAAGTGTACCCCTAGTTTTGAGTCTCATCATCTCTTGTCCACTGCTTGGTTTTATTTTGCCTTATAATTCATCTGTTTGCTATAAAAGTGTCACAGCTGCTACTCATGAAATAAGGTATATTTGTTTTTCTTTGAGCTTTACTCCTTAAACTAAGTGGTTGAAAAAGTGGCATTTCACTTAGGACTATCTTCCTTTGCCAATATCTTTGAAAGATACCATAGAATGAGCTGAAACCTTAGAGTCTCTATTTTCATTATGAAACCTCACATTGAGACAACCTGTCTCCATTAGGAGCTCATCTTTCCACTTTCTACAGGAAGTTAACAGTACTTCTCTGTGATCATAGAGGTTATTTGAGAGTGGCTAGACAATAAACACATTATTGATGGTACCATAATTATGTAGGATATTTTGTTGTGACATTTATAATATGCTGATGTCCTGTCCCAGGGGGAACCTTTCTCATATTACTATTATCTCTCTCTTGGATTTGATGAGTGACACAAAATAATAGCTCCAGATGCATTTTGACTCGGTAAACATCATTATCAACTTACAAATCTTCCAGAGACCAGAATTCAATCGAGTGTAACTTAAAGCTAGATTGGTCTCTGATGCAAACAAACACCCACTTCCAAGACCTCAGGAGTCATGTACTGTGATCTTTCAATCTGACTTCACTTATATTTTCTTTGCATCAATTTTCTCCTTATTCAAACCACTGACAACTCTTTGATGGCATACACTGATAAACAATATGTACAATATGCTTGCCTCGGTGCTTAAATGTACTTCCAAGTATTTTGCTGTGCCAGCCTTCACTCAAAACATGCATATGAGCCTTTTATTTCACCAAGAAAAACAGTCAGAGAAGTGCTGTTATTCAATGTGCGAGATGTGGCCTCCAAACCAGAGAATACATATTGCACATTATGTGTTCTAACTAGACATTAAGATAAAAAATTTCTATTTGTATTATCCATTTTTAACACTCAAAGAAATGTGTCTGAATGGGTTGGATGACGGCCCTCAAAATCCATGAATGTAGCTAGGTTCTTTTCCACACAGCAATGAAGAATAAATCCTGCAACATTTTTATGAAGAATTTTGCACCACATCTGTCCACTGATGTGGCACAGTTAACCAGATATGGGTGATTATGCTTCTACAATCCTCCATCTTCTGCACCTTGTCTCCCACAAGATTGGTTTTGTTAGTTTAATGGATCAATATTTCCGGGAGATGGAAAGAAAGTGTCACTAAGCTCTGAGTAAGCTCAGCCTTGAAGAAAACTGAAAAAACAAAACAGAGGAGATTCTCCCATTCCACACCCTTGTGAGTCATGATCGACCTAATTGACTCTCCATCTTAATCAGTAGAGGAAAATACGAGTATTCCCATCATACACCATTTACCATAGATCTCACTGGTCTTCCCTTCCCAGTAAAACAGCTATAAGGAGAATGACCATCTGTGTCTACTCTTGTAATCTGCAGGGCTCTTGAGAATGTTGCCTCTTTCTTAGGAGTCACAGCACTGAGTTATGTAGAGATAGTGACCATGAACCTTGAATAATTTTTGTATTGTCAAAAATGATAATGTGCACTATCTCTCCAGAGAATTATGACATATTTTACTATTTTATTTAATGTGTACGTGTTCTGCCTGTATACGTGTATTCATAGCACGAGTATATTTTTAGCAGATGATAGAAGATGGTTTTATAGCCCCTTGAACTGCAGTTGAACCTGATTGTGAGGCATCATATAGATGGTAGGAATGGAATCTTAGTCCTCTAGTAAAGCAGAAAGTGGTTTTCACCACTTTGCCATCCAGCCCTATGATGGTATATTTTACTTCCTATTGTACTCTGGAACAGAGTAATTCTATAGGTTTGCATTTGACCATCTCCAAAATGATACCTTTCAATTCACACTCATTCTGTACTTAATAGAATATCTAAGTTTGGTCTAGAATTGCTATTTAAGGAATATAATCAGGGTTTAAATACAGCCCAAGTTGGGAATCACCTTCTTCACTAGAGATTTTGTTGTGTGACATTTCTATTCCTCTATGTGAAGTTTAACCCATGGTTGGTTCATCACTGTGAACAGCATTCAATTACTGAAGTGCTTTCAGAGAACAAGAAGTTATTTTTGACATAATATCAATAGTCTAGACAAATAGTCTTTCTAAATCCAGGGACAATTAAATTGATTTAAATTTGATAAATGTTATTTTGTGGAAAATAGTAAAAGCTCCAATCATCTTCTGTGATTCTCCTGATTTATTTTCAGATCTGTAATCCAAAATAGTACTAAGAACCAGATTGTCTCTGGCACATCAGATTGACTTTACAATCCTTTTCTTAGTTTATTTAAAATATTTTTGTCCAGTAAGATAGTTTAGTAGGTTAAAAACCTGTCTAGCATAAAGACTATATTTCCATTCCCAACACACACAAAAGTTTCAGGCAGGTATGATCTATTCACACTAGCTGATATTGGAAGCTCTTGGGTCAGCAATAATCCTTGCTTCAATATGTCAGGTGGAGTCAAGTAAGTCTCCTGATGCCAACCTCTAATTTCCACATGCAATCATATATACACATGTAAACATACACATGTAAAAATACACACATGTAAACACCACACATAACTACATACTCAGAAACTCTTTTCATCTCTCACTTCAGTTTAAAATATTTCATCGCTTAAAAAAAATCAAAGTAGCTTTGTCATCCAAACTCTCTCTTCAAATCCCCCATCTCTGAGAAATCACTGGCATATTTTCTATTTCTGTGGATTTCTCTTCCTTAGACACTACCTATGAAATCATACACATAGTTTTTTTTTGTACTAGATATTTTCTTATCAAATATTTATAAGATTTGGTCATATAACTGTTTATATATGTGAATTATTCCTTTCTATTGCTTGTAATCTTTAATTATATAAACTATGTTTTGTTATCTGTTTATGATGATGCATATTTTACAGTTATTCTTTTTAGTGTCATTCATATGGCTGCATACTAATAGGCTTTGCATGGTAGGTAAAATTCCAAAGGAAGTGGTCCTCCAATTCCCATTTTATCAAATCTTGTAATAAAGAAGTGAATGGTAGTTAATATGTAGGGCCCAGTGAGCTCATTGTTGGCAGATAGGACATACCTACCATAGCATATGATGTATCATGGCCTCATTATCAAAGTGATAATGGAGGCTATTTAGACTGTGGGTCAATATTCTCCAAATGTCTGATGTTCTTTCTTTTTAAAATAAATTTAAATTATTGTTTTATCTATATATGGATTTTGTTTTTTGTGTATATCTGAGTACCACATATATTCCTGGTACCAGAGTAGGTCAGAAGATGACATGAAATCCACATTAGTGCTATAGATGTGTGTTGTCATGTGGGTATTGGAAATTGAACCAGAGTCCTAGGAAGAAGCAAGCAGTGATAGTAACCATTGGACCACATCTCCACCTGATGATATCTCTATTTACTAGTGTAAAATTGTTAAAGAAAACAGTTGCCAGTTGCCGTAGAGAAGCATGGCACTGATTTCCCCCCTTTATCTTCCATTCCACTACAGTCATCCCCCATGATCACTGCCATTTCTAAACTCTGAGCATTAGAGTCATCAGCTCATTTTGTATGCTTAATCTTTATGTTTTTTATTTCTGCGTATTCTCTCAAACCCATGGTCTTTCTTTAACATTTTTATCTTGTAAAGGAGCGTATGCAGGAGGCAGTGCCTATTTCTGTTTACTCAGCTTTCATTTGCGTCTCAGACTGCAGTGAATCATTCCTCTCAGAGAATTATGGGGGGAAAACCCAAATGCTCCCTCATCTCTACTGTACTTTTTTTGGCTATAAGCATATTTCTAACCCTGGAATTACAATGGTCAGTTGCTTGCCTTAACCTAATCCTCGTCCTGGTTGTCTCATGTTTGTCAGCAGGCTCAGCCCAGCTGACAGCCCAGCTTCTAACAGTTTGCTCAGACCTACAGAGAATCCTACTGCTTGAATTAACCGTGACCCACACATTTCTCAGGAGCACACTCTAGAGAGCACTCTGGCAATCCCCAGGGAAATTCAGTAAAACCACTTGATGGATCATGTTTCTTAATATTTAGATCTGTGGTTCTCAACCTTCCTAATTTTTGTGACCCTTTAATATATTTTCTCATGCTATGGCAACCCCTAAGCTTAAATTTATTTTGTTGCTATTTCATAACTGTAATTTTGATACTGTTACGAACCATAATGTAAATATCTTTGTTTTCCAATGGGTTTAAATGACCTGTGACTTACAGGCTGAGAGCTGCAGATTTAGACATCTCTAGATTCTTTGTCCATTTAAACCATTCTAGAATTCCTGCTGCAGCAATTCAAAAATTTCAACTGTTTATCATGGTCTACCACTTTTACAGGCTTCCTGGGGCAATCTTAGCCAACAAATTGTCCTAAGGTCTCAAGTCCTTGCCTGTTAAGTGAGTGTTCTTGCATCAGTGAACTCTCCCGTTTTAACTGATGTCTTGCTCTCTGTTCAGATATTGCAACACTCCCAGAGGCTATCAACTAACTATGTCCTCATGGCTGAATGACAAGTGCTCTCTGTCTCAAACGGCCATGCCATCTTCACACTTCCATGGCTGACCTGCAATAGCTGTCCATTTCCCCCAGGATCATGCAGTGAGCTGGCTTCTGATCTTCAGCAGTGTAACAGGAGAAGCACAAGAGTTAAACTATAGAATAATTGTAGTAGATGCTGTAACCACAGCAAACAGATGGAATTGGAGTGGTGTGAAAAGTTTAATGCAAAATGGTTAGGTTGTGCAAATGATTGGCAGGTCAGGTACAGTGAAGGCTGATGTGACCTGCTAAGTCCTTAGAGCATAAATACATAGTGTTTCTGTCCATTTTTAGGGACTGAAGCAAAACCAGGCTGTTCCTTTTTCTGAGCCTAAGAAAGTATTTGTTAAAAGAGAAATTTGCAGATTTATATTAGACCTGGTTGATAGGACAAGATGAAGGGAAATATGGGCTTTGTCCCCAGAGCTGTGAGACAGCTAAGGAAAAACAAAAGCCAAGTCCAAATGGATCAAAGACCTCAACATAAAATCAGAAACATTAACATGAGTACCAGCATTGAATTCATTGGCACAGGAGACAACTTTCTGAACAAAACACCAATAGTTCAAGCTCTAAGATCAACAATTAATAAATGGGACTTCATGAAACCGAAAGGCTGCTTGCTGTAAGGCAAAGAACACTGTCAACAGAACAAAATGGCAGCCTACAGATTGAGAAGAGATCTTCACCACCCCTACTTTGACAAAAGGCTAATATCCAAAATATATAAAGAACTCAAGAAAATAAATGACAGCAAACTGAGTAATCCAATTTTTTAAATGGGGTACAAAAGATAAGTGACCAATATAATGATTTAAAAAAAAGGTCAAACATGATTGAGGAGAGAATCTAGTTGTAACTTGGAAATATGGCCAAGTAGATTATTCATTCCTTTTTTTTTTTTTTTTTTTTTTTACACATGTTACTTCTGAGGAGAGAATTTTCATGGAGCAAAGACAAGATCTGCTTATATAATTTTTTGAGAGAGTGTAATTTCATCTATATGAGATATTCAAAAGAGTCTTTGTATTCCTCCTTACTTCATTCATTTTATTCTTCCTTCCCTTTTTCCTCTTTTCTTCCTTCTTTCCCTCCCTCCCACACTCTTCTTCTCCCTCCTTTCTTCTTTTCCTCCTTCCTTCACTCTTCTTATTTGTCCCACATTCCTTCCTTTACTCGTGATCTATTTAACTGTTCAACAAATAATTCAGTCTGTCCTTACTATGATTTGGGTATGCATAGTCTGGGTTTATATCTGGTGACACTGTTGAAAGGAGATTGGATGATGTAGGTGCATCTTCATTAATGGATTTATCTGATTATGAATATAAGTTACTTTCTGGGTCCATTTAGCTCAAATGTCTTTCCGCTTGCCTATTTGGCATACTTTTTGTATTGGTCATCTGCTGCATGGCATTCCTTCTATGAAAAGAGTGACCTACCTTTCTAATGGCTATAGAATCAGTAACCTTGTGAGAAAGATGTGATACCAAACTAGTCATGAATAACAGATAGCTTAGCAAGCTCAAGGGCAGCAGCAACCAGCTGAGATGAGATGAGCAATACATTGACCGATCTGTGGTTCCTCACTTAGCCAAAAAGAGCTTGGGGAAAAAAGAGAAAAGTGTAGTGTTCCAAACTATGAAAAGTGTGTTGCTGCTTTTTATCTTTTCTCATTCTACTGCCCTGATATGTGTTTATGTGCTGGGCTGTAGTCTTAGTGCAAAATATTTGTTGACTTAACAAAGTTTTCTAAGAAGCTGTTTCCTCACTACTCTGCTGGTGTTTTCCTATCCATCATTAATGGAGTCACCAGGAGGCTTACTAGGAATATACTCCTTATCACAACCTGCACAATACCCCATCTTTGCAGGCAGTGCATTGCCAAATTTTAACCATGTAGGATTATTGACTGCCATCAGTTAGTTAAGCATATAGAATACATTGTTTGAATTTAAAAAGCAACAGGCTCCTTTCAATGTGTGGATATCATGTTGATTGAACAAGCTTGTAGTTAAAAGGAAATATACAATAGCCAAGGGCAATGTTCCATATTCCACAACTGACAATTAGGATACTGATTTAGCATCATCTGCTGGAAATCTGAAGATGTACCTCATGATTCTATTATACTGAGCAACAGTTGCACCGTAATAGGACATTACGTAAGATTAGCATATTAAGAATTATAAATAAGATGTTTTTGATTTTCAAGTATTTGATACTCATTGATCCCAACATTTTTCCTTTGAAGTTGATTACTTTACTACTGTTCCTGAGTTTTCTACACACAAAATCATAAGAACTACAAACAATGATGTACCGAATCTTCTTTTATGATACTTAATTATGTTTTCTTACCTCATTGTATTGGTTTAGGTCCTCAAAGAAAATGTTAAATAATAGTGTGTTAGGATTCTTTCACCTAACTTTTATAATAACCACAGCTTTAACATTTTGCTTTTGGCTTCAGGTTGCTGGCAGTACTTTGTAAATAGATATTGCATATAATATGTTTCTGACATTCATGCTACTTACATAACACATAGGTTTTTTTTCAATGCAAGGTGGGTTATGCATATTTACATGGTTTCTTTCTTATGATAAATTGACATCTTTCTACACAGCCAGTAATGAATTGATAACATGTCATTATGAGTTTTTCACAACTAAAAGTATGAATAAAATTATGCTACCATCCCACTGTTATTTTATCCTTTAAAATATTCAATACATGTTTATCGTAAATATTTTTATAAGAATTGAAAATTCTAAGAACAAAACATATTGTCTCTACTATGTAGATTCTGCTCTAAACAAGATTAAAATTGTAAGAAAGGTAAAACTGTAGTGTGACACTAAGACTGTTGATAAGATTAGCTGATGAAACTGAGGCAACAAATGCAGTCTGTAAAAATATATTAGAAATAATACCTAAAAATTACTTGAGGAAAAATAAAATTAAATGGAACCAAATGCAGATTGCTAGGGAAGTGAGGTGCATTTCACACATGTTTTTAAAAATGTAGGTCACTGACTAAAGCAGCCACTGTGAGAAGGATGTATAGACTAACAGATTTAAGAAAAGAGCAGGAACTCATTCTGGGCACTCAAGCACTGACATGACTGAAAAAAACATGTGTCCATGGTTCAGAGTGTTACTTGATTTGAAAAGCAGTAAATGAAAAAAAAAAAAAAGAAAGAAAGAAAGAAACAAAGAAAGAAACAAAGAAAGAAAAGCAGTAAATGATTGTAACAGTTTTTAAAATATATTTTATTAAATTATTCACATTACATCTCAATTGTTATCCCATCCCTTGAATCCTCCCATTCCTCCCTCCCTCCCATTATCCCCTTACTCCTCTCCCCTATGACTGTGACTGAGGGGGACCTCCTCCCCCTGTATATGCTCATAGGGTATCAAGTCTCTTCTTGGTAGCCTGCTATCCTTCCTCTGAGTGCCACCAGACCTCCCCTTCCAGGGAACGTGGTCAAATATGGGGCACCAGAGTGCGTGTGAAAGTCAGACCCCACTCTCCACTCAACTGTGAAGAATGTCCTGTCCATTGGCTAGATGTGGATAGGGGTTCAAAGTTTACTGCACATATGGTCCTTGGCTGGTGCCATAGTTTGAGCAGGAGGATACAGTAAATATATGATCTGGAAAACAAGAGATATGTTATAGTATAGAAGGAATCAATCCAAACACAGCACAGTTTGCCTAGTCTAAAATGTTCTGTTGTTCTGGGCATATCCATATGAAATTGAAGCACTTTAGATTATGTCTCTGAGCTATTAAAACACAACTAAGTTGTATTTAGTTGTAGGTGTCTATTCATGTGTATCAATAATGAAGCTAGTATGCCAATAAGAATGACTTCTGTAATAATTATTCTCTAATACTATTAGAAAAAGTAAAATGATTTAGCCTCAGAATTCTCTGCATTGTAATAAATCCAGATGATTCCATAGTTTTGTCTCCATGGATACATAATTTAGCAAACCATCCATGCAGAAATAGTGCAAACCTGCCATTTTGCTATTTCTATGGAGTGTGTATGGTAACTCTCACAGACAGGAAATGTTATTGTGACTAGACCATACCACACAATACTATTGCAATGCCAAATTTCTCCAATGCCCTCCCATTATTTGCAGGCTTATTAAATCTTCTATGGCAGTTATCAATTCCACTGTCACTTAGCACTTACTTGAGGTCACCCCTCTATCTGAGCCACTGTGTTGGAAAACACAATGCATATAGGTTCATTATTAAAGAATCCTGGGAACTCACAGGCAAAGATGGCAGTACACTTTAAGACAAGAGTGTTGGATTCCAAAAAAAAGGTTCACCAGAAAGTGCCTGTATTTTGAGTGACTCCCACATTTCAGTATAAATAGAAGATGACACAGAAACACAGTACTATGTGTTTCTGGAAAGTACAGAGCTTAGATCACACTTCATTTTCTCATTGATGGGCACAACTGAATCATCTTCCTGTTCATTTCAATACAATTCTTGAGTCCTTTCACTTTGCTGCCAATGTGCATAATCATCAATGTAAGTAATGACAGTAAACATAAAATATTTTATCATTAAATAATTATTTCTACTATAGGAATAGTTACTTACTTTTAAATAACAATTATAACCATTGAAAAAATAGAATGGGCCTGGCGTGTTGGTGCACTCCTGTAATCATAGCATTAGAGAGGCTGAGGCAGGTGGATCACTACAAACTTGAGGCCATCCTGGTCTACAAAGAGAGTCCAAGACAGCCAAGGCTACACAGAGAAACCCTGTCTTGAAAAAACAAAAACTAAAAATGAAAAACAAAACAATACAACAATAACAACAAAACAGAAAGACTCTTAAAATCTTTCTTAAAACCTTGAACATTTATCTTAGTATTGCCACAATAAAATGCAACATAACTATTTATCTTGTAAGATAAACAGCCCCTGACATTAGCTGTTTATGATAACAAATCCAAGCTTCCACTTTCTTTTACAATCATGCATTTTTAAAAACCCATTCTTATTTTGACAAGAAGTAATAAACACTCTTGATCACAGCCTGATTTGTGCCTTAAATGCATTAGAAAATTAATTTCATAAAGAAGGAAAATGATTCAGCTTCAATAAATGTCCACTATATTTGGGAACTCTGAGTTATTGAAAACACAGTCCACATTGAATCTTGAAAGCCTGCAACAAATTATTTGTTACTGTAGTGTGCTTTATTGAATTACTGTGTTTAAGAAGGAGAGTGTATAAATATGAAGATTTTCCATTAAGTAACATATATACATGCAAAATATGCCCTCTTCAATGTGGTACATCCCCTGATATCAAAAACATAAAAAAAACAATAACAGTACCCAGAACATCAAGTAAACAAATAACCTCCAAGATGGGATATAGATCTAAACAACAGCAACAAAAAAAATTTCAAAAGAGAAAAAAATGGCTGCAAAGCACTTAAAGATATGTTTCACATCATTATTCATCATGGACATACAAATCAAAACTACGCTGAGCTACTTTTCAGATGTCATCTTACACCAGTCAAAATGTCCAGGGTTAATAAAACAAATAACAACTCATGCAGGCAAGCATGTGATGAAGTTGGGCAACATTCTTTCATTGCGGTGGGATTGCAAATTGAACACCTGCTATGTCAGAAATATGAGAGGCAATCAATATCAATATCAAGCTTTACCAGGAAATTGGTTATTCTCAACAAACCACCAGTAAGTGCTTATTGCTGAAGACATTACCTACACAATTCATTGAATATAGGGGACTATATGGTACCTACATAGAGGCTTCACCCTCATGAGCTCATGGTGGCGGGAGGTACTCTGGATGTTACCAAAGAACATTGATGAAAAAATACAAAATAACATACTTGCAAACCGAATCCAAGAACACATCAAAAATATCACTCACCATGACCACAAGGCCTTGATGCAAGACATGCAGGGGTGGTTCAATATACAGAAATCCATCAACATAATCCATCATATAAGTAAACTGAAAGAAAAAACCACATGATATCTCCGTAGATGCTGAAAAGGCATTGAACAAAGCCCAATACCCATTAATGTTAAAGTCTTGGAGAGAGCAGGGATGCAATGTACATACCTAAACATAGTAAAAGCAATATATAGCAAGCCTGCAGCCAACATCAAACTAAACAGAGAGAAGCTTTTTTGTTGTTGTTGTTGTTTTAACATTACAGGGTTTACATGCATTTTTGCCTCCCATTTCTGCACATCTATGGGCTTCTTATATATATGAATCTGTGTCTGTTTGTGTTTCTTTTGCTTTTCTTTGGCTATTTTTTGTTTGTTTTACTCCATTCCAGTTCTCTTTTTTATATTGTTTTTTTATCTTAATACTCTTTTCCATGTCTGGTTTTATTTTTTTCTAACAAGAGATAGAAAGATTGTGAATTAGGATGGGCGGAGAGTTGGGGATAAGCTCAGAAAAATTGGGGGAGGGAAAACCATATTTCAATACATTATATGAAAAGAGTCTACGTTCAGTAAAGGAAAACAGTGGAAAAAGCATGTTCCCCATATACTAGCATACAGGTGAAACATGGGCACTAGTACAGACATTATCACTTTCATTTAATATGTTGGAATTAAAGTGGCACCCAAGTATATCTGTGAGGTAAATGAGAAGTGCTCTAAACTGGACAACTCTCAGACATATCAGGGTAAACTATGTTTTTATGCATATCCATATACATTTGTTGATATATTGTGTATATATATATGTGAAATATATATATATATATATATATATATATATATATAGAGAGAGAGAGAGAGAGAGAAATAGTGTATATATTCATTCTCTTCCATAAGGTCTCCTAATGGCACAAACAACTCTTAAGAGCAGGTTCCATGGCAAGCAGTAGATAACCAATAATAAACAAACTCAATGGTATCATGGAGGATCTTTGTCTCATAATATTTTCATGTATATTATATATACATATATGTATATATCATCTATGTGTTACACATGATATAACTATACATACATACATAATACACAATATGTCGTAAATGTATATATTGTTGTATGCTGTATAACACATAGATGATATATATACATATATAAATCTGTAATATATATATTTATAGGTGTATATATATGTAATATATATGTGGGTGTGTTTTATCTAAAAGGAAGTGGGATGGATGGAGAAGGAAAAGAAAAGAGGAAGAGGAAGAACTGTGGAAGGAAGCAGAGGAAAGGAAGGATAGGATGGTGAAATGGAGATCAGAGAAATATCTGTAGCAAAATTCACCAAATTATTTTTAAAAATAAAAGTTATAACAATCCAAGATTTCCAAAGCTTATGAATATCCATGGTTTCATGTAACTCTCCATCATGCATTCTAGCTAAGCCTCATGGACATGTCTGTAATCCAGTTTCTCGGGTTAAAAATAACTTTGGATATAAACTACAAAGCAATTTCTAGACAGTTTAATTAAAGCCATATTCTATTTTGAATTTAATAAATGAAAAACACTGTAAGTATAGCTCAAAAACAAAATGCTTATCTATAATCTTCAAGGTGTTGAATTCAATTTCCAGTAAAAAATGTAAAAAAATATCTTGAGAAGTTATAGTATATTTTCAAAAACGGACTACTCACATTTATACAATCCACTGATCTGACTCAAAATTTCACTTGTATATGATCAATGTATGCCGTGTTAGAGTGCATCAATCTGATTCTCTATAGTCTTCTCACAGGCATTAGTAGGTCATGTATGCATTAATTTCTGTATCACCAGAATCAAAGTGTGCATCCTTTTTTTGATCTGATTATTTAATGTGTTTCATGTGTTCTATGCATCACCTGCTACCTCTCTATCTTTTCTCTGTGTTTTGTACCTCTGTTCTCTAAGGTTATCTTTATGAAACATCCTATTATGCTGAATCAATATAACTGATGGAGAAATAATAAAAAATGCTGCTGTATAAGATATCTACTAATATGTTCGGGCTTACTCCTGTCCATTCTACCAGTCAATAACTGTAAAATCAGCGTCTACTGTACAGTTCCACTATATTTTTCTAAAACCCTAAAGGAATCATTATTTTTGTTTTTCTTTGACTTTCAAAACCTCAAGCTTCCTTGAGGCCAGTTTTCTACCTCACTTAGTTTTTTAGCCTCAATACCAAGTATAAGCTTCCTGGATGCCAGTGTTGTGTGTTTCACTCAATTTTCTAGCCTCAATGCCAAATACTTAGAATAAAGTAAGCCTTAAAATGTGTTCTTCCATGAGAGCAGACGGTACTCAGATATAAATAAAAGTGATGGCGAGAAAAATGTAAAGTGATGCTGTACACACTGTGCTCACACTGAACAATAATTAGTGTATCCTCTCCTTATCTCTATAAGACCCACTCTGTTCCTCAGAGCATACTATGCACTCAAGAACCTAAGAGCTTTAATTGAGGTTCAGGAGTAGAAATACACACCTTTGTGGCCTGAATTACCCAACCATTGCACAGAAAGGCAGTGCATAGGACTGTGTCCGATGTTTTGAATCATCTTAGTTTAAATAACCATAAATCACAACATTAATTCAAACAAGAGAGTTAGAAGGTTGAAACAAATCACAGAATGAGCTAGAATACATATTCTATAAATGTTATTTCAGGTTTTATATTTCTCATCATCTTTCTACCTATTTTCACAATCCCATACAGGGAATATTTGCTATAATCATTTCTAGAAATCAAGCCTTCCTCAAAGTGACCCAGAGTCTATCTCTTTACATTTTAAGTGACAGATAGAGGTCCACCCAAACCATGGTTCTTTTACCTAGCAGTTCCTCGAAGACTAAAATGCTACACAGAACACATTTACTATTGCTTCTAACTTGAGCTTCTATGCCTAGCACTCTTTACCATCCATTATTTCATTTCTTGTATTATGGAGGGAGATCTAGGGGACTGTGTGCTTCTGAGGAGAAGCCTCAACCATCTTAAGGACAACAGTATATTGTCCAGGGCTATGAGAGTTAAAGGGTTAACAGAGAAATTTAGCACATTGTTAAACAATAGCTTTTCAGGGTTGGTCTACAGAGTGACCACTGCTGAGTGCATTTACCACATGTCTATTTGTTGGCCTTGGGCCTCAAAAAGGTCCTTATTTGAGAAATGGTAGTGATTACAGTCATTACTGCACATGGGTTTCTGGCAAACTAAGTGGGAGCTTATTAGTGAAGTACTGGAATGACGCTCATCCATAGTACGAACTCATAAAAATGAAACCACCATTATTGTCGCTATTAGGGGATGATCAGAGGCTCTTCAGAGTAAATGTTTGATCTCCTTTCAGAGGAGTTGTGCTAGGCTTCTGTCTATGAGCATAGCAGAGTAGCATTAATAGTGTGTCAGGGATTGGTTCTCTCAAGTGGGATGGGTCTCAAGTGGGTCTAGCTTGTGGTTGGCCATTCCCTCAATCTTTGCTCCATCTTTGTTGCTGTACATTTGTAGGCAAGACAAAATTTGGGTCTAAGTTTTTGTGGATATGTTGGTGTCCTTACCCCTCCACTGGAAGTCCTGCCTGGCTATAGGAGATGGCCACTTCAGTTTCATATCTTTCACTGTTAGGAGTCTCAGCTAGTGTGACCCCCTTAAATTTTCTGGGTCCTCTCCTTTGTAGGTTTCTGGCAAATCCCAGGGATGCCACAACCTCTGATTTCCTTTCTCTTACCTGGCACTGTCTCCCATATTCTCCCCACTCTTAAGCTGCACTTCTGCTCACCTCCCATTCCCTCTCCTACCTAGCTCCCTTCCTTCCTTCACCTACATGACTTTTTCATTTTCCTTTTTAAGTAAGATTCATACATCCTCCTTTTGACTCTCTTTGTAACTTAGTTTCTTTGGGTTTGTGGATTGTAGCAAGGTTACTCAGTATTTTATGGACAATATGCACTTATAAGTGAATACATACCATGCATGTCTTTTGGGGTGGGGTTACCTCACTCAGGGTGATATTTTTCTAGTTCCATCAATTTTTCAGCAAGTTTCAAAATGTCCTTATTTTTCATAGCTGTGTAATATTCCATTGTGTAAATGTATCACATTTTCATTATCTGATCTTTGGTTTGGGGTTAACTAGGTTGTTTCCAGTTTCTAGCTATTACAAAGCTGTTATGAACATAGTTGAGCAAGTATCCTTGTGGAATTATAAAGCATCTTTTGGGTTTATGTGCAGAAGTGATATAGCTGGGTTTTGAGGTAGAACTATTCCCAATTTTCTGAGACAGTGCCAGATTGATTTTCAAAGTAGTACAAGTTTCCTCTCCCACAAGCAACAGAGCATGTTCTCCTTTCTCCACATCCTCACTAGCCTGTGCTGTCACTTGAGTTTTTGATCTTAGTCATTCTGACAGGTGTAAGATAGAACCTCAGAGTAACTTTGGCTTGCATTTCCCTTGAGACTAAGTATGTTTGGAATATCTTTAAGTATTTTTCATCCATTAGAGATACTACTGTTAAGAAATCACTATGTAGCTCTGTACCTCATTTTTTAATTGGAATATTTGGTTTGTTGTTTAATTTCTTGAGTTCTTTAAATATTTTGTATATTATCCCTTTAATGGATGTAGGGTTGGTGAAGAACTTTTCCCATTCTGTTGGATGACCTTTTGTGCTGTTGACAGTGCCCTCTGCCTTGAAGAAGCTTTTTAGTTTCATGAGGTTCCATTTATTAATTGTTGATCTTAGTGCCTGGGCTCTTGGTGTTCTGTTTAGGAAGTTTTATTTTATGCTAATGAGTTTGAGTATCTTCCCCACTTTTTCTTCTCTTAGATTAACAGTCTCTGTTTTTGTGTTGAGGTCTTTGATCTACTTGGAATTGAGTTTTATGCAGAACAATAAATATAGATTTAGTCCCATTTTTCTACATGCAAACATCCAGTTAGAACAGGACCATTTGTTGAACATGCTTTTTTCTATTGTATGGTTTTAGCTTCTTTATTAAGAATCAAGTGTCCATAGGTGTGTAGGTTTATTTCTGGGTCTTCCATTCAATTCTATTGATCATTGTCTGTTTCTATGAAAATATCATGTGATTTTTTATCAATATTGGTCTGTATAACAGCTAGAAACTCAGGATTTTAATACCTCCAGAAGTTCTTTCATTGTACTGGACTGTTTTAGATATTGTGTATGTTTTGTTTTCCATATAATGTTGAGAATTACTCTTTCATGGTCCATAAGAATTGTTTTGGAATTTTGATGGGAATTTCATTGAATCTGTAGATTGCTTTGGGTGAGATGGCCATTTTTACTTGTTAATCCTACCAATCCAAAAGCATGAGATATCTTTCCATCCTCTTATAGCTTCTTCAATTTCTTTCTTCAGAGACTTGAGGTTTATTTTTCATACAAGTCTTTCACTTGCTTGGTTAGAGTTACGCCAAGATACTTATGTTTTTGTAGCTACTGTAAAGGTTTTGTTTTCCTAAATTCTTTCTCAACCCATTTGTATTTTGTATACAGGAGGCCTTGTAATTTTTTTTTATTTTGAGTTGATTTTTTATCCAGTCACTTTGCTGAAGTTGTTCATCAGCCATAGGAGTTACTTGGTAGAATTTTTGGGTTCACTTATTTATACTATCATCTGCAAATGATACATCTTTTCTAAGAATGCATTCTCAGTTCCAATATGTAATATATGGGTCCATAACTTTGCATAAAAAAACAGAAACATTTTCATGCTCAAATGAGCAACAGATTCTAAGATTCAGTGTCACACAACATAAGGAAGAGAACACCATATTCTAAAGGGGAAAATGAAAAAGAGAAATTTTTAAAAGCTAAATTTAACATAATAAACAAGGGCCACAACCCATGGAAGATTATGTGTACATGTTTTCAATAACTTCTGGTGTTGGAGAGATTGCTCAGTGGTTATGAGCACTTGCTCATCTTACAAAAGGCCTGGATTCAGTTCCCAGAATTCACATCAAGGCTCTCTAATTTCAGCTCCAAAAATTCTGAGACTTTCTTTTGGCTTGCACATATACTGCATTCATATGGTGCATAACACAAATGCAGGCAAAACACTGAAACATATCAAATAAATAATATTATTTGAAAAATGACTATTTCAAGGGATCTATTACTCTTCCTCTATCGATGGTGTATGTATGAATGTTTCTAAAAGCATTTTACAAATTCTTTAATGTCTATTGAAAGTCATATGTTTAAATTGTATTTTCTTCTTAGGTGAAACTCATGGAGTATATTTTCGTGCACATCTCAATGGAAAATATCATGATAAAGTTCAGATGGGATTTCACCAAACATATTAATAATAATGAAAAGGGAATGTAAAAAGAATAGTAAGTGTACACATCTATCCTCAAACAAACATGTAGCAAATCCACAATAGCACAGACTTGACTCTTTGACATGAGATTTTCTTTTTTGTTTTTTGAAAAGATATGAACAATATATAGCAACACAGAATTTATTAGCAGAGTATATCAATACAAGTGGAGCTACAAGTTGGTACAAATATTTCATTTTCATGTTTCCAGTTGCTTGTATTTCTTTCTTTCTTTCTTTCTTTCTTTCTTTCTTTCTTTCTTTCTTTGTATTTTTTTATTAATTTATTCTTGTTACATTTCAATGGTTATCCCATCCCTTGTATCCTCCCATTCTCCCCTCCCTCCCATTTTCCCCTTATTCCCCTCCCCTATGACTGTTCCTGAGGGGGATTACCTCCCCCTGTATATGCTCATAGGGTGAGTGGAGAGTGGGATATGACTTTCTCACGTACTCTGGTGCCTCACATTTGACATGAGATTTTCTTGTCAACTGAAAACATGTGTGAAGTACAGGAAGTGCCCCAAGCCTACCCCACTTGCTCTGATTGGGTTTTGTGACTTCCCTTAAGAATTACCTACTGTTATATAAGTCTGTTGGCTCTGTTTCTTAACAATTAAACTTTATTATATAACCCAACTACCTCACACAAGAGGGAAAAAAGGTTAAAGGGAAAAAAAGAGTGAACCAGTATCCATTTCACGGAATGGGTCCCTATGTGTCTCTGGCCTGCGCACTGGTCCAGCCTGTTCCCCGATCCGCTTCTGGATCCACGTGCGCTCAAGCTTGGTCTGAACCTATTGCTCCTCTTGTCCTCTCTGCCTGCCTGTCTCTCAAGTGCAAGGGCCGATCTCCTCCTCCTAGGTGGAGTGCCTGGGCCACTTCCTGAATTCCAGGCCCAGGATGGCTCCACCCACTCTATTTCAAGGTTAATCTCAGGGAGTATCCGTGGTGTGTCCAAGGGCAAAGCCTGCCAAGACTATTTTCACCTGTGACAAAGCTTACAATCCCTCCCACATAAGTCTGTATAGGCATTTTATAGACTAGAAGCTTTGACATTGTTCTTATGATTCTCCTGCCTCCATTTTCCTAGTACTTTTACTTTGTTTCTTGGAAAGTCACATTGAGACTACTCACTTCTGAAGCTTTGCTTCAGAAACTGCTGAGGTAAAATCATCTCATCCAGGTATGATATGGCCATGGTCATTGTCAGGTAGGCATTGTGATGACTTATGAAGAAATTTGGAACACACCATGGAAAGAAGCAGAAAACTTAATTGAAACTCAGACCTGTGGTCTTGGTAAACATGGCAATAATTCGGTGGTATATAGACCCATGATCATGGTAAATATGGAATCCTTCCTCGAAGTAAAGGGTCCTAGTATCCTCACCTGAGATGCACCCATCAATTCTTCTGGCCTGGACTACAAATTCTAAAGACTTTAGGATTGTTCTAGGAGGTGGAAAATTGTCCACGAATTGAGACTTTACAGTGATGTTGCTAAGAGACGAGCTTCCATATAGGAAGAGAAAAATTCCATGTAGTATAACTATAAGGGACCCCAAGAAGCTTATTTGTTTCCCAAGCTGAACTTGTGTGGAATCTTGTATTTGGTCCGTTGGCTCCCTGTATGTCTAGGGTGAATAGATGTTTCTTTGAAATGTACTAAGATAGTGTATACAACATCTCCCTAAGTCAAAGATGTATCTGTAACATATTAGAGCCATGACTTGTATGTCATTTGATCACATATTTGACACTAACAAACATAAGATTGTCTCATAGTGGACATACAGATGGTACAGTATTCTGATAAGTTAAGCAAGTAGGGTTGTTTCACATAGCAAAAGAATACATATTTCAAGGAATTATGCAAGTTTTGGGGTTAAAATGGTACAATTTTGTTCTCTAAATTAATAAAATAGGCTTTTGTCTGATTAGTTATAGGCTTTCTCTTCGATTAGAAGAGTAATTATCTTCCAAAAACTTAAGTGAAACCAGAGAGTATTTATATAAAATGAGGTATAACTAAGAGGCACAACCCACAGCCCAGAATGTACAAGCCCAGAAGATCTTGAGTGAATCCCTAATAATTGGACATTAAGTTATTTACAGTTTTGGACTTTAGTTTTCTTTGATTGATCTCAACTGTGCCTTGTGCCTTGGTTCTTCCCTCTTGATGTAATAATGTATTTTATTTATTTTTTATTTTTATGAATCTACAGATAAGAGACTTAACTTTTAAATGAATTTTAGGTTTTAAAAGACACAGATTATTGTATGGTGCAGCATCTTTTGAGTATATGCCCAAGAGTGGTATAGCTAGGTCTTGACATAGAACTATTCCCAATATTCTTAAAGCAAGATCAGGGAAGACTTGGAGAAAGAATGTAAATCAGTGGGGGTTAGCATCTCTGGGAAAGGGAAGGCTCCCAGGAGTCTATGTGGGTGACCCTAGTTGAGATTCCTAGATGTGTAATACATGGAGTCTGATGTTGCCATCTCTTATATCCAGAAGTATAGGGATAAAGATAGAGAAGAGATTGTGAGAAAGGCCAATCAATGTTCGTCCCCACTTGAGACAAAACCCACGGGAGAAAACCAACCCCTGACACTATTCAATGATACTCTGCTATGATTGCAGACAGGAGACTAGCATAAATGTCCTCTGAGAGGCTTCATCCAGTAGCTCAAAGAAACAGATGCAAAGACTCATAGCCAAATAATAGTTGGGGCACAGGGAGTGTTGTGGAAGAGTGGGAGGAAGGATTGAGGGAATCTGAGAGGTCAAAGACACCACAAGATCTACAGAGTAAATGATACTGGCCCTATAGTGGTTCACAGAGACTAAACTACCAACCAAAAAGTATGCATGGAATGAACCTAGGCCACCAGCACATATGTAACAGATGTGCAGCTTGGTTTTCATATGGGTCTCCTAAAGTGGAGTAGGGGTTGTCTCTGATTCTGTTGCCTGCCTTTGGATCCCCTGGTTAGGGTACCTTGCCTTGCCTCAGTGGGAGAAGATGCACTTGGCCCTGCTGTAACTTGATGTCCCAGGGTGGGATGGTACATCAGGACCTTCCCTTCTCAGAGAAGGAAAGACAGAATTGGGGGAAGGAAGTTCGAGGGTATGACTGTGCAGAGAGGAAGGTGAGTGGTATGATCAAGCTGTGAAGTGATTAGATTAATTATTAAAACAGACTGTCCATGGACAGGACAGTCTCCACATTTGAGTGGAGAGTGGGATATGACTTTCTCATGTACTCTTGTGCCTCACATTTGACTATGTCCCCTGGAGGGGGAGACCTAGTGGCACTCAGAGGAAGGACAGCAGATCACAGAGAAGAGACTTGATACCCTATGAGCATATTCAAGGGGAGGTAATCCCTCTGAGGAACAGTCATAGGGGAGGGGAATAAGGAGAAAATGGGAGGGAGAGGAGAATGGGAGGATACAAAGGATGGGATAACCATAGAGATGTAACGAGAATAAATTAATAAATAATAAAAATTTAAAAAAAAAGATCAGGGAAAAAATAAAATAAAATAAAATGAAAGTTGAATAATTTTACCTTTCCCAATTAAAAAAAAAAACAGACCTTTTTTTAAAGATTAGATTTTAGGGTTTGAATTTGTTATGACAGTGGTACTTTTTAAGTTTGTAAAATGTTTTACATTGGGATATTGATGTTATTGTGTCATCTTGTGGAGGAACAAAAGAAAGATTATGACTTAATTGTCTTTATGTGTCGAGTTAACAAGTATTCATTTGTACAGGACAGTTTTATGTCACCTTAACACAAGCTAAATTATTTGAGAGGAGGAAACCTCAATTAAGAAAATGCCTACATAATATCTGGCTATGGGCAATCAAGTTGGGTATTTTCTTAATTAGTGACTGATGTGAGAGGATACCAGCCCACTGTGGACAGTGCTATCCCTTGGCTACTGGTCATGGGTGTTATAAGAAATCAAGCTGAGAAAGTCATGAGAATCAAGCCTGTAAGTGGTACTCCTCTATGGCCTCAACATCAGCTCCTGACTCCAGTTTCCTGCTCTGGGTAAGGTTCTGCCCTCACTGCTTAGATGATAAACTGTCATATGTAACTGTGAACAAAATAAGTCCTTTCTTATCAATTTGGTTTTTTGGTCCTGGTGTTTTATTTTGGGAATAGTAACCCTATCTAAGGTAGTATGTGTATGTGTTTCTCAGTGTGCATATATGTTTTTGTTTTTGTGGTTCACATGTTTGCATACAGGTTTATATACATGTATGTGATTAGAGACCTGAGGATTAAGGCAGCTCACCAATGATAAAAAGCAATCCACCTATTCTGCCAGTAAAGATGGCAACCACTTGCCTAACATAGGTAACAGTTGTTTCAATTTCTTTTGCTTGACCCGGGATTAAATAGAGCTACCCTAAATCTGCTGGGAACTCTATGGACTGTGCTTAGCAGCAGTATCAGTGGAAAATTTTAATGAGAGCAGAATGACGAGATGATAGTGGAAACTCAACTAGAGGAATGGGAGTCCTTGCTGCTGTAAGCATATGAATTTCCATCTCATCCACTTTGGTCCTTATGTTTGTGGTTTTATTGTGCAAGTATAGAAATTTCTGAGAATCTAACATAGCTAATTTTATCCAAATATATTACTAGTTACTTAGTGTCTCTTCTTTCATGGTGGATTTACAAACAAATGCAATTCCCAACCAAATGACAAACACAATTTTTTTTCAGACCTTGAAAGAACAATTCTCAACATTATATGGAAAACAAAAAGCCCCAAAATGGTAAGGCAGTTTTATACAGTAAAAGATCCTCTGGAGGTATAGCCAACCCTGATATTAAGCTGTATTGTTGAGCAACAATAAAACTTGCATGTTATTGGAACAAAAACAGACAGCTGGACAATGGAATCAAATAGAATTGAAGACCCAGAAATAAACCTACATATCTGTGGACATTTGATTTTTGATAAAGAAATCAAGTACATACAATGGAAAAAAGACAGCATCATCAACAAATGGTGCTGGTCTAACTGGATATCTATGTTTAGAAAAATGAAAATAGATCTATATCTAACACTCTGCACAAAAAAGAAGTCCAAATGGATTAAAGACCTCAACATAAAACCAGACCCACTAAATCTGTTAGAAGAAAAAGTGGGAAAGAGCCTTGAGTTCATTGGCAGAGGAAACAACTTCTTGAACAGAACACCAACAGCTCAGGCCCTAAGATTAACCATTAATAAATGGGACCTTATGCAACTGAAAAGCTTCTGTAAGGTGAAGGACACCTTCTGTCAACGCAACAAAATGACAGCCTACAGACTGGGAAAAGATCTTCAACAACCCTACATCTGGCAAAGGGTTAATATCCAAAATATACAAAGAACACAAGAAATTAAACAACACCAAACCAAATAATCTAACAAAAAAATGGGGCACATAATTAAACAGAGAATTCTCAACAGAGGAATATCTAATGGCTGAGAAACACTTAAAGAAATGCTCAACATCTCTTGTTATCAGAGAAATGCAACTCAAAACACCTCTGAGATTCCATCTTACACATTGGCCAAATGGCTAAAATCAAAAACTCAGGTGACACCACATACTGGCAAGGATGTGGAGAAAGGGGAACACTCCTCCATTTCTGGTGGGAGCGCAAATTTGTACAACCACTTTGGAAATTAACTTGGTACTTTCTCAGGATATTGGGAATAACTCTACCTCAGGACCCAGTCATACCATTCCCAGGAATATACCGGAAAGATGCTTTACCATACAACAAGGACATTTGCTCAACAATATTTATAGCAGCTTTATTTGTAATAGCCAGAATCTGGAAACAACTTATATATACCTTAACAGAAAAATGAATAAAGAATCTGTGGTACATTTACACAATGTAATACTACTCAGCTATTAAAAACAAGGAAATCTTGAAATTTGCAGGCAAATAGATGAAACTAGAAACAATCATCTTGAGTTTGAGAACCCAGATCCAGAAAGACACATGTGGTATATTTTCCCTTATAAGTGGATATCAGCCATGTAATACAGGATAATCACACTGCAATGCACAGATCTAAAGAAACTAAATAACAAAGAGGACTCTAGGGAGGATGCTTGATCCTCATTCAGAAAGACAAATAGAATGGGCACTGGTAGCTGTTGAAGAGACAAAACAGGATAAGAGCCTACAATAGAAATCCTCTGAAAGACTCCACTCAGCAGGGGATACAAACTTTAGGCAGGAGTGCAGGAAGTCGTATGGAAGAGTTGGGACATAAAAGGACCTGGAAAGGACAGGAGCTCCACAAGGAGAATAATGGAGCAACAAACCCAGGGAGGTGGTGGGGTTAGAGTGGTGGCGGTGGTGCAGAGTGGGATGCTGCATAGGCTGATGTACCAAGTGAGGACCATGCATGGTGAGGACCTCGACACTAGACTCCTGCTCATATGTAGTTGATAAGCAGCACAGTTTCCTTGTAGGTCTCATAATAAGGGGAGTAAGCACTACTTCTCATATATACTGTGGTACCCACATGTTGATCACTTCCCCCTGGGAGCATAGCCTTGCCAGGACACAGAAGAGGATACAGGCAGTTCAGATGAGGCTTGAGAAGCTGAGGTTAGATTATAGGGGAAGAAGGCCTCTCCTTTCTGAGAAATAGAGGGAGGGGTAATAGGGGGCAGGGGGTGTAAGAGAGGATGGGTGGGACTGGAAGTTGATGGAGGATGGGGCTACAATCAGGATGTAAAGTGAACAAATTTTAAAAATTAAAAGAAAAAAAGCCTATAATGATGATGATGATGATGATGATAATGATGATGATAACAACAGAGTTATTTCTAGCAATAACAATTTCTGTAGTGTGAACATATGTAAGTAGATGTATTGAAGCTGATTGGAGATTGAGGATACAGCAAAACATTCTAGATGTGTGCTGAGATAATTAATATTAAATGTACAATTAAATGTGAAACACCTTGAACACACTGACATATTCTTCAATAAGAAAATAATATAATATTAAAATAAAATTAAAAAAAAAAGAAAATAAATTCCTGGAAACAGTCAGTTTGTTTTGTTGTTGTTGTTGCCTGTTTTGTTTAACTCTGTCTTTCTTTTTCTCATAGAGCCTTACACAAACTTCCTACTTAAACATCTTTCCATCTCATCTTCCATGCTTGCTTCTTGACTCTTGAGTATGTAGTTATGTCTCTTGCCACTGGCTCATCCACTGGTCTGCATTTCTGGCCTCACCTTTACTTCTCCTTCTGATTTAGTGAGTCAGCAAGTCCACTGTTTGGCACCTTTTACCCACTAATAGGACTTATTTATCAAGGCTGTTTGACGTCACCCTGGTGTAGGATAGCCAGGCTGCAACCAACTCCTACTGGCTCCTACACCTTTTGAAACCAGTGAACTGAGCCTAAATAGTAGTAGCTTCTCATTTGGTTAATGGACAATTGTCACACGAGCATAAAAACTTGCCAAATTAATGTGAATATGTTCCTTAACATCAATTACTTGAAATATTACCATGTATATAAACAAAGTATGATTTTTAAAAATTTATTTATTCACTTTACATTCCTGTCTCAAGCCCTCTCACCTCTCCTCCCAGTCCCACCCTCTTTCTCATGTCCTCCCTCCCCTTCTCTTCAGAAAGGGGGAGCTACTCCTGCTACCAACCCACCCCAGCACATCAAGTCACATCAGGACCAGACTCATCCTACTCCCTTGAGGCCTAACAATACAGCCAATCTCGGGGAAAGGGATCCAAAAGCAGGCAACAGAGTCCAATCAGAGACAGGCCTTGTTGTAATAGCTGGTAGACCCTCATGAAGACTGAGCTGCCCATCAGCTACATGTGTGTAGGGGTCCTTGGTCCAATAAATGCATGCTCTTTGGTTGATGGCTCAGTCTCTGTGAGAAGACCCTATTTTCCTGGCTTGTATTTCTGGCTTGAAGTAGAAATAATTAACTTACAACCAAAATGTTGGGTTAACTTACAAGACACATTTTGGAACTGAAGTTATAGACTGTTGTGACCTGTCATGTGGATGTTGGGAATTGAACCCAGTCCTCTGAAAGAGCAGCCAGTGCTCTTACCTGCTGAGCCATCTCTCCAGCCCCTCTATCTTAACTTCGAACACAAGAACTTCTTCAAATCATCAATGAAAAACATAGGTTGGGAGGCATGGTTATGACCTCAGTGATTACCATGAAACTGCAGTCTCACTGATTAGCCCCACTTTAAGAATGTACCACTTAACAAATTGCTTTGTCTCTACCAATCACAGCTGAAGTGTTTCTCAGAAGTCTACCGACTTAGAGAAGTTTGAATACAGGTATCATAGAAGAGTCTGAGCCATTTATCTACCTTACTCTGCTTCTACCTACAAATATAGCTGCCTTTGTAGAAGACAAGAGCTTTAATTTTTTTCTGTTTTAATGAGAGCCCTAATTCACAAGTCAGAAGAAACGGATCATGATTACAACTAGATTTGGTTTGATGTTGTCTTTTGGCACGGTAAAGATGAATATTTGTTGTGAGGATTGAAGTAAAGCCATGAATGAGTAGACATTCTGAGTGAATATGTGCTGTTGAAAGGGCATATCAATGTCAAGGGCCCCATAGTCTCAGATCCATAGAAAAATGGAAGTCTCTCCTCCCCCCATGGAGCAAGGCTAAGAGAAGTAGCAACGCTTTCCTCTGGCCTAGGTGTGGATGCTGAGTGAGAGAAATATTCACCATATAGTTATCTTCCTAGATACTTACGCCCTGAAGGCTGCTCTCCTAAGAAGACTGATCCTACCATGTTACTCTAAACCTGTCATCTTGATCTGGGTATCTACACATCACCAACTTTGTCTTTGTTTATCTGTATATAATGACCCTAGCTCCCTGTTGAACTGCATGCAAAACCCCTGCCTCTAGCTCAACTGTATCGAATAAACACAGTGAGCTTCTGGAATGCTGCAGTTTCTTATCAGAGATCCTAGTCCATCCTAGCTCAGCTTTTCTTGGTGTTCTGTTTCTTTTCTCATTCCTCCGATGCCTCAGTCAGCTCCATCTCTAGAACTGTGGCTGGATGTGGCAATTTGGCATTAAAGCATGCTAGCCCTCTCTCCCCTGTTTATGTATTTCATGTGTCCTTGCTTTTGACTATTTCCTTAGTGCAGACTTCCTTAACCATTATTGCTTTACCTTTTTCACAATGTCATTGTTACAAAACTGTTTAAATTAGTAAATAACACAACCTAAATGATGTGTAATTGTATGTTCCTAATATAACAGTGTGTGGTAAGTTAGAGTGCAGAGGTCTGTATCTATAAAGATTTTCAGACTTAAGCACCTACTTTGAATGGTCTATTAGTTCCTATAGATTTCAGATACTGTGCTAGAAAAAGAAATAAAGAATAAGATACTACAAAGAAGAAATAAATAAAATTCCTATAATTTGCAGCACATACAATTTTGCAGATAATATGACTTCACTTGCAATAAGATGAGTATTTTACAAAAGAAATTAATATTATAAATAAGAATTAAATCATGTCTTGCCTGTAACATACAGGTTTATTTTAGCACATGTTAAGAATACATTTATTTTAGTTGTACTTTTAAAGCTCCTCAACATAAAGCAAATATATGTGTATTTATGTGTATTAAAAGGGTTCAATCTATAACTCTGTAGCATATATGTGATGTGTAATATTTAGAATGGTGAAACATCCCTAGTTCTTCAAATTTTATGTGCACATGTGGGTATGTATGACTGTCCATGCACATGTGTCTACTTGGTTGCATTTCAGACTTCTGGACACTGAGCATGCTGATGCATACCATACTAACTGGTTTCTAATATTTATAGTAACACCTTCAAAATGCTTCCTTCCATAATTTTGAAATGTAAAATGCCAAATTATTTTGTATAGTCATTGTATTTTGCAATATCACAGAAATCCTTGTTCCTGCTGTAATTGAGAACCCACAGATTGGTCTCCCCATCATTCTTGCTGCCACTCTCCCCAGATTCTAGTAACTTCTACTCAACTCACAGTTTCCATGGCATCAGCTGTTAAACAATCCACACATGATTGGGATCTTGTGGGATTCTGTCTTTGTAAATTGTACTTATTTCTTTTAACACAATGAACTTTTACTCCAATTATATATTAAAAATACCTCTATTATAATTTGTAAACAAAGTCATGCAGATTTGTATATTCATTATATATGTCAATATTACTCTTTTGATTTTTTTCTGAAGAATTAAAATGTTTTCATACACCCTGTATTATGTTTATGTGAAAAATTCCATGTGATATTTCTGCTCCTTGAGCTAGTAAAATGCCAAATTAACATTCAAGGTTTTGAAATAGTAGTGTTATCAGATATTGATAATGTTGATTGTACCAATGTGTAACTATTATAAAAAAAAGTTCTGATTTAGAAAGAGTAGTGCATGCATTTATTAACATAAATATATATGTACTTTTTATGACCTTAACCTGTCTGCACATGTTCTTCTCTCTATTTGAGAACTTAATACATGAGTATAATGTATTTTAATCAAATGCATTTCCATGTTTATCTCCTCCACTTCTTTCCCCATCCCCTAACCATTTTTCCTCTCAACACCATGTGTTCTTTTTTGAAGACTTCTGAATTTACTTTGTGTTACCTGTATGTATATGAGTGTAGGACCATTTATTGGAGTATGGATGGCCTCTCAGGAACTGTAATCCTGAAGAAAAATAACTCCCTCCCTCTCCCTGCCGCCAGCAATCATCAATTACAAACAGTACGAGAGCTAGTAGTAGAATGACATGGACCACTCTGCTATCCTTTTTGGGATTTAGGTGGACTCATCTTGTACAGGTCTTGTGTCTGCAGTCATAGCAACTATGAGCTCATGTGTGTAGCAGTGCCGTCATGTCCATCAAATTCTGTTGTGCTGTACATGTCCAGTCTCTCTGGATCTTCTTTCAGACATATGGTTTGAAGAAAAATGGCTCTACATCAAACAGTTTCCACATCTAATAACCAAACCATCTAAATATGTTACCTTTCAAGAAGTAAAATAATCGGTGCATGTGATTATAAAAAGTATGCTTAAAATTCTTCTTCCCTAAATGTTCATTTTAATCTAGTTCATAATGTAAAACACAGCCTAATTTTTAAAAATTCACAGCCTTATAAAGTCCCAATACTATAAGAGGCAAGGTTCTTAACTGTGGTCCCTTACAAAATTAAAAGCAAATTATATGCTTTTAACATATAATAGTACAGAGCGAACATTCTTATCACAGGATGAAATAACAGCTGCACAGTAAATGAATTATTGCAGCAAAGTAAGATACAATTACTGTAAGAAAAATAGCAAATCTTGATATGTCAATATCCATCATCTGGTATGATAATATAATTTGGACTCCAAAGCTTTTCGGTGGCTCCACCTTTCTAAGTCTACCACATAGAACACACACCATTATTCCTTTTGACTTGGGTTAGTTCCATTGCACACTAGCAGTATAATGGAGGCTTCACCAGAGTAACTTCTAAGGACCTCTATAGGTATTCAGATTGTACCATATGTTGGCTCTCAATAATTTTCTCAGTTTTGCATCTTTCTTGACTTCAAAACAAGTACAACATTGAAAATATGTACAGCATTTTTTTCATGTCCTGAGAAGTATTTTCTTTTCTTTTTTTAAAATTTTTATTATTTATTAATTTATTCTTATTACATCTCTATGGTTATCCCATCCCTTGTATCCTCCCATTCTCCCCTCCCTCCCATTTTCCCCTTATTCCCCACCCCTATGACTGTTCCTCAGAGGGATTACCTCCCCTTGTATATGCTCATAGGGTATCAAGTCTCTTCTTGGTGACCTGCTGTCCTTCCCCTGAGTGTCACTAGGTCTCCCCCTCCAGGGGACATAGTCAAATGTGAGGCACCAGAGTACTTGAGAAAGTCATATCCCACTCTCCACTCAAATGTGGAGACTGTCCTGTCGATGGGCTAGATCTGGGTAGGGGTTTAAATTTTACCGCCTGTATTGTCCTTGGCTAGTGCCTTAGTTTGAGTGGGACCCTTTAAGTTCAGTTGCTGGCTTGAGATGTAGCCTGGCCCCCGTGAATCCTTGCCTGTGTCAGTTTCCATGTATTGACCCTCAGAAATGTCTTCTCAGGAAGCTGCTTTTAAGAAGAATGGAAACCCTTCTGATGAACTTTTATCCTTTTAAATTAATTTGAATCCTCATAAGACGGGCCCTCTGATGGTTGGCATCTTGCCCTTAGAACATTGTTCCTGCTTTAAAAGTACTTTAAAGTGAGAATATCTTCTAAAATTATCAGGGTGTGCACAATCTTTTTGACAACTCCTTTTAAAAAGGAATACACAAAGACAAAATAAAAGGCCGACAAAATGGTAGCAAAAGCTAGATCTGTACATATGTGCTAATGATTTGTAAATGGAAGGAGGCCAAGGAGTATAGATTCCCTTGAAGATAAGTGATGGATCATTACTTTAATCTCAGTACATAAGAGGTTGAAGTTGGAGGATTGTTGTAAGTTGGTGTCCAGATTGAGTTGAATAGTCATACCCTTTTTCAAACTAACTAAACATTTATCTAATTACTCAATATATATATATATATATATATATAGTTATATAGTATATATACTTATATATTATATATAATGACTAATTATATGTGTATATTTGTATAGGTAGAGGAAATAGTACATTATATGTATATAATATATTTATATACCTTATAGAGAAATGAAACATTCTCTAGTGGCTGAAACATGTAGGAAAGGGATATTTCTGTAACTTTTATTAAGAAGTCACTCTGACTACCTCTACCTTCTGAGTGCTGGGATTAAAGGCATGTACCACCATGACCTGGCTTAAACCTGTAGCCCAGGATGGCCTCAAACTCCTGATACTGCTGCCTCTTCCTCCTTCATTAAATTCCTCAGAGGGTGTAGTGGTAGAAGAAATTTGTGAAATATAAATATGCTGGAAATAAACCCTATGCTACATTTTTAGTAATTTTTTTTGGCAATTCTAAATTTAAATATTTCTGAACAAAATAGTCTCACGTATTTAAAACTGTGATTTGAGATGTCTGTAGTAAAAAGAGAATATTTGAAATCTGAATTATGTTATTATATTAAAAATTATTCCCAAAGTGCTTCAAAACCACAATAATAATAAAATAATTCACTATGATAGCACTCTGATTTATCAAAGCAAGACTCATTGTAAACCTGTAAATTGCATGATTGTGTGGCAAAACTTGGGCTGCTTTAGATCACTAAGTTATAGACTGGTACTTTCCTATAGTAGTGTAGAAACAAGTGCAAAACATTTGCCAATTATTGAATACAACATGTCAGGCACCATTAATATGACAGATTCCCATCTACAGAGCACATGTAGCTTCTAAATGGCTTCATCTACTTTAGGTGATATTTCAGAGAGAAAGTAAAGTATAAACAACAGATAATATTCTGGGATATAGTATGAATTTATTTCTTCCCAAATAGTCTAAGTATTTCTTCCCATTGTAAGTGTATTCCACATAAATTATGTTGTATAGATCAGCAATGAAATGTAATCACCTACACTTAATTTGTATCCATGATTTCAGTTTAATCAATCGAAAAAAGGCATAATATTACTTGTGGATTTATGGCTAATATTATACAGCTAGTGTAAAAGAGAGCAATAAATTTCCAAAAAGGAGGCGATTGTCGACAAGCCACTAAATTGTGATAAACATCCTCTAAATTAGAATGTGGTTATATGTTAAGTAACCAATTTTACAACTAAAATGAGCTGCTAATGCCTACATTTTTCTTTAAACTAATAGGTAGTCAAGTATGTCTGCACATTGACTCTGAAGGGGAATATTGAGATCTTCATGTTTAATAAAACACTGGGTTGTTTTTTGTGTCAGGTCCTGACTGCGAAGATTATGAATGATTTAGAAAGAGAAGCTGACGGCTTCCACTATTCAGAATAAGCTGAATTTGTCATTAATAACTGAAATTTGTACTGTGTCTTACAAAGTACTTTTGCATGTATTATGTAGGTTGATCTTCTCAATGAATTTTTCCAAAAATGAGACAAGCTAGCCTTAGAAATGTGACATATATTTCCTGAAGTCATGGAGTTTGTGAATGACCCATGATGGGAAGTCACTTATTTTCAATGCAAAGCATTCAAGCCAACCTGCATCTCCCTCATTTCTGTAACTTCAGTCATTTGCACATTACTTCCTGAATGTTTAAGTTTCTTGGTGTGGCACTTATTTAAAACAAAAACTGAATAAGGATTGTTAACTATACTAGAATGTCCTTAAATGTAGGTTCTAAACTGCATCATTGTGGTAACAGATTTCCTTAAAGCTTGCTCCATTTTTGTTTGGTGATTATTTCTTTTTAAACATGGAGGTGATTTCATGTTTATGAGAGAATAGTATAGAACTGGAACTTTCGTGTACACCACATGACTTATGTTAGTTAATCTCAGTTTTCCCATTACTTAAAAGTTTTTTATCTTTTTTACTTTTTTACTTATGCTTCTCTCATACAATACATCCTGACTGCAGCCTCTCCTCTTTCCCCTCCTCCCGTCATCTCCAATTCCCCTTTCCCCCAGATCCACTGTTCTCCCTTTTCCCTCAGAAAATAGCAGCCTTCCCAGGGATATCAACAGAGCACAGCTAGCGAGATGCAATAACACTAGGCCAAACCCTCATATCAAGGCTGGACAAGGCAAGTTAGTGGAGGTAAAGTGTCCCAAGAGCAGGCAAAAGAGTCAGGGACACACCACACCCACCATTAGGAGTCCCATAAAAAACCCGAAGCTAAGCAACCACAGTATATATGCTTAGGGCCTTGCACAGACTGACGCAGGCTCCATGACTCCTGTTTTCAGCCCCTGAGAGCACTGCTTAGTTGATTCTGATTCTGTGGGCTGTTATTTTCCTGGTGTTTTTTTTTTTTTTTTTTTTTTTTTTTTTATCCCTCTGGCTCCTATAATTCTTCTCCTCTTCCACAGGGCTCCTGGAACTCAGCCCAATGTTTGACAGTATCTGTAACTGTTCCCTTCAATTACTAGAAGCCTCTCTAATGATGACTGGGATAGGTACTGATCCTGATTCTATAAGTATAGCGGAATATCATTAGAAATACTGCCATTCATTTTTTTGGTTTGTTTTCAATTGTGTTTGGCTTTACCTTAAGTCCCTGGGCCATTCAGCTTCAGGTTCTTGACCATTCAGGAATTTCTGGGTATGAGCTCCCTTCCATGGTACATACTAGAGAATAAATATTTAACCTACATTTTAGGGTTATTGTGATTCCTAGTGCTACCAAGAGGGGTCAATAACTCTACATATGTACTTTTCATTTTTTCATCAAAACATGTTTTCCTAATATTCATTCAGACAGTAGACATGTTTACCATAGAGTTTTGAAAGCTGTGCTCCAAGCTTCACATCCAGATTGACGTATCTCTCACTGTAAATTCAGTCTTCATGTTATAATAACGTTGGAAACATTGACTCTAGTCAAGGTTTTGTCATGTGTTCTGCACTGCTCACTCAGTAATATTTCTGTTTTTGCATTTTTGGGACATTTAAAGCTAAGTAGATTGTTGTGTGACATTCAAGTTGTTCTTGTCTTAATGGATCCTTTCTTGTGAAGCAGTATGAATGCAAATGCCTTTCTTCTACTGAGAATTTATAGTGCACCACTATTAATATAGGGCACTACTATTAATAAACTATTTCTGGTCCTTAAAACTATCTTCTTTTTTGTAATTATGCATATGAAATGCATCTTCCAACTTCTCATGCCAAATTTTCAGTAGTTATATTTATTTTCTTATTGCATTCATATAGAATAGCATAACACAAAGATACAAAAAGTAATTTCTGAAATCATCTTGACATGAAGCTAAAGATTATTGTTCAACACAGACACTCTAAAGAATGAGTAATCAATCACTATGCCTTTTTACCTTGCAGTCAATATTATGTATGTCAATCACTTTCATCAAATCCCAATGTCAACAACAGAAGAGCCATGTCCTGCTCATATAAGACATGGTTGGAGCACATATTTCCACACTTTTAGATAATTTGTCATTATAAAGAAGAAATACAAATATTATAATTTGTTGATAAATTAATATGCGTTGCCTATTTGTATAAATATATATATTTACTTCTAGTTTATTTTTAGCAGACACATAAAGAAGAATCAATAATCTGAAATAGTTATAAAGTAGTAGAAATGGTGGATGTGGAAAAAGTGAAATGCAAATAAGGAAAGCTAACAAAAGAAAAAAACCAAAAGCACTCAGCTAAACTAACAAAAATGTTCAGCTAAAACTCTTATTTCAGTTTGTTTTAAAAGGCATGATGAGACATAGAACTTTCTCAGAAAGAGACTAGATGGGAATCTGTCTATTGACCCCCTCAGTAACTTTACACACACACATTTTGGTTTATCATGATCAAATGAACCAAAAAGACATGGATCGATAATACTTAAAACTCAGAAGAAACCATACAAAGTGTGCACAGAAATCTTCTTCTGGCCTATATTAGTCAAGACCCTGGACAGCTCCTCCATCTTCCTGTGGGAAGAAACAGTAATTCATCTGTCTCATGGCCTTTGTTGAAGGCTTCACCATGCATCTCTGCTACCACCCATCAGTTTTCAGTTAACATGGTTTTAGAACAGCAACTTCTAGAACTGTGTTCCAATGACACACAGAGCTTCCTGTGTTCTTTACAATAACACTTGAAAATCTACATTAATAGGTGCTTTGGACACTTCTAAATCTGTGCAGATTTGTGATCAGAATGCTATGTGCCCTCTGGTCCTAGTATACTAAGGGCTGTCATGTGATGTTTTCTTCATTGGCAATAAATGTTACCAAATGAACATCTTTCGATGTGAAGTCTTTTACTTTCATGTCTCTGGAGCATGCTCTTTACACTTTAACGTATTGAATGACATCTGATCAGAGTTCATATCATGTGTCATAATGTGTAAAATGTTGGTAGACATATGCTTTTGTTGAGAGAAGAAAGCCTTTGGCTCTGACTCCATGTGCAGAATGACTTCTGTTTCCCAGAGCCTTGACTTACTCCAAACTTTAGCAACTTTCTATGAAGTATTGCTGGTCTAAGGGTAGAGTTTGAGGCCAACTGACATGAGCTTAACAGCCAAGACATGACAACCTGTTAGGTATTTATTTACTTGGCTGAAATTCTTGTAGCAACAGATAAAAAGACATAGTCTAAATAAAAAATGAGTCATTTGTTTTTCCATTGTCCTTGTCTGTAATTCCAGTCCTCATGAGCTGCCAGCCATTCAGAACCCTGTGTCTCTGGCCATGTGTTTGCACAGAGTATTCAGGCATATATTGCTTTATTTTAAGATGATGAAGTTCAAAGAGGACATTGTTGCTGTTTGTTTTCTGAACTGTCAGGGCCTGATTTCTTCTCTTGTTATATCTTGTACTTCGTCAAGTTCCAAAGGTACTTATTTCCTAGGAGCTTGTAATAATTTTAAAAAGGACCAATGAGTGATAGATTTGGTATGGATTTGATTTACAAAGGCTGAAGAGAAAACTGACAGCATCCCTCTTCAGAGGTGATTAGTAATGCTCTTTGGGGCTGGATTAGGTAGAACTGTGTGGAGGACTGAAATTTCTCCACTTCTTCAGGCCACTGATCTGGGACATACTCTGTAACTCTGGAAATAATTGGCTTGTTCAGGTGGTTTACTAGTGGGAGGATTGACAGGTTTTCTTTTTAATTTGTATATTTTTAAGTACATGAGTGTAAATGCACAGAATGCATGTAGTACCTGTAGAGACCAGAAGGGGATGTTGGGTTCCTTGGAACTGGAGTGTTACAAGTTGTTGAGTTGCCATATGGATGCTGGGAACTGGACCCAGTTCCTCTATAAGAGCAGCCACTGCTCTTAACCACTGAGCTCTCTCCAGTATTGAGGTTGAAGTTTTCAAATTGATTGATTGATCAAACATTTCAAAGTTTTCTGTACAGAAAGACTATTGATAGTTATAAGTGAATTCCTTTTTTTTGCCACTGACAATACATTTTAGCAGGATGAATTGGCAATGGCTGTCAGAGTAATATGTAATACTTAGGGTAAAATAAGCAAGAGTTAAATGACTTCAAATCAAATAGTTACCATCTCATCATACAATTGAACCTATAGAAACATAAAATTTGATAATGTTGGTTGATTTTTATTATATTAATTCATTCATAATATAGTTTCTGCCCACTGATAAGCATTGTGTTAGCAGTGTATAGATCAAAAGTTTAAGTAGAAGAACATATTCTTATCCCTAAGGTAATAGAGCTTAATAGAAGAGATAAAAATATAAACTCATATAATAGGTTTCTAATACAAAACTAAATTACCACTTTTATATTACTCATAGAGATACTGAGGTCAACTTCTATAGAGAGAAATCAAATTTTACAGTATTCAAATTATTTGTCTAAGATATTAAAGGTCACATATATATTAGTGGTGTGGTCAGAGTCTAAATTCCAACTCTTGAAGGCACGTTGTGACTTAAACCTTTCCTCTCAGTTGTAGATATCAGAGTCAGGTTATGGAGATGAAAGTGGAAGTGGTAGCTTTTGCATCTGAAATGGGAACTGTAAATGTACTCAGGCATGAATGAAGCCCGGAATGAAACAATCTAAAGCCTACATTAGCAATTTTTGGTAAGATCTTTCAGAGCTAGTGGCAAAGACAGTCATAAGATATTCTATTAGTTCCATCCTTCTCATCTTCATATATGTTCATATGCATGCCTATGTGTACATGATCGTGTGTGTATAGACCTCTTTGTGTGTTTTCATGTAAGTGTACTTGCATATGTGTAGAGGCCAGAGGACAAGGTTTACTGTCATTCTTCAGGCATTGTCCATTTTGGTCATTGACATAGACTCTCTCTTGGGTCTGGAATGTAACTAATAGAATGGAGTAGCTGACTGGTGAGCCCTTGGATTCATCTGTCTCCAACTCCATAGCAATGGAATTCCAGAAAAACCATACCAGGGATTCTTATATAAGTCTAGAGAACTGAACTCATAGGCTGGTGCTTGCATGGCAAGATTTTACCAACTGAGGTCAAGAATCATTATCATAAAAATAAATTATAAAAGAAATGAATGGTATATTATCATCCTAAAAATTATCAGAATCTTTGGTAATTGATTCAGATCAAGTTACATGGTTAGAAAAAAATTACGTGGTGGTTGATTTGGATCCTGGCTCTAGCCCATGGTGGTGGTAAGAAGGTAGACTTTGAAAAAATTGCCAAGTAGAAGTGAAGAAACTCTCAAGAAAAGCACTTTAAGAGTCTGTGCAAATTCTCCATTAAAAACAACAACAATAACAACAACCAAAAACCAAGAGTAAGAAAAGAGACCTTAGATAATGTTGGCCTTAAGAGTCTTTGAGTCAGTACAGCCCTTGACGTCATTTGCATAGCTCTTTTCTTAGCAAAAGCTGCTGATTCTCAAAGATACCTAAAGAATTATCCAAACAGGTTGGCTAGGAACAAAGATGATGCAAAGATTGAGGGAATGGCCCAGCAAAGACTGGTTCTACTTGAGACCTATGCCATGAGAGATATCCAATCCCTGACATTAATAATGTTACTCTGTAGACTTGTAGTCTAGAGTCAGGCATAACTCCTCTGAGAGGCCTCACTCAGCAGCTCATGGAAACAGATGCAGAGACCCACAGCCAAACATAAGACAAAGCTCAAGGAGTCCTATGGAAGAGTTGTGGTATCAAGTGAGGGAGCCAGAGTGGTCCAGGATTGCACAAAAAGACATTCAGAACCAAATAACCTGGGCCAGTGGGGGCTCGCAGAAACAGAACAACCAACCAAAGAGCATGCATGGACTTATCCTAGGTCCCCTGAACATATGCAGCAGATTCACTGCTTGGTCTTCATGTGGATCCTTCAACAACAATGACTTTGATGCCTCCTTTTGGATCCTGTTCCCCTAACTGAGCTGCAATGCCTGGCCTCAATGGGAGAGGATGTGACTTTTCCTTCAGTGACTTAATGTGCCAGGGTGGCTTGGTTCCCATGGGGGACCTCCTCTATATTTGAGGAGAATGAGAGGGGAGAATTGGGGGTGGTGTACAAATGAGGGGAGAACTTGGATGGCAAAGGAGAGCTGCAATCAGGATGTAATGTGAATAAACAATAAACTAAGGCCCTAGCCAAGGACAATACAGGCGGTAAAATTTAAACCCCTACCCTGATCTAGCCCATGGACAGGACAGTCTCCACACTTGAGTGGAGAGAGGGATTTGACTTTCTCAAGTACTCTGGTGCCTCATATTTGACTATGTCCCCCAGAGGGGGAGACCTAGGGGCACTCAGAGGAAGGACAGTAGGTCACTGAGAAGAGACTTAATACCCTATGAGAATATACAGGGGCAGGTAATCCCTCTGAGGAACAGTCATAGGGGAGGGGAATAAGGGGGAAATGGGAGGGAGGGGAGAATGGGAGGATACAAGGGATGGAATAACCATAGAGATGTAACAAGAATAAATTAATAAAAAAAATTAAAAAAAAACAATTATATTTTAAAAAGAATTACCCAAGCTATCATTTCTAAGTAGTAGCTAGGCTCATAGGGACAAGAGAAGATAGACCTTAGCTTCTTCACAAAACTAGACAGACAGTGTGATACTTGGTGGGCCAGTAGATTGGTATCATGAATTAAAGAAATTTATTACCACAGGTCAGTTCTTTACAATCAAGCACTAAATTGAATTACTCAGAATAATTTAGGGATGCTTAGGAGAAGAGGTGCTAGGAAGGGGGTGCCTTAGCAAACTGTTAATAGTTCTTCCATTCTCATATGTCTCCCTCTTGAATACCTAAGACTCTTAGTTATTTACTTTTCCATTATTATAACAATGGCATGACCAAGAAAATTTACAAAAGAAAGCATTTATTTGGAGTCTCAGAGTTTCAGATGGTTAGTCAATGACCATCAGTCAGGGGAGCACAACAGGAGGCAGGCCAGGCATTTAACTGGAACATTTAACTGGAAACAACCATGGAGCAAAGAGGAAAAGAACTAACTGGAGATGGTGTTGGCTTTTGAAAACTGAGCTCCAGCTTCCAGTGATACACTTCCTACAATAAGACCACACTTCTTAATCTTTCCCAAACAGTTCCACCAACTGCAGACCTAGTATTCAAGTATATAAGCCTATGTAATCTATTCTCATTCAAACCACCACACTTACACTGTAAATTCTTTTCTGTAAGGACCATTCAGATTGTCTTGTCTGTAGTTGGTGACTATCTGGGCCATCATAATAATATCCCATCCCAGAAAGGGAGCAAGTCAAGGTCAATTTACTGGTCATAAGAAATTTAATTTTAGATTGGTACTTATGGGTAGGAAAATATTTTTTCTTCTAAAATCTTAAAAATGAAGTTTGTTGGATCTGTTTTGTAGTCCCCAGATGAAGTCTGCAAAAATGCTTCATGCTTGATAAGTTACCGTATTCACGATGTGACCTATCTGCCATGTGGGCCACTTGACTCCACCTAGGTGATTTTGACCATGATTTGGTCCCACGTGACCTCAGATTATACAGCTGGTTGTTCTTTAGGGCCCTTTAAATTCTAATCTTATCAAGTCTTATCAAATCTTATCAAATCACCTGTTTCTTGGCCACATTCTGAGAATACAAGGGAGGAAGAATGAGGAGTCTGACTTCTAATTACAAAAACATTTTGATATTTCAAGTCCTGGATTAGGCAATCTCAAGGACTGTTCCTGTCCAGGAGGAAGCAGATTTGCTAGGAGGCAACTTCAGTCAAAGACTCGGGCCCTTCCCGGCAGACAGTCTTGTCCTCTTCATTTTTATTTGCTTTAATAAAACACTGACTGAAAAGAACTTGTGGTATAATATCCAGATCACCCAGATCATGAGACATCCCCACCAAAAAAGAAAAAAAAAAAAAAAACAGGACTCGATGTTGATGCAACATGCACAGGATCCTGTAATACGGGTTCAAGCTTGTACCACATCCTTCCTGATGTAACAGGATAGTGCATTTATAAAGGGGAAAAACTGTAAGAGGGTTGTAGGTCACAGGGATGTCAGTCTTTAGGCAGGTTGGGTGGAGGCTGGATCTCAAGTGGAAGTTGTAGGTCACAGGAATATTGACCTTCAGGCAGAATCTTGAGGGGAAGTTTTTTTCACCTCAGAGGTACATTGAGTGCTGATTATATCTAGTGGCTGAGGTGAAGTTTCTGGGGACTGTTGCCAGGTGCAGTTTACAACAGTATATAGTCATCACTAGAATGCAGGGAGAAGGGTCACCTACAGGACAAGTTCTCACAGAAAAACAGACCATAGCATTTGTTACAGGACATACAGAACATGGTATTTGTTTGGTCTTTACAATGGGAAGAAAAGATCCAAGCTCATCAGCAACAGAAGCCAAAGGTGGAACTCAAGGCTGGAACATGGAAGTAGGAACTGAAGCAGAGACCGTTGAGTGGACTGTTTATGAGCTTGCTGCCCTTGGCTTACTCTTGTGCTTGCCCAAGCCCACATGCCCAAGGATGCTACGGTCTACGTTGGGCTGTTCCTTCCCTCACCAATTAGCAAAGAAGAAAATGCCACAAACCGTGTCCACAGGCCAATCTGATGGAAACAATTCCTCATTTAGGTTCCGTCTTGCCACATAAATCTATGTTTGGGCCCAATTGATAAAAACCACCTGGCACACATACACATTTGCACCAGTTGGCAAATCACTGGTTGCTTGATCTTGGGCTTCTGGTAAGTTCTATAAGCATATGCCTGTGCCAGGAACTCTTTTCGGAAAAGGAGGACCATACTGTTCTACGCTTCCCTCACCACACACACTCTGACTTAGTAGCCAGTACATTCTCTCTTAGCAATTCCTTTTCTCTCGTATTTCTCTCATATTCTCACATATGCCACCTCTGTAGCTCAAGATGCCAAAATTTCTGAAGTCATTGTCATGTGCTTCCTCTGCACCAAAACTTCAGTTCTCTAAGAATTAATTGATTCAACCTGTGCATAATAAACCATGGAAAGGAGACTGGGAGTTGTCTCTTCCTGATTTAGCATCTGCTCTGAACCATCGTAACATATATCAGAAGTTAAAGTCTTCCTTGTGGCTTTGTTAGGTTAAGAAGTTGACTCAGATTCCTGAAAATTCTGTTCTTTCTTACAAAACTGAGTTGAATTTTTGATGATTACCAACTAAGCCAGTTCTGAGTAATCCATGGAATGAAAACAAAGTTCCATAGAGCAAACAAAGAAAAAGAGAAGAAATAGTATGTTTTAGTGAGTACAACTAAATACACACCATAAAACAGAAAAAAGTGAACAAATAAAAATACTACAAATGCCTACTGCAAGAAGGCTGAAAATGAAAAAAAGATAAACTACAAGTCTGAAGAAAGAAGAAAATTATAAAGGTAAGCAGAAAAAAAAATGCAGAGAGCCATTAGAAAGAAAAGTCAATAAAAACAAGTGTGTTGAGTAAAAAGAAAAAGACATCAATACCAAATCAGGAATGTAACCCTGGGTGGAGCCAGAGACCCTGCACACTTTGAACATTTAATAAGGTAGCACAGCAAGCAACTATACTGTGTAATTTCAATAATCTGAAGAAACGGATCTATTCCTGGGAGAACATGATGACACTTCCTCTATATTGAAAAAACTTACATTGAATACACCTGTAACTATTAAATATTTTAATTTTAATAATTTTAACAAGTTCAAGCCTGCTGCAGTGTTACAGTCCTTAATCCCAGCATTCTGGGAGGCAGAGACGGACTCCGAGTTTGAGTTCAGCCTGAGCTACAAAGTGAGTACAGGACAGTCAAGGCTACACAAAGAAACCCTGTCTCAGTAAACAAACAAACAAAGAAAAAAATTCAGACACAGGCAATTTTATTAAAGTGTCTGTAGAACATTTTTCAGAAAATGGAAAGGATAAAACGTCCCCTACTGAAGTGAGGACTAGTGTTAACTTAAAGTCAAATCTAAGCAAAGAAGTTTGGTCTATAGAAAACTATAAATCAATATATTCAAGTTATTAGGTATGGAAACAGAGTCAGAGATACAATTCAGCAAGAGAGTTTTATAAAGCTCTGTGTCTTCCAACTGAATGAGATTTGCTCCCTAGCACCACTGAACTCTATGTTCACCCAAATCACCTACTATATTTTATCACATTTTCAGGTAAAAGTGGACAAAACATCATGTGATAATACCAGAGTAGGAAAACAAAACAGAATCCCTCTAGATCTGGCAAGATCCAATACTATTCATAGGAAAAATAAAGAAAAGACAGAAAGGCAAGACTCTCTACATTAAAGCCTGCAAAAAAGTCCTACAATTTATCTTATACTTAATAACACAACCAAATGTGTCTCATCAAGATCTGGTACAAGGAAATGAGCTTTGCTCACAGCATTATTTTCAGCATTTTATTGTCAAATCTACCTAGCCCATTAGTAAATAAATAAATAAATAAGTAAAATTCCTATAGATTGAAAAGAAGGAATAGGCTGTTCCTATTTTAAAAATGGCATTTCTAGAACTAATAATTCCATTCAGCAAGATTATAAAATATATCATAAACATTAAACATTCATGATTCTCTAAGTAGCAATGAGCATATGGATGTTTAAAATAAAAATACAATAACATCTGAAATCAATAACAGCAAAGTAAGTGTGAGTACAATAAAGCAGAAGTAAGATGTTTTGATGAAAATCTACAAAACATTTGGAAAGAAATCAAATAAGTAAGTGTGTAAATGTCAAATTGAAACAAGGCTTTAATAGAAATTCTATCCACTTCCCTGAAAGAGTTTTGTAGGTGTAAACATATTACATTAGAATTTATACAAATAAAGTAAGAAATCCGGTCTTGAGAAGGTAAGTAAATTGGGAGGAATCTATCCACACACGTCTTGCTGAAGCAGGCCACTACAGCACTCAGTAACCAAGACTCTGGCATTGATATAGGAGTAGGCTGATAGAGCAGTGAGACAGACAAAGGGAAGCAGAGAAAACTATATGAAAATGCCCAACTGGTTTTCAGTATAAAGCTAAGTATATGAAGTTGGTCATTCCAACAAAGGGTCTTTAAGCCAGTGAATGAATATTAATAGGCAACAACAATAAATTATGTTGTAGATGTGTACTGTTGTAACATTCCTTCAGAATCATTGAGAAAGAAAAAACACAACGTTGCAAACTTTTTAGGAATAAACATGAAGAAAGGATTCCAGGGTCCAGAGCTACCCAACATTCTTAGTGAAAAGTACAACCCATGATGTAGCTGAGAAGAGACCGAGGTGGGAAGATGGTGGGCTTAGGTCCAGTCTGAGCTACAGAACAGGCTTCAAGAGAATTAGAACCTCACAGTGAGGGCTTACCACAAACTAACAACATGTACGGAATTTGGTGAGTTGAATGTTAGCTTAAAACACAAACCAAAACAGCAGCAGCAACAGCAGCAAACACTGTAAGTCTTCTTGGGAAACCTTGGCTGGGAACCTTACTGAGTTTCTGCTGAAGAGCAGTCCCTGGCCCTGAGAGCTGAGCTATCTGTGGAGCCCCAAATATCAGCCCTTCAAAGTAGATGCTCTTTGTAGCTGATGTACTATCTTAGAGAAGTTTTTTTTCTTCAAGTAAACTCAAAAATTTAGCACTATGCCTTAATATGTGTAACAAATAATCTCATTTAATTGTATCACCAGTGTTCTTGTGTAAAGGCTACACACTAAGTTAAGTTTTCAAGTGGAAGACAACCTTGGTTATCATATGGGTTTTCATGACTACAATAAAGATCTATTCTTTATTAATTAGATTTGACTCTGGAACCTCTTTGTGGGTCACTGATTTTTTAAAAGTCTGAGGAAATTTGGCTTTAGTGTGAGATAAGTTTGAATTTAAAAAACATTCATTTACTTCTGCCTTATAAGTCTTACTCAGTTTAATGTCATTTGGGTGACAGCTTTGTGTGTGCTTCTCCCTTATAATTTAGTGCACAACTTATAACTTGTGTGTGCCAGTAAGTGGTATGCATAGTTAATCTTTGCAAAACATGCCATAATGTGATTTCATCTTTGTCCTTTTTATTATTTTATCACTACTTCATTTGACTTCCCTCCTTGGAAACAGTTTTGGAGATCTCCACCCCATTTATTTCATCAAAAATTGATAGTAATAATGCACAAAATAATGGCAAGCTGTGGAATAGTCTATACATGTCCAAGGTTGACAGAATAAGCAGGCACTACTTTGAACAGTGTGTGGAATAGTTCTTTGCCATCACACAGAATCATTAATAGACTGAGAGGTGAAATGCAACTAACAAGTGGATATAGAATTTGACTTCCCATGAAGCTCAGAAACCCACAGTTAGCAATTTCTCCAGCAATGTTTCTGGATTAAAGTATTGAAAGATTGTTGGTAGATTTCTTGAAATAAGCCAAGAATTAAATTCCTTGCACGGGGCTGAAGGCTAGGCAGAGTTTTAGTATTAGGCACTCTCTTTGTTTGGATCAAGGGATAATGAATGGCTCCATAGAGAGCAGTGAGGAAAGCACACACCAATAACTAGCTGCCAATTCTCTTAGATTCCCCTCTCAGACATGTCAGATAGGAAAGGCAGAAATGGCCTGTATATAAATGCTACTATTTTCAGAAGACTTGAGTCATGGTTCTGATATCTGGGAGAAAACATATCTACAGTATGTACTTATAAGGACAACAATAAATGTCCTATTACAAATGAATATAGATTAAATATCTTTCTCATTTGTAAAACATAGTATGTTCGGGAGAGCGAGAAACTAGCTTGAATCTCAAATCTACCAGGCAAAAGTATTAGGATCTTGGATACCTTGCTTAACTTTTCTGAACTTTAATTTTCTTGAGTGTGAAAATGTTTATATCTACTGTTGTTGGGGACCTTAAAGAAATTAACATTTGTGAACTGTCTAACACTACAGGTAGCATGGAATAGCTAAGTTCACCATCATTGCCTTTAGTAAAATGCTTAAGGGATAAGTACATTGATCATTAAATTACTATTCTTTGATTTCAATGAAATCCAAGCTCAATGGGGCCTAAGGAGAGGAAAAGATTGCAAAAGATATTCTGGTGTAAATGGTACAGCAGATGAAAGGAGTCATCTTGCATAAGTCATAATAGAATTCACCTGTTTTTGTGATATTTTTAAAAGGCAAAAAAAAAAAAAAAACAAAAGAAATTTTAACAAGAGTCTGTGCATGAATTAACTTTATTTCCACTGTGCTCATTTGCAAAGAGGCTGGGAGATGAATTCAGGCAATGCTGAGTTACCTTGTGAAAGATTTGTTTTCATCCATTCTACATATATGATTATTGAATCAAACATGATGGTAGCCATGGGGGATACAAGAATGGCTAGAATGTGATTCATGACCTACAGTCTAGGAATACATAATCTAGGGAAAGACACACGCTTGTGTCTGCTGAATTGTATAATTTACTATCCACATTGTGTACTATTGACTACGAAACTGTTCACTGTCAATAGTTCAAGCAAGACAAAAGCACATATGCAAGTTGTTCCTCACTAAACTGGAACCTGTTGTGAATCTACACAGATCATCATATTGGGATCTAAGCACAATAGAGATGCAGACAATGAAGGGACCAACTAGTTTGGGTGGGAAACAAAACTACAAATTATATAATGCATGTTAACAGACAGGATAGAGAGAGTAGAAGTCAGAAATGGAATGGCACAAAGAGTGATATGAGTGGTATATGTCAGCATCTGCATGTGGCTTTGTGTGAACACATCTTACTGTAAATGAAAGTGAGTAACACATAATCATATTATATTATAAAATCAATATGAGAAAGATGTAGAGTGTTCTTCTTCAGTTCTGCAATAAAACTGGTAGTAGGCTACACTATCCAACACCAGCTTAATGTCTTTTCATGGAATCTTGGATCTTACCTCTGTGGGATATTGAGGAAAAACATAGCATTCATGCCTTGTTCTCATGACTCTGTCAACTATGAAAGAACCAAACAACTTACACTGGATCTTTTTTCCAATAGTAATGTGATCATACAGACAACTGAAAGCCTCTTCTTGTACATATTTCTAGAGACTTAATGTGACATATACATTTACCATGTGCTTCTTCACCACATTAAGAATATTGATGTCCCATCTGGAAGCTGAGGAAGAAAGGTCTTATTAGCAACATTAAATGGAGAGATAGTTAAGAGAGCCAAAAAGAGAAGTTTACTAAAGGGAAAAATAAAGAGACGAGAGAGAGAGAGAGAGAGAGAGAGAGAGAGAGAGAGAGAGAGAGAGCTAAAGAAACTCCTTTTTTTCCTGTTCCATAGGGCCTTCTCCAGCTGCTAGAAAACTCAGAAGTATATTGATTCTGCCTCTCATTCTATAGAATATCTCTGTAGACACAATATTAAGAATCAGATTCACAAGCTAATACTTAGGAAGAAATGGTGACATTTAATTTGGTTGAGAACCTAGTACTTTCCCATGTAAATTGGGGTTAATTTACTGTGTGTCCCAGACTTCATTAAATTGTCTAAATAATTCATATTAAGCAGTTAAAGAAGACATTGTATATCTGTATTTTATTTCTCATCCCCTACAGTATTTCATAGTTGACAGCTTATGACTGATTTCCATATATAAGCATGAAAAGCCCATTTGATCATATCTATTATATTACCCCTTGTAAGACACGCGTAGAGAAGATAGAACAATGCAATTATAACCTTGTTTGACAAAAAATTCTCACTGATCCATTTTGTGAAACGATGTACTCAAATGTTTCATTTTTGCCAACTTTATTTGGGCCTCTACAAAGGTATCATTTAAAATCAACCAGAAAAAACCTTAAGAGAATGTCACCCCATTTCCATTAAGGGGGCTTGGGTAGGTTCTTGGTTGCTTTCTTGAGATGTGGATGTTTATTTTCATTGGAGTTGGTTATAAGTTCCTAATGGTCTTATTCAGAGAGAAAACAAGGTTGGACAAAGGGTTGTCTCTCTTTTCCTTTATCTTTCTTTATTAGATTTGGAGATAGGGATTGAAAACAAATGTTATTTCTCTACATCTAATAATTTAGGATTATGTTCAGGTAAGTTATACTTATGATCCAATCAATTGGAGTTAAGATATTTGAAGAGCACCTGTCAATACGAGTCTCAACAAGTGATTTTTTTTTTTTAGTTCTTTATTTTTAATATGGTAAGAATAACCACTGTGGTGTGTGTGTGTGTGTGTGTGTGTGTGTGTGTGTGTGTGTGTG
>OU015748.1:77185050-77206803 GCA_907169655.1 Acomys percivali | reverse complement strand
TACAGAGATTACATTTAGACAGATATTTTCTATTTGGTGGATACCTAGTAACTGCATGGAAGTTTCAATTGTTCTAACTTAAAGTTAAGTCAAATCATGTATAGGAGATATCATAAATAAATCACTTTTTTATATCTTATGTGTATTTATGCTAAGGTAGTATGTGCTAAAAACAGTCTTATAATGAGATAATGCATTTGATTATTTCTTTGCTTTTTCTTTTGGTATTTTGCATCTTATATAGAATAATTAGCACAAAATAAAGCAAATGATAGTAAACAAGGCTTAATCAAATGTTATCTTTGCTTCACATATAAATATTTAAATTACCTAATTAAAAAGTTGCTCTTTACAGTGATTTCTTCCTACCCTTTCAGAGAAATGCTGCAACTTACCAAAATCTATTTAAAAGACCTTTTCCATATTTGGTTCCAGAAAAATCACCCTAGGAAATGCTTTCTTACATTTCAAGCATACTGTAACTTTACCATTTATGAGATTCTCACTATACCTCTGTATAGCAGTGAGGTTCTCTGGGGTCACTCAAAAAATGTTGTGTTCAGTCTTATATTCTATTACTTCTTATTATCAAATTCCAAGCATGTGTTGTATTGTTTTAAATAACATAAAATGAACTAAATAAAATGAGATGATAATTTAGAAGACAAAATCAAGAAGATAAGCATCCTGATAGAAAATGCTTTCTCTCTGAAGTTTCCTGTCAGCAAGGACAGGCTAATATCTGATGCTACCATCATTTGATAAATGGACTTGTGATCAAAGCACCTTCCAAATTAATCAAATTAATCTCTTTCCAGTTTTACAACCAAGCAATGCTTTTCTCTAAGACCTGGAACCATTTCTTGAAAGGCAGCCTTCTGGGGAGACACCTTTTTCCTGCTTTTTGTTTCTGCTGAGGGATTTAAACTTAACTCCGGAGGTACCAATTTAGAAATGTAAATGTTTAATCCCAGATACTGACTTTTTCAAACTTAAGAAGTAACTCAGTGTGTTCACACTTCTCATTCATTAACCTCTCATCTAATATCCTCCAGTACATTTCTGTTCCAGAAAAGAATTTACAACTGATTTAAGGATGTGGCTCCTGGTAGGTTACTCATACAATAAAGTGTGATGCCAGATAAACATGTGCACATGAACTGTACAAAATATATTCAGGGTGTCAATATCTAAGTAAATAAATAAATAAGTAGACAGAAGCCATGGAATTAGCAGGAAGATTGAGGAAGAAAATTAGAAGAAGATGGAGGGAAATAGTGGTTTGCTATGATCAATATACCTCATATAAATGTGTGAAATTTTCAAAAATTAAGACTTTAACTCACATAATTATTAAATTCAATTCATTAACATGATTTAATATATTTTTCTGACTAAATAAGGTGTGTGCATATATGTTTAAATAGCTGTATTTTAAAGTTGTAATTTAAATTAAGTTTCTACATAAAGATATAAATGTAGCCGGGCGTGGAGGCACACACCTTTAATCCTAGCACTCCTGAGGCAGAGGCAGGTGGATTGCTGTAAATTCGAGGCCAGCCTGGTCTACAAGCCAGTCCAGGACAGTCAAGATAATATATAGTCACCATTTGCCTCAGTATATTTGCAAGTTAACTTTATTATTGATGCTTCTCCATCTCAGTAGTCTGGAATGGTATGTTTTTTGACTGTTTCATTTTTATTATGGCATTTTTAAATTTTGATCTGGTCATATTCTTGCAGGGATTTGACAAACCAATAAGGAGTTAGTTCTTGGGTATCAACTCTGTTGAGAACATACAAGTAAGCAGAAAAACTGCAGAGATACAACTACAAATATTATTCAAGAAGAAATAAGAGCAGGGGATGGAAAACTAAGATGCATGTCATTTCTAAATAAGAGTATTCATCTAAGAAGTGCAGAAATAGGCTAAGACAGACATTAGTAAGACAGGTCCATGTGATTCCTGTCTCATTGGCCAAATGTTATCTCCATTTAAGAAATAGATTTCCAGGAAATTTTAAATGGAGTTAGATTTTTATTCAATAGAGAAAATTTCTCTAACCCCTTCATGTTCTCAAATTCTAGTATAATTGCAGCTGATAGCATTGCAGAAATCACAAAGGACATAGGCATGCTGGGATATCATGAAAGCAGTAGGGCAAAGCAGGGCGAAAGGTAAGTAGCTGTTTTGAAAGTTCGGGTGTTATGAGAATGAGACAGCAGAGTTGATATTTTTGTTCTATGTGACATTATTCCTTGGCAACCCCACCAAACATGATTTGTTTTGTCTTCCAACAATTTCTTCAAGAATCACTCAATTAAATGTAGTGAAAATAGTACATATCTTTTCTTTGACACTACATTCAATCAAACCTAGGTCCTTTTAAATATATAAAGTCTTATTGATGGTCATTTTTGTTTCATTTTAAGAAGAAAGTTTGCAAAGGAAGCTTATGATTAGGGTTGTGGATTCCACTAAGATAAGGTCACAGAATGTTTCTTAAAATGCATGTTGGATAAATAGATGGCAGGCTTCTCATAGGAAGCACAATTTTAGAAAATGACTGTTGAAATAGAAACAGCTGGAAGCAATCCCTATGACCAACTTCACATGGCAATACTACATTGAAAGGTAGAATACTTGGTTTTCTGTGATTGATAAAGTGCCACTGTAGAAAGCAGAGTATGACCAGTGAGTACTGAGGGGCCCTAGGGGGACATCAGTCTTGAGAACACCTGTCATGAGTTGCTTTTTCTTCCCTTCCTACTTATCCACTGAGCCATCGAAGAGTCTGAATTGACTTATTTAATATAAGCGATCTAAATAATGCCAGTTCTTTCTTTCAACATGACTTAGATGATTTCTATTAACTCAACACTCAATTTTAAATCAAGCATGAAGTCAAGCCATGTACTTTAAACTTCAGGAAATCTAGTACATAGATAAAAGAGTTAAAACACAGTGCTACTCTATAATTACCTGAGGCTTGTGAAACTCAGACAACTTGTCCAAAATAAAAAGTCATAAACCATTGCTTTTATTAATTGAAAATAAATTAATTTTATTTAATAAATAAAAGCATAAAATCATACATTATTAATAGAGTCCTCTCTGCTATTATAATAAGACATATTTGTATTTTGTGACATAAGTTCAGTACATCTATCTTTTCAAATAAAATTTCTTCATGGTAAATTATTTAATTTTTTAAACAAAAACTTAAATAAATAAGAACTTCACATTTTAACCAGGTAATCTTATATAAAACTTAAGGTTTTTGGTATAAAAATGTAAATGGTTGTTCTCCATGCTTCATGGAGGTTACATATTGCATTATGTTTTATAGTTACTCATAAAAATAATTAGCATAAATATTTTAAGAAAATTTATGTTTGTAATTAAATGAATTTAAATGTGCTTTATTTGTGTTGTGTTAATAACATTTAGAAAATAAGGATTGTTGCCTATGAATTCTATTCAATACATGTATAGTAAGAATTATTGAAAAGAAAGAGAAAGCCTATCTTTCTTTGACACATATTAATAGCTTGGATGGTTTGTAGCATGAAATTGTTATATGTAAGCACAAAGCAATATAAGGTATTAAAGTCAAATGACTGCCAAGTGAATTGATTGGATGAAAGTGAGTGGGTCAGTACCAGCAACTATTAATAAAAATTTAAGTCTAATCAACAGACACAGCATAGTAGGGGTGATGACAGTAACTCCAGCGTGAGAAAACTATAAAACCAGCAAATTTTCCTTCATTTTATTTTTTCTTGAAATGTATTAATAAAACAATAAGGAACTCCAGTTTTTTCCTTATCCTCTTTAAATTTCACCTAAATTTAAGGATCCCATCACCACAATGCACCATGAAGACCTTTCTTAATATCACACTCAAGGGGAACTAAAAATTCATTGAGGAATTTTTCATTTAACTCATAAGGAAAAGCTAATAACCATGTGTAATTTGTCAATAATTTGACTCATTCAATAAAAACCAATTAATATACTCTCTTTGTGCAGACAAATTTGAAAAGAGTTTAGTAAAATTACTGCCAACAAATAGAAAAACAAAAACAATAACATCAGGGGTTTGGATTATGGGCTGAAATAACAGAGGAATAGGGTGAGTCAACTCTCCCTGAGTCACTGCAACATGTTTCCGAGTAAAAATCACACATTTAATTAAGACTGCACAATTTCTCATAGAAAATTACAAACATAGAAAAATACATTAGTCAAAGAAAATTTTGGACTATTTAGAAGGATTCAGAATGGGTTTGTAGGTTAACTATAATAAGTACTTTTTTCTGAGTAAGACTGACTTGAATGGCATAAACATTTGTTTCTTTCCAATAGTAATTTAGAAGTCTAGATCCATCCTGATGGACCCATAATTCTTAGGGACACGTAAACAATCCAATCATTCATAGAAATGGCTTAGGAATTTAAGTCATAGCTTCTAACTCCTTGATCAAGGAAGCTATTCCAATGTATTGAAAAAGACATGATTCATGGATCTCAGCCAGACAAAGAGTGAAAACAGGGCAGGGAATATATAAATATGTTAAATATGTTTAATATCTCACTCTCTATCTATCTATCTATCATCTATCTATCTATCTTACTTTCACTCCCTCCCTCCCTTCCTTACTCCCATAATGAAACAAATACCCAACCAAAAGTAACTGTACAGGAACTGATTTATTATAAGAATAGTTCTGGTTTTATACCAGATATACCAATGCTTATTTTTAACAGATTAAGTATAGGGAGAAAGTGGAAAAAAAACCAGTATTATCAATGAGTCATAATTTCTAGTCTGTGCCGTTGGCTCTGTATAGAGAAGAGACTTTTCTTAACCAGTTTTGATATAAGTAGTCACACATATAGCTTTTCACATGCCAGATGATAAAATATGAACCAGATGATAAAGAGCTCAAATAATCAGTGAAGAGACCAAACAGAAATATTGTCATGAAGACAGTAATTTAACCATGCAAACTATAGAATAGCATACAGGGGATCTTGCAATTATAAAGTGAGAAATAATAAAGTTGGCTACTCTCATGTTCATTGTACGGCAGTTTACAATCTTCCACCCATGCTCATCTCAGCTGCAGTTATGAGCAACATCTGTATAGGACACGCAGGAGGGATATCCGTCTCTGTCTACTATGCTATTTCTTACTGCCGTCATGTTTAGCTTAGGTACCTTGGATCCCTGGAGCTGTAACTGATAAGAAGGTTGTTATATATCCAGTATTATGTAATAACACCACATTACTGTTCCTTATTTAAAAGGCCATAATCAAATGTAGTGGTTTGATTGAGTAAGGCCCCAATAGGCTTAGATATGTGAACACGTGTTCCCAGTGGCAGTGATATTGTGAAGGGTTAGAAAGGCTGTCCTAGCTGGAGTAAGTATGTCATTGTGGGAGGATCTTGAGAGTTAAAGTCTTTTCTCTACTTCCATTTTGCTGTCTTTGCTCTTGATTGCAATTTGGACATATGAATTACCAGATTCCTACTTCTGCTACCAAGCCTGATACTTGAAACAATGTTTCCTTAACATGATGGACTCTTACCTCTTTTGGAATTATAAGCCAAATTAAAAATTTATCTTTTATGAGTTTTCTTGGTGCTAGTGTTTTATCACAGCAAAAGAAAAGCAATTAATACAATTAGAATTGTAGATTCTACCCACCCATAAAAAGGAGAGAAGTTAAAAACAAAAGAAGGAAGGAAAGAAGAAAGGAAGAAAGGAAGGAAAGAAGAGAAGAATGAAAAATGTATTCTGTGATAGGCCACAGGTTATTCTAAAACACTCCTTTTATGTGTATTAAAATTTGCTCAACCATGTTCATAGCAGCCTTATTCATAATAGCCAGATCATGGAAACAGCCTAAGTGTCCCTCAGTTGAAGAATGGATAAAGAAACTGTGGTACATATACACTATGGAATACTACTCAGCTATTAAAAACAAGGAATTCCCGAAATTTGTGGATAAATGGATTGAGCTAGAAATGATCATAATGAGTGAGTTAACCCAGAAGCAGAAAGACTCAAATGGTATATACTCACTTATATCTGTATACTAGCCCAAGGGGCATGTCCCATGAAAGCCTTCACTTACCAGGAAACTGGGACCGAGGGGAGGACATCCTATTGGGACTCTAGATGAGAGAAGCATGGGAGAATGGGGAAATAGAAGGATCCAGAGGGTCTTAGAAACCTACAAGTAGAACATTATGATAGGCAGATTTGGGCCCTGGGGTCCCGCTCAAACTAAGGCACCAGCCAAGGACAATACAGGTGGTAAACTTTAAACCCCTACCCAGATCTAGCCAATGGTCAGAACAGTCTCCACACTTGAGTGGAGAGTGGGATATGACTTTCTCATGTACTCTGGTGCCTCACATTTGACCATGTCCCCTGGAGGGGAGACCTGGTGGCACTCAGAGGAAGGACAGCAGGTCACCGAAAAGAGACTTGATACCCTATGAGCATATACAGGGGGAGGTAATCCCTCTCAGGAACAGTCATAGGGGAGGGGAATAAGGGGGAAATGGGAGGGAGGGAAGAATGGGAGGATATAAGGGATGGGATAACCATTGAGATGTAACAAGAATAAATTAATAAAAAAATTAAAAAAGAAAAAAAGGAAAAAAAGAAATAAAACCATAATATTAAATGACTTTTAATAATTTATTACTTGAGAATATCCTTTGTGAATATAATGTGTTTTGATCAAATCTACCCCATACTTCTGAACTCTGCCATTTCATTCCCTCCAACCCCTCCATACACTGGAACTGCATCTACTGTTTTTTAAACTCATAAAGCCCACTTAGCAGTGCCAATGCATAGATAAGTGTACAGCCATGTCTTATGGAGTAGACAGTGTTATTAGATGCCAACTTCTTGAAGAAAAACTGACTCAACTGTCAAAAGCCATCAGTTACCAGCAGCTTCTCAGAAAGGGAGGGACTTCATGAGACATGAGCCCTTCTCCAGTTCATGCTGGAATGTTGATCTGTTTGATCCTGTGTGCAGGTCTTATGCACTCACAGCTCTCATGATTTTAAGCATGCAGTGATATTGTCATGTCTGAACTACACTTTTTCAAACAACACCCATCTCTCCTTAGCTTTGAAGGGATGAAGGAGTTTTATATGGATGATACACAGAGGAATGGATATTCAAGTCTGTTATTCTCTACAGTTTGACCCATTGCGAGTGAACAATTAATTGCCATCAAATGAGAAAAAATTCATTTGATGAGGGTTGAGAGCTGCATTTACTCTAAGAGTATAAAAATAAGCATCTAGGTGACAGCATAATGCTACATCCACTTAGCAGAATAAAAGGAGTAGATTCTCACTGGGGACGTTCAACAAAGCCAGATATAGGTTCTTGACTCAGTTCGTAGTACAAGAGTAGGCATAGGTTATGTCTTGTGTGATGGGACTTCAACCTTAAGCAGTTGGCTACTCTCATAACATTTACGCCACCCTTGCACTCATCGGTATATCTTGTCAGGCTACTCTTTTTTTAATTTTTTTTATTAATTTATTCTTGTTACATCTCAATGGTTATCCTATCCCTTATATCCTCTCATTCTTTCCTCCCTCCCATTTTCCCTTACTCCCCTCCCCTAAGACTGTTCCTGAGGGGGACTTCCTCCCCCTGTATATGCTCATAGGGTATCAAGTCTCTTCTCGCCTTTATTGTAGTTCACAGGACTAAAAGCTGGATAAAACTCTTGATTACCTTCTCATATTTTAGTGTTCATAGCACCACTTCTGAGATCATACAAAGGCTTCAGTTTCCATGTTAAAAAAAAAAAAAAAAAGTCTTGTGGGAATTTATGACAGGGCTGTAGCGTTTACAGATGATTCCGAGGCCACATAAGTAAATGCAACCAGAAACTTCATTTTTCTATCAAGACTAAAATAAATTTAAGAGTAAAACATTGTAGCACTTAGCTTTCATTCCTTTAGGTGGTCATATGGGTACTGATTTTTCTTAAATGAGAAAAAAAATCTATCCAAATGAAAACAAGCCAAGAATAAGGCTTAAGGAAAGCAATTCTCTGAAAATTAAGTAAGGATCAAATGGCCCTTTTATCATGCAAATGCATTCCTACTGGAGCAGTGGGGCATCACTTCATAAATCATCCTGTGCCTTTGAGCAGACTTAATACAGTTCCAAGTGTGACACTGGTGTATTTAATTGAGCACTAAGGAAGTGGAACGGCTTACTTGGCTTAGTGTGCACTTATGCATTGAACTTCTTCCAGTAGAGTGCTTATGTTCTGCTGCCACGTAGATCTGCCTAATTTTTTTTTTTTTTTTACTAAAATTCCCTCCCATTAGAGTCTAAGCAAACTGTGCTTGGGGAGGAGATTAGTACTCATTATAATAAAGTAACTCATTTGAAATGAAGATAATTAACATCTATTGATGATTCAATAGTCACCAGGTAGTCTGAGGTCATTGTCTAGATAAATTTTTCACAACAATGAGATCCAATTGACATGTTTACCTTGATCTTCAAATGATGCAACCTACATGTGGGAAATTATCTTACTTTCAGTAACATTAAGGTAAGATGACAAAAATCAGATTCAAACATAGGTATTTTGACATCAAATCAGTTCATTGCATGAAAACTGTTTCTCTGCTCAGAATCAAAAGAAATGTCTCATTAACAAGAGATAAGACTTAAGACTTTCATTTGACAAATTAAGAAATATCTAAGTAAGGTTACATATAATTCTTACCTGGTTATATGAGCTTCATTGCAAAAGAAAGATCTGTTTCATGATTTGAGTACATACTACTTATGCTACGCTCAAAAGTAGGCATGATAATTGTTAAAATACAAAAGAATGTTATTTATATTTTAGAGTTCAGATTTGTATTGTTTTTACTTAGAAGTTAGTATTTTTATAGCCAATCTAGGGAAGAATTTTTCTAAATTTGTGGGGAAGTTTGTTGAGTATTAAAATAGTAATTACAACACTACACCAATAAATATTAGATTGCCAAATCATTGAGATATTCACTTGTAAAGAAAACAGAGGTTGTGTAGATGGTGTGCACTTGCTTTAACATCATGAGGATGCAAATTCAAATTCCCAGAACTCATTTTATAACCAGGTACTTTGGTGTTCATCTGTAACCTCTATTTGGGAGGCTGACTAAAAGATTATGAGACTCATGGGCCAGCTAGACTAGTATGCAGCGGTCATGATATTCCTTATCTTAGAAGTCCAACATGGAAAGAACTGAGAAGCCCATCTGACATCAACTTCTGGCCCTCAGATTAATGTGCACAGGCATGCACCCAACAAGCATATACATATATGTATACAAATAAAAATGCGATTTACTTTATTGTTTATGTATTAAGTGTATACAAGTTCTCAACTTCTAAATCTCATGGATTCATTTACTTATCAGATACAATTGAAAAAAGAGTTACTCTGCACACTAGCCCAAGGGGCATGTCCCACGAAAGTCTTCACTTACCAGGAAAGTGGGATAGAGGTGAGGACATCCTATTGAGACTCTACATGAGAGAAATGTAGGAGATGGGGAAATAGAAAGATCCAGAGGGTCCTAGAAACCTACAAGAAGAACACTACTGTGGGCGGATCTGGGCCTACGGGTTCTGCTCAAACTATGGCAACAACCAAGGACAATACGTGCAGTGAGCATCAAACCCCTATCCAGTTCTAGCCAAGGGACAGGACATTCTCCATAGTTAAGTGGAGAGTAGGGACAGACTTTCACACCAACTATGGTGCCCCATATTTGTTTTGTTTTGTTTTGTTTTTATTAATTTATTCTTGTTACATCTCTATGGTTATCCCATCCCTTGTATCCTCCCATTCTTCCCTCCCTCCCATTTTCCCCTTATTCCCCTCCCCTATGACTGTTCCTCAGAGGGATTACCTCCCTCTGTATGTGCTCATAGGGTATCAAGTCTCTTCTCTGTGACCTGCTGCCCTTCCTCTGAGTGCCACTAGTTCTCCCCCCGCCAGGGGACATAGTCAAATGTGAGGCACCAGAGTACAATATTTAACCATGCCTCCTTGATGGAGAGGCCCAATGGCACACAGAGGAAGGAGAGCAGACTAAGAAGAGACTTGATACCCTAGGATCATATTCAGGGGGAGGAGGTCCCTCTCAGTCACAGTCATAGGGGAGGGAATAGGGTAAAAGTGGGAGGGAGGGAGGAATGGGAGGATACATGGGATGGGATAACAATTGAGATGTAATATGAATGATAATAAAAAGTTACAATGCAAAAAAAAAGGAAGTTACTATCACCGTTAAGAAACTATAAGCCTAGAAATAGAGTAATGTCCATAAATCTGTCACTAGTAGAAGCTAAAGCTGGCAAGTTTCACAATCAGATGATTGGTCTGATCACTCTCCACAGATTTACCAAATGCCTTACCTATTCATTTTTGGAAGTTGAATAGTAAAGATGAGATATAGTTTAGCATGGTATTATTAGTATACCTTATTGTGAAATTGTGTTATAATATGCAGTATCACCTAGGGAATAAGGTAGCTACTAATATTGATTGGATCTCGTGTTAGTGGCTATGAATACGATGGCAGGAAAATTTTAAAATAGAGGAGCTGCAGAAAAATGTCTTCCTTAAAACAGCTCAGAAACTGTTATGAAGAGACAAAATGATGTACAGAATACCAGATATTAAGAAAAATATTGAACAAATGTTGATGTAGTTTTGGATAATGTTAAATATGTTCAATTTAATTAAAGTGTGTAGCCTTTGGACTTTTTCAAACCCATTTTTTTGTGGTATTTAATGCTTACCCTTCCCTTCCAACTCACCTACCCTAGATAGGAGAGAAAACTGGTTAAAAGGAATTGGAGAAATAGACCTTCGTAGACTTTGTTCCTTGGAGTGATTGCATTGGTGTAGTAGGCAGGATTCCAGCAGACCTGTTAAATAGCAAAACAGCAATTCAGCAAAGGTGAGTACAACTGCAGCTGCTGGAACCCTGAGCAGCAGCCAAAACCCAGAGTATGAACAGACAAGTAGATGTACAGAATATGACATATAAAGAAAAATATTAAACAGATGTTGATGTTATTTTGGATAACATCAAATATGTTCAATTCAATTAAAATGTATAGGAGTTGAACTTCTTCAAATCTATTTTATTTGGGGTTCTTTAGTGCTTATACCTCCCTTCCAACCCACCTACCCTAGATAGGAGAGAAAAGAGGTTAATGGGAATTGGAGAAGTAGACCTTCTTAGACTCATTCCTTGGAGTGATTACATTGGCATAGTAGGAATGATTCCAGCCGACCTGTTAAACAGCAAACCAGCAACTCAGCAAAGGTGAGTGCAACTACAGCTGTTGGAATCCAGAGCAGCAGCCAGAACCCACAGCAGCAGCCAGAACCTTGAAGTGTTCGCTGGAATGGTTCTCTCTAGGAGTGTTTCAAAGGGGCACAATGACCAGCCAAACAGTAGGAAATTATGTCAATAACAAAAAGCCCAACCTTTCGGTTTGGGCTCATGTCTGTGTGTGTGTGTGTGTGTGTGTGTGTGTGTGTGTGTGTGTGTGTGTGTGTGTGTGTGTGTACATGCTCTCATGCTCTGTACTAGGATGTTTATCAGTTGGCAAAGGCCATGCCCATGCAATGGGTAGTTCTTCTAGTAGACAAACACCACCTGTTAGCTCACAAGTCTGTTTCCAGCAGACAAACATTGCACACCCTCATATAAGTCTGTTTCACATCTCACATGTGAGATCAAAACAAAAACATATTTACATCTACTTCAAAAATATGTATTTAAAATATGATTTTAAAAAACGTATTTTATTTTTAACTTAATTCTTTGTAGTGAGATGAATTAAACCAAGGGTAGTGATGGTAAGCAAGTGATGTGCCCCTGAGATATAACACCAACCAAAACCTTTGGTTTTAAAGCAATTAAGTAATGCTGAAAAACTGAAAAAGAAAAGCATTGCTTAGGTCAATGAATCTTTGAGGTTTTATTTTGCTTTGTCCAAACTTCACACATATGAACTCATATTTTTATGGCAGTGCTTTGCAGTGGTATTTTCTGCAGTCACTGGAAAATTCAATATCTGTGCTGGAAACTGTTATTACTGTGCCAACATGTGACTTTTCTCTGTTGTAATGTGTGTGTGTGTGTGTGTGTGTGTGTGTGTGTGTGTTTGTGTGTGTGTATGCACTGCAGATAGGGAAGATAACTTGCACATATGCATGTACATATGTGCCTATCTGTGTGGATGCCATAAGTTGACTTGTTCTTCCTTGATCATTCTCTAGCTCATGTATTGAGGCACCATCTTCCACTTGAACTCACAAATTCTGATTCAGTCAGTCTATCTGGACAGCTTTCTCCAAGGATGCCATGTTTCTGCTTCATAAGCACTGGGGTTGAAAGTAGGGCATTGTATCCCATGGCATTTAGAAGGATACTGAGGATCTGAATTTTAGCCCTTGTTCTCATAAGATAACTGTCTTACCAACTGCACTCTCTCCCTAGTCCCTATATGTGGCTTTTGAGTAACTAAGAAAATGGCAACTGGGACTAAAAACTCATGTATTTATACTGAAAGCTGATTCTTAAGAAGGTGTCAAATATTAATCTAATTAAAGACATTCTCTTTGATAAATAGTGCTGGGAAAACTAGCTCTTTATATGAAGAAAGTTGAAATTTAACCCATATCTCTTACTTGCTGCATAATTCATTGCTAAGTAGAACAATCATTAATGAAAATGCTAGAATAAAATTCAAACATAATACTTCACCCATATGGGTTACAAGTTTGGGTCCAAAGGCCAAAGTTATGGCAAACAAACTAAACAGATTACATCGAGCCAAGAAAGGGAATAACTGAAAATAGATGATTAGCTGAGTAAAATGGCACATAAGATAAGGAGAGAAGATATCTTTAGGCCATTTATCTGACAATGATTTATATAGACAATATGTGAATCTTAATAATAATAAAATAAAACAATAACAATTAGCTTGTCAAATCTAATTAAAAATAAACAAATATGTAAGCAGCCATTTTACAGAGAAAGCAGCAGGAATGCAAAACAAATAGAAACATTTTTTTCTATGCCATTATCCATCAATGAAACATCCTGAAATATTTTCTCATCCCATTTAGAATGGAGTCCATTGAAGAGGGCAATGACAAATGCAGAGGTGATTGGTGAGAACTCTTACCCACTGCTCATGGCAATGTGAACTGAACAGCGTACTGAAGTGGCAGAGCCCTCAAAACAACAACGCCAACAAAACAGATCAAAAGGATGACCCCACACTCTACTTCTGTGAACAAGTGTTGAAAAAAAATGTAGTCAGAATACCAAGAAGATAACCCCATGTTTAATTGCAGGCCTTTTCAAAATAGTTAAGGTATGAATAACATCAGCCTACATTGGATAGCACTGGATGGGTAGAAAGGAAAATGATTTGGAATTCAATTGGTCACACTACTAAGTTGTACATAAAGAAGTTTTACGTCTCATAATTTACAGCAAAATGGTAGGTTCCAGAGGACAGTGTGATAAATGACATAAGACAAGCACAGACACACTTTTACCACACCTATTTTTCTCACACGTGGAGATGAACATGGCCAATCTAAATATGCAATAATGATTATTAGACCTGGAGCATAGAGAGTGTGAAGATTTGATGATAAATCCCCAAATAGACAAGCACAACAATTTGAAATACATACTCAAAACAATAGGTTATTGCAAAATTTATGAAATCATTTACTTAAAGAACCTCTACAGACCAGACCAAAAAAATAAGGACATAATTTTGTGATACTTAGATATATTCTAATAAAGCATCTGGAATCCTAAAGAAAGAAATCTTTGGTAGGAAACAATTTAAATGTAAAAATAAACTTAAAAATAAAATACAGAGAGTGACTTGAATTTTCAAAAGCAATAAACATCAGAAGACAATATGAAAAAGATAAAAAACATTTCAATTTGGAATTTTAAATACACTAAAAATATATTCCATGAACAAAGATGAATAGAAATATTTTCTTTGAAATAAGCACTCTGGCATTGCCATTACAGAGGTGTTCTAAATTATACCATACAAAGGTATTTTTAAGAAAGAAATGACTGAGCAGAAATAAAAACATTGTCAGATACATGAATATAAACATATGTTTTATGCTTTACACAATACAAATGTAAAACATAAGGATTCATAAAATTTTATATTAAAATATTTTTACGTATTGAGAGGTATCAAGTAAGAAGTATAAAGTGAAGCACAACTAAACATTAAGATACATATCTATATTACTAGATAGATAGATGATAGATAGATAGATAGACAGATATAAAATCCAAACCTGATGTGGATGATTAGATGATTAGATGTTAAATATTTCCCCAAAGAAGCCTGTGTTTTTATGCTAGGTCCCCAGGATGGTGTTGCTACAGGGTGCTGGAAGACTTATTTGGGGAGCCGTAGGGAAGATCCTGAGCCAATAAGCCATTTCCTTAAAGGGGATTATGGGAGTCTGACCTTTTCCAGTTATCATATTTGCTTTTTTGGCTATAGGGTGAGTAACCATCCCCATCGCACTCGGAACATAATCCATCTCAGCACTTCCTCTTAGAAAGGTAAAATGTTCTATTTTTAAAACATTGTGATAAGCCTGGGCATCTAGGGGCATTGGGAGAGCTTTGTTGGCAAGGATGAGACCTTGGCTGTGATACTCACCAGTGAGAGATAAGTGTATACAAACTAGATGTGTGTATAACATTCATGTAATCACAAATGTTTATAATGAATACTGGCATCCAGCACCTCTTACCCAAAGGACACTTACAAAGGCTCCATTTGCCATCCATGCAAAAATATTGTTTGTAAATGAAGGTATATTAACAAAAATGTGATTTTGAAATAATGGAGAGCAAAATTGTCTCTCTTTGTCACAGTATTGTGACAAAAATGCTATATTGTAGTTAAAGTAATAGTCAGTAAAGAGGGCACATATGCAACAAACTTGGAAAACTCATGAGCAAATAGCAAATGCTATTACTGTCACAAATATATTACAATGAAATTCTCTCTCCTCCCCTCTCCTCTCCTCTCCCTTCCCTTTTCTTAATACATTTCATATTGCACAGAGACATATGAAGGGGAGTGTGTGACTCTTATCCGGAGCAAGGAAGGCAGAGTCCGGAGTAGCTACAAATTCGTATCTCCAAGCCTGGACAGTATTGGAAGTATGTCTCCCAAAAGACAACAAGCAAATAAAACAGTGAAGCCAAAATCCTTAGCTTCAAAGGTAATTGCAACAGCTTTCAACTCAGGAATCAGGAGGAAAACAAAACAGAAAATCTACATTGAGAGCGTGGAATATAATACTGATGAAAACTGAGAGCAGAATACAGTTAACAGAGATGAGTCAAAATACCAAAACTGTTTCTGGTGTAACACCTAAAAAGAATAAAACTCTCCTCCAGACTAATCAACTGCCCCCATTCCAACACATACCAAAGTGACAAGATTACACAATTATCCAAATGGAGGGGAGACATCACTGATAAATCTGCATGTCCAGCATGTCCAGTGAGAAGCATATGAATCACTGTGTGCAGACACGCACTGAAGATTCAGAAAATGTGCCCACTCTACAATTGGAACATTTTATCAAAGCTGGTATAACAATGAGTTTAGCAACACAATTTTAATATCCTGATAATCACCTTTTCAATAGTGAAGAGTCCTAAACCTCTCCTGAGAAGAAAACTAGAATTTTCTTTAAATGGTATTAGCCATCAGCAATTCAAAACAGGGCAAAGTCTTCCTAAGAAGCAACAACCCCCAATCACATTGATATTTTCCGTAGACATTAAAACAAAATCTGTAACTTAGCATTAGCTATGCAAATACAAGAACATATTATTAAAATGTTAACAAATCTTGATTAATTAGGTTTATCCCAAGAGCAGAAGAATCGTCTGTGTTTTGTTAATGAGTTATCTTATTAAATAAATAAAGGATAATAATCATGTCATTATAAGGAAGATAGGAAAATAGAGAACTCAAATCAAGTCAAAAATCTTAATAAGCTAAAAGACAATCATTACACTGCCACCTAATCCAAAAGCTATCTCTAGGTGATAATCACTTGCAAATGAAAAATTACTTCTCTCTACTGGGGATACAAGCCACACCTAAGGCCAGTGTCCAGCAATAGATGGCCAACGCATAGTGAACTCAAAGGTGTCTTTGGATGTTCTTTGACACAGAATGTTTTCTTGTTGTTTTAATCTTACAGATTCCTTGCATATATTTTATGGCTCCAGGTTTTGTGCTTTCAAGGGATTCCGGTGTGTGTGAACATGTGTATCTCTGTGTCTAAATATGTTTCTTGTGCTTTTTCTTTGGTTCTTTCTTTTTTCTGTTGGTTCCATCCCATTCCAGTTTGTTTGTTTTTGTTTATCTTATTCCATTATTATTCTTTAGATGACTGTTTGTGTTTTCTAATAGGAGGCAGAAAGGGTGTGGATTTTGATGGGAGGGAGGTGGGGAGGAACTGAAATGCAACTCCATAATCAGGATATATTGTATGAAAAATCTATTTGCAATAAAAGAAAAATAAAGGAATGAAACAAAAGAAAAAAATGAACAAGAACAAAGCAAGCAAACAATAACCACAAAAAAATTCAAGCAAACAAAATACCCAAGCAGCTGGTATGTCCTCCCTCTTCAGGGCCATTGCTAAGCCAAAACCACTTTATTATCACAAAGAGAAGGGGCGTATTATCATTACAAACATAGCCCAATGAAAACCAGCTAAAATGGAAAGATAGCTTGAAAGAATTCCCTTCCAGATGCAGAAGAGAGCAGAGTCATTTTTTAAAGAAAGTGGTTTTCTGTCTGTTTTTCCTTGTAAAGATTCTCTGACAGAACCAGCTCAGACTACAGATCCACAATTCTTTATGCACAACTGTGAGTCTCAAAAAGCTTTGAAAACTAAAAGATTCTTTTATAATACACTTAGTGTCATGTAGCCTCACCTGCAATTGATTGTTACAAAACATCACCTAAGGAGAGGCCTTTGTCCCATTAAATGTATATTTCATATTGCACTTAAAAAACACTAACATGCTTAATTATAGGGGTGCTATCCACAACCCACAAGAGAAATATACCATGTTTATACTACATTAAAGGATAAATGTATGCAAACATTACTATGCCATGCTACCAGGTAGGAGACTCCTAATCACAATGCTCTCATGCCCTGGTGGTCAGTTACCATGAACCCATGAACTATGAGCCAAAATACATCCTTACTCCTTTAAGTTGCTTATATCAGGTGATTGGTCACTCTGAAGTTAAACTAATGAATACTTTTAATTAATTAAAAAGACTGGGTAATTACTGACTAGATGCAAAGCCAGGTAGTTAGAATGAAGCAGGCATATTAACTAGCTTCACCATGGGAACGAGTCACTATGAAGAGAAAAAAGGAAAAAACTCAAAAACAAGAGAGACTTTAGGAAAAGACACATGATCATTACTGTATTATTCACTCAGGAAAGTGTCTGTCTGAAATATGAAATATGCGCTACAAAACAGATATGATATGAAGAAATTTGTTATATAAGCATGGAAGGAGAAGGAAGGGGTGCGCACGCGCGAGAGAGACAGAGACAGGGAGAAAGAGACAGAGAGAGACAGAGACTGAGGAAGAGAGCAGAGATAAGTAAGAGAGCAAGAGAGAGAGGTAAAGGTAAGAGGTGTGTGTGTGTGTGTGTGTGTGTGTGTGAGAGAGAGAGAGAGAGAGAGAGAGAGAGAGAGAGAGAGAGAGAGAGGGTTTGTCCTTTTATATACACTAGGGGACACCTAGTGATGGGTAGGTAATGGCATCATAGTTGCTAGGCAATCCACAGAAACCGGAAGTGACTAGTAGAAAACTTTGCAAAGTGGGTGAGGTACCAGTCAGTTGTCAATGGTACAGCCAACTTCTAGAACGAATGCTCCACAATAGCCACTTTCTTTCCCAGTGATATTTAGTGTACTTCAGAACTGAAAGAACACAAATTAAATTTACTCTTGTCATGAGTATCATAATAAGCGTATGCTGGTAACTTCCTGCAAAATATGTCTATATGTAGGGAGTAAATAGCATAATATATGTACGTGAAAATGACTAACCATCACCCGCTTGTTAGCATGCTAGGCAAAACAACAATTTAAAAAAGGAGAGATAAGAAAGCATGTGTGTACGTGTGTGTGTGTGTGTGTGTGTGTGTGTATGAATACATAAACAGATATCTCACAGAGTGCTATGTACTCTCTGACCCTGGATGTATAGCCTTTCCCTATTACTTTATCATTTCTGTATTTTATTCTTTGCCAAAACAAAGCTGTACTGATTTTTTTATTGCAACAAAGGTAAAAGAGATCGCTTAACAGCAAATGTAAGATGTAAGCTTGTAATATTAAGAGAAACCTTCCAAAACCTTAGACTAAATGTCATCTCATTAATCAGAATTGATTACATTGTTATTATCAGTGTCATGGTGATACTCAGGATGAACCAGCGGATATTCCGTCTCAGGAAAGTTGAGGAAATTACTAAGTTACAGTTGGTGTCTGGATGTTCTGTTCTGCCTATATGTGCACCCACACAGAGATACCAGAGAGAGGTATTTAGTGTCTATTCGTGTTTAAACTCTGCTAGGGGCCCCTCACATATGTTGTTATGCTGTGTCACACCAGGTTGACTTTGCTACAATTATCACTTTTGACTTTGCATTTTCTCTAGCTGTTCAATTTTTAAACTTTAGTTTTGATGAGGGCATGTGTGTCTCCACATATCTTATGTACGCCACTCTCTTGTTCTCTCCCACTCCTACAGAACTCTTCTTTTTCCCAATTAGGCCCTATCCAATATTTATATATTCTTTTTTTTCCTTGAAGGTCAGGTGCAGGTAGCCAAAGATGCAGCATGAAAATCAAATTCCAATGGCCATATTTTTTTTTTTAAAAAGTCATTGCAAATCACTGGGGGAACTCTAACCACAGTGAGATACTTAGTGAGTCCTTTGATGGGCTGCTCCCAAAACCCAAGCAATGATCAGGAGCAATTTTATGGAAAAGATGACATTTGAATACACTTGGCCAGAATGGTAGTTACTTACATTCATTATAAAAAGCCACCATGGCAGTATGGAAGTGCCCCCAAAAGTTAAATCTACAACTGTCCCACAAGCCAGCTGCCTAATCCATGGACAATATCAAGAGGAAGTAAATTAGCATGTGAGTAAGATACAGTAAGAATCACAAAGCCTATTCACAACATAGCTCAGGATTAGGAACTTACACCACTGTATATCACCAGCCTTGGAAATAAAGGGGAGTTATTGTTTGCAGTCACAAGGTCACACCTGGAGAAGCACACCGGGAAGGAAGTGATCCAGACCCTGAAAGACAAATACTGTGTAGAATCTAAAAAATTTGAATCAACACATGCAGTGAGAGTTTACCAGCTTCTAGAAAACAGAAATGGGAAAATGTCAGTCAAAGGTGATAGCTTTTGCTTGTAGCCTGTAGTGTGGCAATCTAGAAAGAAGAGGTCCTGCCCATCTGAATAATCTGTATCAATCACTGCACAAGACATGTGTCTGTCAAACCACCACAGTGTGAGCCTTGACTATATACAAACTTTACTATCAATTACATATATTTAAACTTAGAATACTTTTAAAATAAATAAAATATTTTAAGGTAAAAAATGTGTAATACTTGGATTGTTTTATTTTATTGTAATAAAGAAAATAGGAGACATTGATATATATATATGCTTTAAACTCTATCTATGAAGCAATATTTTCCTGTAGACAACTGGGTGCCCTATTTTGAATTCAACACCCGTTCAAAATAAAAAGCTATTAATGTATAGTCGAACTCCATATATTACTGTGTACAACAAATGATATGAGTTAATGTGTTTCTTTTAGTGTGTGTGTCTGTGTGTGTGCATGTGTGTGTGTGCGTGTGTGTGTTTGTATGTTTTATTTTACTATTTTAGAACCTCATATTGGATTTTCCAGATTAAGAAAATAAAGCACCATGAAACCGTTTTTTGTTCTGAATGTTAATGAAGAAATAATATGTACATCAGACAAAGGTCATTAGTGCATGGTTAAGTAATTACAATGGCATTATATTTCTGTATGAAGCAAGAATAAAGATAAAACTGTACAATTCAATGAGACATCTACATTTTTGGTAATTCACCATTTATGGAATAAATTGTACAATTATCTTTAATAACTCTAGTTGCCCACCATCAGGAAAATCATTTCTGTTTTTGGAAAGTTCAATGAGAGAAGACACAGGCTTTCTTAACATTATCTTCCTAACTGCCGCTGTGGCCCCCTGAATCTGTTTTTTAAAGGAGAGGGATACAGCTATTCTCTGCTTCCCTGTGTTGATTGACAGAAGATAAAAGACTCCAGTTGTGATGAAAAATTACCAGGCCAATTGTACTTTCCGCACAAATGCCATGCTTTTTATGTTAGCAGCACATGAATAGATGAAATGGTGCTTTTATGTAAAACACATCAATTACAAAAAGCCATTGGTAACTGCTCCTCTAGTTAAACCAAATTTGACTTCAAGAATTAGCTGCATTTGCTCATTCAGTAGGTGCTTGAGGAGTAAAGTTTTGTTTTTCTTTTTTCTTTCTTTAATTAGTCCTTTCAGAATATCTTTCAATGTGTATTGCCATAGTCACAGTCAGTTGAACTCCTTTCAGATACAGTCTTTCTTACCTACCCACCCAACTTTGTGTCCTCTCTCATATCTATCTATCTATCTATCTATCTATCTATCTATCTATCTATCTATGATCTATCTATCTATCTACCTACCTTATCTGTGTATCTATCATCTATCTGTATATCTGTAATTTCTTTCTTATTTATTTATTTATTTACTTAAACATTTTACAGATTTATCCCAGGCCCCTCCCTTCTTTCCTGAGTCCCAACCTCCCACTCTACTTCCCTCACTACACTTTCTCCTTCTTCTCAGAGAAGAGGAGAACCCCCCAAGGTGTACCAACCAACCTTGGCACCTCAAGCCAAAGCAGGACTAAGTGCATCCTTTCCCACTGAGGCCTAACAAGGCAGCCCAGCTAGTGAAAAGAGATCCATAGGCAGACAATAGAGTCAGAGACAGGCCCTACTCTCATTGTCAGGGGACCAACGTGTTGATTAAGTTACACATCTGCTATGTATGTGTAAGGGCTCTAGGTCGAGCCCATGTATGCTCTTTGGTTGGCAGTTCAGTCTCTGTAAGTCTCTATGGGCCCAGATTGGTTTATTCTGTAGGTCTTCTCATAGTGTCCTTGACCCCTCCAGTTTCCTCTGTCTTTCCTCCCACTCTTCCTCAGAAATCCCCTAGGCTATTGTTTGGCTGTGTGTCTCTTCATCTGTTTCCATAAGCTGATGGATTAAACCTCTCAGGAGACAGTTATGCTAGGTTCCTGTCTGCAAGCATAGCAGAGTATAGTTAATATTGACAGGAATAATCTATATCTATAGTTATCTATATATCTACTATCTCTATCATCATCTCTATCTACATCACATGCACACACACACACACACACACACACACACACACACACACACA
>OU015748.1:77171096-77185040 GCA_907169655.1 Acomys percivali | reverse complement strand
ACCTCCTCCCCCTGTATATACTCATAGGGTATCAAGTCTCTTCTTGGTAGTGTCTGTCTTCTTAAAGAAAGAAGATGCTATTGGCAATTCATATCTGCTGGCAAAGGGAAAAATCAGTTTCCTCCATTGGAGTAACACTAGGTATATCAACCATACTCCAAGGCAGATACCATATCAAGAAGGAGTTGTCCAACAGACAAAAACTCATTGATTTTGTTCTTGTTGTTTCTATGTGGAATGGTACTTTTCTTTTTAAAATTATTAGTTAAGATTATGATCACAGACTTGTGCAATTAGAATGTTTTTTATTTATTCAGGGAATTTTAATCATGTTTTTATTTGATATAGAAGAACACTAGTTTTTTCTCCCATCCCTTTAGCTCTTTCCAACCTCTCCCAAACTCCCTAAATCACAAGTTGAAGACAATTTTTAAAATCTGAGAAAATGACCTTAGTGATGGAGAATAATAGTGGCTAAGGTCAAATATTCAAACAGTGAAGGGAAAATTATAATTTTAGAAAACAATGTTGATGGACATTTAAGAAATTTTTGATGTGCTTCTCCCATAAGATTCAGTAACATCTGGAGTAGTGCAGACTTGGATAAATATGTGTTCTTCTGAGTTATCAATGCATAAAGTTTCATAGTCATTCTTAATAAAAACAGTTCAACGAAGTCTTAATAACATTCTTAATTTTTACTGTTAGTACATTCTAGTTGTACAGAATAATGAGTTTCAAGATGGCATTTCCATCTGTGTAGATTATATTCCTTCACTGTATTCAGCCTCCCCACCCCTCACTTATCCAACACTCCCCAGCCTCATTGTGGAACAGAGTTCACTAAGTGCACTGGCTGATCTAGTTTCCACATTTAATTAACCTTTAAGTAAATATTACTTGTCAAGTTTTGGTGTAGCTTTAAATAATACCCTCAATTATCTGAAAAAGCTATTAAAACTCTCCTTGATTTCCTCCCTACATATTTTTGATTAGATGGGTTATCTGTCCAAATTTCAACAAAGGAAAACAGATATAACAATGTGAATGGAAAAGCACACACAGTCCAAGTATATTTTATTGAAAAAAAATCTAAGGAGACATGAAAAAACATAAATGACAAAAATACATACGTACATACATACATACATACATACATACATACAATGTGTGTGTGTGTGTGTGTGTGTGTGTGTGTGTGTGTGTGCATTTCTGGGAAAGGTAGTTTTGCTTCATAGAAAGAAGTAATTTTACATTCTAAACAATTTAAAATATGTAATGATGTGGATGTATATTGGTCTGTGTGAGAGTGTGCTACATGTGTTCACATGCTCAAGGAGGGTAGAAGAAGAACATCCATTAAAGATGGAGTTATAGACAGTTTTGAAAGTATTGATGAAGGTCCTGGGAAGTAAGTGCTAGTCCTCTGAATTTGGAGCAAGTGCTAGTAACCTGTGAACCATTTGGCCAAGCACTAAACCAGTTATGTACAGTCAATTATAGTGACTTTACAACTAACATAAATACATCTTGAAAGAGCCAATTAATATTTCCCATATTTTATTTCTACTGTGACAACTGGAATGGAAGGTATGACTCACAAAACATGTTTGAGGCTCTGCTTAATAACATTTAACCATTTGGGGACTGTCTCTGACATGAATACTGGTGTCCCCAATTTGATCACTTCCCTTTGGTGGGGTGGTCCAGCAGGCACACAGAGGAAGGGGTAGCAGGCTATCCAGATAGAACGTGATAGGCTATGGTCACATGGTTGAGGAGGAGGTCCCCTTCTGTCAGGGGTCTAGGGAAGTCGAAAAGGGGAGAAGAGGGAGGGAGGGTGTGAACGGAATAACCACCTGGATGTAATCTGACTGAATAATAATAAATAAAACAAAAAACAAAAACAAAAAATCAAAAGCCATTTAACCATGAGACTAGGATTTTTGAGAATATCCATCTCTCACTGTGTGTCTCACATATATAAGAAACATCTGGGTACTCAAGAAGTATTTACCTGTGTTCCATCCTTTTGAATTTTAATTTAACTGCTTCATCATGGAACCCAGGCTTCAATGTAGTGGGTCAATTCCTTGAGCAATTTATATCATAGCCAGAATGAAGCTGAATTAATCTGGAGAGAATTATGTTCTTAAAACTTCAAAATGAAGCGTTTGTCTCTGCTGGCCATCCTGCGGCCGAACGTTTTTCTTTACAACACACTCTGGTGGTCTCTATAGCAGACTTTTATCTACATCTGTGTTTTCAGGCAAAGATACTCCTTCTCACAACACATACACCACAGAAGTCACGAAAGAGAGGTGAAGCAGATGTTAGTATACTGGCTGTAGACTTCACTAAAGGTCTTTTCTGTAGATACCACTCTGCTGAACTCTGTCTGCTACATGTGTAGCTATCAGAAGTCCAGCGATGGATTAACTTTTCTACCATAGGATCCTCATACTGAGGTTTAAATACATGTAACTCAGGAAAGGAAGATGCATGGGAACAGGTTTCTATGTAAAATCTAGTCCTGTATTCATTGATAACATTGAAGTATAAATATCAAATGTCTCTGTAGATCATTAAGACATACCTCCACCTGGGGATTGTTTTATTAGAGATAATAACATGACTAATTTTAAATGAAAATTACTTCCCTTGTTCCCTACAGTTTTAGATAGTTACATTACATTCCATTGCCAATATTTTAAAAACCTAAGAACATTATAAATAGGAACCTATTAAATAACCTGTATCTGTAGCTTTTCTCCAGATTTAAGACCTAGCTGATATAGTTTACTCATGGATGTATTTAAATAATTTCTTTCTAAAGTTTCTGGATAATATTTGTAAAACAATTTCGAATTATATAGCAATGATGTTGTCTTCCCATTAGTTTTCAATTCAATATTAGCATTTTCTAAGGTACCCTTTCTTTTCTATATTATTCTTCCACAGTAATAAAAGTCCGTTCCAATGCAACACATTACATTGAAATGAAAATACTACCTATAAACAGGTAGCAAAACCAATTTGATTCCAAAATTGAGTGGAATATGTTTAATATTACTATCAATTTTAACCGAAGTTAATGAAGAATAATTTCTCCAAAATAATGAAAATTTGTTCAAGGAAAGTATAAGAATGTGAGAGGTAGTATATACATAAAAAGAAATAAAATGTATATACTATGAAATGAAATATAATTAATATTTATATCCAAAGTTGACCATATCTGAATTTGTTGCCATTAATATGTAACATGTACATATGAATATATAAATTCAAATGGTTTTTTTGTAGTATTATAAAAAAACTATTATACTGATTTTAAAGGATTTTATTCATTAATATAATTCATTTTTATTATATCCTCAGCTCCATCCCTTGTCTAATTCTTCCTGTGTCTCCAGTCTCAACATACTCTTCTTAGAGTTGATGACTTCTTGTGTGTGTGTGCACGTGTGTTTGTGTGTGAAGTGTGTGTGTTCTCTGTCTCTCTATTTTTCTCTCTCTGTCTGTCTTTCTGTCTCTCTCTCTCTCTCTCTCCCTCTCTTTCCTGTGTGTGTGTGTGTGTGTGTGTGTGTTGCCTATATGTACATAGGTTTAGGACTTACCACTTAGGCCTGTTGATGCTCCTTTCAGAATAAAATTGACTCCCCCTTTCTCAGTAGCCATTAACAGCCTGTATCTCCAGAGCTAGGCATGAGTTCTGTTGACCCTTCCAGCACTGATGCTGGAATTTGACTGGTGTGATTCTGTGCAGGCAACCATAACAGTGAACAGTTCATGAGTGCCGTTACCCTATTATGTACAGAAGATACTATTTCACAGTAGTCTTCCTGGTTCTCGGGCTCTTAACAATTTTTCTACTACCTCTTCTGTTGTGGTACCTGAGCATTTAATGTGGGATTTGCCAATTATACTAAATAAGCACACATTTATCTAGTGCATTTTTTTTACAATGCTTACTATAAAAATATAAAAGCTCCTTTTTATGTTTCTGAGTTCTTCATAACTGTAAAGCAGCAGACTGGAGATCTGTCTCTGATGACCTTGGAGCATTCTAATTTGCCATCTTTAAATTTTCTATCTCTTTTATTAAAGTGGAAGGAAGAAACATACAAAGGAATGAGATAAAATTTGAGCTCAAAATCACAATTGTTTAATCCACTTAAAATACTTAAAATTATTTTGATTGCTGTGTTATAAGTGGATTCTTATCATTCACATTTTAATTTATATAAAAGGGAGAGTATAAAAATCTAAAGGAAGTAAAGAATCAGATAGCGCAGCTTTCATAGTTGAGGATATTATTTTTCTCCTTGGAGGTCTGTAACTGTAAGACCATCATGTCTAAGCATTGCTGGCAACTTGGCTGCTGCTAGTCCATAACACTGAAGGAACATAGAGGAACATAGTGGTAGACACCAGTATAAACTTTCTTCGTAAACTGAGTCAGAAAAAGTCAAGTAATCAAAGTGGGTAATATTGACTAACACTGCCTTTTTAATAGTTCAGTGCAGACAAGCCATCAATGGGTTATTTGAGGCATAAAAGTAATTTATTAAGGATATAATAGGTAGGAGATTTGTTTCACATTTTTGTTTACAGCTAATAGCCAAAACCAAAACACTGGGAATCAGGGTTTCAGTTTTAGTTTTATTCCTTGGTACTAGTTCTTCACACCAAAAGTGGGAGATGGCTTTCAAATATAGCTGGATTTCCTATGATAGGAATATCTGCTACATCAAGGCTTTGATCAGGCTCCAATAGATGTCTTTCAAACCCAGTGCTCTTCCTGAAAGGGTGATGAGAGCTGATCTTTTGGTGGCTGTCAACTTAAGACCTTAAATCCAGTGAACATCACAGATCTGTGGAGTATTCCCTCAGCTAAGGGAGTGCCCACATCAAGAGGATCTGACTCCTTCATCATGGCTGCCAGGCACACACGTGATACACATACATATGCACACAGCCAAAGCTCTCATACAAATCAAATAAAAATATAAATATCCTCATATGCAATACATAAAACTCAGAAATTACAGTGCTTTGAAAGATCTCTCTTCCGGTTAGCACAAAAATGTGAGTCTCTCAGCATTCATACAGGCCTAGAGGAATGTAAAAGAGACTGGAGAAAACTAACCAACATAGAAAAAACCCAGAGACATCCATAATGTAAAATTAATCTGTATGTCGAAGAGGAAAAAGCTTGTCTATTGGAATTGGGAGTGGATGAGATGATGCTCATTTCCAGTGAGAAAAAGAACCCCATGGACGTTACAATATTTGCCAGTGTCCAGGACAGGAAACCCTCCTTATACTTACACTTTAGTTGTTACTTTGGATCAAATGATCTTTGTCTCCTCAAGACTGGTAGAAATGTATGTCCTAAATCTTTCATTTTTAAAAAAACATTTCCCCAATATCAAAAATACTGAAAACCTGGGAAATACTGAAAGCCTTTTTCCTGTTGATTACATGAGTAGGAAATGTGTGTGCTAGAATTCATTCCTTTACTTAACACTGCTGCTGACCAAGGCACACCACTTCTAGAAAGAGTGCTCTCACTTGTCTGCCTTAAACATCACCTCTGTTATCCTCTCAAATCTGCCATGAGACTAGAATCCAGATTTCAATGGGACTCTGAGATTCCACTGTTTATGATCCCTAGATAAACCATTTCATTGAGCAAAAAGTAACAGAAAGGAAGAACTTGGTGTAACAACCTTCCACACAAATCCAGTAGACTTAGGAACTTACCTGCAGGAATAGGAAGGCAGAAGAGTGTAGTACACAAACCATGCTAAATAGGTCAAATCTCAGAATTAAGTCACAAAAGAATTAGAGGCCAGATCTGGGTAGGGGTTTAAGTTTTACTGCCTGTATTGTCCTTGGCTAGTGCTTTAGTTTGAGTGGGACCCCTGAGCCCAAATCTGCCTATCATAATGTTCTACTTGTAGGTTTCTAGGACCCTCTGGATCCTTCTACTTTGCTATTCTCACATGCTTCTCTCATCTAGAGTCCCAATAGGATGTCCTCCCCTCGGTCCCAGTTTCCTGGTAAGGGAAGGCTTTCATGGGACATGCCCCTTGGGCTAGTATGCTGATATAAGTGAGTATATACCATTTGAGTCTTTCTGCTTCTGGGTTAACTCACTCATTATGATCATTTCTAGCTCAATCCATTTATCCACAAATTTCGGGAATTCCTTGTTTTTAATAGCTGAGTAGTATTCCATAGTGTATGGACAGGACAGTCTCGACACTTGAGTGGAGAGTGGGATATGACTTTCTCATGTACTCTGGTGCCTCACATTTGACTATGTCCCCTGGAGGGGAAGACCTGGTGGCACTCAGAGGAAGGACAGCAGGTCACCATCACCAAGAAGAGACTTGATACCCTATGAGCATATACCTGAGGAGGTAATCCCTCTCAGGAACAGTCATAGGGGAGGGGAATAAGGGGAAAATGGGAGGGAGGGAAGAATGGGAGGATGCAAGGGATGGGATAACCATAGAGATGTAACAAGAATAAATTATTAAAAAAATAAGAATTAGAGGCTTATAATTGTCACGTAGAATTGATGAAATTCAAATGCATTGAGGATGTCTGAGGGAGTCCTGTGCCCAAAGAAGCATTAATATGGACTAATAAGAGATAAGAATCTTTAAGATGCAAAACATATGTTAGCTTTATTCCTTTTGTTGTAGGAACCACAACAGGGAAGCTTAACTGTGACGTAGGAGCTCATGCATCCTGCACACATTATAGATGACACTATGGGTTCTGAACAAAGGGTACTTTGTAAGACATCATCAAGAGTTAATGGGTAGATTAGAACCTGGCCAATGGAGAACATTCAACCTCTATATAGAAAGGAAAGATATTAGTGTTACTGCAGGGAACTGCCCTAGTTCCCTTTCCCAACCCTTACAGTGTTTTGTTGCTGTTATTATCTCATACTGGGTTGTTTATAATGGGGTTAATTTTCCCTTTAATTTCACACATCCTCAAAATACAAATAACAATAAAAAAAACCCTATATCTCAAGAAGATGCTGTTTTCTACATAGCAATAAAGAGATGTGATGGTATAGATAAAGGAATTGATTCTTTAGATGAAAGGTGGAAAAAAGATGGGTGCATTTTTCCAGAGGGAAAGTGAGGCAAGCCTTTAGTCACTAGACTAGTGGTGGCAACTGGCTTGCTGTTACTTAAGCTGGAAAATGCTAGAGTCCAAAGTACAACTTGTACACTTTCAAATCTCATTCTTAATAGAAGCCTGCCATCTATCTCTGACCTGATCTCTCTGGATTTCACCCTGATCATGCTAGATTCTAATGGTTGGTTAGAGTAAATACAGTTAATGGTCATTGGGAATATATCCAAGGCAATTTTATATCTGCACAAGCACTGATCTTGGGCTTGTGCAGAGACTCAGTCATGTGTATTCTGGACATCATTAGTAACTGGTCTCCATCTAGTGATCAATATGAAGAACTTAAATACAAGGTGAGAAGCTCACCACCATCTGGCTCTAACAAGCCATAACTTTATTTCAAGTTTCCCTTTCAGAACCCAATTTCTCTTAATTATTTTTTTTTTGTAAATTCAAGGCCAAGAACAATACTTATAAGTCATACACTAAGCACTCCAGAAATTCATGGTGATATTGTGGCTGTTATCCATGAAATTTTCCACTTAATACCTGAACCCAAAATTTGGCTAGCAGCAGGTAGTCTGTTGCTGCCTTGACATCCAGCTAAAGGCCACAGCATGACACCTCACCTGATTTCTCAAACTTATGTCACCAAAATGAGTGCCAACCTCATCAAGGTCAAATATTCAGGATGACTGCTCTTTAGAGGCAGACTGCTGCATGGCTTTTTAAGAGACACATAAGCAAGTGCTAATCATCATGTAATCACCTCGAATTTGTATTGTAAACACTTAGAACTACCAATTTTAAAGAGTTTTGCTGTAAAGCTTTTAGATGATTTTCACATAATCTTCTCATTGCACTGCACGTTAATGATAGTGGAAAAACACTCTCAAGTCTGTGGACTGCGACTACATGCTGATTCTGTTACTATTTTGGGGTATATTTGAAATGGGCATATTTTTACAGCTAATCAAAAGAGGAGGTTTTCAATGACCCTGGTACTAATTTATATATATCAAGATTGCTTTTTTTTAGGCTAGTAAGAGTCAGAAATAAAATTCAAGATCTACTGGAATGTCCTTCACTTGCTTTGAAGGTCAAACCTCACAGATTTTGAAATCCATGCTAGAGTTTTTTAAAATCTAATAATACATAGGTCAATATTGGAGGGAGTGGATGCTGGGATGCAAAATAAATGACACTAGCAATATACTTGTGGTGTCTACTCATCTTTCTAACTCTTCTTCCAGTAATTTATTGCAGTTAATGAGGTATGTCACTTGTGAATTTGCATAACTGGAAAGAGTAGACATTAGTTTCCATATCCTCCCTGCATCTCACTCTTTTATTAAGGTGGTTATTTTACCTCCCCTTGGTCCATGAGAGAATTTAAGTCTGAGTTTTGATCTTGCTGACAAGAACTTAACAACATCCTTACCTGATTCAACTTTGTGTCCTCAATTCTGCACATAGTGTATCCATCTTCACAATTCTGAAATGGGACGCTGATGCAGACATTGTGAATTGTTCTGGGAAACAGTCCACATTTCTTAGGACTTGTATAAGCTTCAAGGTTAGTGTGATGATTTGAATTTTTAAAAAAGGCCTCTGTAGGTCTATAGGGAATGGTATTATTAGGAGGTACGGCCTTGATGGAGGTGTGGCCTTTTTGAGAGAAGTGTACTTCAGTCACTTCCTGTGGCCTACCAATCCAGTTATAGAACTCTTAGTTTCTTTTCTAACACCATGTCTGTCTGTATGCTACCATGTTTCCTGCTATACTGATAATGGAATAAACTTCTGAGCTGAAAGGCAGCCTTAATTAACTGCTTTCTTTTATAAGTGCTGAAGTGGTCATGGTGTCTCTTTAGAACAATAAAACCCTAAGCAAGATAGGTGGAGATACAGGTATTGGAACCTTAGAATAAATCCAAGTTAGCTGTAAAGTATGGGGAAGTCACACGGCTGTCTCAGAACTTAGCTTTCTCAATAACTATAAAGAGAGTGACACCAATTATATTCTTGGGAATTATTTAGTTGAAGTAACAGCAAGATATCATGATGCAGCATTTATAGATTCAAGATGAGAAGGATGTGATTTTTATACTCTGTAGACATTTAAAGAAACCTAGAAATCTGCAACGGTAATGGGTGGGATTCAGTAGGATTCAGTGAAAGTTCATTGATTGAATAAGTGACAAAATTTTATAGTCTTATTGAGATCAATTTTCTAGTGTTTCTCTGGAATTTCTGTCTGTGTCTTTTCTGCCTCACAAAAATCTTTCTTAAAATGAGTAAAATCTTTTAGCAAGTAAGATCTTCTTCTTTATATGTTTGATCACTTCCTTTGAAAATATTGTACTCTAAACTTTATGGTTTATATGAATTATATTTTCATTAAGTTACCTTTGGTTATGATGTGTAATCACAATAACATAAAAGTAACTATGATGGAAATTGGTAAAAGGGTATTAGATAAATAGGAAACTTGATGTTTAAGGTAAGTCAAAATGATTTATTAAAAGGGAAATAATCATCAATAATTTTCTTAATCTGCATTAAAATTTTACTTTTGACACCAAGTATAAATATTATATATGTTGCAAGTAAGCTACTTTGGTTATTGAATATATTGCATGCAAAGAATAATGATCAAGGCCACAGTAGCAACTAAGCCATATTTCATTTAAATGTCATTTTGTTGATGAGTAAATGCATTAAGGTCACTGACTTGATATAGAGAAATGATTTGTACATTGGTAATAATGGAGAAAAGCAACATACTATCAGAAAAGGATTCTGAGTTCAAATATAGTTATGTGTCAAACTGAGAAAAATCTATGTAAAATCAATGTTTGATGATGCCAAACACAAGATTTTACTGTTGTAGATCAGGTATCTCTTTTAATTCATACCAGTGTATAAGAATCTAAAATAATATTAAAATAGAATGTTTTACAAAAAGAGTGTTGGAAATTCTAGTATTCATATACTGGAGAACATTATGTGAATAATGGCAGGCCAGCCATCACTAACTGTGTGATGGTTACATTCATGTAATTACAAAGGAGTAAAGATAGCTTCTAATGTTTGTCAACACTTCATGGAAACAAACAAAACAAAAACAAACAAAAACAAAACAAAACCACAAGGAGCCTTTTGTCTTCTGAAAGAGAGGTGGTCCATTTTGATTCTGAAGCAATCTGAGTTTGGAGCCTTCTGCCTCTTCTTCAGATGTTTATAGCTGTAATTTGGCAAGAAAAGTTGAATAAGAAACTCTGTTGCCTGTGTTCTGCCCCCTCACTGGCTGCTTGGCTTTCATGTATTTGTTGATATTTTACAAGTTCTCAATATCCATGAACCATCCATTCTTTTGCTTAAAATATATTTTGCTTAAAAGAAAGGAAAACATCTGAGATTCTGTGCTAAGCCAATTCAGTAAAAGGTATGTGGGAGCAGAAGCAGAGCACTGCTGGTTGCTAGCACAAGGTGCTCCCAAGAGAAGAAGCAGAAGTGAATCAGCAAGTATTCACAGTATGCTGAGATCTATGACTTCCTCAGTTTTTATATTCATTCATCCCTGCTTACAACCTTTAGTTTAAATGTTATGCGGAGCAACATCAACAACAATGACAAAGCACGGCATTCACTTTGTGTTGGCTATGTACTGTTCAGCATGGGGCCTACTTTACAGGGCTTCACACAGGCAGTGTATGGGGCCTTCCTTGTCACCTAGCAGAGAGTATGTTATTAGAGGATTTCCTCACTGGGCAAATGTCTCAGAGTGTACCACACAAACAGATGGTAGACACACAAGCATTGTAGTGTGTTACTATCCTGAACCCTGCCAGTGTTGTGACACGTGGTTGAGTATTGTGTATTAAAGTCAATTATATAGGTTCACAACTCATTATATCTGAGGAATAGGAATTAAAAGCAGAAATGCATAACAGTCTCCATATTCCAGGGTGTCCACCAGCAATTCCAAAGGATATACATCATGGTAGTTCTCACTGACTTTTAAATGACTCAGATTATATTCCTGGTTCTTTATAGTTTTTATGATTGTTGTTATGTAACTTTCTAAGTATTTCACTCTTCTGTGTAGTCCTTTATGATTTTGTTTCTCTTACACTCAGTAATTTTTAGATTTCTCTCATGGCATTTCCTCCTCATTTGGAATTATTTTTTTTCCTCTTGGAGCCTATACAGGATCCCACATGTTCCTCCATTTTGTCTCAATGTTTGCTTTTTCTGGATAAATGCTTACAGGAGAGTCCCGAAGATACATGAAAGAGTAGTATATCATGAAAATATTTTAAGGCTTTATATTAACTCAGAATATGACTTTCTAAATCACTCCACATTCTTCAAAATTAGATTAAATTTACTTAACTGATAAACAAAACCAAACTTTCATACATCCAGAGGCTCTCATTGAATGTTTAGTAACTGCATGTATTGTACAATGTTTAAACAGGATCCAAGAACACTATCTCTTGAAGTACTTAGAATTTCTATATAGTAAAAATCTTTCAAAATAATTTACTCTAGTTTTTTATGATATACAGATCATAAATATTATGGATTATAGCTTCTTTGTAGATGAATTCTACAGAAATGTTTAGTCTCCTGGGCCCTTCTTTTTCATTTGCTTTGTTTTTTAGATTGATTGTTCTCTTTGCCTTCAGTGTAATTTTGGTCATGATATTTAATGATGTTTCTTCTGAGATGGAGGGACCATAAGCATATTTATTCAGTCTGCAATTTCTAAATAGTTGTTTGATTTCTATTTCTGTCTTTGTTTCTCTTTCTTCTGTCCTCTGTCCTTCCTTTTCTTCAGGATCCTGGGCTCGTCACAGACTGTGAAAATTCCACAGTGATCACAGATGCTCTAGAGCATGGATGCTGTGATGTAATTCCCAGAGAAAAGCAACTTGAGGGAGAGAGGGGATTTTGGCCTGTAGAAGCTGAAGCATAAAGTCTATGACATCAGGGAGACACTGCAGCATGTCAGAAAGGAAGGCATATTGTAGGAACAAGAGGCCTACAAGTCACATTCTACCCACACTTAGGAAGCAGAAAGTGACTAAATACTTGCTAATTCTAAACTTTACACAGTGAATGTTCCCAGCTACACTGAGAACAACAAGTCATCTCATATTGATGAATGCAGTCAAGACAACCCCCACTATCTTTTTATTAAATAGTCAAATAATGCTGCTCATCACAACTGCATATGCTGTAGATTGAACAAGCAAACAGGCCACTTTTAAGCAATACATTTCCATTCTTTTCTCCATAGGCTCAAGATTAAGATATCTTGTAAAATGTATTCATTTAATTCAACTTCTACAACTTTAAAAGTTCATATATTCTTTAACAGTCTCAGTACTTTGATTGTACATAGTGTTCAATCTGTGGGCATGTATAAAGTATGAAACCAAGTTATATGCATCTAACATGTAATGGTAGAGATTAACATAGAGCTTCAGGGTTTGGTTTTTGCCACAGTGGTTTCACCTTGCTTTAGTCTAATATTTCCTTACTATTCTCTGGTCCTTCTATTTTGGAATGAGAACACATATTGTGTGATATTGTATGCTGGTAGTATGTGGTTGGTTATTTCATTTTACTGGGGATCAAAAATTAAGAGATTGCCATGAGTTACAAAAGAGACTTTGGATTTTTAGCAACATTGTGACTATGAGGCACTATTGAGACTTTTGAGCTGGAGTATACATTTTACATCAAGAGGTAGCTATACCACTATGGTCGATGAACCCAATACGGCAGTTAAAAGGTGAATGCCCCCCAAAATGCTGGTGTTTGTCAACACTAGTTTCTAGGTGGTGGTGCTGTTGGGAAATTTGTCCAAGGTCCATAAGAAGTGACACAATCCTGGGATAAGTGGGAAACTGGGGGCAGGCAATGAAGCTTTATAACCCAGGCTCATTTCATGTTCAGTTTCTATTTGCTGAGTGTGGCTGTAGGGTAATTGGTCAACTCCTGTCTTCTTCCATCATGTCTTTCACCATTTGCTACTCTGATGAGCTATAGACTGGTACTGGAAGCCAAGTAGACTTTTTCTCCCCTGAGTGGTTTTGTGGGTTTCATAACATCAGGCAAAGAAACTAGGACTGAAGGACTAGAAAGATTAAGGAGAAACTTTTACCACTAAAAATATAGGATAGAAGGCAATAAGATAAAAAAGTTCAGATGTCAGATATTAGATTATATGAGGTTTATTAAAAGAACATGGGGGAGAAGGTAAGGAGAAGGGGTAAGTCAGAAAGAAACAGAGACAAAGTCAGAGGAAGAGAATCAAAGAGAAGGAAAGAGTAAAGAAATAGTAAGAGGGAGGAACCAGGTAGGACTATCCTTTTAAATAGCCCAGGGCAGGGCCAGTTCCTGGTGGCAGGTAGGCAGTTACAACAAAGGTACACAGACTGAAGCAGAATCCCAACCGAAAAAAGAAAGTGAAAATAATGGTGTGTGAAATGTTCTTCCTTTTCCAATTCTTCTTTTATCATCTGAAAGGGACAATTACTTGATAGCCTATGACCATATAGTGGGGAGGAGGTACCCCTCTGGTCTTAGACCTAGGGGAGGGGAATAGGGTGAAAGCAGGAGGGAGGGAGGAAAGGGAAGATACAAGGGATGGGATAACAATTGACTTGTAATCTGAATAATTTAATAAAATGAAAATTAAAAAGAAAGAAAGAAAAAAGAAAGAAAGAAAGAAAGAAAGAAAGAAAGAAAGAAAGAAAGAAA
>OU015748.1:77126404-77166820 GCA_907169655.1 Acomys percivali | reverse complement strand
CAGAACCTGCAAATATTCTCTGGAGCATTTCACCCTAGGAGTGATAAATCACCAAGGAATGTGGACTAAGGAAAAGCCACAAAGCAAGCCTCTGTTTTGGGGCTCATATTTATCTCCTCCCAAGGCCATACCAGAATGTTTATCAGTTGAAAAAGCTTAAAAATTATTCATTTTTGTGCTATGAAGCTTATTATTAAACAAAAATAAGAGTCTCAGTTACTTGTGTAATAGCCTAGTTAGGAGAGAAACTAGGAGAAACAAACACATTTATATAAAAAAATAACCTCCTCGTGAGGCAGTTCCTCTTCCAAAGGACAAACATCAAGTGCTCTCTCACAAATCACTTGTTTCACATCCCACACTTGGTATCAAAACAGAAACATGTTTACATACACTATAGAAATCTCATTTAAAAAAACAATGTAGAAGCCATCATAATAAATAAGGAAAACTCTCTGTATGGTAAAAATAAATAATACCCATGCAAAACATAAGATAAAAACAAGCAAGCAAACCAAAACAACAAAACCATTTTGTGTTGGCTATCTACAGCCGGGCATGGATCTACCTAAAGGGGATTTGTAGAACCAGTGTGTGTGGCCTTTCTTGTCAACGATCTGAGAAATTTATCATTAAAGACTTTCATTTCTGGGCAAATGTCACTGTGTGCACTTATACAAACAGATGTTAAATGCAAAAGCATGTGCAGCGTGTTACCATACTAAGTTCCTCAATAATAAACACAAGTATTACACTATAATTTTTGTAATTTACAAATTTCCAATTGCTGTTAGGTTTTTGACTTGTTAGAGTAGATAAATTGTACCATTGTATAAAATATTTTAATTCATTATAGTTTTATTTTGTAAGCTTTGTGTGTTGAGAGAAGGTTGTGATTTTTTTCTTTGTTTTTGGAGACAGGGTTTCTCTGTTGTAGCCTTGGCTGTCCTGGATTCACTTTGTAGACCAGGCTGACCTCAGACTCGGAGATCCACCTGCCTCTGTCTCCCAGAGTGATGGGATTACAGGCATACACCATCATGCCCAGTTTGTATGTTGAAATGGTTTACTTTTTACTTCTTAAACTGGTTTATAGAGTAAGATGTAAACCCATTCAACTGCAAGGACCTGCTTTGCAACTGAATTATCATGGTGACTGTTTTCAACTTTCATGTCTCTTCCTACTAACATAGTTTTCCAGGTTGATAACATTACATGGAGAAATAATCTCCAGCATAATGGTGTCTTCTTCTGTAATGCTTCTAGAGGAGACTCCAGAGATGTTTTCCATCCTTTGAAGATATGGAAGTATGCTCAAAATGAAGAAAGTATAGTACACATGTAAAAAAAGAAACAGTCCTTTATTACTGTTATCACAAAAAGTGTGCAATGCATATTTATATAAGATGGATTTTCCTGATTGGCAGAATAGTAGATCCCTTTACCACAGCATGACCAGGACATGTGTTCTAGGGCTATATGTTCTGGGTGATAGAAAATGTTTAGTATCATTGGAATTTTTCAGTATTGTCATCAGTTATGCAATGCATTGATGCCCAAAATGCTATTATATTTCACAATAACTTGATAAGCATTTGGACCATTCTTAAACCTCCATTGATATTTTGTATCAATGATCTTTAGGCTGTAAGTGGTGACTTAATAGGGAAATGCATATCTGAATGATGGTAGTAAATAGCCTGGCAGCTTATAATGTCTCTGAATGTACAGTGACCATAAAGTAACTCATCATCAACCATGTGAAGAATCTGATGTGTTTCTCATACTGTACATGCATCCTGCATCATGGCTTCTCTGTACTTTCTGTTCTGGACATACAGCTTAGCCACCTTACAAGACCACATGCTTTATGCTACACAAAACCACCAAATGCTGCTCGAAAGCCTAGATTTACATTTGAGAATATTGTGTCGCATGAACCGTAGCATTTGTATTGTGCATGCAAAATTTTCTACTCTTAGAGGAACACAATGGTGTAAATATGAAAATAAAACTAAGGATTTTTAATATTCCCCTAGCATGTTAAAATTCCTCAACATGTTAATATCGGCTTACCAGATCTTTGGTTTATATTTAGTTACATTTTTAAAATTTTGCTGTTTGACTACATACTTGAAATTAACACATACATACATACACATACACACACACACACACATGCATGCACGAGTTGAATCTGGAATTAGGATAAAGTTATTGAATTGGGAACAATTTCTGAACTGGCTCTATACACACTTCTGCCATTACAATTTTGAAACAAGTTCCTTTCTTAATTTTTAAAAAGATATTTATTTACTGTTTTTTTGTGTGCACATACACACATGTAGGTCATTGCTTACATGTGAAAGTCAGAGGACAAATGGCAGATGTTGGTTCACTCCTTTCACCCTGTAGGTCCCAGCAAACACTCAGATCCTCAGTCTTTGAAACAAGTACCTTTCCAGACTGAGCCTTCCAACTAGCCCACTTCTGGCATTTATCACTGAGTATTTATGTAAAGCCATTCTCATCACCGACCATTATAACATCAACATATTGATTATTCTGAAAGAAATTGAAAGTACCCTTACATCCTGCAATATCAAATATTCAGCCAAGACTTAATTCTGTAGGTGAAAATAAACAAGGCTATCCATTTCATTGATATTTAAATTTTCTATTGTCTTTAAAATTGTAAAATTATATGGTGGTCAAGGAATTGTTTTAAAATAGGTCTCTGTTTGGTTCTCAGAAAAAAAAAAATCTTATTTGTATACCTGGTATATGCACTTTTGCACCTGAGGTCCTGTAACAGTCTGTTAGTAATAATAATCTCTAGTGGGCTATTTTGAGAAGAGCTGAGCCTGCAGCCAAAGCCACACACCCTTGCCTTGTGGACAACTGCAGCATTTCAATGGAGTTCCAGCTGCTGTGCACACCCACATTAGTTATTTTAGCCACTTGTTGGTGTGAACTGGTTTTTCTCAGTTATCCGTGTGATTTTGATTTGCATTTCCTCATGGCTAACGTTATCTACAGACACTTCCAGGATGAAACTGGTCCTGATCGGCAGTTACTATTCATCCCTTTGCTACCAGGATCTCCCTTTTATTAAGGGTTCATTAGGATCTGCATCAAATCAATAAAGTACAGCCACTAGATCTCAGGAATCATTTATGAGATGAAGCGGAAGAACATTGTAATTGGCAATCTTCTTGCAGATAGGTTCCTTCTGGCTGTCAAGTTACAATTGTATATGAGGCAAGGAAGTAAGGGTCGACTCAGGCCAGCACCTCCAAGAAACCCAGGGTCTTAGTGAAATTAACTCAAATGGAAATTGACACTACAAAATTTTTCTAGCTCAGAGATTAAGCTTTCGCCAGTTTAGGCTTGAGGAAAGATTCCAGTCTTCACTAATCATTTGTAATTTTGTTTCGTACCCCTATGGAGTTAAATAACAGATTAAGCTGTAAACAATACTAACCCACAGAAACTCAGAAGTCATAACAAGTTGATGTGTTTTGGTTGTTAAGTTTTAAAGTCACTCACTCCTCGGCAGGAAATGGCACAGCATAGATCCTTTAATTCAGAGTAACGCTTTCTAACTAACTTCAGTTTAACTCTCCAACTCCAATAGTTCTGCTTCCTAAATAGCTCTGCCTTGCCTTTTACTATTCTTTATTAGTGTTTCCTAGGATATCTAGTAATACTGGATGTTTGTTGGACTCTTGGTTGACATAGTTATGATTCAGGATTTTCTTCTTCTGCCACAGGAGGTTGATGATATTTGTCTCAGTGGACAGTTGACATATGGACTGGGAACCTTGACCTAGCAAGAGTCTCCCCTCAGCATTTGCTGGGGTGCAGTTTTGGAAGCCAAGGATGTTTTTTCTTCAGTCTTTCTCTGGACCTTCTCCAGGCTTAGCTTTTGTCTTTCTAGGCCCTATCTACAGGGAGTCTTACTTGGCAGTGTTCTTCTTACTTTAGAGCTTGGCCTCTCTGTTGCCTCAGCAGTATTCTATTGTTATTAATGGCAAGTGTAAATCTCCCTTACTCAGAGTCACATCTTCTCCCATCACTGTTCAACCACCACCACCACCACTCCCCACCCGCTACCCCACCCCCCCAGCCCCCAGCCCCCAACCCCCCCACCCCCTCCACCTCTCCCACCCCCACCCCTGTCTCTGATCTGCTCTCAGGTTTTCAGCTGCTCCTTAGGCAGATGCACAATTCTTTTTTATTTTTATTTTTTAGTTTTTTGAGACAGGGTTTCTCTGTGTAGCCTTGACTGTCCTGGACTCCCTTTGTAGACCAGACTGGCTTCGAACTCACAGCGATCCGCCTGCCTCTGCCTCCCGAGTGCTGAGATTAAAGGCGTGTGCCACCACCGCCCGGCCAAATGCACAATTCTTACACAGCACATCATCCCCAGATCCTCAGACCAGAGCCTCAAAGAGGTGAAACATGGCACTTGGCTTTTCTGAACAATGCTATTGCCTTTACAGATCCGCTTTGCAGATTGCAGATGCTTGGGCTTATGTCAAACTCTAACCTCCTCTTGCTGAGTTAAAAGGAATGTTCCTGTTCTTTCCGGATTCTAACCTGCTGAGTAATGTTAGGCGTCTTCTCTGGATGAAGCATAGACTGTTCTTTACTATCAACCCCCTGGGTTCTCGATCTCCAACTTACTGCCAGTGTTCCTTTGTGAAATTTGATATTATGTATCCCCCACCCTCATTTTTATGCTATTAGTCAGGTACCACTGACTTTACCAAAATCTTGATAACATTTTTTTGTATGGGACATCAATGACTCCTCTTCTCATGTGTTATGATACTTGCTAGGTCAAACTCTTATATTCAGAAGCTTTCCCATTACATTTGAAGAGAAAATGGAAATTTTGATTTCTTGTTTTGGCAAGGTTTCTAAAGTAATGTAACTTTGTTGCATCGCCTTAAAATTAGTAATTGTTCATCTGCGTATCAAGCTTATAAAATCTTCCCTGATTTGGGGGTGGTTTCATTTTAATAACTCACTTCAATGGAAAAGCTTGTGATCCAGCCCAGGGAAGGAGTGAGAAAACACAACACTTACGTGTTTTCTTTAAAAAAAAAAAAAAAAAAGACCTGGTAGGTCTATGACTCATTCTTAACTGCTTTACCTCTGTGTGTGCTGGTACATGCATGTGTGCCTCTGTGTACATATGTGTGTGTGTGTGTGTGTGTGCGCGCACATTAGATACACTCTTAAAATATATTCTATTTCTCTGTGTGCTTAACTTCTTACATATTCTGCATAGCAAAACTCCTTTGTGTAGAGGTTGCAAATATTCTGTTCATTTCTAGAATATGTCTTTACTAGATCATTTCCTTTATGAAGCAAGAGCACGGTAGCTACATGAAAGCCCATTTGCCTACTTTGTTTTTGTTTCCTGTGCTTTGGTGTTCTTGTTCAAAACTGAACAATTGAAAGAATTGAAAGAAGCCAGGCAAAGGAAAATGAGTATTACATGAACTTAGTCATATGTGTACTCTAAAAATGTTTAGCTCACAGAAGCTGAGAGTAGCACAGTGGCAACCAGTGGCTGACAAGAAGAGGGAGGGAGAAAAGAGACAAGACACTAAGTCAAGCTGATGTGAGTCAGAGTCTCTGGGGTTTTGTGGCCTCATATTTTATGCATCTCAAAAGACCTGGAGGAAAGGTTTATGGATGTCTTCATAATGAAGAAATGGTTGGTGGTTGAGAAGACAGGTATTTGTAACCTCTCTTAAATGTTACATAGCATATATGAGAAAAGATCACAAGCATTCCTTTAGCATGATTTTATTTTTAAAAATATCAAATAGGTATACAGATGATGATAGATAGATAGATAGATGGATAGATAGATAGATAGATAGATAGATAGATAGATAGATAGATATTATCTTCTGGGGAGATAAAGAAAACCTAGTGAACTGCAGGAATGGGAAAATGCTAGAGGAATATATAAAAGCCCCCAAGAGTTGATGAGCACAGTGTCCAATAAACAGATGTACAGAAGAAAACAGACTGCAGCACACAAGTGCATTAGAACAGGCCTGCATGTGACGCCACGTTGTGGTTCTTGCAGCCCAATTATGACAACTGACATATTTACAAGGTGCCAATCTGTCAAATAAATGGAGACTAAAGTGGTTGTAAAATAATAGCCTGTAATACCATCTGCCATTTTGCTTGACTGATGTCCTCTCTTTTAAATTTTTTTTCTCACATGCTTTAACTGATTTGTGGACCTCAAAACTAGTAAGTGACTTTTCAATTCAAGGCAAAAGAGCAGATGACTGCTATCTACTGTGCACCTGTGGGCAGCTGTGATGACGGTTTAATTGTGTGATGATCTTTGTTAATCATCATAGCACCTAGCTCGAAAAGAGTCATCTCCAGTAAAAGAAACCAAAGCCCAGTTACACACCTGGCAGGTGGTGACAGTGTGGCTCTAATGACTTCCATGAAGACATATTCTGCCTCGCTGGGGAAGTCAGTACGCTATTTATTAGTAATTATTAGTTTCATGTTGTTGTGCTCTGGCCTTTCTGAAAGCAGACACTGCATTGTATCTTTGTCTTGTTTTCTTTGGTAGAATGTTTGCATAAAGTCAATAAGCAGTGACTTAGCTACAAATCTCATGGAATAGCACGGTAGTCTTAGTGTTTTCTGTCTCTACGTTGTTATGCATTCCTGACTCAATGGAACTGATTGGATAACGGAATCATAGGACTATTGTGTGGATCACAGAGTTAAACAGAACAGAAGAATGAAGACATCCCCATTTAAAACATACTTGAGAGGCACCTCCTGAGAAGTAACTGGTTTGTTAGTTAGCAAGATTCTGTTTTTGAGCACAGGATATTCATATGCGTGATAGACTGAGTGAATTCTTTTTCATGTGCTCTGATCTATCTACAGTGAACCTCTGTGTATCTTTACAAGTGATCTAATTTAAGAACCTTTATTAAAAATGTTTAAATGTATGTATATGTGTTTTATTAGCATGTCCCTGCAACATGGGCATGTAGTACTGATGGAGGCCACAAGAGGGCATTGTGTGCTCTGGGACTGGAGTTATAAAATGTTTGGAGCTAGCATATGGGTGCTGGGAATTGAATCCAAGTCCTCTGGAAAGGCAACCAATATTCTTACCTACTGTTCTGGGCTGCTGAGCTGTCTCTTGAGCTCCCAAATTAAACATTGTTAATGCCAAATTTTACCTTCAGAAACAGAATGGTATTATGAATGGACAAAATCTGTGGTCCTTGACTATACTGCGTAAATAATAATCTCCATATTGGTTTTAACTTACAGATTTATTTAAGTTTTATAAAACTGTTATAAAGAGACTGGTAAGGCAGATAAGCTGGTAAAGGTGATTGTTGTTCAAGCTGAAAACCTAAATCCAACCCCTCCCCAGGACCCATATAAGGATGGAAGGAGAGAACTTACTGCACAAAGCTGACCTCTGACACCCAAAATGTTCACTGTGGCATGCCTGAGGTATCACAACTACAATAATTATATATCATATATAATTATTTATAATTAAAATACTGTTTTACTATTAATTAAGGAATTGAGAACGGATATATTTAACATTTGCAGTGACTATGACAATGCTTTACACACAACAGTCTCTAGCCTCATATGTTGGGCAGAACAATTTTAGACAAAGGGAAAGGTAAGAGACAATGAGTGAGGGGGCAGAGTTTATTGAGGCCAAAATGATTCTGTACCCCCGTGACAAAAACAGAAATTCCAGTTGCCAAATTTAAGTGTTCCCAAAAATGCTGTGAGGTGTTTTAGTCTTTATATATTACGCATGAAGAACAGGAAAGGTTACAGCTCAGATGCTGTTACAATCCATTGCTCAGACAGTGATGGATAGTGGATGACTGATGTCTTCTACTCAAGATTAGGATTATACAAGCAAGGAAAAGCTTTGTGCTTGAGTTAGATTCGATGGTACCAGAAAATCTGCAGAAACCTGCCATGCTAGGTCAGGATAACAGAGGTAACATCAATCTAATGACTACTGTTTCAGAGAGTTGAAGAATTTGAGGCCTCTTCTTTGTCACATTTAAAGCCCCTTCATACTTCAGAGCGTATGGCTGCTGCCTTAACAGGGTAGTAATTAGCCAGTGGTTCTCAACACTCCCAGTGCTGCCAACCTTTATGGCAATTCCTCCTGTTGTGGTGAACCCTGAAACATAACATTATTTTGTTGCTACTTCGTAGCTATAATTTGCTACTGTTATGAGTTGTAATATAAACAGCTGATATGTGACCCCTGTGAAGATGCAGACCAGGGATTGAGAACCACAGGACTAGGAGGTTTTATAGTTCAAGTTCACACAAACTAGGGGATTCTACACTGGGATTGAAGTCTAGCATCCACAAAGGCCCCTACCTTCCAACAGTGAGAGGACAGGAGACATCAGTAAGAGTTCATGGAAAGAGAAATCTCTGACTCTTACACTGGGAAGTGTGTGCATGGGAAAGTTTCATTTCATGAAGTACTCTTGGTAAGAAAAGGGCTAGCCACTTGATAATGAGGTCCAGTAGCTGTGTCTGTCTGTGCTCTCTGATCACGTTCATTGTGTGGTTTGGAAGAGCTCACCATCAACCAAGCCTTGAAGATGAAGCACAGTCATTGCCTCATACTGCTCCGTACCACAGAGAAGTTGGAAGTTAAAGCTAGTTTCAAAGATGCTCTGGAATGAGAGCCCCAGGTTCTTTGTATGAGTGCCCTGTGTAGGGACAATAAATCAAAGAGTCATTCCCAATGAAAACTACTTAGAAAAACACACTATGAGTATGCACAGAAAGCAAAAGGCCCGTTTCTGAACCCTGGGTCTACTACCCTTAGGTCCCTTGCCATTCAGCAACCAGTGAGGACAAAAATGGGAAAAAGATGAAAAGTGAACAATGGGGAAACATTCCTGATGCCTCATCTGATGTACAATGAAAGGCTGAGAATGGAGAATATTGACATTCAAATATACTTTAGATATTTTCAATTTTTATATACTGTTAGAGATTCTACTTATTAGAATAAATATGCTTTATGACTATAAAGTGAATTAAATGAAGTGAATTAACTATTAGTTATATGCTGTAGAGAAATGTAGTAATGTAATTAGCATGCCCATTTCATTTTTTCTGGTTTTTGTTTGTTTTTGTTTTGTTTGAGAACTCTCTGTGTAGCCTTGGTTGTCCTGGACTCGCTTTATAGATGAGGCTGGCCTTAAACTCACAGCGATCCGCCTGCCTCTGCCAAAGGGCTTTTGTCCCTGCAGGTAGTTGAAGGAGACTGTGCAAGGAGAATTACTTTTAATTTAATCCTAGTAACATTTGGAGGAGAATTTGGTTGCTCACAAAGCAATGACAGGAGAATCCCAGACTTTTAAGGATTACAAAGAAAAGGCAACTGCAGGTAGGAAGGAGGAGGTAGGCAGAGCTTGATCACAAATGTGTAACTATAAAGTAGATGTGTGCTCATGGAAGGGGATTGCTGCAGATAAAGACACACCAAAAATAAATGTTTGAAACTGGCAAAAACAGGGGTGGAGAGATGGCTCAGCAGTTACGAGCACTGACTGCTCTTCCAGAGGTCATGAGTTCAATTCCCAGCAACCACATGGTGACTCACAACCATCCACAATGAGATCTGGTGCTCTCTTCTGGCATGCAGTACATGCAGGCATAATACTGTATATATAATAAATAAATAAATATATTAAAAAAAGAATACTTAAAAAGAAAGAAACTGACAAAATCAAAAAACAATCAAACAAACAAGAAACCAAAAAAAAAAAAAAAAGCCTTTCCACTTGTTAATATAATCAATATATTATGTTTAGTGATGTTTGACTTTTTAAAAAAGTTTGTGGGCATTATACAATAGATAAGAGCCAAAGCTAAATGCTGGTCTCCACAATTATTTCAAATTGTGTAGTGATAAACAGTAATAATATGTTTTTATTAAGGTTAGAATTTTAGTACTTTAAGAGGAATTTATTTTTATTTACATTGTTAGTATTAAATTTTAATAGCTTCCTCAGTGTTGGTATTAATTTGGCATGATAGAATACACAGATACTGAGGCAACTGGCATATAGAATAGGCTGCTAGAAACAGGCAGACTGACACATGGCAAGCAACACAGTACCAGGCAAGGAAGCAGTAGTGTCCAGCAGGATGCTGCAGTGAAGGTAAAAGGTAAAGTTCAGGCAAGCTTGTTATTATTTCTGAGAAATAGGAAAGAAACAGGAAGCTGGCTTAAAGTCAGCTGGTGGAGACTTCCAGTGCATCCAGGTTGTAGGGCTTATATGTCTGCTTCATGAAAAAATAGGACAGTATGCTCTGAGTCTCAGGAAAGCAGTGGGTGAGTTTGATTGTAAAAGATAACTTCACAGGCCCAGAGTTTGCTCATTTTCGGAATTAGCTAGCTGTTGAGCACCAGCTTCAACCCAGTTATGGGGGCCTAGATACTGCAACATCAGGGATATGTAAAGTAAGCTGAGTTTGATATCTTTATAAGTATTCCCAGGCAGGATATGGTTGCGTCAGATGGGAATTCTATTTTAATGTGTGAGGACTCTCTGTAATCAGCTTTCTGTAGAAATGCTGGTAAGTCCACATCTTTCAGAGCTCTGTAAGCCACAGCTGTGTTACGCAATGAATCTAGGTGCCCATCAACAGATGAAAAGGCAAATAAAATATCACATATCCTCCCCATACACACAGGGTTGGCATTTATCTTTCCCATAAAGAAGAATGAAAGGTGGAACCTATCATTTGTAGAAATCTGGATAGATGTGGAGGTCCTCCTATCGCTTGAAATGAGCCAGTGCCACAGAGAAGTATCATGTGCTTACTGTGGAATAAAAAATCTTAAAGATTAATAAGCCTCAATAAAAAGGCTGCATGCTGTAGAAAAAGAAAGGAAATATAAAAATAGGATAAAGTTAGTAATGGATTGTGAGTATCAGCATAAGCCCTTTATTTTATACAATTAATATATACAAGTTTAATATAGATAAAGTTAAAATACAGTTAATGTAATAATTAACAAGAAATGATTCAAGATGGAATGGTGGGTTTCCCTGAGTTCCTAGTCTGCAGATATGTACCAGTTCACACTGTATAATGTCCAAGTGAGGAACAAAGCACAAAAGAAAATCCACAGCGGACATACCAGGAAGCTCATTGCCTACGATGCAGTGTTAGGCTTGTGAAGGAAAATATATAGTGTTCAGTTAAATACAAATATGAAGTAAATGATTAAACTTTTTAAAATTCCAGGATAAGCTGAGTGGCATAAAAATTGTTATGGGATAGATATGATAAATATATGTTGTTTACAAACATAAAAATTTCAACTAATGAATAAAACATTATAAAATACCCCATAGAATATAATTATACTGAAAGGAGTTATTTATGTGGAATTTAACTCAATTATTTATTTCTGTTATGTATTGCTACTTAATTCCATTTCAAAATAGTAACCATAAAGATTATTTACTGATGCCAAAAACAATTTATGATCTAGCTAGAAGACTTACAATTTTATTATCATATAGTGAAAAAAAAAGTATACAGGAGTTTTCATTAAAAAGGACAGACATCTCAGGGGCCAGATGTGACAAGAGTTCTTGGTTGTTCAGCTTTCCCAGTATGGTGAGCTACTACAGTGGGTGTCTCCTGGTAGAAAGGACATTGGTTGCATGCAATCATTTTGTCCTACTTCTGGGAAGCAAAATTTTCAGCTATTTACAGGGAACCATCCAAACTAAACGTTTCTTATATTCAAATATGTAGCTAGTTGTGCTCATCCCCTGTTTAGGTGGCTAGTTTGATTTTAACAGAATTTTCAGGCATTAGATCTGGATCAGCATTCCATAAAAGCACAGGTGGGAACAGGAGGACTCTCGTTACTAATCAGAGGAACAGGACCTGAGTCAAATTCTGGCCAAGGGAAAAGACATGACATTCCAAGCTTCCTGAAGGCCATTAGTTAATAAGTAAACTGGTTTCAGAAGCTTTAGAAGTATACAGTATGGCATAGACTTTATGTACTGTTAAACCCCTTTTAAGAGTCAATCCAAGTATACCTGTCAATCACCTGAACAAGAAAATAATTCTCATGAAATCTGTACATTCCAATGACCTTATACAGTGTGAAACACCAGCCCAGATATAAACGTACAGCACTCTAATAATCATGCATGCTCATCCTTTGAGAGCATGCTTTCCTCTACTCTGCAATATATTTGTGTCATCTATACAATGCTCTGCATGGCCATCCTGAGCTTGGTGAGCCAGACTGGAGGGGACAGGAAGGCAAAAAGATGCAGGGACAGTCTGACTGAATGTCCACTGTAGGAATCCCCACGTCTGACCACTATTGGCTGTTATATTTTACTTCAGAAGAAGCCCATCTATTTGCACTCCTGGGCCAGAGGTTGTTTGAATGGCTCTTTGTTTAATGTCTTTTCCAGCTTTCATTTAAAATGAAATGTAAATGAATTAAATTGATGATCATTTTTCTTCCCCAGTATCTGAAAAGTCACACATTTCCTGGAATAACCTGTATAACAGCCTCCATTTCTGCTTAATATCTATATTTCTGTAACATGCCACCAATCACACATCTCTAATTAACACCTAATTCTGTATTAATTTCTTTGTTGTTTTCCTTTGGGCTTGTGTAATGAGACAATAACTTACATTTGCAAATCACCCTATTAGCAATACTTGTTGGATTGTAACACCTTGTGGTTAGTTATCGTGTAATTGACTCTTCAAAATTATTACTCTATGTGTTAGATACTGGTTGCTGCTAGTTTTAAATGTGTTGCTGAATGTGTCACAGGCTCACAAAGGAAGCAAATTCTGCCTATGTTATGTGTCAAGTTTTCCTGTGGAGCTTTGGTTTAAAAAATAAGTTAACATTTGCAGAAGCCACTGGATCTAATAGCCAAGCATCCTAATAATTGGGAATCAAAGGTCAGGGTGCAAGAATCGGTGGTATACCTGCTAACTCTGAACCACAGGGTGACTAGTTAAATTTCTCTGGCCTCAGATTCTGCTAATGTTTCAAAGGCAGAATCCAAGCCAAGAACAGTATGTAAAGATCAAAAGAGAAACTAAATAGAAAGTGCTTTTTAAACTGTGAAAGAGCAGACATATAACTGATCATGATTATTTTTTTCCCTCAATGTGAATGGTGTCATAGGAATAAAAGCATTGATGGCATCCACATTTCATTTCAATTCTGTAAGTGTTTGTTAAGTCACTGCAATGTGTAAGTCCTGCTGTGCAAAATGCCTGTGATTCAGAATTTCAACAAGACAGATACAGCTTTTTTTCCCCCTCAAACTCACAAAGCTGTGAAAGCCAGGGGCAGACTGTACTTCAACAAGCAGAGATGAGGGACTTCTTATGGGACTAGGTATGGCATAGATTTGAAGGACAAAAGCATATTGGGCATGTTGTCAGGTGCTGGCTCTGTGCCATTCTGCTGCCTATGAGGACAAACAGAGGCAAAGGAGAAGTTAAGTAGTATAGGGTGATCTGCATCACTTTTCCTCTTGAGCAGCCTCCTAGGAGAAAATGGGAGGGTTTGATATAAAGAAGAAAAAATAATAAATGTAAGTATACATGCAAGTTATTCATTCGTGATGTTTTAAAGGGAGTCTATTTTGCAATGTTTAGAGACATTCTATGGAGTCCCAAGTTTTAAATATTCATAGACAAGGTGGTATGAATCCCAGGGCTCTAAAATTGTATTTGATTTAAATTACCATTTTTTCTCTGTTCTTACTACATTGTGCCATGTTTGTTTCCAATTTGGTCCTGCTGGATCTGCATCTTTTTTTTTTCTAATTTTTTATTAATTTATTCTTGTTATATCTCAATAGTTATCCCATCCCTTGTATCCTCCCATTCTTCCCTCCCTCCAATTTTCCCCTTATTCCCCTCCCCTATGACTGTTCCTGAGGGAGATTTCCTCCTCCTGTATATGCTCATAGGGTATCAAGTCTCTTCTTGGTAGCCTGATATCCTTCCTCTGAGTGCCACCAGGTCTCCCCATCCAGGAGATGTGGTCAAATATGAGGACCCAGAGTTTGTGTGAAAGTCAAACTCCACTCTCCACTCAAGTGTGGAGAATGTCTTGTCCATTGGCGAGATCTGGGTAGGGGTTTGAAGTTTACTGACTTGTCCTTGGCTGGTGCCATACTTTGAGCATGACCCCTGGGCCCAAATCTGCCTATCATAATGTTCTTCTTGTAGGTTTCTAGGGCCCTCTGGATCCTTCTACTTTGCCATTTTCCCATTCTTCTCTCATCTAGAGTCCCAATAGGATGTCCTCCCCTCTGTCCCAGTTTCCTGGTAAGTGAAGACTTTTGTGGGACATGCCCCTTGGGTTAGTATGCAGATATAAGTGAGTATATACCAATTTACTCTTTCAAGGGCAGGCATTTTAAATGGTTGAAGGACGGCAAATCATTCAAGAATTGTCTAGGTTCTGAGCTGCAAAACTGAAAAGTAAAGTTCATGTTTGACTTCATGATATATCATTGTTTAATGTAAATGTCACAACCAATGTTTGAGGTGGTTATCAGTACCTTTCTTTATAGATGATAATGCAAAGACCACACCTTCTAATAGTATCACTCTCTATGGGCCAAGCATTCATACACCTGAGTCTATGTGGGGCCATTATTATTCAAATCAGCACTTTTATAGGCTTATTTCTGATACAGAGCTGGTCCAGCTTCATCATCATTGGCAAGTGACTATAAGTTAACAAAGTAAAAGCTTGAACAAAGTACTCCCGTTTCTGCTTTGCCCTTGCACTTCTGGATTTTCTCTTTTACTTTCTGACAGATTCCAGTGGTATTTGGATGATCTGACTTTCTGTAAGAAGAACACGGATGGAGAGAGTTGCTCTGCGGTGCACTTAGAATGCCGCCATTCAGAAATTAATAAGGAAGAGAATGGATATAAAACCTTCGAGGGCCAAAGCCACAGATTCTTTTAAGTAAACAGGAAAATCACTTAGGAAGCATAACTGAGGCCCAAGTAGATAATTTCTCCCTCTCAAATTACAGACATTGACAATTCCAAATGTCTATCCATAAGAGTCAGCACTGTCCGGGTTCTCCCATTCACTGAAGTGAGTCATGATTACAATGCTTGGTTACTATGTTTTAGAAGCACTTTGTATGGGAGATGCAAGTGGATATTTATTTCCCAGGTTTATGTAGCAAGAGTCACAGAGGGGAGGACACCCAATTGGGACTCTAGATGAGAGAACCATGGGAGAATAGCAAAGTAGAAGGATCCAGTGGGTCCTAGAAACCTACAAGTAGAACATTATGATAGGCAGATTTGGGCCAACAGGTCCCGCTCAAACTAAGGCACCAGCCAAGGACAATACAGGTGGTAAACTTTAAACCCCTACACAGATCTAGCCAATGGTCAGAACACTCTCTACACTTGAGTGGAGAGTGGGATATGACATTCTCATGTACTCTGGTGCCTCACATTTGACCATGTCCCCTGGAGGGGGAGAACTGGTGGCACTCAGAGGAAGGACAGCAGGTCACCGAGAAGAGACTTGATACCCTATGAGCATATACAGGGGGAGGTAATCCCTCTCAGGAACAGTCATAGGGGAGGGGAATAAGGGGAAAATCGGAGGAAGGGAAGAATGGGAGGATACAAGGGATGGGATAACCATTAAGATGTAACAAGAATAAATAAATTAAGAAAAAAAAGAGTCAGGCTAGGTTTCTTATTTCTCTCCTTATTTCAATCTGTAACATTTTGAAAGATCCATATACAACCTCCAAGACTACCTTGCACGAATTGAGGCTTTCAGTAGAATTGTAATCTGATTTTGTTTTTCCTATCCAAAATTTCCTTTTGGTTCCTTCCTATTGCCTTTACTCCACTTCTGAATTTCTTATTTAAATTCTGTACTCATCCATCAATTCATTCAGATGTTTCTACATATTCCTAGATTCTATTCATATTTTTAGATATTTTTTAGTATTTTGTAAGGTATTTGTTCACTCTGATATCTTTGTAACCGATTATCAGAGAGCTATGAACTTTGGAAGGTGTCATGTTATCTTGTGTTTGCATGTGTGCTCTATTTATCGGTGAGATTTGCCTCTCTGTTGGGGTTGGGTGTCTCATCTACAATTATGCTATGGATTTCTTGGTAACTGGCTTTCTTCCTGTGAGGTGTGTTTTTTATATTATTTTGCAAACATACCCAACTAAGTTTAATAGTGTAACTTACCTGAATCATGTTTGCCTGAAACTAAGCATGTGGGTCCAAACACATAGAGTTTGAGTCTAAGAAGCCCACAGTTTTGAGCTTTCAAGTGTGGGTAAATTTATAATTCAGGTAGCACAATGCACAGAGAATTGAGTATGTAGTGCTCCTCTTCTTCTTACTTGAGGTAGTGATAGCTCCATCTCCTGAGGGAGGTTTTCACAATCACTGTTGATACACAAGGCAAATCTGGTAGCCCCAGTCTCTCAGGTCCTCTGATTTGACACTGGTGCAAATCCTGCTACTTTGTTGTGCAAGAGAATCGCTAGAATTTTTCAGACATTTATCTGAATGGCCCCTCATAGATTCTATCTCTCAGGAACAACTTTTAGGAATTCCCCAGGATCACCAGAAGTAGTCATAAGCAGGAGTTCCTGATTTCCAACACAGTGCAATTTCAGACAATAAAGTCTTCCTCAAGATGGCTCCCAATGATAGCACTCTAAGAATGGATGGGGAGATGCAGCCAAATTCTCTAAAGCCAGAGCACTGTGCAGACTCCATGTTTTTTTATTAGCATCTGTTATGTGAAGAGTTATATGCTAATAGAGCTACTCTCCTCCTTTCCCCTACACTCCTTCTGAAGGTGGGCCAGCTCCTTTCCATGAGTTAGCAGGTGCTGGCCTCTGCTTTTCTTGTTTTGTGTCTCCTACCCTTTAGATTTAAGCATGTGTCCCTCCACTGCTGTTGAATCCAGAGCTCTTCACAGCTGTCTCCTATGCAGCTATGCACCTGAGCAATTTTCTCTTATGTAGGAACAGGTGTGTTGTATAGGGCCTGAGTAATGAATTTACTCTGAGATTCATCTATTATCAAAAAGGCCATCTAATATATTGAAATATTGAAGCTTCTTCCTTCTCCAGGCAGGCAAAACCAGACAAGGAGAGGAGAGAAACAGAAACAGAGACAAAGAGAAACACACACACACACACACACACACACACACACAGAGAGAGAGAGAGAGAGAGACAGAGAGACAGAGAGACAGAGAGACAGAGAGACAGAGAGACAGAGAGACAGAGACAGACAGAAAGAGAGAGAGACAGAGACATAGACAGAGGCAGAGATGTATAGACAGGCAAAGGGGAAGGTGAGGTAACAAGGGGAGGGGAAGAGAAGAGAAGGGGAGGGAGTGTTGCAGGGTAGAGACCCAAAGACAAGTCAGCATGACCACGATCTGAATTTGAGAATCTGGATTACCACTCCCTTCCCTGTGCCCCCCAACTGTCTAGAGAGAAACACTTTCTCTTGGAGCAGCTTCAAATGCACTTTACAGAGAGCTATTAAAGACAAAGAACATTGGTTGGCCACTGCAGTGGGAAGAAAAACAGTCAAGCAGCTTAGCAGAAGCCAAAACCATGCATTCAGCTGGAACATTTTGACCTTATGTTTCTAGAAATTGGCAGGGTTCTTTCCTGTAGGACCTTTCATGCTGCAGGTAGAATGTGGAGGGGGCCAGTTTCAAGTTACACTAAACATGACTCCAGCTAAGACAAGATGGAGGAACCTTTTCCCTGTCATGGGAGGAAGATAAAGGAGAGAAAAAGGAGAGTTAGGACGGCAGTATGCATTGTTTATATGTGGAGAAAATGGACGACCAACTAAAGAGAAATGTTTATTGTCTTCTTAATAAAATTTAATCATCAAAACAAGCAAACAAACTCCTCATGGCAAGCTTAGATTCAGAAATACACTAGATAAAGTGTATTTACTCTAGCCATCTCCTAGATTAACCCTCAATAAACAGTGTCTGTTACAGTGTTAACCTAATCTCTTTATGCTCTCTTTCAGCCCTCTGCTAATCTCGCTCTCTTCTAACCTTTCCTCTTTGCTTTACTTCATCTTCCTTCCTTCCTCTCTCCATTTCTCCTCCTCTCCTTTCCCCTCATTTCTGTGTTGTCTTCTTTGTTCACATTCTCTTCCTATAGCCATATCTGAGTATATCTGTATTTAATTGTAGAATACATTGATGTCTTCTGTCATGATTTTATCAGTCACATCATGCTAACCCCTCCTGTCTGCATGCCACACCATCTGAGTGTTTCAAATTGAGATTAAGTCATCTAGTTTCTCTATACATGGAAAAGGCCACGGGAGAGAGGAAATTTCACTTGAAGGAAGTACCATATACAGAAAGGCAAATCATAAAGAGATGTAAATTTTTATACTTTTCTGAGCAGTGAGCAACAATCTCCTTTATTCTGTGGAAAAATATTAACTCTTAATTTTATGACAAACTTATCACTTGTGAGATTTTAGCATCGTGAATTGGGTTGGATGTTCCAGTGAATAAACAGGGAAGTGTGACCACTGTTGTGATGGAAACCAAAGACAATTTTAACCAAACAGCTCAGAGAAGTATTTAATGCACAGGATTTGAAACAAGAAAAGATTTACACTTTCAACTGCAATGCCGCCTGTGTTCTTTCGATGAAGATAAATGAATAACTCCATCATCTCTATGTGCCGTCTCTTTAACCAACATGCTGTCCACACTATGATTTGTGATGGTTTTACACAGGAAAAAGTAATCGAGATATATCATGTCTGTCAAGTTCTGGTATCCCTGTGGGCTTTCTGAGCAGACAGTTTTACCTCTTTCATTATCTTTGTGTTACAGATAATGGATAATAAACCAGCTTACAGTACCCAAAGGAGGCCTTCTTGGACCTAGAAAAGTCTTCAAACACACTGTATACACATTAAACTTTTCTTGCCCTCTGAAGACACCTTGAAATCAAATAAAAATTGCTTTACTTTCAAAATCAAGAATCAATTTCCCACAGTCCCTGGTTGAAAGAGATAGTTTTATTTGTGGTCCCATCTGGTTCTTGAGGAATTTAATCCACCATTTTTCAATGTTTGATTGGGAGTATAGGAAGATTCACTTGGGGATCATTTTATAATCCAAATTTTCCCCTGTGCCCTTCTTTCTTTCCCATCTCAGACTCCATGGACTAAGTCATTCATTCTTTCCAAGCCAACAGACATTCCTCTGTCTTTTCCCCATCATACTTGGCTTCCAAGAAGGGTGTGTTATTTCCTCCTGTCCTCTTCTGTCCTGCTCAAAGGCAAGTACTTAGTTCATCATTTACTTATTTGTGTCCAGTTGTATGTGCAAAATTAATTAATTAAATGAGCCTTTTAGGGGCTCCCTTAATTTTAGACATTGTCCATGTCTCTGAATTTTCTGTATAAAATAGATAAGTCCCTTTTACCCTCTGTTTTTATCATCTTTGCCCTTGTTATTATTATATATTTATTGGCATTAAACAAAGAAGAAGAAAAGGAAATGAAGAGTTCAATGCATATAAACCATGCAAATCCTATGGATGGTATATAAGCTTTTGGAAAATGTGTAAAATACCCTGGTATTTCATCACACAAAATAGACAGATGTAAGACAAAGAAAGATGTAGGCTATTTTTCAGCTTAACATGAGAGACCATGTTACCCCCAAAGAGCTTGTTCCAATGTGCTATCAACTTCATGAAAAATTTTTATTTAAAAAAGTAATAATTCAAAACAAACTTACAATACATTGATGGAAATGTCAGATAGGCCATTTACAGAAAAGTGATGGGACCTTTATAATAGGCCTATGATATGATCTAATGAAAAAATTAGACTTCAGGGGGGTGAACGATGGGATCTGTTTGTACATTCCAAAAGGAACCACTAACAACCACAAGGATGTTAGGTTATACACAGAGGTGGGCATCTTGGGGACAGGCACACTTCAGGATAAATGATTTTCCCAACATGTAAGATTTCAGCTTTCCAAAACTGGGAGCACATCAACTCTCTAAAGTGTTTACTGAGGATGAATCTTTTTCTGAAATATTCAGTTCCTGGTGTTTGGTGTTCTATTTCTGTTGTTTTTCTCAACAAGTTCCTGTCATTGCTTTGATGTCTATGAATGTCCAGACATAAATGTTGGCTGAATATAGTAGTCTATCTTGTTCTCTGTTTCCAGAACCACCTAGAAATTGTAGTGATTCCCATTTCTTAGAAAATATCTATTGTGAAAAGAATGGAAAATTATTTCAGTGACTAAATCATCTGTGCAAGTCTCACTACATGCACTCCAGCGTGAGCTCTAGGATATCTTTGATTTATCATCCTGGCCTAGAACTTCTCCACCTAGTGAACATTGCACCCAAGACAGAGTTGTAGGTGTCCAAAAATGTCATAAATGAATAATAATACACAGGCAAATGAATAAAAGACATTTTGCTGCCTTTGATGAGTTTTACACAGATACATCGGAATAGTTCTTTTTCTTATTAAGAACTTTCTGGAAGGTTTAACTGGTTGCTGAAGCATCACAAAATGATGACCTCATTAAGAGTGTGCTATCATTGAAAAATATTTCCAAAGGGTAGCATTTAAAATTCAAATTTTCACCTCAAACCAATTCATTTTGGATTCTTTATTACATCATTACATTTTTGTCAACATTTATAAAAGATTATTTCAGGAATTTAAACATTAGTGTAGTCAGTTAAATTCAGAAAACTGTGAAACCTTTCAAATATTAAACAAAATAAAACCACTTTATTCCAATAAACTCACCAATAAAAAATTACCACAAAGCTGGTTTAAGGACACTCACATTTGCCTACTCCTAAACTCTATACTTATCACTAGCTAGCTGTTTTTGCTTAATTTCTATGTCTTTCAAAAATAATTTTAATCATTCTATTGTAATTTCATACTAATTATCAGTTATTGACCCTTTTTGCGACTTCTGTCATGACTGTGAAAAAACACCTAATAGATCAATATAAGGAAGAACATCCCTGTGTTGGCTCATGGTTTAAAAGGAAACACCAACACTATCTATTATCATGCAAAGGGGTGGCAGTGGGAATGCCTGTTGAGTTCACAGTCAGGGAGCAGAGTGGAATGTTGGGAGATAGCTTCATTTCCTCTTGTTACTTTGAATTCAGTACATAATGCCAACCTGTGAGATATGAATATTTGCATGCAGAATGGGCATTCTGTTCTTAATTAGGTCACCTTGGAAATGCATTTATCACTTAAGAGAATGTGTGTGTTTTTATATATCCTGAGGTTAGTTAAAATGTAGTCAAGTTGACACTTACTATTAAACAGTATACCTTCATAATTAATAGTCATTGAAGTCACTAATTTTAATGTCTTTCCCTTGTTATGTTACCTGATTCCTTCAGTATGCCCAATCTTTTTATAATCTTCAACAAAAATAATAAGTTGCAATAATTCACTCTGGGATAACAAAATCCAGGATTTTATTACTATTTTGATTAACTATATAATGTCTGTTTTTTAAATGATTTTTTTTCTTTTGGAAGCCACATATTTCTAACAAATTTTCAATTTTGCAGAAGTCATTTGAATTGTAATTTATAAAAGTTCACTTTTGGTACTTCTCTGTTTCCTTTAGTGCTGAATTGCTTCAGTTCTGAGAATACTCAGATTATTTAAATTTTATTTTTTAAATATAGCTACTAATTAGTTGAATTTTACTATTTATTTACAAATAAGTTTCTTCCATATCAATTTCAAACCATAATTCTTTACTTAATAGTAACTGAAATTTTAACATACACTTTTCATAAATATTTTTGCACATATATTTATCATATATCCAAATATAGCATTCTCATTATATATAATGTTGCTTGTATACTTGAAAAAGCATGTTTCTGATGTTACAGCATGTCGCCTGTGATACTGTGTTGGGTAATTCTGATTAATCATCCTTATTCTCTTCTCTCATCTCCTGTAATATAAAAGCAACCAAATTGTATCAACCAAGGATTTCCATGGCTGTATTTTTCCAGCATGTGTTTTCCACTCTTATTCCATTACTACAATTTGGATTCTATTATGCAGCTAATTCCATTTAGATGATTGATGTTTTGGTAGTGTTGGACTTCTCAAATAAAAGCAGTGCATCCTCCTCACTAAAGAGTTCTGCAATGATGATCTCTTTAAATGTCAAATGAAATATATGTTTTTGCAATTACTGGTATAGAAAATTTGTCAGGCAGTCTCCTATTACTATAAAAATAGATACTGAAATCCCCATATTTAAGATACACACATTACTTATAACAGCTCACCTAGTGATAGAGGGTGATTACATTCAGAAATTTAATTAAAAATAAGTGGACATCACTGGCTCTAATTCCTACCCTTATTTTTTTTTTTTTTGAATATGATTTAATTAAATCACTAGGTCATCCTGGGGATTCTGTGGTTTTAGAAACAGCACTGAACTGATCATATTGCAGCCTCTGAATCTCAGAACTTTACATGAAATATCAACAGATTAGGGAATGCTAGAACAGTGTGTTTGAGACAGGAGCATATCATGGTTCTTCTTATGACCTTTCCCCTGAAGGAACACCTGTGGATGGGAAAACTCTACACATGTCTCAGAAGCACTTTTCCCGTTCCTACTCTGGATGATTGAAAGGGCAATGGACCTAGAATTCAGGAGAAAATTAGCATTCCTCATCTTGCTGTTAAATACCAGATTACTTGAAGACCTGAGGTAATTTCAAAAGAATGTATTAGAACAGCTAGAACAGACATTTTATTAATTGACATATTATATACTGTGTACATATACTTGTGTGTTTATGTACGTACACATGTGCTTCTACATGCTACTCAGAAACTATGAGCAAATCTTAGCCACTAAGAGCTTTTTTGTTCTTCTGACTGACCCCAATGCATTTCTTTTTAGAGTGCTATATATAAAATTGTTCACTATTAATTTTGTTGTCTATATATTGGTGATCACTCTGCTGACATGCAAAGACATGCACTAGTTAGTTATCTTGAACATATGTTTTTAAAGTTTGCAAAAAAATATGTGAAACAAAAAATACTACCTGGAAACATATGGTTACATTGAGTCAAATATTCTCAAATTCTTTAGTATAATTTGAATACTTTATTTAGACCTTTGACTGTATATGAGGTCCACTTCATTCATTTATTCATCTTCCATACATTTCCTTACTTTTGTAGAAGGCACCGTGTTATAATTTTGGATTCTACCAGTAGAGAAGGTGTCAAAGAATGTCAATAGTGAAAATGATGGGGAACTGAAAAGAAGCGACTTGGGGGAGGGATGTCTCAATGTGTATGTGTGAAGGGGAGAATGATAGTAAAACATTGATAAACTGAAAGTAAGGAAGGAAGATACTGAAGGTGAAATGGTTTAAGCAGAGGGGATAAAATGAAATGCAGGAACAGGGTTAACTAAAATGAGGGAGGAATGAAAAATGTATAGAGTGTTGGAAGAAGACTATCAGAGTCAACTAACATAAACCCATGGGGGCTTACAGAGACAGAAGCACCAACCAAAGAGCATGCTTGGACTGGACCTAGCCCCCCTACATATATGTAACCAATGGGCAGTTTGATCTTCATGTGGGTCCCCTAGTAATTTGAGTGGGTGCTGTCTATGCCATGGACTCTGTTGCCTGCTTTTGATCACCTTACCTTAACTGGGCTGCCTTGCCTGGCCTCAGTGGAAAAGGAGGAGCTCAGTCTTGATGTCACTTGATGTGCTGGGGTGAGTTGGGGAGGTTCCCTTTCCAATGACAAGGGGAAAGAATATAGGGGGAAGAGGATGAGAGAGAGGATCCCAGATAAGAGGAGTGAGGGAGCTAGAACCTGGATGTAAAGTAACTATATAAATTTAAAAAAAAAAAGAAAAAGAAAGAAAAATGTATATGGAAACCTATTATTTTGTAACCAAATGTGATGGTTTGAATGAGAATATCCCCCAGTCAAGATTAAAATAAAAATTAAAAAAAAAATAGTTTGGAAGGAAAACCACTGTATAGCAAAACAAACAAACAAAAAGTATTTATAGAGGCCACAGACAATTAAAATATGAGTGGAATGAGTCTCCAGAGACTTTCACAGCAATATAAATTCTTGCCTTTTCTTCTTAATTGTCCATCAGAACTAGAAGATAAGATCCTAAGGCCAAAGACCACACACACCTTGGTTACATGATATAGAGAAATCAAACTAGGATTGAGATAAAAATCTTTCTCCAGGCAGTGAAATTTCAGAGGTCAGGAGAGTAATATACAGACTGCAGAGAGACAAAGTGTCAGTGATTTTATCTACCTTTGAATACTATGAGCTAAAGAGGGTATATTTATTTCTTATTTATTTATTCACTTTACATGCAGGCTGTAGCCCCAGCCCTCCTCATCTTCCAGTCCCTCCCTCCCTCCTCTCCCCCTCCTTTATTCTCCAGAAGAGGTGAGCCTCCCTTTCTGATCTACTCCAGCTCAGCAAGTCATATCAGGGCTGAACATGTCCTCCTCCCAGGTGGCCTGGTTAGGCAGTCCTGCCAAGAGGAAGTAATCAAAAAGCTGACAAGAGAGTCCATGTCAGAGACAGTCTCTTCCTTGCCCAGCTTCACATATTAGAGGACCCACATGAAGCCTGAGCTGCCCATCTTTGTAGGGGGGCTATGTCTAGTCAGTGCAAGGTCCTTGGTTAGGGCTTCTGTGTGCTCTAGGTTCTGGTTAGTTGGTTCTCTTTGTCTTCTTATGAATCTCCTGTCATGCCCATGTTGTTTTTTCCTTCCTCTCACTTTTCCATAAGACCCTCAACATATCACCCAATGTTTGGCTGTGAGTCTCAGCATCTGTTTTCAGGCTCTACTGAGTAGAGCATTTCAGAGGACAACTCCGCTAGGCTTCTGTGTGCAGAGCATAGCAGAGTATCATTAATAGTATTATGGGTTGATTCTCTCCCATGGGGTGGGTCTTGGGTTGGGTCAGGCATTGGTTGGACATTTTCTCAATCTCTGCTCTATATGCTCTATCTTTATCCCTATACATCTTATAGTCAGAGTGAATTTTGGGTCAAAGTTTTTGTGGATGGGTTGGTGTTCCCCTCCCTTTACTAGGAGACTAGTCTAACTAGAGGGTGTCCTATTTAGTCTCCATGACCCCTGCTACTAGGAGTCTCTGTTAGAGTCCCTCTCATATCCTCCAGGGAGCCTACCCTGACTTAGGTCTCCAGCTTATCATAGAGGTAGCCCTGCCCACTGTTTCTCTTTCCTTTACAGGTCTTCTGTCCCCCTGGCCTGACTCTTCCCAGGATGTTTTAACACTGCAGCAACCCCCACTGTACATCCATGAAGAGGAGCAGTGCAAAGAAAATTGTGGGTCAAAATATCAGGGCGGTCTTAGGGGTGTTTCTTGAGGACAGACTATGGCTAAGAGAATCCTAGTGAACAGTAATTTTTGTAACAAAGGATGTTTTCTTGAGTTCATCATGATAATCACCATTTGTTACAGATTATTCAGACTTAAAGAAATTAAACATAAATGTAATACATATCTCAGTGAGTGACTGACTGCCTGGAATATCTCAATCATGTCATTAATTATGAAATGTACAATTGAATTGAAATAAGATAATATGTAAGAGGCTTATGCTAAAAAGCTTATTTATATATATTCATTTAAATTTACCTTCTTTTATGACATTTTTGTTCAACAACTCTTTGCAACCTTCAATTATACGTTCTTCACCCGCTCTGTGTTTGCATTATTAGCCTCTTGAAATGCCTCCATTTTACAGTAAGAAAGTAGGCAGTTAGGGAAAGAAAATCAATATTGGCATTAAAATTATCAACAGTAATAATCATAAGAGACAATTTTGCTTAATAGTTTTGTATTCTTTGAGAATTTTATGTATTTACACAATGAATTTTCATCTTATGCACTCTCCAACTTATCGAAAACCTTTTCCTCACATTTTCCTTCTATTTCATGTCCTTTTTGTATTCCACTATGTCCTGGCTTATTTATACATTTTATTTTTTATGCATTTTGTACAGTGTATGCCCAATGTACATATGCCTCATTTTGCACAATTGGATTTATTGGTACAATTATAATGGTGAGAAGTTAACTTGTAATGCATCAAGTTTAACTATCCAACTTGAGAAGTGACCACAGAAATTTTGTCTTTATGTGTCAAAAGATGACTCTCATCTATGATTATTCTGAGACAGCATCGTTGAACAAATAGACATCCGAGAAAAGTTATCTGTGATTGCGGTGGGTGAATTTGAGGACTAAAGTTTCAGAAAGAGAAACAACCAATGCCCTGTGAACAGGCATTAGAAATTTGTATGGCAAGTCCAGGAGGGAATGAGTGATACTTTTGACATTAGACAGACATGTGAGGAAGGATCCAAAAGACACAAGATAAGAAAAAAGCCTCCAATACCTGACTGAGGTATAGTCAAAAGAAAGCCACACAAATATTTCCTCTCATAATTCTGCCTTGAGCAAGCCCCAGGCCTGGGCAGAGAAGTGAAGCTTCTGACAAGAGTTCATAGTTTTCAACTTTTAGTGTGATTCCTCCTGCTGTACTGTACTGAAGCTCCTTTGGCTCCTTTCTCTGTATTCCCTTGAGCTGAATGCCCTGAATTTCTGAGTGGATCTGATGTAAGGGTAGATGTTTAGAGGATAGTCCTTGGTTATAGTTGCCATGGCAACCATCTCCTTGATATTGATATTGACTTGATCCTCACATCTGCTGGTGTTTTGTTTATGACCACTGGAGAGAAACATCTCTGCAGGAAGCTTGCAAGAGAAGACGGGCTCTTGTCTCACCCAGAGAGATGATATTTACTCACCTAGTGGAGATTATTTTACAGTACCCTTTATTCTTCTTTTCACACTGTCTTTGAACTATTGCACTGGATGAGGAATGTCAGTGAGTTGGGACAAAAGTTGAGAATGCAAAGAAAATACAAAATAAGAATGAATAGAATTTGTGACATTTATGTCAGAAATTCTTAACGTGGGTTTCTATGACTCTCTCAGTGGGAATCCTGAAGCAAAGTCTGTGTAGTCTTCGAAGATTTCTCAAAACCAAGGCTTACTCACATACAATGTCTGAGATACAGTACATTCAGCCGTGGATGAAGCTAAGCACAAGGAACCCTTGTAGTCATAATGGCAGAATCCTTAGGAAATTAACTATTTGTGATATTGAACCCTCAAAAGGGTCTTTAATAAGATAATCTAGTGCAGAAGAGAGAACAATAATATACATTAAGACAGGGGCAGCATTTTTAAGTAATGAGGTGATCACAAGGAATTCTTAGACATGGGCTTACAGACAGTAAGATTTTCAATGAATATACAGTATAGTACAAAATGTGTTATTAGTAGACTTTGCTGATATTTTGATGTGAGAGGATTCTAGAACCTGGGAGAAAGAGAAAGATGTAAAGAGAAGGGAGAGTAAGAGGGAGGTGGGAAAAGAGAGAGAGGAGCTAAAAAAGAGAAAGAGAGTGGAAGGGAAGTTATATCTCAGCCTCAAGCTCATAGTTTTATAATGTAGCATCATTAGCTATTCTAGTGAAGAAATGAAGGTGATACTACAGTCAAAGAAGAAAACCAAGGCTTTCATCACTGACCACAAATTTCCATATATAGAAGAAGATGAATCACTAATGCAGTAAAAGATAAATAAAATAAATCTGTCTTAGTCACACTGTACTAAACTCCCAAGAATATTGGAAACCCTGAATCACTACCAAAAGTGGAGGTCCAATGTTATTTGGGAAATAGAGATTGTAGTTGGATATTCACAAGCTATAAAACCATTCATACCTCTGAGGCACAATATCACCAGTTGGTAATACTATCCTTACAGGGATAGAAGAAGGAAGATAATTATCTCAAGGTTATCTTCAATTGTGTACTAAGTTTGAGGTTGCACTTTGCTATATGACAGAAAGCATTTATTTGTCTGACAATTTCCGGCTAGTCTATTACTGTGAGGTAGTCAAGACTGGAGCTTAACACATCACACACACAGTCATGAGTTAAGAAACTGGAACACACGTATCCTTGGTCACTCACTTGCTTATACTTAGCTCACATCTTTCACTGTAATATATATTAGGACCAGTCTGCAAAATTGTACCTCCTAAACTTAAAGCAGGTTTTCCCTACCAAATAACAACCAAGGAAGCCTTCTAAAAACATATCCACAAGACAATTCAATCTAGATAATTCCACAGTAAGAAATGTTTTCCAGGAGACCCTAGTTTATGTCAACTTGAAAATTGAAATAAAATTTAAAATTCCAGTCTGATACCCACATCTTCATGAATTAGTATAAAAGAATAAGAATAAAATAATTGAATTATCAACAATACATCTCTGAATACTACTCAGCTATTAAAAACAAAGAATTCCCGAAATTTGTGGATAAATGGATTGAGCTAGAAATGATCATAATGAGTGAGTTAACCCAGAAGCAGAAAGACTCAAATGGTATATACTCACTTATATCTGCATACTAGCCCAAGGGGCATGTCCCACGAAAGCCTTCCCTTACCAGGAAACTGAGACAGAGGGGAGGACATCCTATTGGGACTCTAGATGAGAGAACCATGTGAGAATAGCAATGTAGAAGGATCCAGTGGGTCCTAGAAACCTACAAGTAGACATTATGATAAGCAGATTTGGGCCAACGGGTCCTGCTCAAACTAAGGCACTAGCCAAGGACAATACAGGCGGTCAAATTTAAACCCCTACCCAGATCTAGCCAATGGACAGGACAGTCTCCACACTTGAGTGGAGAGAGGGATATGACTTTCTCATGTACTCTGGTGTCTCACATTTGACCATGTCCCCTGGAGGGGGAGACCTAGTGGCACTCAGAAGAAGGACAGCAGGTCACTGAGAAGAGACTTGATATCCTATGAGCATATACAGGGGGAGGTAATCCCTCTCAGGAACAGTCATAGGAGAGGGGAATAAGGGGAAAATGGGAGGGAGGGGAGAATGGGAGGATACAAGGGATGGGATAACCATTAAGATGTAACAAGAATAAATTAATAATTAAAAAAGATACTTATTATTTAAAAAAACAAATAGAATCAACTTGACAATAAAGATTAACAATTAAAAAAATACATCTAGGGAAATTCTACAATAAAAAGTTTCTATGTGGAAGAATAAATATGTTATAGGTACTTAAACTGATGGTAAATGTACAAAAGAAAAATTATCTTCCTAAGGAAAATCAATTGAAGTGTTAAATGAAATAGTAGTATTAGTAAACAATTTCAACACTGAGAAAAGATGAGGTGCGCATTCTTAACTGTTTTATAACTCTTTCTTTCTAGGGACTTAGTATACCTTAATGATGGTTTACAGGTATAATTACTAGAGGCTGTTAACATGTCAATAAATTCCTCCTGTTTTATTAGTGGTCATCCATGATCCAGGAAATAATGAGGTTCATGGTTCTAATACTCACTCTCCCCCCATGATGGTAATAACAATAATGTCTGCAGTTATTAGCTTCCTCTGTATCAGACACTGTGCAGACTAAGCATTTTTTCTTATGTGGTCTCATGTTATTTTATAGCTTTCCTATGCATTATAATATCTCACTTACAAACTAACAATAAAATTGAAGACAATAACAAAAACCAGCAATAACACAAACCAGTGTTTTTATATAATGTTTCATATGTAAACTTATTCAAGCATTAGCTTTCATTTTTGGGAATCTTGACTATCCATAGGATACATCAAGATTAAGTGTTAAACCTAATCATTGGCAGAGATGGTGTTTGAGTGGAGTGCACACTTTACCAACATATGGGATTACCAGCTTCTCCATGAAGAAGCCTTGCCTTGGGTGGTCTAGGCAATTTGTTCCAAAATGTATCTGAGTTGTGGTCCCATGGGGATGCACTTGTCTGGCATATATAATGCCCTGGGTTCACTCATGTATAATTTCAGTAGGATGTATTGTGCCTAAATTGCTAACTGCAGCCAAAAGCTGCCCCAGGACTCTTGTGAGGTCACTTCCTTTTCCATGCGGCAGACACTCTGATGTTGGCAGCCAGCAGAGAACTAGGGAGAGGAAATCCTGTCCTGCTCACTTACCAGCTGTCTACAAAGTCTTGTTTCTTCAGTAAGGATCCAGAAAACGCTGGGCAGCAGATTCTGTGGGAGAGCTGGGCACCAGGAATGAGTGAGGCAGCTAGGTAAGGCCATCAGCGCATGAGGAATTGTGATGGGTACCCTTCAGAATCAGATCTGTTTATGAGTGTTTAGTAAGGGTGGATACATTAAAACCTTTCAGAAAAAGTGAAGTTTGTTTATGCATGTAAAAGAGTGCAGCTGTCAGGGACCATGTGTTTCTGGCTGGATAGTGTGATGGTAATAAAACGCATAGATTAGAATATCCATCCTACTGCCACTCCTAAATTAGTTAAATAATTATCCTAGAAAATGATTTGTCTCAGTGGGTTTATTTTATTATTGAAATAACATGGTGGTTTAACTGCCACCAGGTCACATAACTCACCATGATCCTTAATTTAATAAAGTAAAATGCCTTATTGGTACAGCAATATATTATTAGGCCTTCAAAATAACTCTGTCCTATGTTTTGCTTTCTAAGGTTATCTTACTACAATTCTTACTTATTTTAAGGATGCACTGCTCTCAGGCATGTTTGCACAAAATAGATTCAAGTATGGAAGGTTTGCAGTAGAAGAGAACCACATGCAAGCTCAGAGTGAGCCGAGGGTCCATGTGGGCAAAGGAGGCAGTCCACAGCAGCATCTGCTGCTGGGCTCAGAGGACATGCACATGAGAGGGCGAAGAGGCTGCTTGCAGAAAGGAGAATGTGGAATGTCAAACAGCAGGTGGCATTGAGTCACTGACCCTAACTACATTTTCCAGATTCTCAGTTCCCCTCATAAATGCCTATTGGCCTTTTGGTCTATCTTTTTGAGGAATATATATATTTGTGTACTTATGAGTACATATGCAAACAAGCAGACTGTAAAAAAATTTTCAGACTATGCCTAATTGCATAGGAAAGTGGGGGGTGCAGGAGTGTGTATTTGCTTTTCTTTCCACTCTCCAGAACCTTGGCCTAATAAGGCTCCCTCCAGGAACCTCATGAGAGTGAGTGTATTCAGTCCACCCTCCTTACTTTGTCAGAGGCTCTCACCCACTGTTTCATTCAATTGTCACATTTCTGATGCATACAGCAACCATTCTTCACAAAGATCAACTGACAGTGAAAATCGCTTGGTAGTTCTCCTGAGGTGACTCTGGAGGACAATGGAAGACAAAGTACTTGAACATGAACTGTGTGAGTTTGAACTCCTTATCTGCTCAGCTGGATTTACCTTTTCCTGAACATTAGTTATATTAACATCCACCAGGAAGGAGAAAGTTCTCACTTATCATTCAGGGAATCCCAATGACAGAAAGAATGATGGAACATTGTGAAGTCACAATCGAAAGGCATATGTCAACATTATCATGTGTTTCAGTGTAGTGGTCAAGTGGTGTAAGTTTCAGAGCTGAAAAGAAATTCCTCTCTGAAAAAAATATATCATGTGCACTAAATGGGCAATTGCAATTTATTGTGGTAAGATAAATAGGCATAACATGAACACTTGTTGAATTCTATGACCTTTAAGTGACAAAGAAAGACAACACAGTCACTCTACAGGGACAAGAAAATTACCTAGAAAGTTGTAAAACCCCAGACAATCAAAGAGCATATGTCAGTAAATATATAGCTACTCAGAGTAAATAATGCACAGTTCTCAGTAAAATTCCATCTGGTTTCTGAGGACTGATCCTAGGCTATTTTTATTCTTCCTGTCCCAAACTACAAAAGATGGTAAAGAGTTATTTTAAGGCCTGCATTGGAGTCTAGCAAAGCAGACTTCAGGCTGTGAATAAGGGCTTCCCTGTGTGCAGATGTTTATGGTCCCAACCTGAACCAAAACCCCATTAAGTCTTTGCCCAGCACAGTGATGCTGTTCCCCTACATCTGCTTCTTACTGGAGAATAACACTTTCTGAAGTTTATTAAAACCCTGACTGGTTTTTTCCCTTTCCACATATCATAAATTCAACAGGACCCAAAAATCAATCCTCAAATGCCTATCATGTGGACCCATTTGTAAAACACTCAGACATTGTCCCCTAATTACCATGTGACCTAATTACAATGTACTGAAACCCAAATCCTGACTCCAGCTTTGCTTATCAGACAGGTTTAGCATATCAGTATGAAACTTTCCATGAAGCCACCATGAACAACAATACAACTTTGCATTTTTACACTTACCCTGTTGCACAACTTCTTACGTTATGTATGCATTCTGGTCCATTGTACATGAGATTATTATGTGACTAATAGACAAGGTGTCATTTGGATTTTTAAAATGTTTGTTTTTTAATTTTTTCTTTTTTCTTTTCCTAATCTTCACCCCGTTATCCTTCCTACCCCCTTTCCTCCACAGTTCCCTACCTCCATCTACTTCAGTTGTCTATTTTATTTACTCTTCGAGTGATATATAAGCATCCTTCATTGGGCTTTCCTTGGCTTCTTTTGGTTGTAGCATAGTTATCCTTTACTTTATGGCTCATAGCCACTTGTAAGTGAGTAAATGCCATCCGTACCATTCTGAGTCTGGGCTACCTCTGTAAGGATGATTTTCTTCTAGTTTCATCCATTTAGCTGCATATTGCATGATGCCTTTGTTTTTAATAGTGGCAAAGTATTTCATTGTATAAATGTACCACATTTTCTTTATTCATTCTTTGGTTAAGAAACATCTAGGTCAGTGTGCATGTGTGTGTGTGCATGTGTGTGTGTGTGTGTGTGTGTGTGTGTGTGTGTGCGCGTGTGTGTGCATGTGTGTGTGTGTATGTGTGTGTGTGTGTGTATCATCATAAATTGAGATAATTAAAATACTACACAGGTAATAGGAAAATGAACACTAAGAAGAAAGGAAAAAGTTTCTACTTCCTTGACTGCATGATTTTTGTGAAGTTTCTTAAGTATTTCTAGGGTAGTATTTTCTAATTTTTCAAAGGGATGTGCTAGCCAGGAATCTATAAAGAAAGAGAACTACAATACACACATGCATGCGCGCGCGCGCGCACACACACACACACACACACACACACACACACACACACACACACACACGGAGTTATTGGATTGGGTTTTACAAGGTTTTGTCCTCATAGTCCATCTATGGCTGCCTCATACTGGAGAGCCTGAGAATCCATTAGTTTTCAGCCCACAGGGTTATATGTCTCAGCAGTTCCAACCTGAAGGTCTGGAGGATTCTTGGAGAGCTGCCTCTTTGCAGACGGCATTGGAATCCCAAGGATGGCCAGGTGAATATGGCTCCCTTGGCCATACCATGCATAGTTGTATCCATCCTCTTAAGCTTCTGAGTTTTCCCTGACGAACTTTCTTGCTTATGACTTGGTCAATAATAACTTGGAGACAGGAAAGAGCAGCTTATAGACCTCTTTCCCACCTTCTTTTATTAAAGCCTATTCTAATGGTAGTTGATTGAAGGTAAAATTGTTTCATGAGTGCAATAAATGTTCATTGACTACAAAGCTTATGCTGGTAATACAGACACAGAGAGCATTAAATTTAGTTCTCCTTTCTTCTTAAACTTTATACATTGTAGGAAGAACTTTCTTGCTTTCTCTCTTAAAGTAAATTATTATGTTTTGTGAAACAAACAATTATACTTGTACTGTTTAAGAAAGATTAATTTAAAAAAATAAGATTCTACTTTACATTTTTAATTATTTTTGCATGAATATTTTACATAACAAAATGAGGATTTCAGTTAGGTTAAACAAAACCATTGAAACAGAGACTTTGACTGGACCCATATTTGTCACCTTGCACAAAACTCAAATCCAACTAGATTAAAGACCTCAACATAAAACCAGAGACACTAAGTCACTTAGAAGAAAAAGTGGGGAAGAATCTAGAATATATTGGCACAGGAGACAACATCCTGAACAGAACACCAACAGCCCAGGCCTTAATGTCAACAATTAATAAATGGGACCTCATGAGGCTGAGAAGCTTCTGTAAGGCTAGAGACACTGTCAAGAGAACAAAGTGACGGCCTACAGACTGGGAAAAGATCTTCACCAACCCTACATCTGACAAAGGTCTAATATCCAAACTATATAAAGAACTCAAGAAATTAAACACCACCAAACCAAATAACCCAATTGAGAAATGGGGCTTGGAACTAAACAGAGAATTCTCAACAGAAGAATATCAAATGGCTGAGAAACACTTAAAGAAATGCTCAACCTCCTTAGTCATCAGGGAAATGCAAATCAAAACAACTCTGAGATTCCATCTTACACCCATTAGAATGGCTAAGATCAAAAACTTAAGTGACACCACATGCTGGTGAGGATGTGGGGAGAGAGGAACACTCCTTCATTGCTGGTGGGAATGCAAACTAGTACAGCCACTTTGGAAATCTATCTGGTGCTATCTCAGAAAACTGGGAAAAGGGCTTCCTCAAGACCCAGCTATTCCACTCCTTGAAATATACCCAGAAGATGCTCCAGCACACAACAAGAAAATTTGCTCAACCATGTTCATAGCAGCCTTATTCATAATAGCCAGAACATGGAAACAACCTAAGTGTCCCTCAGTAGAAGAATGAATAAAGAAACTGTGGTACATATACACTATGGAATACTACTCAGCTATTAAAAACAAGGAATTCCCGAAATTTGTGGATAAATGGATTGAGCTAGAAATGATCATAATGAGTGAGTTAACCCAGAAGCAGAAAGACTCAAATGGTATATACTCACTTATATCTGCATACTAGCCCAAGGGCCATGTCCTACAAAAGCCTTCCCTTACCAGGAAACTGGGACAGAGGGGAGGACATCCTATTGGGAATCTAGATGAGAGAACAATGGGAGAATAGCAAAGTAGAAGGATCCAGCGGGTCCTAGAATCCTACAAGTAGAACATTATGATAGGCAGATTTGGGCCAAGGGGTCCCGCTCAAACTAAGGCACCAGCCAAGGACAATACAGGCAGTAAACTTTAAACCCCTACCCAGATCTAGCCAATGGTCAGAATGGTCTCCACACTTGAGTGGAGAGTGGGATATGACATTCTCACGTACTCTGGTGCCTCACATTTGACCATGTCCCCTGGAGGGGGAGACCTGGTGACACTCAGAGGAAGGACAGCAGGTTACCGAGAAGAGACTTGATACCCTATGAGCATATACAGGGGGAGGTAATCCCCCTCAGGAACAGTCATAGGGGAGGGGAATATGGGGAAAATGGGAGGGAGGGAAGAATGGGAGGATACAAGGGATGGGATAACCATTGAGATTTAACAAGGATAAATTAATAAAAAAAATTAAAAATAAACTGAAAAAAAAAAAGGAACAGAAACTTTGTAGTTTTGACTCTACATATATTATAGAGCTTGGTCTCCAACTGCCCTGATGTGTTTGGTAACCTCTATTCTACTGTACTGTACTCTATCGTACCCTAGCCTATCCCAACCTACTCTGCTCTGCTCTGCCCTGTCTTACCCTACACTACCCAACCCAATCGCACCCCACCCTACCCTACCCTGTCTTACCCTTCCCTACCCTACTCTCCCCTACCCTACCCACACCACAGTACTGTGCTCTACTCTGTTCTACTTTACTTTACTATACTGTGCTCTATTTTATGCTGCCTTATTTGGCCTTACCCTGACCTACTGTACTCTACCCTACCCATTCTATTCTACTCTACCCTACCATACTGTACTGTACTCTACATCCTGTTTAAAAATAGCATTTGTGTATGGTTTCCCATTAATTTATTACCAAGGGAGATAGATGGCTTGCTATCCTTAACACAAATGCCTTTAATTTTTTTTTTTGAGATTATTGTTACATCATTATTCACATACCATTTTTCTCTCTCTCCAAAGTTTCCCATGTATCCTAACTCCCTGCTTTATACTTAAATATATAAAGATAATCTGTCTCCTGTATGTATGTTTTTAGGGCTGAACATCTGCTACTGGATAATCAACTGATGTGCTCCTTCCTTAGGAAAACTATTTCTCCCTCTTAAATTTCTTTAGTTCCCTGAAGTTTTTGTCTAGGACTGAGAGCTCAAGAGATTTCACTTTTGACATCAACATGTCAATGGGTATCCCATTTAAGCAGCCCTGTTGGTGACTTCATTGACATTGTTTAATGTATTTCTAGGAGATACAATCTCACAGCAAAATACTTGTTTATTCCTCTAGCACAATCTCCCACTGCAGAATACCAGAATTGACCAAAATGAAGAGTTTTTAAGCCTGGTTCTGGCTGGTGCATATTCAACACAACTCATGCACCGTATAAAGGATTAACATTTTTTAAAATAAACACATGCTAAAATAGAAGTCAGAAATATTTTCATAAGCCTTGCACTAAATCATATTAGTCTGTTGTGAAAACATATCTTAAAAAACATTTAACAGAATAACAAAGCAATAAAGATCATTGGAGCTCACAACTGTGTTAAGGAGCAAAATACAATCAAGAAGGCATTCTCCTGAAGAACCAGAGTTGGAAATGTTTAGGAAATTATCTATGATTGTCATGTATCTAGTACCTGGAAATCTGTTATCCTTTAGTTAGCTCCCATTCTGCCAACACTGACTCAATAAATAGTAATCAAGCATCTATTATGCACCTGAAGGGATGCTAAAATGGAAAGCTGAGGAAGAAGCCCAACAGGCAGGCTCTATTTACTGAGAAGAATAGACTGAAGATATTGTCGAATGGGGTAAAGGATAGAAACTGCAGTTGGTTACAGGATAGGAAGGAAGGATACCTTAAATATTTGCTTATGGTAGAATTTGCAGAAGTACATGGAAACAATTACAGATCTTTTTCAGTTACTCTAAGCTAACTGGACTCCTCACTATGTTAGAGACATAATTAAAAAAAATAAGGAGTTTGTGTCTAGGAATAAATTTGGAAGACACAGTGTGCTTGGACTAGAGCCACATTTCCATGGGTGGATTTTGAGATTACAAGAGAGGAAAAAGCAAAGCAAAACAAACAGACAAACAGAACATGATCAGCTTCATAGACTACAGGAATGAGTTGGGATTTTATTTGAAGAAGGATAGGACATTTTAAGAAAGTTCACGTTTGGGAAGAGATAAAAATTTTATCTGCTCAAATATCAGATTATTTGAAAGTTTATAACATGTGCAGCAAGCAAAACTACCCATGTATATAAAAAGCACTGGAAGTATACTGGAATATAAAAGGAACTCTGCAAATATGAGGTGCTGTGGTAACAATAAAATTCTTATATCCTTAGTTGAGAATGTCCGTTTAGTTTTGAGAGTTTGTGTGTTTTGATGTGTGCCTTTCCAGGACTGTCTCCTTGGCAAGATCCCTTGAGCACAGGATGTAAATCATAGAGACACAGGCCATGAGCGGCCACCCGAACAGGGAGAACACAGTGGTGCATTGGGTGAGAAAGGTGAACTAAGAAAACAGAGGGGCATCCTCGATAAAGAGAACAGCTTACTCTGTATTCTGGCTTAGATCTCTGCTTGTCAAAATGTTTCTTTGTCTTGGAACATTCTTAAACCCTTTCGCTCTTCCCAAATATCTCATGATTTCGCCCCCTCCTCGACTTTAGGCTGTCTTTACTGCTATATGTGGAAGTGACCTACAGATACATTCCTTAGAGTCCCAGAATGCATCAGTCATCAGCAATGTTTAGTGATGTATTATTATTTTATCACTTTTGAATTTGTATTTTGCTTGTAGTGTATTGTGATGATGTTCATCCCTATTAATTTATGATACCCTCTGACCTTATTTCCATCTAGTCCCGTTGGGACTACATCATTGGAGAAAATGATGACCTTCCCCCAGCAACCTATAGTGAGGCCTCCTGAGCAATTTCTTTACCCATTGGGGGAATGTGTCAGAGATTATTACTAATCTTTGGGGGAAAATGTTTTACCTTTTCATCATGGGAAATGTCAAGTAGACACAACTTCAAGGAAAGAATAAGGTGATTCTTCAGATCCACAAGCCTCACTTCTAGCTACCATCAACCTTAGGGCAGTCTCACTCAAGGATCTACTTTTCTTTGGTATTTTAAATAACATCCTAAGGCTCCTAAACTGTCACTTCTGAGGCTACAGTGACCAGCATAATCTGTAACATCATTTCTCTTCCATTGTGTTATCATTACCCAGTGTAGGAATAAGATGAGGAAGTCTTCAGAAACTCTCAGATGGCAGAATTCCTAGTCACTTCTTCTGACCCATCATTCCTGGAATAAATCTTCTCTTTATATTGAGACTTTCTGAGAAACTTTTCCTACAAATGTGAACTCAGCCTCTGCAGATGCTTTTTGTTGGACTGGATAGTCATCCTATATTTATCAGTCATTTAAAAAGTCCTGAAAAAAATTTGCTTTATATTCTTAGGGTGGGAACTCTGTGTGACTTAAGGACTTAATGGCAAATATATGAATTAACATTGGTTATGATAATATGAATGATGCAATTCTTCTGTGATTTCCTGAGGTGATATGAGCTGATTCAAAGCTTGTTACCTACCCATCTTCAGATACTTACCCATGATAGGAACCTATTTTTACCTGCAAGAGGCAGAAGTTAGTGGGGGACATTTGGAGGAGTAATTGGAAAGAATCGTTTAAGACATCTGTCTGCTCCATGGTTATGACCTGTGGCAAGAAGCGGTGATCTGTTGTGGCATAAATATTATATAGTGACAAATAACACTGACATTTTGTCAGAAGCAACGACATGACTCAGACCCAGCAACCTAGCAAAGATGAGTGCCAGAGTTTGGTGAAAAATGGCTGGAGTCTGACAGCATACTTCACGACGCGGACTTTCATCCATCACAAAGATATTTTTTAAAAGAAATAGTAGAACACAAAACACTCAAATTTCACAATTTGGTGACAGGAGATGGAAAGTGGGGAAAAGGAATGCCAGATGCAGAGAGAAAGACAGAGGGTCTGAATTGCAAAAGAGGAACTCTCATTTTATTTTAAGGCTCTCATTTTTCAACATTCTCACACTCCATAATTCACTAGTGTGTTTGGCTCATTCCTTCATGGAAACTGATGTGTGCTGAGTAGTGGGAGAGAAGTGTGTGAGGCAGTGACAGAGCTCAAACTTGACTGTCAAAGGTGAAGGGATATTTGACATATATAATTTTGTAAGTATCTATTATGTATATGAATTTACATAGATTTCATGTATGAATTTTTTACCTTGTGTAAGACAGTCTACTAACCAAGTAGGATGGCCTTGTAATAATAGCAGTTAATAGAAGTCAGTCATGCACAGTGAAATAATTTTGAATTAAAAAAATGCCTTTTAGTTCAAACAGTGTATAAGATTTCCAGTCCCCAGGTTTCCATCTTGTTTACTTATACATCAAATATTCATTAAATATTGTGTTAAGAAAAACATTTGTTTGGATCCTGGGGAAAAGCAGTGCACAAAAGGAAAAGAGGGCTCTCTCCCCAAAGCACCTCTAGGCAGGATACAAAAGCAAATAAGTTAAAATTAAAGTCATGATAAGCATAGCATTATGTGATATATGCAAAATAAAATAAGTAACCTTGAAAACTATTGATTGGGTCATAGTGAGGGGTTGAAGAAATTGTGTGTGTGTGTTTGTGTGTGTATGTGTATGTGTGTGCTGACAAATATAGGCATTTGGAGGCCAGATATCAATTACATGTGTTCCATAACTGCACCCCATTTTATTGATTGAAAGACAATTTTCCTCTGAACCTAGACCTCACTTCTTGTTAGGCAAGTAGAAAATCACCTCCATGGATGTGTCCGTCTCTGCACATAGTGTTACATGTGTTAAAACCACCAGAATTCAAATACTTGCCCAAAATGTAAATGCTTTACTAACTGAGCAATTGCAACCTGTGCAAGGAATTCTCTCTCTCTCTCTCTCTCTCTCTCTCTCTCTCTCTCTCTCTCTCTCTCTCTCTCTCTCTCTCTGTGTGTGTGTGTGTGTGTATGAGAGAGAGAGAGAGAGAGAGAGAGAGAGAGAGAGAGAGAGAGAGAGAGAGAGAGAGAGAGAGAGAGAGA
>OU015748.1:77086949-77126394 GCA_907169655.1 Acomys percivali | reverse complement strand
AGAGAGAGAGAGAGAGAGAGAGAGAGAGAGAGAGAGAGAGAGAGAGATATTAGGCAATAAACCCACCTCCAGTCTCACACATACTAAACAAAGGAAAACCCTTGTTTTGCTACTGAGACCTATGCCCAGCCTTCCTCTTACCTTTCTGCTTTGGAACAAAGTTTGCTCTACTGCCCAAGCTCAGACTGAACTTCTACTGTGTGCCAGGCTAGCCTCAAGGAGCTGGAATTTCAGGTTTCAACCACCAGTCTCAGCTCTAATGTACTCTAAGGCTACATATATAGAATCCTGCTGTGTTGGTAATTTTATCAAGACATTAATAATAAGGAGGGCAGGAAGAACTGGGGGGACAAGGTCTCCTCATGAAAGGGATTGAAGTTTCCCCAGAAGAAAATGAAGAGAAGTGTGTTATTCTTTTCCCCTATTTCTGTTAAAAACCCTCAGTCAGCTGTCAGCCTGGGTTAACAAAAGTGACTAACTAGGTTGTATTCTCCTCCAAGAAATCCTGATCATGTGAATTTGTCACTGTAGGAATCAGTGTCTTCCTCTAACCTAAAGTAAAATGGTACAGAGACATTTCAGCAGAGCATCGTCACCCTGGGTAACCTAATATACCTAGTGTTGTGTCTCATCCTGATAGGCATACACCGGAGGGCTTTGCTATGAGGGGTGTTCTGCCTAAGGAGACTAACAAGACTGTATGAATCTGAATTAGTTTCTATTTTTCTCTACAGCTAAATATTTGATTCATTTTTCTTTTACAGATTGTGATTCTAGAAATAAAGAGCTTCAAACTCTAGGGCTTTGAGACATATTGTATAACCTGTAATCAGTTTTTGCAATATGGCTTACACGTGTTAAGACTATACTAGTGCTTTCATATATATTTTTTGAGATTATAATATAATTACACTATGCCCTCCTCTTCTTTCCTCCCTCCAATATGTATCATGTACTCTCTCATTACACACACACACACACACACACACATACACACACGTACACACAATCACATGAGTGTGATTGTGAGTGAATATATATGTTACTAAATATATAAATACAGACTTCTTGCTCCATATAATGCTATAAATATAATAGCATTTTATATAAGATGTTTGTGTGTGTGTTTGTAAAACAATATTCAGGGCTGAAGAGATAGCTCAGCAGTTAAGAACACTGTCTGCTCTTCCAGAGGTCCAGAGTTCAATTCCCAGCAACCACATGGTGGCTCACAGCCATCTATAATGAGATCTTGTGTCCTCTTTTGGTGTGCAGGTGTACATGCAAGCAGAACGCTATATATGTAATAAATAAATAAATCTTAAAATATCCAGTATCATATGTGTGTGTATGTATGTATATGGGTTGACCATTTGTTATTGGATAACCAATTGACATGGTTAAAGGGATATTTCCCTACTCTCATCCCTCCTTCTCATTCCTCTGTCTTAATTTTAGTCATTCTAAAGAGGAGCCACCACACTGTTCTTCCAAAGACCCTGGACATATTTTCTTTTTCAAATTACATCTGTCAAAGACCCTAAAGTAACACTATTGCTATATCATAGAGTTTAGCTTATTCATCCCAACTAATATACATTACCAGCTGAGCCTGGCTGTGGAAACTTGTAAGCCTGGGTATTTAAAGCTAGACAGGGACACAGTAGAAGATCAAACATAGATTGGGCAAATGAGTAAAGTTTCATCGAGTGTTAATTCACATATGTGTGTAATTGACCCCAGCAAAGGAAGTGACAGGCAGTGTTGTGCAGTGCAGGGCTTCATCAAGGCAGACGGTAGGCATTTCTTGTTCCTGTCATTATACAGTTTGTGCTCTAGTGGGACAGACATAGTGATATAATACCAGCACCAGCATGATACTGCGTTACAAGTAATAGTCAAGTGTTGGAGAGCTCATTCAGTGGCTTCGAGTGCTTTTCTATTGCTGTGCTAAAATCCATGACTTAGCTTGTATAAGAAGTTTCTTTTGCTTTAGATTTCTCAGGGATAAGAGTTTGGAAGCATGGCGACAAGAGGCAGGCACAGAGACAGAGGCAGAAAGAGGAGAGCTCACGTTCTCAAGCAATCACAATGCAGTTAGTGAAATGGGTATGGTATGGGAGTATAAACACTCAAATCCAACCCCAGTGACATGCTTTTCTCTAATAAGGCACACCTTCTAAATCTTTCCAAGTAACACCAACAAGTGGGGACCAAGTGTTTAAATTACCTGGACCAACGCAGAACATTCACATTTAATCTACTACGACGTGCAAGTATGAGATGCTGAATTCAGATTTCCGTGACCCACATAAACTTTTGGGTATGACTACATTAGTCCATGGCCCCAGAATACTGTCAAAAGTGGAGGCAGGAATACCATTGGGTCTTCACCTTAACTTTGGTTCAGTGTAAGACTCTGTCTTAAAGGAATAAGGAAGAGAGACATTGAATTAAGAAATCCGGAATCATCCTTTGACCTTGCCACACACATCTGCATACATCATGCACATATACAACACACACACACACACACACACACAGACGCACAATAATGTTCCAGCATTTCTAAAAATTGCCATAACTATACAAAGACACATAACACTGGAACACACTAGTTGCAGCTGAACCATTATGATGATGGAAACCTACAAAACCAAAGAAGGCTATTAACTACCATTCACTAGCAGTTAATACTGTCTCCGAGTCCATGGTAAAGCAACACAATACATGAAACAGTTGACTTATTTCTCTACAATCTTTCTAATACAACAGTGAGGGTGAGTGTAGCCAGGAAAATCTCCTTCATTCCTGGACTAGCTTGGTTCAATAGACTGCTTATGTCAGAGGATTAGGCAGTGCATAAAAAAATCCCCAGTGATTTCAACCTCACATTTGGCAAATGAAGCTGCAACTGAAGATCCTCACCAACAAAGTGAGCTTCTTCTGTGTCTGTTCATCAAAATTATCTATAAATCAGGCTGAAACCATGAGCCAGGCTATGACGTTTAAGAGATCAACAGCAGTGACCTCAGTGGACCTTCAAGCTGCCACAGCACAGCCAGCTAGTTAACTGTTATAAAGTATATGATTGTGAAAAACATTTTGGAGTCAAACTATAGTTGATCCTAGTACACTAGGTGACTGTTTTTATGAATAGAAAATTTAAGGAGACTGATTAAGGATAAATGACATTATAAATGTCAGGACTCATTAAGGTTTGAGCAGAGGCCATTTGAGGTCAGTACAGAAAATCAAGCATAGGGCAGATGGAGGCATTAGAAGACAACGTCTTTACAATATCTTCATTTCAGATGTTGAGGTTTTTTTTTAACTGTGACTAAACATTGTCTTCCCTTTACTATGTACTTTGTTATGTTGGTCTCACTAGTAAGTGTTATTGCTGTGACACATGATGAATGAGAATTAACTTAGGGGTGAAAGGTTTATTTTGGATCCTGGTTCAAGGGGACCATCCACCATACTGGTAAAGACAAAACATCAGAGTTTGAGAGAGTGGGAAGCACTCTACCCTCAGTCATGAAGCAGAGAGGTGGATGTTGTTGCTCAGTTCATTTAGTTGTTTTTCATTCAGTCTAGGACTCTAGTTCATGCAATGGTGTTCATCATGGTAACTAGAAGTTCTTTCTCTTCAACACCCACATACACAAACACAGAGACTCATTTCAACAGTGGCCCTAGGCTGAGCCAAGATGATAATGAAGAAAACCGTCACTACATCTCTAGCAAATACCCAAGCTGGCACCTAGGTTGAGCACTTGTGAAATTGATTTGGACACGGAAGGGAGGCTGGGCAACCTTCCACTAGGAAGAATAATAGCAGGCAATAGGAAGTTCTATGGGTGCTTAGTGAGACCTGTTGTCTCTAGAACACTGATAAGTTGTAACTGAGCTAGCAAGCTCAGATAGAAACCTATAAAGGCAATCTGCCTTGGATATCTTCCCATGGTAGATGGATTCAATCTGACAAATGTGTCTTATATTCCTCCTCATCAATAGAATTTGTTTTTAGTATGTTTCATGATTTTGTGAAAAGATCCCTATTTTGACTAATTCTAGTAAGTACGCAATAATTCCTATGGAAATTATGATCAAAGTGAAAGTTGCCTTTTTTTTTCTTTTTTCTTTTGTGATCACAATATCAAATATTTATTCTCTAAGAAAAAGCAGTATATAGAATAACAATAATATTGTGTATCATTTTAAGTGAAAAAAATGGACAAAGAAAGGATACATATTTATTTCCATATTAGTATTTATACATGTTATAGGAATAGGAATATAAAAATGCTAAATGATTATAGTAACTGGGATTGCACATAAATAAGCATGAGGGAGATCTACACAAATGGATGACAATAGGATGCCTTTCTTAGATTTATTTAGCTCTCTTTTTTTTGTAACCACTTTCACCTTTCCTATATAGCCTTCCTTTCTTCCCTGCCTTCAAACACTCTTTAAATCCTCTCATGGAATAAGTAAAATTATACAACTTCCCTTAGAATCAGGCCTCCCTGTCTATTTTCACATCATTCTAACTTTTCATGCAAGGTCTATCTTATATTTTATATGCTAAGTAGTCATACCCTTTAAGAATAAGATGAAACTTTTTTTCTAAGAACACCTGGCTGATTCTTTATAACATTATCCACATCTCATTCTTCCCCTGCATAAAAGTGTATCTAATGGCTGTAGGTGAATCTCCAGCACACACCCATGCAAACAAATGTGTTCACAACTACATGCACATACACAAACACAAGCAGCCTCCCTTCTACATATGCACCAACACACAATAAGCACCAGGACCAGATGCCACAGTTCTGTAAGAAATCTTATGGAGCCACATAGTTTTTGTGAATACCCCTCTTACTCCAGAGGAAAAATACATTATAAATGGAGGAGCCTCTAATATTAAGATCTATGATCCTAGCCATATAGTGTTGTCACACATCTTTAATTCCAACACTCAGGAGGCAGAGGCAGGTGGATCTCTGTGAATTCAAGGCCAATCTTGTCTACAAAGTGAGTCCAGGACAGCCAGAGCTACACAGAGTAACCCTGTCTTAAAAAAAATGATGATCTTGTATATGAGACATTATATGACATGCCCTGTAAGCTTTATGTACATAGCACATACCCTCATAATGTATTTAAATAATAAGATATTCATGATAGAATAATATAAAAAATAAATGGATAAGACCAAAATACAGGTGTGCAGGAGTGACTGCTCCACAGGCCTGTGCATCACTCCTTGAATGTAATTGGCAGGAAGACTATGAGATACAAATTCTAATTAGAATGTTCTCTGATTGGGTAATTCCTTTCTGTTCTAGACTTCCCTCATGGACAATTTTACTTATGAAAAGCTGCTAAGAAAATATAGTTGTAATTTTGAAAGGCACATAACTTTATGACCTGGAATGGTAGGCTAATTGAGAGTTATACTCTTTCAGACAGCATGAGGTAATTATGGATTCCACTGCTTATCTCATTCTGGCATCTGATACTTTAAGAAACCCCAAGGATCCCACAGATTCTTTTCAGGCACTCATTTTCCAGGTGAGCTTTTTAAGTCAAAGCCATGCCCTTGATTGGGCACACACCACATGCACTCTAGTGTTACAGATCATTCTGAAGCCATCCTGGACACTATTACATCTGTGTTTTGACCATTCTTTGAAAACAGACATAGGGGAAGGGAGTAGGGGGGAAGCGGGAGGGAGGAAGGAATGGGAGGATACAAGGAATGGGCTAACAATTGAGATGTAATATGAATAAATTAATAAAAAAAAAGAAAAAGAAAAAAAAGAAAGTAAAGGAACAGTCTCCTTGAGTAATTCATCTATAGATTTGAATCATCTCTTCAACCATTACTCTTTTAACCTTTGGAAATTTTTAAACATCATTGGTCTTTTTGTCCATATCTATATAATGAATATTCTGACACCAACCACAGAGATTAGAGAATGGAAGGTAAAAGGTGTAACACATTGATCATATCACTTGGGCAATGAGATTTACTCATAGACATCTTCCCTGGTGACCTAGATTCCAATAGGAGCATATCTGTAATTAAATCCCCCCAAATTGCTGAAGATTATTAATAAATGCCTTAGCTAATGATGTATTTATTAACATTAAGTAGAATAATAAAGTTGTTTTGCTTGTTTAAATGGAAATAGGGCAAGGATTTCCAAGAACACCACACACTATGTTCTTACCAATGCAGCAGCGTCACTAGAAATTATGTACATAGCAAGGTTGGACAGAAACACGTCTTTCTTTGGGTGGAGGATAAAAGTCAGATCCCCATGAAGAAAGGTTACTCTAATCACTAGTTTGGCCTCACATCTTCATTAAGGTTTGTTGAATGTCAGGCATTTTTGTGATGGACAGGCTTACTATCTCATCTCTTATAAAGGCAGTAATTGCTTTCTTCCACCAGCCTCAAGACTGCAGATAGTCTAACAACACAATAGATTGCTCACTCTTTCCTATTCAATGCCTTGTTCTAGTACAAACCTATTTCATCATATAATATTTTCTTTTCCTATGACTTTATATACATGAAGCTGTGTCATACATATCATCTGGCATTTGGACACGTGTGTTGAGCCATTTACTGAGACAAACTGATTTCATTAAGTGAATAAATAAGAAAGAGTAGTGCATGAAAAAATGAAATAGTCTCTACAAGTAGTTCAAACTCTAACAACAAATAATTTCAATTTTGAGTTAATCTATAAAACTATCCTTGGAGCTGAAAAGGTGACTCAGTAGTTAAGAGAGGGTATTGCTCTTCTAGAGGAGAGAGTTTTGTTCCAAAATACACATCAGCTGGATCACAATTGCTCCTGGGGCTATGGCACCTTTTCCTGAACTCCATGGGTACTACACATACATGCATACACATATGCATAAGCACACATATACCCATAAATAAAAATAACATAAATCAATAAAAGGAACATCTCTCCTTGAGTACTGTATGCTTGAAATGATTATACACAAATGCATATTGTCGGGCAATGTAAAATCTATGTTTAAATTTCCCTATTGTCTGAAGAATTAAGTGTGCCTATAGATTTTGCTTATGAGAAAATAAAAATCAAAGAAGAAAACTCACACCTGGCACAGCTTGCAAACGTCGACATCACTCCATCCTTCATGCTCTTTGTTCTGTTTGGCCAGGCATGGTGAAATATTCCATTTAATTCTTCAGCTTTTACATATACATTTGTGGAAATTCCCACTTTTCCAATGATCACAGTGCTAACTAGCTCTACTCTCTGCCCAGTGAGCTTGGCAGGAAAGACTTGTAATTGGAGGACAGGAGACTAATTTCTTGCTGCGGGATGGAAAATAATTGCATTTTCCTTATGTTCTTCCTACCTTTCATCATCTTGGAAAATGCTTATCTTTTGTAGCAACTGAATTCAATTCAATCTCCCGTGGAAGGCATGCTGCGAAGAAGTTCATTACACTGAGGAGGAAAGTGAGCCGAACAGGAAGGCAAAACTGCTCATAGAGCTCAGAGGAATGGATCGGATCCCTTTGTCTCCTGGCATCTTTCAAGGCCCTGAGTAAAACTCAGCCCCACAGTCCTCTCACCTTCTCCTCAGCTCCTCTGTGGTCATTTGTATTTTCTTTTTCTTTCTTTTTTCTTTTTTTTTGAAAAGAATAAACAGATTTATCTTTGCTCTGTAGTATTTTCAAAGAACGAGCCCCTTCCTCCATCCACACTTGACTTGTACGTCATGTCATCTACTGTATCTCCTCAGATGTCCCTGAATTTCTTGCACATTCTTACTTTACATTTGATGCACAGGGCTTTGGTTTCCTGTGGGTCTGTGAAAACTCTGTAGTAGAACACACCTGCTTGAGCCTGAATTCCTAAGAACATCCACAGGCCACCGCACACAATTGTTACTGTGGGAATGCCTGGAGATGAAACAAAAGTAGGCTAGGAGAGAGAGAACAAATGAGATAATAAATAACAAATGAGTTAGTATGGCTCAAGATAAAAATAAATACATGTTCTGGAAACAGTCTCTTCTATGGATACATGTATGACTTCATTTTGTAGAATTTGTCTCTCTGCAGAGATATTTCACTTCCTTCTGAGTTATGCATCTTATTACGATTTAACACAAAGAGAAAGAGAGAATCTAATGATTGTTTTTCTGATTTTTCCATTTGTGAAGCCAAACCCCATACCTCCATTGCTCTAATGTTCACTGTCTAACTTGACATGACAGATTCTGAGTTCTTATTTCTTTATAAAACATGGACATATGAGGGGAGCCCAAAAAGGACAGGCAGTATTCAGTGTAAAATTTCATAGTCGAGTCTGTACTATAATTAGCAATCATTCCATACAAGTCTCTTTCTATTCCACAGTAAAGTCAGGAAACTTCAACCTCACTCAAAGTATCAGGAAAGTGAGGCCCATTGACAAACTGATGAAAGGAGGCAAAATGTGAGGTGCTTTTTACAACTCCTGAAAAAAATACATGCGTATCTGTCTTCCAAAGTAATACTCTGTGAAAATGTGTGTGTGTGTGTGTGTGTGTGTGTGTGTGTGTGTGTGTGTGTTTTACTTTTTTCTGATGGTGATAGAAAAACAAAGGTTTGCACAATTTCTGTAGCATGTTTTATGCAGTCCACACATGGTCTACAATGCAAAGTATACTGTATTAAAATGAGTCCTTACTTGAGAATCAGAAAATGTGATGTTTTAGTTTCAATTCTGGTGCCATCATGTTAAATGATTTGAAGAAAATCATGCGTTACAATTGCCACATTCCTCATGTTTTATTATAGTGGTTGATGTAAAATAATTTGTATTACTGCCACAAATTCAAAATACTGTTTTCATTTTGTTCACTGGAAAGTTAATCTATGTAATAAGCCAGCATAAACTCCCAATGAAATATTAATAACAGTAGGGGAAAGTCTGTGGAGAGGAAGAAAATTGAGTCATATTTGATTATCTATCTACTTGATTAACAGAACCATTATGCCTGCAGTTTATCTTTCTCTACATTCTCCCAACAATAACACATCAAAGTGGTATTGTTTATCTTAAAGGTACAACATCGGGGGCTCAAAAAATAGATCAGCAATTACAAGCACTTGTTTTTTGTTGCAGAGTACCCAGGTTTGATTGGCAGTAACCACGTGGCAAGTCACAACCATCTGTAACTTAAATTTTAGGGAATTTGAAGCCCTTTCCTGGCTTCTGTGGACACTCAGAACCATATATATGGTATACAAACTTATATGCAGGCAAAACACACATACACTTTAATACAACAACAACAATATAAATCCCAAAAGAAACAAGATAAGAGAGGGGTGTAGAAACAAAGAAAGGAAGGAAGGAAGGAAGGAAGGAAGGAAGGAAGGAAGGAAGGAAGGAAGGAAAGAAGGAAGGAAAGAAGGAAGGATGGAAGGAAGGAAGGAAGGAAGGAAGGAAGGAAGGAAGGAAGGAAAGATGGAAGGAAGGAAGAAGGGAGGGAGAGAGGAAGGAAGGAAGGAAGGAAGGAAGGAAGGAAGGAAGGAAGAAAGAAAGAAAGAAAGAAAGAAAGAAAGAAAGAAAGAAAGAAAGAAAGAAAGACAGGAGATATTGGCATAGACAAGCACCATGATGATGGCACAAACTCTCACATCATTCCACATGACCAGTCTGTAAGATGTCTAATATCTTTGCACAACACACAGCGGCATCTCTCACATCAGAGGCAGGTCATATTCAGTAATTCTGTTAGCATGAAGCACGTGAGTCAGGCACCTTGAAACTTAATTTAAATAGTAGTAGACACAGAATTTTCTTGGAATAGAACATAATCACCTTCTTCCCTAATACAGTGATATACCCCTGTGACACACTGCAGAAAATCTGTGTTTTGGAAGAGTGTCTAACTATGTTCTTCCAAAACATGTATAGAGTCATTCTGCTATATAGTGTTTCCTTGATCATCTATACAGAGAAAGTAAAGATCAAGCATAGTATTCCTTTTAGAATATAAAAGAGTGCTCACTTTATTTTTTCTTTCTGCCCCATTTTTATTTAAATATCACAGGCTGAATTCTATTTAGTTGTCTTTTACATTCTATATTACTTTAGAGAAGTAACTCATTTTCGACCTTAGGTAGAAATAATAATTTCTCAGAAATAATAGTTAAAAGAATGAATTCAAGTCTTAAGACCATACCACGGTTTATTAACTGATTCTATTAGTGTTATATAATACAACACAAGCTATGTCTTAATTTGGGAGTAATTTTTCAGTAGCTCCTTTGGTGGTGGTAGTGGGCCCATAGAGCCGTGGTTCTCAACCTTCTTAATGCTGCTACCCTTTAATGCAATTCTTCATGTTATGGAGACTGATGCCTATAAAATCATTTTTGCTACTTCATAACTATAATTTTGCTACTCTTATTAATTATAATATAAAACTATGATATGCAGGATATCTAATATGTGAACCAAAGTTTGAGAACCACTGCTACAGAGTGATCAAAAGTATAGTAAAAATTTGTCATTTAAAGTACTTTTATTTGTACCCATATTTTAAAAAATATTTTTATTTGCTCAACTAACCAAAACCAGGAAGTAGGAGTGCTGGGGGTGGCAACTCTGTGGATGATGAATCTTATCGAGTTTGTGGCCAAAGTCATCAACTCTGTTAGACATCAAAAGGACCTTATGACCATGTTTTGTCATTTAATGCACAATACTACTATACTTCAGAATTTGAAAAAAACAAAGAAGATATTGCAGATATGGCAAATTCAAAGTAAATAGACAACTGGAAGATTTTATTGTTCCTCCTCACAGAACTGTGTGAAGGATGTGCTACTCGTTTGCTGTGGTAGGAATAGAAATAATCTAACTAAGTAAATTTTTGGAGGGTATATTGCTTATTTTTTTCACTTTACAATAGCAGCTCCTCCCTCTTCTCCTCCCTGCTCCACCCTCATACCCTGCCCAAATCCTCCACTCTTTTATCCTCAGAAAATTAGAGGGCCCCCATGGGTACCAACCCACCCTGGTATAAGTCTCAGCAGGAGTAGGCCCATCCTCCCCCACTGAGGTCAGACAAGGCAGCTCAGCTGCATGAAAGGGATCCAAAAGCAGGCAACCGTGTCAGAGACAGCCCTTGCACTAATTATTAGGAGACCCACATGAAGAGCAAGCTGCATAACTGCTACATATGTGTAACGGGTCTAGGTTCAGGCTGAGCATGCTCTTTGATGCATGCTCTATTGTTGGTGGCTCAGTCACTGTGAACCCCGATTGGCCCAGGTTAGTTTACACTGTAGGTCTTCCTGTGGTGTCCTTGATCCCTCCAGCTCTCTCAGTTCTTTTCCCCCTCTCTTCCACAAGAGTCCCTGAGACCTTTACCTATTATTTGGCTGTGAGCTTCTCCATCTGTTTTCATCAGCTGCTTGATGAATTCTCTCAGAATACAGTTATCTTAAGCTCCTGTCTGCAAGCATAGAAGAGTATCATTAATAGTGTCAGGGGTTGCCCCTCTCCCACCAGGTGAGTCTTAATTTGGACCACTCACTGCTTGGCCAAGTAATATTAAGATGCAAATGTTAGAGACATGTCACTGGCAAATCATCCCCACTCTATCAATGAGTGACCTTGGCAGGCCTCTTAAACATTAGGACCCCAGAGTCCATCTATGAAATGATGGCTTCCATATTGATAACTGGAAGGAACTTACAAAGAATAGATAAATTATATGTAACGGGATTGCTGGGTTGACCCAAGCTAGTTTGGTGCCAAGGTTTCAAATAGTGATGTTTGGTTCTCAAGAAAATCTTAAAGTTCTGCTGTCTGTACTTGAAAGAACAATAACTAAATGTCCCTCTTCTACCTACAATTGCTCATATAAGAAAAGCAGTGGGTTTAGGCAAAACAATATCAAAAAAGATGAGACATAAAGGCTACAGAAGTCTAGACTATAATCAGGGTGACCCAAGTGGGAATGTGCACTCTGTATTATTATACCTTCTTATATTGAGTCTGTATTTCATTAAACATGAGTAAGATACAAAAGAAGGAGATGACTCATGGTTGGATATGGTGATTTAACAAGTCTATCCAGAGAAAGTAATTAGCAACCATCCATTGAATTCTTATTTGACAAACATGGACTATTATTGTCATTATTATTGATGTGGGGTTTCAACTCTTTCAATATACTTAGGCAATATTGTTGACTATAAACCTGATATAAAAGCAAAGGAAGTTAAGATTTCAAATAATGAGAATTCTAAAGTCTATGCTACTCAGCATTCTGAAAATATATGCCATGAAAATGTCCTTACACCTATATTATGTCTTTTAAATGCAAAGGATTTGGTGGCTAATGGATTAATTTAATATTATATCTTTCCCAAATCTGTAAGGAGACTTGATCCTCCAAGCTTTGTTCTATGTTTGGTGGTTTGTTTAATACACATCTGAAATCCTTCCATCTTCACAGGAGATGTGTACAGGACTTTAGGGTGACAGTATTGGGAACTGTGTGCCCAGGAAGAGGTTTTCAATTCCATAAGCTTAGATGACTATATCTCCATTAATGAGAGAATCAATGTGCCTTGTGAAGTTATATCAAAAGAGAAGAAGCCATAATCCACCCAAAGTTCACGAGGCTCTTATTTCCTGCAACTCCACATTTAATTTGGCTCTGAAGTTACTGTTAAATTAAAAGGATTTGCATATTTTATGCTCTCCAGTGATTTTATTGCTCACTAGCGAATTGCTATATTAAAAGGCACCCCAAATTACTCCTATCAATTAACAATATTATACTTAAAGTCTAGATAAATTATTGACTGTTATTTGGAGCTACTGTGGAGAAAGTCTCTATAGAATAAGAAAGCACATCAATGACTTTTCCACATGTGATCAACAATAACTTTTCATGTATTTCCTGTTTAGCTATAACTGTCAACATGACATAGCACAGAGTTATTGTAGAGTGGAGCCTCAACTGAATAACTGACTACATAATAGTGGCCTATGGGCATGTCATTGTGGATTGTCCACTTTGTTCATTGATATAGGACAGTCTAGCCTACTATGGGCAGTACCGTACCCAAGCAGGTTGCCCCTAAATAAGAAAGCAAGCTGGGAGTTCATGGCTCATTGGCTACGAACAGCTGCAGCTCTTGCAGAAAACTAGATTTTCTTGAGTACCCAAATTGAACAGCTCCCAACCACCTATAACTTCAACTCCAGGGGATCCAATGCCCTTTTTTGGCATTGACATACATCCTCATGCAGGTGTACATATAAACATACAGAAATATACACACCGAAAACCAAAACCAAAAGACTGAAAAAAAAGTTAAAAAGAAAGCTAGCTGAGGGTAAGCTGGCCTGCTGACAAAGAATTCACATTCTCTCAAGACTTTGGCTGTATATCGTTGGGTATAAATGAGTTCCTTTGGTAGAGGTAATCGAAGCCTTCCCATTACCAGGTTTCTGTTGAAATTCTTGCTTTAACTTCCCTTAACTATGGACTATAAACTATAAACTGAAATAAATAATTTTTCCTATTAGTTTTTTTAAAATCAGAGTGTTTTTATCATAGTAACAGAAATGAAACTAGAATAGCTATGTCCACATGATAAATATTGATTTACCTTCAGAATTTTAGATGCTCGAAGATAGAAAAGATGTTTTCTTCAGCTGCCGAATATAAATAGGCAAACCATTAAGAATGTAATATGTATAGAATTCCTGATTGTTTCATAGTTCTTCTTGATGTAGTTAGTTTATTGTACATATGTGTAATAATATAAATGTATATATAAAAAAGTTAAAAATTAATAAAAAATAAAACACAGTGTTTAGAATGACATTGACAAGTCTTGAAAGGGAAATATCCCTGGACATTGGAGAAGTGGAAATCACAGAATCACGGCTTTGGCAGGCTCTCACACCTTGTAGTTTCTTCATAAAAAAGTTCAAACTCTAATTACCTTCAAATTTGCAAAGTGCTGTAGAAAGATTGAAAAACAGTGTGACCTCAGAGGACAAAGAAAGAGGGTCCTTCTGACTCAGGAACTGTGCAAGTTTGTTGAAGGGTGTTTATGTATAAACTGAGTTGTGAAGTTGGGTATAAAATATTTATCCAAAAAAAATTGTGGATAGTCAGTCACAGGCTCTAGAATGCGTGTCACAACAATGGAATAGAGAAAATGAGGTGCATTGAAAAATGGGCATCTTGTTTTGTTTCTTGAGTTTACAAGTTTTTAAAAAGAATGGCAAACAGTCGAAGGTCTCTGTGATATTATTAGGATTTTGAATTTTAGGCAAGATCATGTGGCTTTCCAAACCTTTGCCAAGCTCTTAATGCACAGGATCAGGGAAATGGACATGGTCGGATTCTATAATTCACACTAAGCCTCTGACCTAAGTCTTACACTTTTTTCTCCAAAATCTGCCACATTTTTTTTTGTCAAGATAGGGTTTCTCTGTGTAGCCTTGGCTGTTCTGAACTCACTTTGTAAACCAGGCTGGCCTCAAACTCACAGCGATCCACCTGCCTCTGCCTCCCAAGTGCTGGGATTAAAGGCATGTGCCACCACCGCCCGGCTGATGATGATAAATTATTCAGTGGCAACTGAGAGAGGTGAGTACATTCTTGAAGAGTGTTTACTGGTTTGGGTGTGGCTGTAGATACCCTCTCTCTACTCCAATTTCACTTGAGACACTTACTAGATAACACTAATTCCATATAAGTCAATTTAGTAAACAGCAATGTTAATTATGTCAAATTCTTATAATTCAGTGGTACAAATGGGCTTCAGCTACTGAAGGTTTAGAGAATCCCTGCTTAAGAAAGAATATAATTTTAAAAAATCAAAAGTTAGTATTTAATTGGCATTAGAAAACAAACCAAGGCTTCAAAACAAGAAGTTGACAAATGTTCAAGTAGAAATAACATTATCAACATCAATCGCTTCACAGAATTCTGCATTAAATTTTCCCTTTACCTTTCATTATATATTTTCATGTTTGCATTTCACAATGACATTTTAGTGTGGGAGGATGGTCTGATGTATTTTGATGCTACTTACTGCTTGCTGTCTCTGTGAACCACTTTTTGACAAACAAAAGGCCATCACTCGGGCAGGGCAAATGAAATAGGCATGACTAAAGTCCCCAGGTTTGAGAAACAGAGAGAATGCTGGGAGGAAGAGGAATAGAAACTGAGAAGAGAGAGAAAGGAGATCTCAACATCGTAGGAAGTGGAAGAGAAGCACCTGGCCAGGATGGATGGAGGAATTGGCCCAGATGAAGATCATTAGCGAGTATTTGGGGTTATGGATGGGAGGTAGCTTGATAGAAAGTATTAGAAACAGATGGCATTGGATTGGGGAAGGTATAACATACCTGACCCACTTTGGGAAGTAGTTTAGAGGGTTTATGTCTGCCCTGCCCCAGGTTAACCAAGGCTATTTTAAAATATAACAGATGTCTGTGTCTTGATTGATTGCTCGTGGGTTATATTGACGTAATAATAATATTAGGCCTGATAATACACATTGATAGGCCCACACTGATAAATTAACAATAATATTTTAGTGTACTATTATCATGACATATGTCTATATAGTTCTGCATGAACGTGGGTGCATACATGACAAGGCACACACGCAGAAATCAGAGGACACATTTTAGTATCACTTCTCTTTTTCTAAGGTTTGTGCCAGGGATTAAACTCAAATGGTCAGGCTTACAAGCCAGTTCATTGTTCTGTTCAGTTATTATGTAAGTAAACAAGAACTCGGCTTCCAAATAGTTCTCTGATGCTAGGTAACTTCTGATGCTATACTAACTTCTGTAGTATGCAAGGGAACACCTTGAAATTATAAAATTCCAAAGATCTAGTTTTTATTATTTCACTTCCATCAAGCCAAGACACATTTGCCAGGTGTTTTAGATTTATGCAGATATACAGAACTATGAGTTTGATGCATTGATGAATGGATGGACATACAGTAAAGAGATGGGGCAAAAATGAGGCAGAAGATTGACCAACAGACAGGTAACAGATAACTGAAAATAAATTATGTAAATTGGCTCACATAATGCTGAAACTGAAAATTGTAAGCCAACACTCAGGAAGGCTACTGGTATGGTTTCAGTTAAGCCAAGAGCATGAGACAAGAAGGATTTGATGATGTATGGTGCAACCTCCAAATTGAGGCTGAAGTCTGAGAAAAAACAGGAGTACATGAAAAATAAAAATTTACATACCAGAATCTGAAGTTTTGAAATATCAGGGCTCTGATGTTCAATACCACAGAAGATGTATATTTCTAGAGACAGGTGGGTATTGAGAGGGAGACAGAGAGGGAGATGAAGAGGAAAGAAAAGGAAGGAAGAGAAAAAGAGAGAGAGAGAGAGAAAGAGAAAGACAGGAGGGAGAGAATGGATTTACTCTTTCTCTTTCTGTTCTTGGAAAATCAACTAATGTCAATGAATGATGGCCACTCACCTTGAATGTACCAACCACCTATTCAGCTCACTAATCCAGAATCACTTTTCTAAAAATCATACTCATTAATTTGCTCAAATATAATGATTTGCCTGCCATCTTGGCAATCCATGATTCAGCCAATTTGACATATAAAATTAACCACCCCATCCAGATTTTAAGAATGAAGAAAATAGAATAAAAACTACAAAAAGCATGAAGAGTCTAATTTTGGGTATAAGAAAACAAAGACCTATCACAATCTGGGCATCAGGAACAATACTACATAGCCATTAAATTTACCTACACATTCATTTTGGGTTTTCATTAATTTGACAGCTCCTTGCTGTTTCAGAATCCAATGTCATGTGGTAGGTGTATCCAAAATTCATGTGGAATGTGAAAAGCACACTGTGTTGCCACATATATTAGCAGCATGATCCTAACTAGGGATTAGGATATGGTCACACCACTGTTAATTCTGTTAACCTTGTTTTTTATTTTAACTTAAAAAGTCATATCAACACACCATGAAATAAGTATCATTCATAGATCTAATTTACAGGTGGGAAAAAAACCAAGAAAGGGTCCTTAAATAACACATTTTAAATATCATGCATGGCAAAGCAGGATTTTATCAATAAATATGTTCAGTCCATTTATTATTTCTTTATTTTCACTACAGCCTATTAAACAGTATGATATTAAATTCTCCAGCCCTCTCAATAGCATTGATTTTTACATTAAACCTATATCATAGTTTTGATATTTCAATGGACTCACTAATAGTAATTAAGAAGATACTATAAATATTCAAGAGATGTGTTGTTGGGAGAAGCTTGGGGGTAGAGGAATGGTGAGAATGACGTAGACAAGCTGTTCATGTACAATGTGAGAGGATCTGTCCCTGGAACATCATAAGTAACACCCATAAAGTCTCACCAACATGACTCCTACACATGGGCTGAACAGACTGCACTAATAGCCCTACCCAAGTGCATGGGTGGAATACCACAAGGCCTTGACACTGCACAAGGCCCATAAGAGCTCACCCATGGCTAGTGTCTTAGTTTGGCACTAGCCAATGACAATACAGGTGGTAAAATTTAAACCCCTATCCAGATCTAGCCAATGGACAGGACAGTCTCCACACTTGAGTGGAGAGTGGGATATGACTTTCTCATGTACTCTGGTGCCTCACATTTGACTATGTCCCCTGGAGGGGGAGACCTAGTGGCACTCAGAGGAAGGACAGCAGGTTACCAAGAAGAGACTTGATACCCTATGAGCATATACAGGGGGAGGTAATCCCTCTGAGGAACAGTCATAGGGGAGGGGAATAAGGGGAAAATGGGAGGGAGGGGAGAATGGGAGGATACAAGGGATGGGATAACCATAGAGATGTAACAAGAATAAATTAATAAAAAAAACAATAAAAAAAGAGCTCACCCATAAACAAAGACCTTAAGCTGATTTAATACTGGCAGCAACGGATATAGTCTTTCCTATGAAAGAACACATCCCTGGAAACATACATGCAAATAATATTATATAGATTGGGCAGATTATATTTAGAGATATATACCTATTCAAATATACGTGAAATAACAATTAATGAAAAAAGAGGCCATGAATTTAAAGAGAAAGGAAAGCTGTAAGGGTGTGTTTGGAGGGAGGATAGAGAGGGAGAAGTATATTATAATCTCAAATTTTTAAGTGAAAATTATATTTTAAAAGTATAAAATATATGTACTTTGTTTAGCCAAAATTTTCACAGTTCACCATCTTAAAGTGGATATATGTTGACTAATGTGTTGAATATCATGTGCATTATGTGCTTTAAGGATACAGAGCATGGGATACATGGATGGTTAATGTAACCATTTTTCAGAGAAGTCATTTATTACCCATATAAGACCTAGTGATACTTGCATACAGCTAAGCAGCTTTAAATTATTGTATTAATTTGAAGGAGAATACTTACCTTAGTAATAGCTGGAACCATTGTGCAAATAAGATATATGTTTAGATTATTTTTCTTAAAACATTGAAAAATATATTTGTGTCCTATGATTAAGACTGGATGCCTATATTTTTAAAAATTCTGTTTGCATTTATTCACTTTACATCCTTATTGCAGCCCCCTCCTCTCCACTCAGCCTGTCCCTCACACGAGGTCCCCCACGGGTACCAACCCACTCTGGCACATTATGCTACTATAGGACTGACTAGTTGAATCCTCTCCCACTCTAGTCAGACTAGGCCGTCCAATTATGCAACAGGAGCCAAAGGCAGGCTTCAGGGTTAGAGTGGGTTCATGGTCCAGTTGATTGGGGACCCACATGTTGGTCAAGCTGAGCATCTGCTAATATGTGCAGGGAGCCTACCACCAGTCCATGAATGCTCTTTGGTTGGTAGTTTAGTCTCTGTGAGCCCCAGAGGGTCCAGGTTAATTGACTCTGTAGACCTAAAAGGATTTTGTAGAATCCTTGACCTCTCTAGCTTCCACAATTGATCCACTAACACTTACATATGACTCCTCAAACATGGACTAATGATTAGCTGTGTATGTCTTCATCTGTTCCCATTAGCTCCTAGGTGAAGTCTCTCAGAAGAGTTATGCTAGGCTTCTATTTACAAGCAGAGCAGAATAACAATAATGGTGTCAGCAATTGGTTCTCTACCATGGAACAGGTCTCAACTAGGGCCAGTCTTTGGCCATTCCTTCAATCTTTGCTCCCTTGTGTTCCCGCACATCTTGTAGGCAGGACAAATTTGGGGTTGAAGGTTTTGTGTGTGGATTAGAATCCTTATACCTCCACTGGAGGTCCTGCCTGGCTAAAAGAGGTGGCCACTTAAGACTCCATCCCTCCTACTGCTAGGAGTCTCAGCTATGGTCACTCATCATAGACTTCCTGAGGTCTCCCTTCTCCTCTGTCTCTAGCACGTCCCAGAGATACCTCTCCTTCTGATTTCCATTCTCTCACCAAGCCCTCTCTTCCCATATCTCCCTACCCCAGTCTCCACCCACAGTCCCCCCCATCCCCTCTACTATCTAGTTCCCTCCTTTCATCCACCTCCAGTGTCTATTTCATTTCCCTTTCCAAGTGAAATTCAAGCATCCTCCTCTAGGCCTTCTTTGTTATTTAGCTTCTTTGGATCTGTGGATTGTCAGACAGTTATCCAATACTTTGTGGCTAATATCTGTTTATAAGTGAGTACATACCATGTATGTCTTTCCGTGTCTGAGTTACCTCACTCAGGATGATCTTTTCTAGTTCGTTCCATTTGCCTTTCTTTTTTAATAGCTGCGTAATATTCCATTGTGCAAATGTGCGACACTTTCTTTATCTATTCTTCATCTGAGAAACATCTAGGTTGATAAAATCTTTTCCCATACTGTTAGCTGGTGTTTTATCCCGTTGACAGTGTTATTTGCTTTACAGAAGCTTTTCAGTTTCATGAGGTCCCATTTATTATTGTTGATCCTAGTTGCTGAGCTCTTTGTGTTCTGTTCAGGAAGTTATTTTCTATGCCAAAGAGGTCAAGGCTCTTCCACACTTTCTATTCTATTAGATTTATTGTATCTTCTTTTATGTTGAGATCTTTGATCCACTTGGACTTGAGTTTTGTGCAGGTTGGTAAATATATATCTATTTACATTCTTCAGCATGCAAACATCCAACTAGACCAACACCATTTGTTGAAGATGCTTTTGTCAAAAATCAAATGTCCCTAGGTGTGCAGGCTTATTTCTGGATTTTCTATTCAATCCACTTGTTTGTTTCTATGTCAATACCAGTCAGTTTTTATTACTATTGCTCTGTAGTATAGATTGTGATCAGGGTTGGTGATACTTCCAGAAGTTCTTTTATTATACAGATTGGTTTTTTTTTTTTTTTAGCAATTCTGTGTTTTTGTTTCTCTATGGATGCCTATATTTTTATAATAATCAGAAATAGAAAGATTAGCCTGGCATGTAGATATGTATATATAGTTACATTATTGGGGAGGCTAAGGCAGAATTGTAATGAGTTCCAGGCCAGCCTGGGCCATATATCATATCCTGCCTCAAAGAGTAAATAGGAACACCATTCTAATAGAATAACTTTATAGTCTAAGTAACTACATGAAAACTCTGTCTCTGAAGTAAATGGCCTGCCCCAGGCCACCAAACTCTTTGTCTTTTAACTTTGACTTATTAGCACAAGAAACATATGTTCAGCATGGAATGTGTTTCCTCACTAAACTTTCCCCTAGAGAAATTGCTGGCTCATAGTAGGCAGATACGGTATCAGGAGCTGACTTTGGGGTCATATTTTCTTGTAAGTTTATAATGACATGACACTTGCAAGCTGTGGGGCTCAGAGGAGATTCTTGAATTCTTTGCTCTTTTCTTCTTTCAGTTTTTAAAAGCAAAAATATTATTAGTCTACTAAAAGTCTTCTCCTGTAGGATTAAAGAAAATACTTAACATTTTAGACTCTGAAACAAAAGCTCATTAAGACTAAAAAATGTGTTATTTTCTTTTATCGAATTTGGGTATATATTTTAAAGGGGTTCCCTAATAATGCTCCTGTTTTACACTCTACTCACCAAACTTCTCAGTTTTGAGAACTGGTCTTCCTTGGGGTGTTAACTAGAACACCCTTCAGTAGATATGCATGAGTGACTGTTGAAAGTGATCTCATTGGTTTGCACAGTTAAAGCATTCATATATTTTATTTTCATGTTTTCTATTAAGTCTTGAGTAAAAATACAAAGTGCAGTATGGTGAGGGAAGATGCTTGCTTTGCTTTTATTTTCTTCATCTTATATTACAACAAAGAATTTTAGAATGACAGACTATGATGACAAATTGATGATTGTGGTTGTAAACTACAAGTAAACTTTTCTAGTAGCATCAAATCAATAAAACATTTAGGGTGAAATTTAATCAAGTGTATCTAATCAAAAATATTTCATTTTAAAAGTTTAAATTTGCTTTCAAATAATTAAATTTACCCAAATTAGTATATATGCCATGCTCATGATATGTAAGAATTAATGCTTCCAAGGTTTCAGTCAAATCAAAATATTCTATATCTTCAAAACAAAACAGTAGTCGCCACTTTATAAATGTGTGTGGAATTGTAAAATACAACTAAACAATGGAGTTGCCAAAAGCTCTTGACAAACTAACAAGGAATCAATAGACATTTAATCTACCTGAGGTCAGGACTGAGTGTAAAGGGAAGAAATAAGAATAACACAATTCTGATTCATGAATAGATATGTCAGGATAAATACATTAGAAAACCAGAGTTTACAATGGAAGGATATATTATAATGCTGACTGATTTTTAACCTAAGACACAGAGACATTCAATAAGAAAAAGGAAATTTTGCCAACAATATTACAAAAAGAAATCAATATGTATATTGAGGATAAATAATCTGTTTTCAAGATGCAATACATAAAATAATGTCTGATGTAAGATAAAATGTCAGTGATAAAACTGTCTAGTATGCTTTCTTATCAACACAGAACAACTTTTTATTCTTATGGATAAAGATTTCTTATTGCTAGAAGGACAAGGGTGGCTTCTAGAAATATGTTGGGCTCTACTAAGATTGTATATATCTTAGTAGATAACTTTCTTTGTTCTTTAAAAGCCTAGCAGTTTATAAAACAGCTTTTACATTAGAATACGGAAATTGGAGCAATCTAAACCTTTGTTCTTTGGTAGGGTCACTCAAGTTATTCCAGAATAAACTATCTCTTATTCCATTTAAGGCAAGAGCTGTATTGTTTGCATCAACATGAGAGCTCAAAGTCCCTCTCAACACCTCCTTTCTATCAGTCTTACTTCATAATACCCACATTAGAGTTGCAGTCTTCATTAGAATTCTAGTGAATATTAATATCTATGTTAATATATTTATTACTTTTCCACTTGGGATTTCCTTCTGTCATTGTATCACAGCATTCTTCTTGTATATTTGTCTTGACAAGAGCATTTTAACTTTCATTGCACACTAGGCAGTGCCCATGCTCTCTGGAAGGAATTCAGAAAAGATGTAACTGTAGAGGGAAGCTGACTCCTTGCACAGCTCTATAACCCCTGAGAATCTTAGTTGGCCCATGTGTGAAGCAAAAAGCTTGGATTGCCTGCATTCTGCACCGCCTGTGGACTCAGATTTTACTGCGTCACTAGCCCCTGGGGAGTATTTTACATCCTGCTTTCAAGAGGCACTCAGGAGTCACAGAAACTGGTCAGAGTCATTAAACTTTCCTCAGTGGCTGACTCTTTCCCAAGAGAGCCACCAGGTCTGGGGCAGCCAGAGTGCACAGAGCCAAGCGCAGGGACAGAATCAGATCAGGCGCCTGCAGTGCCTCTGAGGGCATAATTGACCTGCTTTCTGACCTTGAAAACAGTTGACTTCTATATTTGAAATCAGTAATAAGAGTTCATTGCAATTTAATCGTGCACATTTGCCTTCTTAAAGAAGCTTGATTATTTAATAAAGGAAATAAACTGGTTTAGAAGTTATCAGATTTTTCCAAGCACAGAAAGATGCCTGATTTGGTAGTTCATGGAAGCATCTGACCTATATGTGGGTAAAATCAGCTGGAAAACATCCAAATTGACCATGAACTTTTCTGCTTTACAAAATACATGACCAATGTGACAAGGTTCTAGAAACCATGCTTTTTGTGTGTGTGTTTGTTTGGTGGTGTTGTTTTAAAATTATAGCCTCTAGGAGCATCCCACAGCATTCATTTAAGAGGAAAAAGACAGTTATGTCATAAAAGTAAGCAGTCAGAGCAAAAACAAACAAAAAACGAAAAGTCATAGACCCAAAGTGCTGGAGAATATCACACAGTAAGCTCAAAAGAATGTTTCTGCTTTAAGCAGTTATATAAGGAGACTTTCTACAGTAAATTACTGGCTCTCTCAACATCAACAGGCTAACTTAGCCATCGACCCCAACACAACAAAGAGATGTGTTGTGCTGGAAAATGAAGAGGAATTTATTAATTTCATGGCAGAATTAAGAAGAGGAAAATAACTAAGATGTTCAGTGTTCATCTTATGGGCTTGCTTTAGATTTGAATAGAGGAAGAATTGAGCCACATATCAAAAGTCATACATAATTAATAAGTCCTGATCAAAATGTGGTCTGGCTTATTATTGTCTCCATTTCCTCAAGAGGGGTTCTGGAAGCTTATCCCATGTCATCCTTATCATTTGAGGGAAGGAGATGATTCTGAGACCATTGCATCTGCTGCAAGGAGTCTCTTCACCCTTACAGACAATAATCTCCATATAGGAGGTGCTCTGTCCTGCCAGGTTCTATTGTCCTAGGAATCTCTGGTGAGTCTATAGGAAAGACTAAGGACTGTGACTAACCTCTTGTCCTCAGCCATGAGAAAGGAGACAGACATAGAATTATGACAAGGACTCCAGGCTTTTGCTTGGCATTTTTCACCATACAAAATTGTAAGGGAAGAGTCCACAAGGAAACCAGGTACCAGAAGAAAGTTGGCAGTAGCATCAATCCTGTTATAATTAGTGTGGGTATATATTCGACACACATTGAGCAATGGGGCAAATCACACCATCCTTTATCATTTTCTTGACTATCGGAACTTAACATACCAGAAAAAATGAAGATATAATTTGATAGTGCATCCTGTATAGTATCACTGTATTGTAAATAGCACAGAGTATTGACCAATAACTCACCCAGTGTTAGAAAACTCTTACCTAACTCCACAAAGAAGCAGCCCACGGTGTTGAGAGATGAATGAAACTCTGACATAGAACCTTGTTTTCCTTCCATCTGAAAATATTGGCAGTTGGTCTTATTGAAAATCTTTTCTTTGTTAATAACAAATAAATTTATGTTTTCCTGAAGGATAGGAAACAAGAATTTGTCCCTGGGCTTGAGTTTGTAAAATTGTTAGTACACACACACACACACTGTGGTGGATTTTGCAGGCTGAAGCGATTGAGAGCTGTTGTTGTATTAGTTAGTATTGTGGTATCAAGATGAAATATAACTGATAACTCACTTGTTTGGATACCTGTTTGCCACCTGTTTAGGAACATTGAGGAAACTTTAGGATATGGTCTCTTATTGGAGGAAATGGGTCACAATGGCCTGGTTGCAAGGCTCTATGCCCAAACCCTACTTTCTGCTCAGTTTCTGTTTCTTGAGTGTGTACACAATGTGACCATTCAGCTTCATGATCCTGCCCCCATGCCTTTCTTGCTTTTTGCCATGTTTTCTCTACAATGTCAAGGATGGCCTTTATACCCTTGGAACTGTAAGTCCATCCTTTCTTCCTTAGTTTACCTGGTCAGGAATTTTGCTGCAGTAATAAGTAAAGTGACTAAGACAAGTTGTCTATCTCTCCCTGTGACAAAACACGTAAGACAGTGCATGTGCATGAAGTAATGTCTACCTTGGCTCACTGTTTCCTAGGAGTCTGCGTAGGTTTTCTTGATGTCATTGCCTATGGCCTATGACAATGACACACACCACAGTAATCACTTCATGGTAGCCAGGAGAAAAATAAAGAGACAGGACAGAGCCAGAGTCTCATGATTTTCCTCATGGGTATATTCTCTATGGCCTATATTCCTTCCGACAGACCCTACTTCCTGAAAGGTTCACAATTTCCCATCCCTGATATGAGTTAGGGACCAAACTATTATATCACATTTAACTTCAGTCAGTACTTTAGTTCCAAACTGTAAGATGAGCATATCATATTAAGTATTGTACATTTTATTATTTGTAATTATATACTATGTGGTCTTTCTTTCTGTACAGTTTATAAAAAAGAATTTTCTGCTTGGAAACCTATACGTATGTATAATAGTATATAGAAAGGATTGAATGTGTTCCCTGCACACAAATAAATAGTAAAAACAGTTACAGAAATATTAATCTCATAAAGATGCCCTTGGAGAGTTGGGCAGGTTCTCAATCGAGTATGACTAGACACACCTTATTTCCCAACAGTCAGCTTCTGGGCTCCCGCTAGCATTTAAAAATGGTTTAGAGATTTGTAATGTTGAAGTCTGTTATTTATTATACAACCCAGATGTTCCAAATGCCCCTGATATTTAAAAGAACAATGCCACCTTTCTGTAACTGGTATCTTTGCCTAGCATCAAAGATATGAATATTACTGAACTTGGGATCACAACCTGTGCTCCAAGTCAGGTCCAGCCACTCATCCTCAATAAACCAATTTAAAAAGCCACATTAAAAGTGCAAAACAGAAAAAAAAAGGTTTATTAAATGTGCCAACAATGCAAAAAGATACAAAGATACAGTGAATTACTCATGTCCATCTTCAAAGTTCTAAAGGTCAAGGTTTAAAGATAGACAAGACGGGAGAGAACATGCTGTGTTTGTCTTTCCAGGTCTAGGTTACCTCAATCAATATAATCTTTTCTAGGTTCATCCATTTACCTTCCAATTTCATGATTCATTTTAAAAGGCTGGATAATATTCCAGAGTATACATGAAGCACATTCTCATTATTCATTGGTGTGTTGAAAGACATTTAGATTGTTTCCATTTCCAACATATTGTGCATAGAGAGAGAATGAACCTGAGTGAGCAAGTATCTCTTGAGTTGGATGTTAAATCCTTTGGGCATATGTCAAGGGATGGTATAGTGGAGTAAAATGGTAGATTTAGCTCTAAGTTTTTCAAGATAGCCCCTAGACCTTCAGGCAACTAATCACTGAAGAGGGGCCACTGGTCTCTCCCAAGAATGAAACTCCTAATTGCTAATCTAATACAAAAGCATCAGCCCTGAAATCATATTCACACCAATGATACAAACCGACTTAGTAGTCTGTATTTATTATTTATGCACTTATGTATAAGTACCTATATGTAACGATATAATAAATTTAAAAAGCTTTAGTGTAAGTGAGGGATCTTGTAGGATTTGGAAAAAAGGAACTTGGGACACTGATTATGAGAGGAAGAAAGGGAAAGGAGATAAGATTCAGTTCCATATTAATTAAAATATACCAAAATATGTAAATAGAAGACCAACATATGTATATCTTAGCAGTCTTAGCCAAGGTGTGTAAATGCTCACCACTGACCCATCTCTGAGCTTCAGTCTCACCCTGTAAGGTCTGACAGGTCGTTCGAGCTGTGTGATATCTCTTATGCAGGAAAACAAGTTACCCCTTTGGCTGGTGTCATTTCTTTTTTACTGCAGGAGTTGCCTGAAGATATTCTCATTGCTTTGGGGTGCATAGTTTAAGACAGAATGAAAGGTGCAAGTGTCTCTTTAGAATGCCTTCCTTTCTGCAAGGAAGACTGGTTACTTCAAAACTAGCTGCTTCTCTTTTAGTATGTGTGTATTGAATGGTGGTGATGCATCTTGATTTACTTTTGTTCTGTTCTTTGATCTGCTGTGAATAAACACCAGATTGGTGGTAAAAACAGAGAGTTCAATAAACATGTTTAACTCATTTCCACAAAAGTTATATTCTTACCTCTGCAAACTGATTTCTGGTTGGCTCTCCTTGGGGCTCAACTCTCTCTTGCATAGCTGGTGCTGTAGTGTAAAATAAGTTAGAGAGGACATAGTGGCACATTTTGAAGCATGTTGTATAGAAGGAGATGAGAAGACACTGTGGTAATAAAGAGACTCCTTTCTTTAAAGTCACTTCTGAATATTTTATCACGAAACCTCAAGTTTTGTATACCCCGTGGCTTCATTTTCCTCATTCATAGTGGTTCGATTTTTTTGTTCATATTTTTTTTCAGGTTTATCAATTTCTCTTCACTGTCTGAGGATCAAACTCATCTGCCCAAAATCAAATAACAAACTTGAAGATAAAATAAAATTGTAAGATCAGGTGTCTGGTATGAAGGCACAATTAGGGTGAGTTACACCAAACACTGTCTGATCATGGGAAACCCTCCCTGCTTCCTCATTGGCTGAGTTCTATGGGTACACAGTCATCCCTGGATGTTGTTCAAGTTCCATTATTTCCTTGTATGGTATCTTTTCTTCGCTTCCTCTTTTGCATCTATATCCTGCACATAAGACTTTCCTTTCAGTTTCTCCCTTGCCCTTGGATCCTGATAGTTAGGGATAAATTTCTTGTTTGAGTTGAGGGCTTGCCAGAGGTCCAGACAAGCAAGTTTCCATTGTCACCTGCTTATCTGCAATTTAGTACTTGATGTTTATGCCTACTGAAAACACATTTGTTTTGAAAATAGTTCATTCTATTTTACACAATCTCATTAGAAATAAAGGCCATGGCAACTGAGGCTAAAGCTTACTGGGGAGATGCTTTCAAGATGGGGTTCTATACTTCAATCTGCCTGTTATCTTGGTTGTTCTTCAAAATAATCACATGAATAGATTCAAAGAAGTTCTGCTTTGGGACGATCTAACACTGGGTGTAGGGGTGAGCAGGCACTAACATCCTTAGCATACTTGGTACTGTGCATCTACAACAAAGTAAACATATGTAATAATGTGGAGAGCAGCAACTGACTCTGACATGAACTCTGCTGCCCCATATTTGACCACCTCCTCCTGGTGGGGAGGCCTAATGGCACTCAAATAAAGAATAAGCAGGCTACCAAGATGAGACTTGATAGCCTATGGCCATATAGTGGGGGAGGAGGTCTCCTTTGATCTTAGACCTAGGGTAGGGGAATAGGGCAAAAGTGGGAGGGAGGGAGGACCGGGAAGATACAAGTGATGGGATAACAATTGAGTTGTAATCTGAATAAATTAATAAAAAACTCTCCTTAGACATTAATTCAGGAACAATTTCAGACATTTATTGAGAATCTAATATATGAGAATTGCATGGTCAGTAGAATGCCCATGTGTTCTCTGTAAAATCTTCCCTAGTCTTTTAGGACATGAAAAATGCCCCCTTTATGTTTCATCTCAATATGTGCTCTCTGTTCTCCTAACAGTTCTGAGAACACAGGCTTACAAAGGCAGGGGTACCTGCCAGCATTTCATCACTGTCCTCGCACCTACCATGTGGCATATCCCTTTGACTTCTCTACAAAGACAATAAACCCACATGAATGACTCAATGAGTACAAGCCCCTTTGGAGTCAAAAGAAACTAGGAAAGTGATAACAAGTGATATCAACACTGTGTCTTCCCCAGAGCCCAGAATCTAGATTTTTTTCTCTCCATGTGGCCACTGTTTAACATGCAAATGTGTTACCTAGCAGAGCCTTTGTGTGAAGCCATTAGAAACTATTAACACCTTAGAAAACACAGTGTCAAAGTGCATGTACTTAAGGACCTGTGCTGAAAGGCACTTAAGGAATGTTAGATGAAATGGAGTGAGAAAACAGCTTATAAATATCTACAATTGGGGGGAAGGCAGTCTGCTGATTTTTGTAAAGCTCTGTCTTTGTCATCTGTTCCCAATATATAGTAGGCTACACAGATATTGTCCTAGACACCAAGGATAATAAAGTAGAGCCATTGACACTGAGAAGCTGGTAGACCTGAGAGAAAGTGTTGGTCACATAGATCAATGACTACATTGTTCTACAAACAGCTCTTTAGGAATTTAGGGTCAAGACTATTTGATGATAGTAATGACAGGAGAAAGAAACATATTGGGAAAGCTATCCACCTTATGGGGAAAAATCAAAGAACAAGCTACTGGATCATAACTATAGAAAAGGATTAAAGAGCTAATACATGAGAACGGAACAAACAGTGGTAGAGCCCTTCACTAAACCAGCTGAAAGGAATCCCATCTCCTCACATCAATGTGTGTTAATGTGAACTTCTCTAGCAACGAATGAGAAATTCTGGAAAGAAACTGTGTCTGCAAAGGCTCATTGGCAGCATGGAAATGCAGCAGTGTGGAGGTTGGAGGGTGGCAGATGCAGAGAATCGTCATCATTTTCCTTGGGTTAGTTAAGCCATCCCTTGCCCACATCTGTATCTGACCTAACACTCTGTGACTAAGAGATTAAAAAAGGATTGACTGTATTACTTTAGTAGACTATTAGTTTTCACCAAAAAGCAAAGATTATTACCAAATAGTACCTACAGCCTCCAACTGATATTTGGCATTTCTGTAATCCATCTCTCTGATATTTCCACAAAAGTATCTTGATGTATGTCTTTCTATGTTCTGTTACTAAACTGCTGCTGTTTTAAAATAGGGAATTCAGGGAAGCCTAAATCTCTAAGACGTGGCCATGGTCCCTTCTATATGGCTCTAGAATGAATGATCTTTTACTCTCAGGCCTAGCTCCTGGTGCTCACAGGTGAGTTCACCAAATAGAGCCAGTACAGAGTAGACCCAACAGTGTCTGGTACAGACTTTGGTTAAAACGTCAAGCAGGTAGTTCTTTGTGAATTTCCTTCTCTCAAATCCTTCTGGCTTTGTTTATTTTTGTTTTGATGGATCTACATGATTTCTTTTTTTAATTTTTATTTTTAAATAGTACATTTAATTGTTCATGTGCTGTTTGCTCATGCTCATGCCATGGCACTTATGGAAGCCAATTGACAACTCACTGGAGTCAGCTTTCTTCTTCTGCCACACGGGTCCTAGGGATTGACATCAGATGGATTGATGTGATCTTTACCTTTTGTCTTAGCCAGGTTTCTATATAGCAACAGAACTGAACCTCTCTACATAAACAACAACAACCACAAAACCATAGTTTATATTAACGTAGGTTATAAGCTTCAATCTGATTAGACCAGCAATGGCTATCTCCCTATGGGAAGTCCAAGAATCCAACAGTCATTTGGTCCATGAGACTAAAAGTCTCAGCTGATCTTCAGTTTATACCTTTCCTAAAGAAGTAGGCTCTAATGGCAATGTGAATTGTCTACTGGGGGTGAAGATGAGCAGGCAAAAAGCCAAGCCCACCCTTGTTCATGTTTTTTTTTTTTAAATATAGGCTGCTATCAGAGAGTGTGTCTAAGATGTATGGTCTTTTTAATTCAAATAATCTTAATTTAAGGCAATTCTTCTGAGACTCAAAATATCAGGGTTTAGAGTGGGTCTTCCCATCTCAAGTGATTGAAACAAGAGAAATCCCTCACAGGTGCACCAAGCGGCTTGGATTTTAGTTAATTGCAGATAGAGTCAAGTTGACAACGAAGACTAGCAATCACCTCTGATAAAGAATTAAGTGACAAGGAGAACTAATAGTAAATGGTCAGCCCTGAGCACAGGCATACAATTAAATAATACAGATTGAGCAGGTAACATTTAGAAATATATATGTATATGCATATGCATGCTACAATAATTTATGAAAAAAAGCCTTGAATTTGAAAGAGAGCTAGGAGGGTTATATGGAAGGGTTTTGATGGAAGAAAAATAATGTAAAATGTAATTATATTATTACCTCAAAAGGTATGTGTGTAGAGGGGGTACTACCCTTTCCTGAGGAATAGAGGAGGAGGGATGCAGAAGAGGGAAACGAGGTGAGACTGGAAGAAGATAAGGGAGGGGGCTAAGATTGGGATATAAAGTGAATAAATCAATATAAATATTTTTAAAAACAAAAGACAGAGAGTTCAATGAAAATTAAGGTTTACTGGCATGCAAAAGACACTTCCAGTAGAGAGGGTCTGGGGACCCTCTCATGAACTCTTGAGAAGATCCAGGTTTTTCTTGGGATTAAGATTCCCTTCCAGTTGACTTTCTATCCCGCATCTATTTGTTCCATGATGCCCAAATGTCGCTCCTTGCCATGGTGATTGTTCCCCTGTCTCTCTCCAATCATGGCTGTGTGATTATTGATAGGGGATCCCACTATAGGGCAGGTACAGATATGGTTGCTATTTGGTTAGTTTTTTTTCAGCAATCAGGGTGGACCTTGAAACCCTTTATCATGTTTTATTTGTCAAGAAAAAGACTCATAGTGGGTAAATGTATCTTAAAGCAGTGATAACTTGTCCCCAAACTTCATTCCTGGAGCTCATGGCATCAAGCATTTAGGCACCAAACCATCTTTTTGGCAGGTAACTGTTAATATTTTTAAGCATGAAAGGGTCCACTAAGACGAAGGGCTTTAGATACATGAACGCCATGCCACATCCACCTAAACAACGGAAAAGCAAAAATCTAGGAAGTTGCTGTGTTTGGAATCCTGTGTCATCTGCTTCAAGCTGTTGTTCTTTAGACAACTCTGAAGAAAAGAAACTACCAACCCCAGATATGGAGTGCTTTTCCCTTCCCCAGTCCTTGTTCCTTGCGAGGGAAGAGTTGTAGGAAGATAGCCTTGATTCCTACCTACAGTTCAGCAATGGAACTTCTGCATTCTCACTGGAACCCGCCAGCCCCCGTAGCAACTGGCTATATATGGGTACAAGAGAACCCAGAAGTCAAGGGCATCAACACCTTTCCTGACTAAGTTCTTGAATGAGAAAAAACAACCAAACAATTACTAGGGTGAGTATGGTGGTGCCCGCAATGAGCGGTAGCTCAGTTCACATACAGATTATTTTCCTTTCCTTCACTCCAACAGGGATTGTTCCAGTAACCATGGTCCTCTAGGAACAGGCCTGTTAAAGGACCCAGTCCCTAACTCTCAGAAGAGCTGGTCTTTGTTACTAAGTCTACCCTTAGCTTATCATAATATTGTGTTAAAAAAAAAAGCCAAAGTGATACAAAATAGAATCAATGTGGAAAATCAGTTAGGAGAGCTAGATAGTTTCTCTGTCTGAGGAAGGAATGATGAGTAAAATAGAAAAATGTAAGGAAGGGAGACATGAGCCTCAAGTAAATGGATAAACAGTGAGTATGGAATGGAATGAAAACTTTTCCAAAGGTCATAATTATCTTATTAACCAAATGACTTCATATGTGAGTAGAAAACTGTCTACTCAAACAAGTTAAAAAGGTAGGAATTAGCAGGCACTGTTATCATATTTTTATCATCATCACATTTTATGTTGAGATACAGAGAACCCCTAACTGGAAGGACGGTGATAAGATAGGAGGAGGAATAACAATGCCTCAGAAAGCTGATTCTGAAGAGGGAGAGGAAAAAGATTCTCAGAATCACATTTTTCTCCTTTTAGCACAAGGTGAAATTTTTCTTCTATTTCACAATGCCCCAGCGTGATGAAAGAAAGATTATATTGTGAAACATAGATTTAGTTTAGGATGGGGGAGAGCAGTAGCTACAATCATTTCAAGACTTTCCTTCAAAACAACTATTCATAAAAGAAAAATGAAAAGACATGCTTTGTTTATGTATGAAATTTACTTAACTTGAACCCAGTGTTGTTAGAATTGGATGTAAATAGCATGCTATTTTCCTCTTCACCATGATTTCTCATAAGAAGACATTTAGAGGAGGAATGCTGGGAGTCTGCTCTAGCTTCTTCCCTAAAGACTCCGCTCAGGTGTGTATGATTTGTTACCAAACTCGGTGTTGTATGTTCTGTTTAATACAAACATAACTGCGTGAGCTTTAGTCTCTGGACATTTTGTATATAATCATTAAAGGAAAATTGGTGTCTGCAAGCAGGAAGGATTATTTTTCCATTTGTTCAGATCCAGGTAGAGCAAATGACCCAATTTGATTGTTAGTCTTGGGATTAATTTTCCTGTGAATTGGGGTCTAATATACAATTTCCTACAACCACAGGCAAGGCCATGGAGTGAAGGGTAAGTTCATTCTTACTTTAAAATCTGTGACAGAATTAATTTGAAGGCAGGTCCTTCACCCACTTCTCTGGCACCACTCCATTCAGCTCAGCAAAAGTGAATGAATAACTCACTCACAAATACTACCATTGGCGTCTGCTGACCGTTGCAAAACTAAGGCATGCAGACTTTGGCTTTCTTTGCTACAGCAATTATAACATATAGTGTTTCATTGTTCCAAAAATGATGCCTCTTTTTGTCAGATTGAACAATAGCTACCCCAAGATGTCCACATTACACTCCCTAGATCTGCTGCTGTGTTGCCATGTATGGACAAATGGACACTGCATGCCAGGCTGAGTTAAAGATCTTGAGATAGAGAAATGATTTTAGATTACTTGGTTGGGTCTAATATAATCATAACCTTCTTATGATTGAAACAAGGATGTAAAAAATGAGAAAAATACAACATTGCCATACCTAATGGACTGCATACTTAGATGATGGAAATCCTATATAATAAAACCCTGGTTATATTCTGGAGTTAAAGATACGTATACTATTTCATGAAAAGAATCATCATTAGCGTTTCATAAAGTGCCTCAAAGATGGGGAAAGTTGGGTTGACAAGATGGCTCAGCAGTTAGAAGCACATATTGCTCTTGGAAATACTCAAGTTTGGGTCCTAATATCCACTTTCCACATAGATGGATCACAACCACCTGTTACTACAACTATACATGGTCAAGGGCTTCTCACTATTTAGGAAATCTGAATAAATTCTTGTACATGTACAGCCACTCAGATACACACACACACATATATATACATATATATAATTACTACTACTACTACTACTACTACTACTAATAATAATAATAATAATAATAATAATAATAATAATAATAATAATAAATTTTAAAATATGTAGTTTCCTGATGTATGATCCAGGAGTTGAATAGACAATCTTTGGGAGATCTGCACTTTGGGTTTATTAATATTGGTTTAATTTGAGTTTGGTGGCTCACACCTGCAATTTCAGGACTACTGGTGTATATCTATGAGGACTGTTAGGAGGTAGGGCCCTCATGGCCTAAATAGTAGGTTCTAGATTACCCTGGGCTAAAATATGAGACCCTGTCTCAAAAATCAAAGAAAGAAAGAGATAGATAGGGAGGAAAAGAGAGATGGGTGGGGGAGCAAGTGAGAGAGAGACAGAGACAGAAAGACAGAGAAAGAGCAAGAGATAGAGACAAAAGAAAAGAAAAATGAATTAATTTTAATATTCAGTGCTTCATGTTTCAGGGTACGTGGCTGTCCTGCCATGAACTCTAGAGATGCCACATTGGAATTTTCTGCTACAGATTCCCAAACAGCAGCTTACTTTGGAGGACATCCTCCTAAGCCCGAGTCCACTGTGTTCCTGCTCTTTCCAGACTTTTGGATAGACGTGAAGAATGAAATAACTCCTTTTAACAGCAAAGATGCATTAGTGTTGACCAGGAGCTACATCTTAGCATTCTGGGATAACTCCTAGAGTAATCCTGTATATGGACCCCAAATTTCCCTTAGAATTTTCTTGAAGTGAAACTGGCATTCAAATGTCCATAGGAACCTGCTTGTAGTTCACTCTTTTTTTTTGTTTTGTCTTGTTTTGTTTTCTTTCCTTTCCTGTCTTCCTTCTTTGTCACTGATGTTCTATGACGTTAGTCACAGATGGTCCTTGTTCATGATTTGTTTCTAGGTACTAAATGTAGACTGAAGCAACACAGGAACAACATTAGAGAGAGACTCCAAAGAGCCAATGAAAGCTTTCGAAGGTCTGGATTTCAGGATTTGTTTCTTCCCTGAAAATTCTTTAGTTCGGATTTCTTGGCCATCTGCTCACAGACTTCAATATCCTTCTATGTTATTCCTTTTTATTTTCAAATGTAGTGTGATGTGTCAAGGTCTTATGTAAATTATGATTTATTCCAAGTCAGAGAAAGTAACAATTTAAGTCATTTTGTTATTCCTTGATACCAGCATCTCATAGCTCACTGGACAGAATTTGTCATTTCCTCTTTAGCCCAGTCAAATAACCTGTCAGCAATTCTTACCTCTAAAGATAGGTCCTGTATATCAAATGTAAATATTAAATAATGTCTTCTTCAAAGTATATTGAGAAAGAGAATATTCAGAATGAATGAATGTTAGTCAAGAAAGAGGCTAACAAAAATACTGAAAGACTTCATCAGTGAATGTTGGAGAAGCTGCTTCATAGAGATTAGGTCATAAATAACACAAAATTATAAGCCTCAGCTGCATGATACCCTAAAGGTATGATTTTTCTGAAGCAGATGAAACTACTTTCAGAATCTAGTGTGTGCCAAATACTGTGTAGTCTCTCTCTACCCATCTATGAAAATGATGCTTACACCTGTATGCTCTCTACAGTAAAGAAGATTGCCTCCCATTGGTGAAATTAAGCTACAAACATATTCATGAATATGTCCAAGAAATTCAGTGTAAAGCATCCAGCTCCTGGACAAGTAGGGAAAGGAGCGAGGAGGGTAGAGATAATTACTCCTACACACTACCTGTGGCAACAAAATTATGTTATGAAATGTTAACACTGTGAGATTAAATAAAATAGAAAAATGACTGAACATTGTTAGTTTTGGTAGCTTCATTGTTCAAAGCTGCTTCTTTTCTCAAAAAAGGAGAGGGGTAACCAAAATCAAAAGGGGAGAAATGATGGTACCTGGTATTTTCCATTCTTCTCTTTCCAGAAGGTCACATTTGCATATTAGTTCAGATTGCCAAATAAAAGGAGACTTCAGCACAGCTGGATGACCACATGCTTTACCGGGGAGAATCTGAGAACATCTTAGGGAAAGGAGAACCTAGGCAGATTCTTGGAGCCACAGTGAAGTTGCAGCGGTATTTACTGCTTACCCTTTAATAAGTACACCATGACTGCTAACTCGGGGAGTCAAAATGAGATCATAACCTAAGAAGCTGCTTCTTTCATGCTATAACATACAGAGAGAAACAGCTCAGGAGAAATTAAAATGGGGCCATATGCTTTAGAAGTATTTGAATTAATCATTAGAAGGAAGAGAAAACCATTATTTAATGGCTTGCCTTCTATGGCTTTGTTTCTCCATATGAAAGCCAGGTCAATACCACCAAGAAAGTCAAGGGTGAGAGATGGAGGATATTTGTTGTTGTTGATGATGATGATGTTGTTGTTCTTTCTTGTTTCTGACAGTAGAAAAAACTTAAGCTGATGTTTTTCTTGTATCAGCAATTTAACAGTATACTGTATAGTAATTATAAGAGTTTTATGTGCTCAACCAACATTTACAGAATTGCTACTGGAAGGCATTGAAGACAACACTGGCAACTCAATGAAAATTTGTGACTGTGTGTTCAGGGCCTCTAGCTTCATTACAGCTTTGTCCTTCATGGTTTTAGACAGACACTTTTTGATTACTCTACAGTCACTAGATCTAAGTGGCTGTTTCCACACCATCATGTATCAGAATTTCTTTCCCTCCCCTTCACTCCCTTTGCTATAACTTGTCTCATGTCCCCAAGATACTCATCAAGTTCTAACGTCATGTGTTAATTAATTCATTAATTATCTACTCATATAAGAATATAAATTTAATTAAATATGACTTTTATGATGTCCTTACTATTTCTTTTGTCTAAATTACTCACCCAATTTGAGTGGACAATAATGTATTTTGGAAAATTGAGAACCAATAGTCAAGCCAACAACTGTAAAGGTATATATACTATTGTGTAGGACAAAGGGGCCCTTGTCTATAGTTGGTGGGAGTGTAAACTGGTCCAGCCATTTTGGAAATCAATGTAGATACATTATGCACACAGACACATGCACACACACACACACAGACACACCCACACAGACACAGACACACACACACACACACACACACACACACAGAGAGAGAGAGAGAGAGAGAGAGAGAGAGAGAGAGAGAGAGAGAGAAGGAACAATTATAACAGTCTTAAGCAGATATCCAAGGGATATTATCCTACTACATAGATACTTAGTTATCCATGTTTCTGGCTCTAATTACTATAGCAATTAAATGAAATCAGACTTGATGCCCATCAACAGATGAATGATAATGGAAATAAGACACAGATACACAATTGAATTTTATTCAACTATAAAGAAAAGTGGCCTTCCAGCTCTCAGCATCAACAAATAAGAGATCTCCCAATATTGAGTCCCTATCCCACATTTATGCAGTTACCCTATATCCCAGCACATACAGTTAAGTAGTCCTTAGATATCTAGATCCTGGCTCAAACTTCTGTAATTCCAGTAACTTTTGTTCCCACAGTTAAACAGTTTTTAGATTCAGAGCCTGAAGCCCAAACTTCCATAAGCACCTTAGCTCCAGTTGTCATCAAGCAAAGGGCCCTAGGATGAGGACTTCCTGGGCCACACTTCTGCAGATCCCCAATCTACTTGTATGGAAAGATAAGTATTCTTTAAATGCCGAGCTACCAGCTAAAACTTCCACCATCACCATAGCTTCTGATGCCAACAGGCAAAGTGTTTCCAGAACCTGAGTACTTGGCTTAAACTTTGACAATCCTCATATTTCCTGCCACAGACAGACAATGTGTCCCAGGACCCTGATTTCTGACACACAATTTTACAATTGTTTTACCTTTCAGTACTGTCAGATAATTGATGCTAGACCCTCTCCATCGGTAACAACCTCCATTGTTGCCTTAGCTTTTAGCAGCAACAGATAAATATTTCATGTCCCTTAGCCTTGCGCCCACCCTTCAATTCCACTATCAATTCCTAGATGCACAAGTATCTTTACGGAAAGAAAACAATGCAAAACAGCAAATCAATGTATATAACTTCTAAATATTATTATACCCTATAAAATGACCCTCCAAATGAATGACACGGGAGAATTTTCAGACAAACAATTCAAACAAAAATGATTACAATGATGCTCAAACAACTTTCAGAAGTTATTAAAAATATTCCAAGAAAAAAACAAGATAAGAAAAAAGATGAAATATGAAAGTCAAAACAAGATATGAAAATAGAATTCAACAAATAGAATTACTGAATAAAAGATAAACTAAAAGAATTTTGGAATTTAAAGATGCAGTATGCCAAATAAAACTCTCCTTAGAAACCCTCAGCAGTACAATGCCCATGTAGGAAAGAAAGTATTAGAGTTGGAAGACAAGGTAGAGGACTCAGATGACTCAATAAAATTCGATAAATTTTTAAATGTATAGATCCAGATTATTGGAGAAGACTTAACTTTTGTGTTGTGGGAAGATAAGAAAAAATAATATTATACCAAGGGCATAAAATCTATTTTTATCAGGACTATAGAATATTTTCCAAACTCAGAGAAAGATGAATATCCATGTATAAGAGACCAATTGAAGAGAGAGAGAGAGAGAGAGAGATAGAGAGAGAGAGTCCAATTGAGTAGATTGCTTCATTATGAGTTTTGGTCAGAAAAGACCCAGAGACATGCAAAACAATAAGGTTTCTGCTTGCCCACCATAACTAGATGTTAATACCATATTGATAAAGATGTAACCTACACAAACTAAAAGACACAGAGAAATAAACCTTGAAGGGTTTCTTTGTTAGCTAATATTCATAATACTATAAGGTGCTATGCAGGCTTCTAGGAGAGAAAGGGGAATATAAATATTGTCTGATTCAGTTCTAGACAAATACACTGCATTACAGACTTGCCATGCAAGATGGGTCCATTGGAGCAATAATGACAAGATGATTATGAAAGCAATTAACCACTCTACTTAATGTGTTTGAAGTTCACTCCACAGAAGGAAATCTATGCCCAAAACTGTGAACAGGGCCAAACCCAATGCTTAGAAGTCAAAAATCCCTAGAGGAGAACCTATTGACATTGTTTTGCTAAATAGTCATGTTTTCAAACTGTCAAACTGTCTTTTACATATTTCTGTATATATAAATATGTTTGTTTTGACCTCAACTTTCTTGAAGTGAGCAGTGGTTAATGTAGCATCTTAGTCAATGTTCTTAGAATGAGTGATTATAACTGCTATCTGTAGATTATATAAATACATATATATTTTTACATTAAAATTTATATTATATATTAAATAAATATTACATTAAATTATGTCTATTAAAATATATACATTATACACTACTCATTATATATATATATATATATATATATATATATATATATATATATATAT
>OU015748.1:77048210-77086939 GCA_907169655.1 Acomys percivali | reverse complement strand
TATATATATATATATATATATATATATATATATATATATATATATATAAACCCAATTAGATCCAATTCATAGGGAACACTGGGGAAGAAGGACAAGTGGAAAGAATGCAAGATCCAGGAAATAAAGGACATATGCTCAACCATGTTCATAGAAGCCTTATTCATAATAGCCAGAACCTGGAAACAACCTAAATGTCCCTCATTTGAAGAATGGATAAAGAAACTGTGGTACATTTACACTATGGATTGCTACTTAGCTATTAAAAATAAAAAAATCCCAAAATTTGTGGGCAAGTGGATGGAACTAGAAATGATCATAATGAGTAAGTTAACCCAGAAGCAGAAAGACTCACTTATAATTGGGCACTAGCCCAGAAGGCATGTCCCACAAAAGTCTTCAGTTACCAGGAGATTGGGAGAGATGTGAGGGCATCCTACTGAGACTCTAGGTCAGAGAAACATAGGAGATGGAGAAATAGAAGGAATCAGAGGGTCCTAGAATCCTACAAGAAGAAAATCTTGACGGGTGGATTGGGGCCCATGTGGGGTCTGTTCAAACTATTGCACCAACCAAGGACAATACAAGTAGTAAACACTGAACACTACTCTGATCTACCCAATGGACAAGACATTCTCCACAGTTATATGGAGAGCAGGGATTGACTCTGACATGAACTCTGATGCCCCATATTTGACGACCTCTCTTTGGTGGGGAGGCCTGATGGCACTCAAAGAAAGAATAAGCAGGCTACATAGATGAGACTTGATAGCATATGACCATATAGTGGGGGAGGAGGTCTCCTTTGATCTTAGACCTAGGGTAGGGGAATAGGGCAAAAGTGGGAGGGAGGGAGGACCAGGAGAATACAAGTGATGGGATAATAATTGAATTGTAATATGAATAAATTAATAAAATTAAAATTTTTTTAAAATCCAGGAAATAGGGAGGAATGATGCAAAATGTGGGCCCCCAGTCATGACATGGCAGTTGCACACATGAGCTACTAACAGCTGTAATAGCCGCACAACACCTGTGTCATGGCTTGAAAGAGTATGTCCATTATCTTCTCATATATTTAAATTCTTGATCCCCAGTTGGTGGAACTGTTTGGTAAGGATTAGGAGGTGTGGCACTAGTGGATGGGCTTTGAGATCACCAAATCATATGTAACCCCATTTAGCTTTTCCTGTCTCATGCTTTCGGATTAAGATTTAAGCTCCCAGCTACTTCCCCAGTGAGGTGCTTGCCTCCTTGCTGCCCTATTCCCTGCCTTCAGGATCATGGACTCTAATCTATAAAACCATGAGCCTCAATGATCTCTTTCTTTCAGAAGTTTTCTTGATCGTGGTATATCTTCACAGATATAGCAACCAAGTAACCAAGATGTATAAAATCAAAATAATTAAAAAAGACAACATAAAATATATCCTGATGCCAGGCCCCTGATGCAGAATTTTGAGATATTGTCTTGTATATTATATTGCTGCAACACCTGTCAATAAAAAACCTAGGCCTCTAGGAAAGGGTAAAACAGAGACATGCCCAGAAGTCAGAAAGAATTTTGGAATAGAGGCAGGTGTAGGAGATTCATCTGGGAAGATGTGAGAATGATAGATTCATGGTACCTGAACAGAGGTGACCAGCCATGTGGCAGAGCTTAGAAGAGAACATGTGAGATATAAGTCATAAGCTAGTCAGAGAAAAGCATACATATATGGCCTATGTATTTGTAAATATATTATGAGTCTGATGAGTCATTACTCCATGAATTTGAGGTCAGGAAGGAAAACACACACGCTATAACAGAAGAGCTTTCATAATTTGGTATTTGTCAAGGAGGAAAAGTCACTTTCCCTTGGAGAAAGTGGCTATTGGTAGGTTGTTCATGCCCAAATGGATGACCTCAAAATGCATGGATACATAGACAGCAGCAGTTGAGCTCAGTGGTTTAATGAAATAAAAATAAATGAAATTGGATGATTATAAGGTATGGATAGCTATAAACATGGAGGGGGAATATGGACTATACACTGTATTATATAAGATAGTTTCAAAAAATGAAATAAAACTAAATATGAAATTGTGAAATTTACAGGAAAATGAATGAAATTGGAAAAATATTGCATTAAGTGAGGCAACCTAAGTTTCAAATGATAAACACTACATTTTTCCTTCACCTTTTAGTTTTTATATTTGTTGACTTATGTGGGAGTGTGTGTACTGGCTAGGAAAGTGAAGAGGGCCAGGGAGAAGAGTTAAAAAGGGACTTGAAGGGAGCAAGATGTGATGAATCCAAATCTGATCCTTGGGAATCAAATTTTTACTGGAGGAATGCACAGAATCCATATAGTAAGGGAAAGTTGTAACTATTTTAGTAAAACTTTAAGGATAAGAAATTAGGAAAATGGAAGGAAAGACAGAGGATTTACGAGGTGATAGGGTCCATGGAGATAGGAGATAGGAGTGAGTTAAAGCAGGGTCAACTCAGAGTGTGTAAGAAAATGTCATAAGTAAAGCTGCTACTTTGCATGCTGATAGGATGTAGCTCAGAGGTTGAGCTCCAGCCTAGCATATGAAAGATTGGGTTCAATTCCAAGCACTGCCAAAAATAGTATCAGAAAACAATTACACAGACGAAGTTTATTTTAACCATCCATGTTTCAATTATTCATAGATATAAATACATAGAGACTGAAAAGAGATGACTGAAATAAAAATTTATGTTGGTGGGGAAGTGCCGGGATGAATGCAAATCTGACCAACAGAAATTACATTTTTAGCCAAAGAATGCTCAGAGTCCATACAGTAAGAAAAGTTGTAGTGATTTTAGTAGAACTTAGGATTTGAGTTTTTGAGGTAATGTCTTACCTTATTGTAAAGGCTGGTCTCAAATTCATGATTGTTGTCCTGTAACAGTATTGGAAATGTTAGAGGTACAGTTATACACCATCACAGTCAACTTCATGCCGAGGTTTCTAATGTATGCATGAAGGGCTATTATTTCTTCACTTATATTTTTCATGTCATCATTGCTTTGCCCTTAGGACAAAATGTGCAGAAAGAATGAAGGGATATAGAGTTATCCTTTCAGTTAGTCAGTCAATAAGCAACACAGAAAACAGCTATGTCATTATAGCCCCAAGCATCATGAAGAACAACACAATATAATAAGCAGCTATCTTTACTCTGTACTAGTATTTGTCATTGTTTGATCATGGCCGTCTGGTCTCACTATCATAGCAATGTGTGATTTCATATAGTGTTTTTGAAGCATTTTCAGGTACACTTTTTATTTTTGAAGAGTAAGCAGCAGGCTGGTGATAATAGTCATGGTTCCTGTAGGCACCTCCTTACCCATGCCCTTCCTCCTTATGACCAGACCTGTATTTAGTCTTCACGCTGCATTGCTGCAGTTTCTGTGCCTTATGAGCTGCCCCAAGATCCAAATGAAAGCCTTCTTTTAACAAGAATTGTCTGAGTATGCCATATGTTTTTTACCAAATAAATGGCAGTGGAGAATTGCTATGAGCCTATAAGTTTACATTTCTCAGAATGTATTCTTCCATCTCACATTGGGTAAAGGATAATGATGTAGAGTCATTTACTCCTCTTGTGTAGGAGACCTTCCAATTCATTATCTGTAAAATCCAGTGCTGGGGAGAAAGAAGGGGGTAGCCGTGTGTAATTGTGATGAGGCAAGTATATCAAATGGTTGTTTCCCAGCAAATGGGCTGAAAGGCTACTTCATTGTAAAGCAAGGAACCTGGTACAGAAGGAAAACTGTTTTTTATCTTATTTATTATAATTTATTCAGATTATATGACATCCCAATTTACATCCTTTCCCGTTCCCACCCTTCCTCCCTCTTCCATCCTGTTCCCCTCCCCTAGACCCCTGAGAGAAGGGAAGCTCCTTCTCTACCATATGACCATATCTTACCAGGTATCACACAGATAGCCTGTTTACCATTCCTCTGTGTGCCTGACAACCAAGTGGAAGCAATCAAGTGGGGCGTGGGGCACCAGGGCCCATGACAGAGGCAGAGTCCCTGCTCTACCCACAACTGTGGAGAACGAGCTGTCCTTTGCCTAGATCTGAACAGGGAGTCTAGATTTACTCTTGAGATCCTACTGTATCATGAGTCTTGTAGACGGATGGGTTGAATCAATATGCATTCTCCTTTGATGCCAGTGGCACCCATCTACTAATGTTGATCTTGTCTTTACAAATTGTTTTATGGGAAGATCCTTCAATATGCCTTGCAAAAATTGCATCTATTTATAAATCAACTTTACATTATCACCAACCCCCACACTGCTCCCCCATATAAGCTATGCGCATTGCAAGCTGTCTATAAGTAATTCTTCAGGTGATTGTTCCTATTATTCACTTGCTTTAACTGGCCTCTTTATTTTAAAAATACCACAATCAATGATGCTTTGGTTGATAGTATAATCATCAAAATTACCTTTCATAGGGCCATAGAAGGGGGATGAAGGAAACAAAAGGCTTGTACTTGGAATGGGATGAACTTCACCAGAGCTCACATGTTTACCATCTTCAGGGAATAAGAGAGGAGGTCCTATGAAAAGGCAGTGGGACATTAGAACGGTTGCAGGCCTTCCTCCATCCTTTCTTCCCTCCCTCCCTCACATCTTCCCTCCTTTCCCCATCTCTCTCTCTCTCTCTCTCTCTCTCTCTCTCTCTGTATGTCTACATAGTATATATACGTGTGTGTGTGTGTGTGTGTGTGTGCGTGTGTGCACATGCGTGCACATAGGTGATTCCCCCTGTCTTCCAGAATAGGAGTATTTAAACTAGACATGTTATGATGGCAGGCACAGTACCAACCCAAAGAGACAGTGAAAAGGATGAATCATGCATGATGCCATTGTGACGATTTACCACCAACGTGAGCTATGTAAGCTAAGAGGCAGTTGGCCAGCAGCTTGCCTATAGCCATGCAATCACCTTGAAGAAAGGTTGCTTACATTCAGTTTTATATAAGCTATCTGGTTGTAATACCAGGTCTCAGCATTACCCTTTTCAATCTTAAAATGCGTTCATAAATGAGTCAGATTCATCTGATGGTAAAAAAGGAAATCTAGCACCATTGCCCTGGAGTAATGTGTATTAGCAATTAGAATATTATCCAAGCAGGTCATAAAAAATAACTAGGGAGACATTAAGAGGCAGGAGTGTTATCATTAAAGAGGACGACCCAGCAGTGGCCCATAAACATCACCCACAGCCACAGCCCTCCAGTGCCTAGTGTAATCATGAGTTCCCAGATTTTATCTCTGAAGCTGTCTCTTGAGAGAAGAGTTATTGTAGACTTTCTCTGCCATTAAATTCTTCGTCTGTTGAAAGTGATTAGTTTCTCCATAGATACAGCCTCTCTGACCCAGATAGCATGCATTTTACACATAAATGAGAATTGGCAGGCTGCATTACAAATGATCCATGCTGTGACATCCTTCCCGTGTTTCTACAACACTTCCTGTGCCAGTGCCTTTCATGATCTTCCCATAATGCACTGCAATTCTTTCTATTGTAATAGGCCAGATTACAGTTACTATAAAACACAAAAGCTAAAAAGAACTTCCATTTTTACAATAGTTAAGACAGTTTTTTGAATTAGTAACTATATTAAAGAGATGTTTATTGTTGTTTTATGTGTGAGTGTTTTTTCAGCATGTCTGTATGTATGCTATATATAAAGGCCTAGTGTCTCTAGAGACCAGAGAGTGAGTTTCCCGAAACAGGAGTTACAAGTTGTTGTGAGCCTCCACACAGATACTGGGGATAGAACCTCTGACTTTGTAAACATCAAATACTTTTAACTGCTGCACCATCTCTCTAGACCACAAGCTATCAACTTTTACATTTGGAGAAAAAGTGATCATGAAGGAAAATTTTTTGTAGGAAAGCTAACATTTTGAATGAATGTCCTTTGCATCTGTGCTCTCTTGTTGCCAATTAGAACATGCAAGATAGGCCTCCATTGGTTCTTTCTTCTTCCTTATTCCTGATAGGATGTCCCTAATGATTTAATTGGCCAGAATAATCATTACAGAACTACGGATCCACAACATTCTAGCAGGGGTCTGAATTAATCTGGTTACCACCATGTGTTTCCTGTCCCTGTGATCAAACATGTAATGTCACACAGGCAGAGAAGAGAACATCAGCATTTTATGGTCATTCCCTCCTGACCCTGTGTGCTGATAGGGCTCATTCACATGCACAGAGTCCTTGACGCAATTTTCAGAAAACCTCTTGGGACTTTCTGGAATTCTCACTCATAATTCAACTCAGTAAAGTAATCAACAAATGCTAACAACAAGGTAAATGTAGGAACAGAGTCTGCTTTTCTTTAGAGTTTCCCATACAGTGACATGATTTTTACTCAAAAGCCATCTGCCTCTATCTTGAATTGAATTTTATAAGGCCGCTAATAAATCTTCATTAAATACTAAGAGAAAGGTGCATACATAGCTTCCATGATATCTTGACAACATATAGTTACTCTCAGAGGTGGAGAATAGTCATAGAATAAAGTATTAATACAAACTCATTAATAAATATAAAATATTCATTAATTGTTACCTAGTAAGTATAAACAATATCTACTTCATCTTATGCTTCCATAATGAAAGAAAATATACTTTTTAGCTCATTGTTAACAGATTAAATGTTCACAAACTCAAATGCACAATGCTATAGATTATAAGACTTGAATCTGAACTTTAGAACACCCACGCACATCTGATTAGATATAAAACTGGGATGTATATGCTAACTACTAACATACTAAGAAAACAGCAGTATACATTTAGAGCACAAACACCATAAGAAAACAGCATTCTACAGGCTTAGGTATGGCACGTTCTATCTTTCTGGAGGCTGAGACTGAATGTGCTTCTAGGCATTTGTTTTCTCATATGTGTGTTTAATTCCCTAGATAATATCATACAACTTAAAGAAACTTTCTTTTGGTCTTCCTCATCCTGGGACATGAATTTTCCTAAAAAGCATTTAATTAAGTCCATCCTTAAAATATTCATTTTCTGAAGGTGATGGGAGGTGAGAACTGGGTGGGAGAGGGGGTGGGGAAGGTAATAGAGTAGGGATCAGGTGAAAGGATAGTGGGGCACTGGGAGAGGGAGACCAGGGAAAAATCAATTGGAGGGCATGTCTGAAACAGGGGAGGCTCCCAGAGCCTGTGGGGGTGACCCTTGTTGAAACTCCTAGCAGTAGGGGTTTTTGGAGCCTAAAGTCATCATTTCTTGTAGACAGGGGGACACCAAGCCACCCAAAAACTTTGTCTCAGCTATAAGAAGTGTAGAGATAAAGGTGTTACAGAGATTTGAGGGAGTGGCAAACCAATGACTTGAGACCACCCCATGAGAGAGAGCCAACACCGACACCGACACTAACTGTCCTCTGAGAGCCTTCATCTAGCAGCTGATGGAAACAGAAGTAGAGACCCACAACCAAACAATAGGCCAAGCTCAGGGAAGAGTGGTAGGAAGGATTGAGGCAGCAGGAGGGGTCAAGGACACTACAAGAAGATCTACAGAATCAACTAACCTGGGCCAATGGGGGCTCACAGAGATAGAACCACCAACCAAAGTGCATGTGTTGGACCTAGAACCCTTACATATATGTAGTAGATGTGCAGCTTGGTCATCATGTGGATTCCCTAACAATAGGAGTAAGGCCGATCTCTGACTCTGCTGTCTGCCTTCAGATCCTTTTCCCCTAGCTTCCCTGTCTGGATATAATTAAAGGGGATGTGCTTAGTCCTGCTGCAACTTGAGGTGTCAGGGTAGGTTGGTACCCCTTGATGGCCTCCCCTTTTCTGAGAATGACAGGGGGAGTTGGGGGAGGGGGAATGAGTGTGAGCTAGGAGGAGAGGAGGAAGGGGCTCAGATCGGGCTATAAAGTGATTAAAAAATAAAATTTAAAAATTAAATATTCATTTTTTAAAAAATCAGGTTTTTGTCATTTTTGAGCTGTGCAATGCTATATAAGAGTTTTTATTTGTCTGTCTTGCTGTGTCTCTCTGTCTCTGTCTCTGTCTCTGTCTCTGTCTCTGTCTCTCTCTCTCTCTCTCACACACACACACATTGAATAAGCAATTAATAGGTAACAGTCATTCAGTGTCTTTTTTGGGGCTCTGTTTTTTTTAAGATCATTGCATAATCTGTGACTTAACAGTGCTTCAGTTTGAGGAATATTTGTTGAAAGATAGAATGGGGGGAAAGAAAAGGAAAAAAGGGAGAAAGGGAGGGAGTACAGGAGGGAGGAAGTGAGGAGGAAAAGAAGGAGGAAAGTTGGACAGAAATGGGAAGGGAACAGGACAAACACCAGCTTTCACTGAGGTCCTCTGCTGGTCAATCTGTTTCAGCAGTTTAGTGACATATTTCTCTCATTGCTTCCTATATATCCAATAAACTCCTCAGCATAGATGAACCAACCTAGTTTCTTCACTACTCACCACCTTCTGCCAATGAGAAAGTGACAATTATATCTTCCATCTTCTGCTACATCTGAGTTCCTTTCCTTGTCTTTTCATTGCTTTAAGGACATAGTCAATGCTTAGTTCCTCTATTTCTCTATGAAACTCCAGATACTTGTTTGGTTTTTAAAATTTGTACAGTGAGATCAGATTGCACATATGTATATACATGTGTGTATGCTTGCACTGAGTAGATCAGACCTATCTATCTTCAGATACTGAAATTTATTTTTTGAATCTCTGACTTTTAATCACATCTCAATTCATTCTTCTCTGAGAAAGCAATCCTGATACTGTGAAGTAGTTAGCACTATGTACATCCCACTTCTGTCTGTCTTGGGGACGTAAGAGAGTGAAAGTTCTATTTCTTTGTTTTAATTTCAGAAACATCATCATCCCAGGATAGGAGAGGCCACTCCCACATCATTAAAGTGGTTGTACAATATTCCAGACCTCCTTATTTCTAACTATTAAACTTTAAGCTTGTTTTTGCTCTATATAAAATAAAGTGTTTGTATTTACATGAAACTGTGAACACTAGGTGTCACAATCTTTCGTGAACTATATAATACCTTGATAAGATGCATTCCTGAGTTCGGTGTTCCTTGCAGAGAAATGTGACATTGTGAAGATTTTGTTAGGAGATCGTCACATTGGTTAAACTTTCATACACTGTCACAGCCCTGTGTGAAGTGTGTACACACTGCTTTTTCACTTAAATAATTCAAAATTTGAGTAATAAGAATAAGGGAAGAAAAATATATCCTCTGTGGTTTGGGTGGAGCTCCATATTGGAATACTTGTTTCTTATGCACAATGTGCAGTGCACCAATTTTAGCACAAAAAGATGAAGATTCACAAAGCCCTAGGAGAAGGGACATCTGGAACAAATATAACTGAAAAAACAAATGAACAAACAAACAAAAACCTAACATCTTTCCTTTCATCTTCTTTTTATTATTTTATTATATTTTTATAATTTATTCATATTAAATCCCTATTAATTTTTATACCCCCACTTGTATCATTCCTTTCCCACTCTGCTTTTGTCTTCTGTCCTACTCCCCTTGCCTAGACTTCTAATAGGGATGGGGGAGGGCTGACCACCTTCTGACCACAGGCTATCAGGCCTCATTAGCCTTCAGGGCCTCCCTGCCAAAGGGAAGAGATCAAATATTGGATACCGTTGCTGGTGGGAGTGCAAACTTGTACAACTAATTTGGAAATCAATCTGCAGCTTTCTCAGAAAATTGGGAACAGTGCTACCTCAAGACCCAGCTATATACCTCCTGAACATATACCCAAAAAATTTTCCACCATACAACAAGGACATTTGCTCAACTATGTTCATAGCAGCTTTATTCATTATAGCCAGACTGTGGAAACAACCAAGATGTCCCTCAACTGAAGAATGAATAAAGAAATACTACTCAGCTATTAAAAGCAAGGGAGTTATGAAATTTGCAGGCAAATAGATGGAACTAGAAAAGATCATCCTGAGTGAGGTAACTCAGGCCCAGAAAAACATCCTTTGGTCTTATAACACAATAATTTTAAAAACACCCTGAAAGACCTTAGATGAGTTTTGATGACTTCTGACAAGTTATAGCCTAAGCTCATCAAATCCTACAAATAAATGTTCCTTCTTTCCCAATGTAGTCTAAATGTCCTGATAATGCCAAACTCCCTAGAGCAAAACCATTAAGTGTATCTTCTTTCAGTGAATAGCTGTGATAGATATATTTAAAAGAATTTACAAGACACATAGCCATTTGTCAATTTCTGCTTCATACCTGGCCTTATTCCGACACCAAACTAGGCAAAAGCTATTCAGGTACTTCGGAACCTGAAAACCAATATTCCTTATGAATCTAAGTGAAGAAATGGTTAAAATATTAGCAAATAAAATCTGACAACATATGTAAGTACCATACACACTAACTAGATGCTATTTTGCTTTGTAGATGCAAAGGTGTCTGAATATATGAAAAGTCACTGTGATCTGCCATCTTAACGGGCCACAAAAAGAAAATCACATTTTATTCAGGGGAGATGATTCTTTGTTTATCTATGTGTCTCCTAAGCATGTAGGGTAGACTTATGGTCCCCAGAACCCATGTAAACTCTGGGATGCATAGCAGCCTGCCTGTAATTTAGCAAGGTATGGTAGGTTTTAGGTTCTTTAGAAGTGGTTCATCTCATCTGCATAAGTGTGTGTACTAATGTCTTCTGCATTTATAGTTATATCTCATTATGTTTATGCTGGTTGTTTGTGTCTTATTATTCTTTGTTAGTTTTGCAAAATGATTAAAAACTTTTACTAACAAAATGTTAAAAAAAAATAAAGGTTCCATCTTGCAGCAAGAATTATCATTTTGTTGTTGTTGATGCTGCTGTTGTTTGTGTTTTCCAGACAGATGTTAATAAGGCTGGATTATTCATGGCCATCACTGCAATGTCTTCTTCACAGCCTGTTTTCTCTTTGGCATTATTCTCTCTCCCTCTCTCTTTCTTTTTTCCTCAAGTCAAGGGCAACTGAGCTGAGCCTGGCTGCGTGGCTGAGCAAGCCGACAGGTGGCTACTCTGCTACTTTATGATGAGCATCAATGGGGAAAACAATGCAGCTGTTGGTGTGGTTTCTGTGCCAGCTTAAGCAGCCCAGGAAGCTAAAATGATCCCAGCAGGACAATTGAATAATAAATATGAAAGATCTTTAGGTAATGTGATGTGTCAAACTTCGGAGACTCACATTTTCTGCCAGCTTTATAATGCAGCTTCAAGTCCCAGGCTAAACTTATGAGAAATAACAATATTAAGTGGCATAAAATATGATGGCAATAATATCTAAAATAACCCTTGGTCCTGTGCAACCATGTTTGCCTTGATGAAGGGAACAGTCTAGCTATGGTCCCACACCCATCAGTGTCTATGAACAACAGTGCATGTCCTGATTCACAGAGCTGCTGCCAATACTGAGTGACATGATGTTTCTTATGTTTGCTAAGCAATCAATGATGGTCTCTAGATGACAAGGAGATAGAATGAAGAGTTCCAAATAAAGAACATATCAACAGAAAATTCACTTAAGAATTTTATTTTTAATTTGAAAAAAAGTATTATATTTAATGTGCGTGACTCTTTTGCCTGAATTTATGTCTGCGCACATTGTGCATTCCCGGTGCCCGTGGAAGATAGGAAAGGGATTCAGATCCCCAAGAACTGGAACTCCAGACAATTGTGAGTCACCATGTGTGTGCAGTGAATTGAACCCTAGGCCTCTGGAGAAGTACCACAATCCAACTCATCTCCCTGTTTCTTCATTTCTGTTTTCTGCCCTTGGAACAAAATATAAAACTCAAATAAATGCATAAACTAAAATTTTTAAAATAAAAAATAAAAATCTCCTAGTGGAAGCTGCGGTATGTTACAGTATAACCTTTTGCTCAAACAGTTTTACTTGTAAATGTTCATTGCAATGAGTCATTGGTCTGTTTCAAGGCCCCCCATATATGAACTGCTGGAGCATGTGAGGGGGCTCGCCCTGCAGATCCAAAGTCACAGGACCTCCATGGGGAAGGACAACAAAAGCATCTCCGAAGAGAGTCCTGGTGAGGATCCAGTATTGACAGTGTAGCCGAAAGCAGAGGTCTTCTTCTTTAGTCCATAAGATTTCAATCAACTAGACATTATCCCTCTTTTTTGGACTAGAGGGTCGCTGAGGGTAAGCAGTTTTTACAAGGTAGCTTTACCAGAAAACTGGGACAGAGGGGAGGACATCCAATTGGGACTCTAGATGAGAGAACCATGGGAGAATAGCAATGTAGAAGGATCCAGTGGGTCCTAGAAACCTACAAATAGAACATTATGATAGGCAGATTTGGGTCAAGGGGTCCCGCTCAAACTAAGGCACTAGCCAAGGACAATACAGGTGGTAAAATTTAAACCCCTACCCTGATCTAGCCCATGGACAGGACAGTCTCCACATTTGAGTGGAGAGAGGGATTTGACTTTCTCATGTACTCTGGTGCCTCACATTTGACTATGTCCCCTGGCGAGGGAGACCTAGTGGCACTCAGAGGAAGGACAGCAGGTCACTGAGAAGAGACTTGATACCCTATGAGCATATACAGGGGGAGTTAATCCCTCTGAGGAACAGTCATAGGGGAAGGGAATAAGGGGAAAATAGGAGGGAGGGGAGAATGGGAGGATACAATGGATGGGATAACCATAGAGATGTAACAAGAATAAATTAATAAAAAAAATAAAGAGGAAAATATTTTTAAAAAAAGCTTTTAAAATAGCAAGCGAGATTGAGAATCGAGACTTCCTCAAAGGCCATGCATTTGTGTGTGTTGCATTCTGTCTCTTGTGCTCTAGGAAATTCAGAAGGACAAGAATGCCTTAGTTCCCCATCCAAAGGTCTTGGAAGTAAGAAATGTGGCTTAAAAATAATCGATGGTCTCCCTGTGGGGCCCTGAACCCTGTGGGTACTTCATTCCCCCTATTCTTCCATAGCACTCTCACCTGCAGTCCAGTAGTGTGTCCCAACATCTGTCACAATACCCCACTGAGTGGAGACTCTTAGAGGACATATATGTTGAGCTAATATCCACTTATAAGTGAATATATACCATGTCTGACTTTCTGTGTCTGAGTTACCTTAATCAGAATAATCATTTCTAGTTTCATCTAGATATGGGCTCGGGGGGCCTGCACAAACTTTTGTACCAACTAAGAACAATACATGCAGTAAAACCTAGATCCCCTGTCCTGAAATAGACAATGGACAGCTCATTCTCCACAATTCGGGACTGCCTCTGACATAAACTCTGGTGCCCCCAATTTGATCACTTCCCCATAGTGGGGAGGCCTGAGATGCACACAGCAGAAGGGATGAACACAGAGGAAGGGGAAGCAGGCTATTCAGAAGAGACCTGATAGGCTGTGGTCATATGGTGGGGGAGGAAGTCCTCTTCTGTCAGAGATCTAGAGGAAAGGAATAGGGTGAAAGAAAGAGGAAGAGAGGGCAGGAACAGGAAGATACAAGTGAGAGGATAGCAATTGGGTTGTAATCTGAATAAATTATAGTTTAAAAAATTATTCATGCATTCTGTCTGTGGCTGTGAGACCATTACCAATGTCTTAGTGTGTGTCTAAAATACCTGAATTGTCTTGAGCAGTTCAGTGATTCCCCAAGGAAAGGAACAAGTCCATTAGCAAGATGAAAGTGAAAGTGCCTACAGCATCTCAGCCTCTAATGGAGAAAGAGCCAAGCCTCAAATTATTATAGAATGTTCAATAAAAGGTGCTTCATATCTGACCGTTGGTGTCACTTAAATTCTACCTTGAAATTGTTATGCTATAAGTTTATCTTATACTGTATTTGGCTCTGTGATGCAATATTGAGATTATTTACTAATTTATATCCTTTGATTTCCAATAATGATTAGATGAGAAAAAGGTCATATTTGTATTTTTGAATAGTTATTATTTGTTTATTACATTTTATAAAATATAATTGCATCACTTGCCCACCTTTGCTTTTCTTCCTTCAGTCATGTTCCTATCCTCAAACCTATCCCATGCCCCTTCAGACCTGAAATTGGTAGCCTCTTTTTTTCTTTCATTGTTACTGTTACATATGTCTCTGTTTGTCTGTGTGTGAGTGTGAGAATGTTTATGTGTATGTATATGTATGCAAAATCTATAAACACAACCTGCTGAGTCTATTTTTGTTGTTCTGTATATGGATTTAAGGCTGGCACTTTATATTTCATAGGCAATCTATGGCCTTATCTTTGGGAGAAGCTAATTTTTCATCTCAACAATCATTAATTCCTTGTAATTCTTTATTGATGGAACATTTTCAATACTGTTATCAACCGTAATGTATAGTTATGTTATGACACTATATCACAGATTGTTTTCCATAATTTCTTTTTTTTTCTTTTTAAAAAATTTTTTATTATACAAATAAACACATTTAAGATATGTATTATCTTATGCATGCATATGTGTCTCCGTATATATTTGTGCATGTGGATATAAGTGCCTAATGAAGCCAAGAGAAGAAGTTGGGTCCTCTGGAGCTGGATTTACAAATATCTGTGAGGCAGCTGACATGAGTGCTTCAATTTTGACTCAATTCCACTGGAAGAGTAGTACATGTTCTTATTCTTGCATCTCATCCATACTTTTTATATATTTACTTTTGTGTGGCAGGTATTTTCATTGTAACTGAGACAGTGACTCAGCTAGGACTAACTGACCTAACCTAGCCTAGTACTGTATGACTCAAGTTGACCTCAAATTTACCTAACACCCTCTGCCTCATCCCAGAAGGTAGAATTTAGAATGGATGTTTTAAAAATAACTTTTCTATCTTCATAAAATTATCTAGTACCTATCAATCATTTTGTCTCACATTAACTCAGAGAATAGTTATAATGGCAAAAGAATAATACATGAACTTTGTCTTGGTGCCAATTCTTGTATTAATTATGAAAAAGTCACCATACTTCCCCCCAAAAGTTTACTTAAAATAAATATACATAAGAAATCTTGGGAAGTAATTGAAAGTCTAAGAAACAAAACAGACAAATATATCAAAATATATTAAAAGATGAAATAACACCATGAAGCAGTTTATAACTTCAACTATCTTCTAATTTGTTTGTTGTGAACTGAGTTTCACCCCTGTGTTCTCATTACTCCCAATCTGCTTTCTGCAGGAGCAGTCTTGGGGGAACATTGCCCAAGTAGACATAGGAATGGGAAAGTATAACTCTGAGGTTTTCCTTATCCATGTGGAAATCTAGAAATTGAAAAGTGTGACACGAATAGCATTGCAGATTGATTACTTCAATTTGCCAGAAAGCTACAGCAATGAAAACAATTTGTTTGACTCATAACTAGACCAGCCCAATAATGCTGAATATTGCCATGGGTGTGGAATCTGAAGCTATATTGCTTTCTCTACATCAGTAGAGTGGTGACTCCTATAAGTTAATTTTGTCACTCCACAACCAGGAGAGATGTCTACAAAATGTATGTGTTTTCCAACTTTATTGACTTTTCCTAATTCTAGACCACAGAAATTATTAATCTACATAGAGTATGTATATGTTTTTTTCATATATACAGTATAAAGGTGGGTTAGTTTAAAATTGCTTGATCTAGGAAGCCCTGCTCTGTTGATATTTCTTTTGGAAGAAAGTAATTTTTCATTGCCATTTTTTTCAATAAAGGAACAAATTGGACCACGTAAATTTGAAGTTTTTTGTTTGTTTTTGTTATTTTAATTAAACATTTCTAAAATTTTACATATACATTTATATTATTACACATATATACAATAAACTACTTATAGCAAGAATAACCATGACACAATCAGGAATTATATAAATGTTACATTCTTAGTGTTTTGGCTATTTGTACTTGATAGCCTTGAAGAAAACATCTTTCTTATCTTGGTACATCTAAAATTCTGAGTGTAAATCAATCTCCATCACATCTTGTCATTATCAACTTAAAATATCTATCTAGACTCCAAAACATCTTAACCCCTAAACAACTAAGTTTCATTGTAAAACTAAGTTACCTGGTCTTCAACCCCATCAGAGACTTGAAAAGGAATAAACTTGATTATCTGAGTATGTCAAGAGTATAGGTTAGTAGTTTCCCAAATAAGAAGATGAGAAAGACAGTTTGCTACTTAAACAGTCACTCAAAACTCTCTGTAATGCTCCAAACAATTAAATAGTTATGGAACTCCCTTTCCTATTGCAATATGATTCCCCCAGGTATTAATAATACTGCATAGGCCTTGGTTTCCACTAAATCTAGCTGCTTATGTTTGCCTAAATTTATCATGATATTGAGATTTTATAAGTTTTTCTCTTTGTCTTACTACCTTATTCACTCTAATTTTACTTTATAATTGATAATATTTTCTATCACACTTGCAATTATCATACTGCAATTGTGAATTATGCACTCATTCACATATTTTACTTTTTTATGTGTATTCTACACATATCTGTGTCCAATTAACACTTGTATCTGTGTCTATATAACATAATGTATAACATTAGCTTTCATTTTCATACCTCTCACTATGCTAAGTTATGGTTTATTTAAAGCTAGTGTGTCACACCATGTCAATGTAAAGGCCTGGTTCCTGCAAGTGCAAGGTCAGTCTGGGTAACGAGTTCTTCTGTGCCTACTTTGCTCCCAGGTTTGACCATGTCTGGGTCATGATTGAACTCCATCTCTGGAGTCTGAGCAGGCACCATACCATGTTCTCTTCAGGGTGCAGAGGAACAGGACACTGTACACTCAGGATCTATGTCTCTGCCATGTACCTCAGAGTCCCTTATCTGAACTTGCTAAATGGGCATCCTGTGAACATCCATATTATGGACACCAGTTGGACACCACAGCAAGTGAAACTGCTCTAAGATCTAGGTATCTTATGAGATCCACAGTGTTTACTCCATAGAGTCTGACATATACCACCAAAGAAAAATTTCAGTACCAGGAATGAATTATAACTTGTTAAATCACTGTCCAAAATGATTTCCAAACATCACAGACTATTACCAAGGCTATTGACTACCCTTCTTACCTGATGGTAAAGCCATGCTGCAGAAGATAAAGATTCCATGTCCATGCTGGACATGGAAAAAATCAGGCAGGCATCAAAGCAGAAGCTTCACCCATACTGACTAGCTGGAAGCTCTTTCATGCTACTTAAAGCAAAAAAGAAGTATGAATATTGCCCAGTTACACACTCTGTGACCTACAACAGTGACCTCCCTGGCAAGATACACTTGGTCAATACGAGCAAAAATGGTGTTACTTTTTGATTGGATTTCAAGCTCACTGTATGAAATGGAGCCTATACCTGACACTGCTAAAGTTTCCAAAACCCTGAGTCAAGGTGGAACATGAGTACTCTCAGAAAGTCTACTACTATCTTTCTGCTGAAGGAGCTCTCCCCACAAACTATAATGTGACTCAATTTTCACCCCTAATCAAGAAGCAATATGCCATGGATTCCTTCTAGGAAAGGGAAAATCATTTTTGTTCAGTGCAATGTGATGGGTCTATCAACTGCATTCCAAGGTAGGTTTCATGTCCAGAAGTAGTTAAGTATCATAAAATTCATGCCATATTTACTATATATATTGCTTTTTGTTTGTTTTCAGTATGTCTTTTGTCTGTCTGTATTGAATTATTTTTTAATTTGTTCTGTTTGAGAGATAGAGATAGGGAGGGAGAAGGAGAGATGATGATAGATAGATAGATAGATAGATAGATAGATAGATAGATAGATAGACAGACAGACAGACAGACAGACAGAGAACATGAAGTTGAATTAATAGAAAGGAAGGCAGGATCTGGGAGGAGTTGGAGGAAAGAATATGATAAAGATAATTTTTTGTGTATGAATTTTTGTTTTTCAAGACAGGATTTTTCTGTATAGCTCATGCTTTCCTAGAACTCGTGCTATAGACCAGGCTAGCCTCGAACTCGGAGATCCACCTGCCTTTGCCTCCTCAGTACTGGAATTAAAAGTGTGGTGGTGTGCACTACCACTATCAGGCTAAAAGATTTAATCATTTTCTTATGTGCATTGGGGTTTTGCGTTTGTTTTTTAAAAACATGGGTTTTGGCTATCTTTTTAAACATGGATACTGGAGATCAGAACTCCACTTTTCATGCATGAACAAACAGCTTATAGCTCACTGTCAGCTTCATTCATTTCTTCATTCATGTTCTTTTAATCTAGGCTATCCTCAAACATTGAGTCTTATTTGGAATGTAGTTTTCAAACCTCAATTAGTGTGCTAAGCATATATGCTAACCCTTTTATTCTGTTTGGGATCTAACCTTTCACCTCAGGCAGAGAGTATTGTGACTGAAATTTGTTTACCTCTGGGGGGCCTCGAGGCTAAGGATTCTCAAATCCCCTTCTTTAAGGCCCATGTCTATATTTTAAGCTTTCATGGATTCTTGAATCATTTGTGTTAATGTATCTTGCCTAATTCCTAGAATCTAGGAATTCAGTTATACATTACTTTTTGGCTCTGTCTATCTATTTATAGCCATTACAGTTTTCAGCATTCCAGTTGGTTCATTGATACATTGGCTGTGAATTCCCAGCCATGCTGACTTCCTGACACTTGTAACAGCCTCTGTAGCTCAGGAAACCCCCTAGCACATCTTACCAGAATGTCCAAACAATTCAGCCTTTCCATACCACTAATCACATATTTACTCAAGAGCAAATTACTATGCCATAGAACTGAATAAATGACCCCAGCATTGAGCAGAGCGAGATTTAAGAAATATTTGCTTGATCTCATTGCCTTTCCTCCAAGCTTGTCTACCTGTCCATCTAAAAAGAAAATCGAAATAATAGAAGCTCTACTCCCCTTAGCCCCTTTGTTTCCCTGGCTAGAAATGTGTCATGTACTGTCATTCTGTCTCTCTACGGAGTTTCATAGCTCTCTCCTCTTAGCTCTATGCATCCTTGTTCATGATTTCTCCTGGTAGTCTCTACAGTCACAATGAATGGAGGCATTGTGGTTATTAGCCAGATCATTCCAGGCAGAAATACCTCTAACTACACTTGGCCGGGATAGTGATATAAGCCCTTTATCATATGGGAAGCAGAAAGCCATTTTAAGTTGAAGCACAATTAGAGACAATATACTTCAAAGCAAGTGCTTTTACACGTGGGCTAATTTAAAAAATACTTCACAGAATTTCATGTTATGTATGGTACGCTGAGGCTAATGTATATTTGGGCATATCTCCCTTTCACAAAGCTAAATTGTACAATAAATACGTATTCATTTTATAATACTCAAGAAATTGTTATGGAAACTAGAATTTTGGGTCACACAGAGAGTCTATTTTTGTTGTCCTTCCGTAATCCTAGAGAAATTGAGTCTTAACTTCTGATACAGGTGTTGATCACAGTTGGAAAGGAGAAGGTTTATGTCTCTGTCCGTGAAGCCATTCCTAACTATCCTCTTTTCTGGTAACTTTTATGGTGCCCTAAATATCTCATTTACTTCCTAATGCAACACAAAATAATCCAACCCCAAGTAATTTATATTTATTGTGTATGAGTCAAATTTGTTTGTGCTATTTTCAAAGAACACAGATTTACTTACCTAGCTACTAAGTTGAGAAGTTTCCACCAGAGAAGACTACTTGGATTCAGGTCCATGTGAATAGAAAGTCTTTATTAGTTAGTTAGTCATGAAGCTGGGTGTTCTGGACCGAAGAGTAGTGCCAAGTCTTCGCAAGGTGAACTTTTAAGCACAAAAATCACACACCTGGTTGACACAACTCAGTTATCAAGAACTGTTAGTCAGAAGCACAACTACAGAAGCCAAAAAGCAAAGTTAATACATTTAGGGAAAATTTTCAGAACTGTGGAGTTTGAAGGATGAGGTCTGTGTTCCCATTTTGGCATGTGCTGCTACTTACATACTAGGTTCCAGGACTGCATGGTACTGCCGTCGTGGTGTCATTGTGCTAAGGAGTGGGTTCCTAGTACAGTAATATTGTAAGAATTTGCTCAAGCCCTATTTCATGGTCTGGGGAATGCCTTCTATCAGTTGCTGTTTTGGTTTCAATGAGAACTATTCTCCAGAGGCTTTAGGATCTGGACGGTTGGTACCCAATTGGTGATGGCAGGTAGTAGAATCTTTGAAATGTAGACCCTAGCTGAAGAAAGGAATTGCTTTGGATGGGCTTTGAAATTAAGGCTTCATGCCCAGAAGAGTCCACTCATTCTGCTTTCTACACACATTTGAATATATGAGCTTTCACCTTCCTGCTCCGAATACCTTGCTTGCCTATTTCCCTGCCTCTCAAAGATGGGCACTATCCCTCTGGAACTAGAATCCTAAGAACATCCCTTTCTTATTCCCCAGATTATTTTGGTTATGATAGTTTATCACAGCAACATAAAAACAACCAGAATAGTGGCCATATCCATAAACAGGCTTTATTAAACATGTTCTCTCAGAAGACTAGAGTAAGAGAAGTATGTACAATCGGAGAAACATTTCATAAAATAGCAGCCTGTCAGCAGGTGGCTTGCCATGCATTCCCAGTGCTTTGCTATTGCTTAGTCATTCAGAATAAGGACAATGCATTCAATATATGCCAGTGCACATACAAAAAATCTGAAGTAATAAGACTTAGTTTTTGTCTTTTTGGCTGAGGGCTTACTATGAAGAAATTACCTTTATTATAAAAACAAACTCCCAACTCCATGCCAATGCCAGAAGAGCTTGCCTTAGCCTTCAATAAGAAGGTTTTTCCATTGAATCTGCCTCAATTGCTGTTGCATTGCTGGTCTCTCTAGCTGTGCTGTGGATTTTGGGTTCAGGTACATGATGCAGCTGGCCTAGTTTTCAAAGAAACTGTCTTACTTCAAGTCTACAGTATGGTTCACTACTTATCTGCTCCAGAGTATCAATGACTTCATTACTCAAAATACAAGTGAGCAGCAGGGTGGGGGTGGGGGGTAATAGATGAGGAATGGACCTCAGAGCAGGGTTAGGAGTAGCAGAATTCTATTCTTCCTTGCTTGACAGAGTTCTCAAGCTATGTGATTAAGCATATGGACTGAGCATCTGTTCCCTAAGGCTGAAGGGAAGTGGTGTTAGAAATGAACTTAGAAAACCAATCCCTAGTATGAACCATTCAACTGGAGCAATCCTCAGTCAGGAGAGAATGGGTTCTTCTTGTTGTTTATATGTGGCATTATATTTCCACTTTCTCCTATTAGAATTACTAAAAATCCATTGCTGAAAGAACTTAGTTTCCTTAAAGGGGAATGGGATGGTTTTATTGCAGTTCTAGTTCCTCAACTATATAATTGCATGACTATCAGTAGGCATGGAAGCTGTCTTGATTGGTTGTGCAATGGTAGACACCTTAACAAACAAAACTGGAGTTTTCGTTTAGGGAAGCATCAACTTACACTCAATAAAACACCCGAGTCTGGCTGCCAAGAGGCCTCAGTGGGTAAAGTACTTGCTGCCTAAGCATGAGCACCAACCACAGTTTACACTCCCTGGAAGGAACAGGAACTTCAACAAAAAGATCTGTGGAGCCAACAAACCTGGGTGGGGACTGAGTGCACTACAGAGACTGACGCACCAGCCAAGGACCATGCATGGCAAGAACCTAGACACCCTGCTCAGAAGTAGTCTCCTTATAGCTCCAATAATATGGGGAGTATGAGCTGTCTCTGACATGGATTCTAGTGCTCATCCATTGATCACTTTCCCCTGGCATAGCAGCCTTGCCAAGCCACAGAAGAAGAGGATGCAGGTGGTACAGATCATACTTGAGAGACTGAAGTCAGATTATAGGGGAAGACGACTCCTTCTTTCTGAGGGAAGGAAGGAGGGGGCATGAGGGAAGGAGGGCGGGGACAGGAAAAGACAAGGGAGGGGCTACAATCGGCTTCTAAGTGAATACGGTTTAAAAAATGCTACATAATTTTAATAGATTGCATGAGTTACCTAGAAGAATAAGTTGTTGAAGCCTATTCTAAAATTCAAAAGAATATTTATTAAATTCAAGCACATGAGAAAAATTAAATATTATACTCACCTCTGGAATGGAACTGATGTGGGGCACAGGAGTAGAAGATTATGAGTAGGGCTTTCTGGCTGCCATAATTATTCTAGGTTTAGTGAGAAACCCTGCCTCTAACAATTATGATAGAAAGTGATAGGACAGTCTTCCTCTGCCTCTTGAGTACATTTGATGACCTGCTTGCTCATCCATACAGGTATGCCTCGTCTAGACCGACGCCACACTCACACAGAAAGGTATTTTGTAGACAAGAAGAAATAGAACCTACAGTATGACTTCCACTTATTAAGTTGTTAATTGATCGATTAATGTGTTAATATTTATTTACCAAGTGAGTGTTTTCTCCTTTAGCTGCTGGACAACAACATGCTGAAAATGCGACAGGACATATACAAAATGAGGGTTTAAGATCATTTGACATTTTACCTAAGCACCAGTAAAGCAACAGTCCTGATTGTCTTCTGTAGGGTGAATACTCTGAATTCCACTATGAATCCAGTGTGACATATAACCAGTCATCTGTTCTTCTTTGCTTCTTCCTTCCTCTGCCACCTTAGCTCCCTGTCACGCAGATTTCATATCTAGCTCCCAGGGTAAACATTGACTCTAACGCTTCTCGTCATGGAATAGAGAGAATATCTTCATTTCTGATAAATGCCCAATAATAATGGTAACTCTTCTATCATTGAAATGAGCATTAAGGTGAGAGACTCACATCAAGAGACATAAAGAGAGATTCTGTGCTTTGGCCTTCCTCCTCTCCCCATCATCCAATTATGGCAATATTAAGGAGGTTACAAAAGGAATAATTCACCAGAGGGTTGGGATCAGGGGTTGTTAATGAAATGTCAAGGTAATAGAGACAAATATTTCAGAGAGGTCTCATTCATATTAAATTGGTATCAGTTTAGAAGAATAAACTTAATTAGCAGGGTAAATTAGCTACAACAATTTAACCTATTGGCCTCCGGTATTTCTTTAATTTTCACCTGGAGTTACATAGAGTGCTGTGAATAAATAGGCATTAGCCAGACATTTATTAAACATCATTTAATTTCATTTTGATGGTTTAGCTTTTAAGTGCCTGCTATTCAAACATTACAGAGACACCTATAAAAATATATTTATGATTTTTTGTAGTTCAAAATGGATATGTTTTTATAATGATAGGTTTGACAGTGGTGGAATGTTAACTACTTAAGCATATTCTTTTATAATTAACATACTAAATAACAGTTTATTTTTTTAAAGGTTACAATTTCACCTTTGCACATTTATTAAAAGTAATGTATTTGTAGGTTTAAGCCGACAACGTAATATATTTATCTGTGTGAATTTTAGAGGTAATCAAGATCAACATGTGATTATATATGCTCTGAGATCTGATGGGACGGCTTTTGCTGTACTACCTGGAATAACCTTTATATTTTCCGGGATTTAACTTTGTTCTTTTACATAAGCAGCCAATATACTTCTTTGTATCTATTTCTTTCTTTCTTTCTACGGTAAATCCTTGTTTTCTGTTTTGTAAAAAATAAAAGTGAATAGGAGGTGTTTCTAGGATCACCCTACTGATGAAACAAGCATACAATTAAAATTTAAATCAACTGTCCTCACTTCAAAGAACACCCATGTCAGTAATAATATGAGAATCTTAGAACGCTATTTAAAGATGCAGTGAAAGCTTCTCAGGAACTTTGCACTTGGATATTGAAAAAAGAATTAAGGGATATGAAATCAGATGAAGAAGATTTTACATAACACACAAACATCCCTATATTTTCAGATGTGATATATATATAATCACATATATAAATATGTATTTAGTTTTCAAAAGTATCATATATTTACATAATTTTCTTTCTTATTTTCTCTCCTTTTAACCCTTCCATTCTCTTTAATAATCCTGGCATATCTTTTCTTGAATTACTTTCTCATATGTACATATGCATGTATATATGTTTACATATGAGGCAACATATATATATTACTCAATAAATGCATAATTACAACCTACTTAATCCGTATAAAGTTACCTGTGTGTATGTGACCTCTGGGCTCATCTTCTGGCATTGGACAATCAATTAGAAAACTTTTTCTTGGGGAAGAAGATTTCTACTGCTCTCAGTATTCTTCAATTGGCCATAGTTCATCTAGGGTGGAGGTCCATGCAAGCTTTTCCATTTCCTTGTTAGCATGTTCATTGGAATCATAATTGTCAGGTTTCCTGTACTCAGTATTTGAGGTTAAGGTCGAGGATCATTATAGAAGATGGTTTTGAAAGATTCTAAGAACTAGAGGAAAAGGTATTTTCCTGTGAGATTTCATATCCTAAAAATGTCAGGGAGGATACAGCAACACAAAGTTTCATACCCTTTGAACATCAAAATATTTTAATGTTGTGGAGTGGAGCCTTTGAAAAGTTTAAGTATGAAAATTGTTTATTCAATATTGCAGCTTACCAGTAGAACTCTCTCATTAAAATTCTTCTTTCAGACCTTCTTATTTTATGTGATTGTTTTGTTGGCATACATGTCTGTCTAGAACACTCATGTCTGGTGGCCGTGGAGTTCAGAAAATTGAATCAAATTCTTTGGAAATTAAGTTATACCTAGTTGTGTATGGGTATTTGGGTGTTGGAATTCAAATCTTGAACCTCTGCAAAAAATATTGTTCTTAACCACTGAGCCATCTCTCCAACTAATGTTGCTAATATTCTTGATTGACTTCAGAACAGTTTGATGACTCAGAAGAACAATTAAAAATAAGTGCAATAACTCAGGAGAAAGAGTATTCAGAGACATAACCTCGGTTGTGTGACTATATGTACAGTAGAAAAGAACAGAATAGATAGAATGAACAAGGGTTACTCATGGTCATATAAAGGGCTCAGGGTAGCCATAGGTCTACCAAGGATAATAATCAAAATAGAGGATTAGAAAATAGCATGAAGTTTATATATGCAATACACCATTTTGATACACTAAGTAGGAATGTCTTGTTTCTTTTGGGATGTCCCATAAAGGATGAAATAGACAAGCCTAAAGATGGAGCTTACAGCAACAGAGATGTGCTGTGTATTTGTAGATGAGGAAAATAGGTATATCAGTTGAGAGATCTGTGCTCTGTTGACCAGGGGCATTTCCATTGCAGTGAAAAAGAAAAAGCATGGAGAAGTCCATGGCATAAGTTGGATATAGAGAAATCATAAATTGTTGTGTTTCAAGTATTTTCTATGAATGTCACTGTATCATTAACATCGAATAGTAATTATATTCCAATAAAGGTAATGTGATGCTTCTATTTTGACCTTAATAATAATTATGGATTATGAATACATAAGTTATCTTCTTTACTAGCCTATGATTCAGAGAATAGCGATAGGGCAAGTTTTTTAGAATGTTTCACCCATTTTAATTTGATAATTTAGGGTGTTCATTAAATGTACTTGTCATCTACATAAAATTCAGTTAAATATTCCAATATAATGTAAAGAAATATTCCCCAAATAGAGTTAGAGGTATATATAATACTGAAATAGTATGAGAAATGCTGAGACTGGTATGTGAACACGATCTTTTTAAAATATATTTTGTTAATTTATTCATATTACATCTAAACTGTTACCCATCCCTTGTTTCCTCCCATTTTCCCCTTACTCCCCTCCCCTATGACTGTGAATGAAGCGGACCTCTTCCCCCTGTATATGCTCATAGTGTATCAAGTAGAGACGTGAACACATTCTTAAATTGTATTTACAGAAGCAAAATGCTGTAGTGCATCCTAAGAGCTAGGAACTGAGAACCTGGCTACCATGATGTTGGAGGATATGGAGAAAGAAGATAGGAATAGAACACTCACCCTTACACCTGGGCACCATGCTACTAAAGGAGGTATGAGGGAGATGTGATGGATCACTCTCCTCTAGATGGCTCACTGACTAGATGTAAGAATATGAAAGTTCTAGAGAGTAGCAAAGAAACCCTCCAACAGTGTACAGCCCACAACCTGTAACATGCTGTATGTACTAGAGTTGCACCTCAATGCTTTAGATATAGTTAAGAAATGATAGGATGATATGATTGAAGCTGGAGTCGAAAATTTATTTGTGTGGAGTGTTTTTACATGTTGCCACTCTGTTGTATCTTGCACGTGCTTTCTCCATGTGTAGTAAAATGGGAAATCTTTTTAAAAATATATTTTATTAACTTATTCATATTACATCTCAGTTGTTATCCCATCCATTTTATCCTCCCATTCCTCCCTCATTCCCATTTTCCCTTTACTCCCCTCCCCTATGACTGTGACTGAGAGGGACCTCTTCCTCCTGTATATGCTCATAGGGTATCAAGTCTCCTCTTGGTAGCCTGCTATGCTTCCTCTGAGTGCCACCAGGCCTCCCCATCCAGAGGACATGGTCCAATATGGGGCACCAGAGTTCGTAGGAAAGTCAGACCCCACTCTCCACTCAACTGTGAAGAATGTCCTGTCCATTAGGTAGGTCTGGGTGGGGGTTGAAGTTTACTGCATGTATTGTCCTTGGCTGGTGTCATAGTTTGAGCAAGACACCTGGGCCCAGAACCGCCAGTCATGATGTTCTTCTTGTAGGTTTCTAGGACCCTCTGGATCCTTCTATTTCCCCATTCTCCCATGATTCTCTCACATAAAGTCCCAATAGCATGTACTCCCCTCTGTCCCACTTTGTAGATAAGTGAAGACAGACATTCATGGGACATGCCCTATGGGCTAGTGTCCAGATATAAGTGAGTATATGCCATTTGACTCTTTCTGCTTCTGGGTGAACTCACTCATTATGATCATTTCTAGTTCAATCCATTTGTCCACATATTTCGGGAATTACTTGTTTTTAATAGCTGAGTAGTATTCCATAGTGTATATGTACCACAGTTTCTTTATCCATTCTTCTACTGAGGGACACTTAGGTTGTTTCCATGTTCTGGCTATTATGAATAAGGATGCTATGAACATGGTTGAGCAAATTTTCTTGTTGTTTGCGGGAGCATCTTCTGTGTATATTCCAAGGAGTGGAATAGCTGGGTCTTGAGGAAGCCCTATTCCCAGTTTTCTGAGATAACACCAGATAGATTTCCAAAGTGGCTGTACTAGTTTGCATTCCCACGAGCAATGAAGGAGTGTTCCTCTCTCTCCACAACCTCGCCAGCATGTGGTATTGCTTGAATTTTTGATCTTTGCCATTCTGATAGGTGTAAGATGGAATCTCAGAGTTGTTTTGATTTGCATTTCCCTGATGACTAAGGAGGTTGAGCATTTCTTTAAGTGTTTCTCATCCATTTGATATACCTCTGTTGAGAATTCTCTGTTTAATTCCAAGCCCCATTTCTCAATTGGGTTATTTGGTTTGGTGGTGTTTAATTTCTTGAGTTCTTTATATATTTTGGATATTAGACCTTTGTCAGATGTAGGGTTGGTGAAGATCTTTTCCCAGTCTGTAGGCTGTCTCTTTGTACTCTTGACAGTGTCTCCTGCCTTATAGAAGTTTCTCAGCCTCATAAGGTCCCATTTATTAATTGTTGACTTTAAGGCCTGGGCTGTTGGTGTTCTGTTCAGGAAGTTGTCTCCTGTGCCAATGTATTCCAGGCTTTTCCCTAATTTTTCTTCTAATTGACTTAGTGTCTCTGGTTTTATGTTGATGTCTTTGATCCACTTGGATTTGAGTTTTGTGCATGGTAACAAATATAGGTCCAATTCCATTTTTTTACACGTAGACATCCAGTTAGACCAGCACCATTTTTTGAAGATGCTATTTTTTTTCCATTGAATAGATTTGGCTTCTTTGTCAAAAATCAAGTGACTATATGTGTTTGGATTCATAGCTGGGTCTTCGATTCTATTCCACTGATCAACCAGCCTACTGCTGTGTGGAAATCTTTTGATTGCTCTGGTGATCTGTAACATCCAAAACTTCCTCATAAACACAGCTAAACCAAGTTTTCCATAAGGATATCTTCTGTATTCATGTTCTGTAAATATAAGTGCTTATTAATATAGTGTAAATTAAATATAAAGAGCCCATTGAGACTAATATTACCTTCTCCTCACCTGTTCCTGGGCAAATTTGCCTGAGCAGTTCTCAGAGGCTGCATATTTCAGAAAATGCTTCTCTGATAATAAGATTTCATGGGTAATGTTTTATGTTTACTCCTTACTTTCTGTTTCTTTATTTTAACATATATCGCTTAATTCTTTATATTTACCTTACAATTTCACGTATATATTATGCATACAGATTTATATGTATGCACATATTATAAATATATATTCCAAGCCTTCTTTATCAATATTGTCAACTACAATTGGATATCATATTTCATATAGTTTGTTCATTAGTTATTTTTTAGTATGGGTTATGACAATGTAACTGCACATTGGAAACAAATGTAAGTTTGGTGTAAAATATAGACAAACACAAATGCAATGTTGTTCTGTGGATATCTGGAGCTTATTTATGTTGAAAAGACAAAGTTTCATACCTAACTGAAGCTATCTACTTACTCCCATTCATCTTTCCCTTCCATATACCTCTGTGTTTCTGGGAACTTGAGGTTTATGCTTTCAAGTAAATGGAACTTTATCATATTCCACCTTTTGTGACTGTTGTGTTTTGTTTACACAATGTCTTTAGGCTTTTTTAATGATGTCATGTCTTTCAGGGTTGACTTATTTTTTAAAGCTGAGTAATATTTCACTTAATAGATACAGACCATCCTTTTCTGTCTCTGTTCACCCACTGACAGAAATGAGGTTCTTTCTATAGCTTCACCTTATGCATGACTGCACAATGAAGATGCAGGGGCGAAACGCTCTTCTGGGTCTCCATTTCAATCATGTTGGATAATTACTCAGAAGTAGGACTGCTAACCATCTGCTTGCTCTTCTTCCAGATTATTTTTTCGGGAACTTCTAAATTGCTTTCCATAATAGATACACTAGTCTATATTCCCACCAACAGTAGTATCTTTTATATTCTATTCAATATTTTTTTAAATCTCGATCTCATACATCATAGTAGAGGAGAGATGATATTCTATTGTTTTGATGTACATATGTTTGATGGTGTGTGTTAGTGTCCAATTTCTTTATATCTGCCCATTTCATTAGAGAAATGTTCACTCAAGCCCTTTGGCAATATTTCAACTTGATGTTTTACACACATTCTCTTTTCTTTCAGATCTTGAAAATGAGTTCATTCATTTGTTGTTTCAATATGTTTGGAAAACATTTATTGGATACTTACATCAGACAAACACAGACACTGTAAGATTAAAAGATTTACAGTGTGGAGATGAGGTAAACAAAACAGTTTCATGATCTATCATTATGGGAGAGCAAATTCAATTCAGTAGACTTAAGACAATTGGAACATAAATGCCAGTCCACATATGTATACACAGATATATAGAGATATATGCATCCATGTATACTACTTCATTAATCTTAACTATATACATTATAAAGTAGTGTATGAATGGGTGTGTGTGTGTGTGTGTGTGTGTGTGTGTGTGTGTGTGTGTGTGTGTAGGTCAGACTCCAACTTGTTGAAGTTATATTTTAATTTTTATTTTATAGGTTATTGAAATTGAACTCAGGTCATTTGCCTGGAGAGCAAGCACCATTACCCAATAAGCCATCTTTGCAGCCTACTAGCTTATTATCTGAGACAAGGTCTCTCAGTGAATCTAGATTTGGTTGTCAAGTTAGCCATGAAATCTCTAGGTCCCATACCTTGGCCTTCCAATCTGTAGTTACAAATACACCACTGTACCTGGTTTTTATAGGAGCTATAGCCCCAAACTGACTATTGTGCTTTTGTGGCAGAAGATTTGCTCACTAATCTACTTGTCCAGGCCAGGTTTACATTTTTAACAATTACAATATTTGTATAACTTTTATTTGCATTTTAAATCATTTATGTGTGTATATATATATACATATATATATATATAAGCTATATATTTTTCTCTTAAAAAATTTAATAACAAGATACTGACCATGGCACAAATTTCAGAGAAGTCTTCAAGATGTGTGTGTGTGTGTGTGTGTGTGTGTGTGTGTTTGTTTGTTTGTGGTGTTTACATATATATAACATATATATATGTTTAATATATATCAAACATAAGGCAATAAGATAAGGTATGAGGCAGCAGATTTTATGTTATTGAGGAGTTTATTAAATGAGCATGAGGAGAGAAAAAAGGGGGTACCCCGGATAGAAAGAAACAGAGACACAAACAGAGGAAGAGAGGAGAGAGAGAGGAAGGGGAGGAAGAGGGAGAGGTGAGGTAGGACTGTCCTTTTATATAGCCTGGGCAGGGCCACTCCCCTGAAGCAGGTGGGCAATGACATCACAGATAGACTGAAGCAGAGTCCTAACTGTGTGCATGATGGGGCCTTGTCTCTATGAACTATCATAGGGTAGAAATGAAGTCCTAGTAGCCTGGCTTTGAGAGAGGGCTCATCTATTAAGCCAGTGAACTGCTCTTCCAGAGGACCTTAGTTTAGTTCCTGGTACCCCTGTCAGGTGATTCACAACTGCTTGCAACTCCAGTTATAAGAGGGTTGATGCCCTCTCCTGACCCCCTGAGACACTGGCAGTCACAAACTAAAATTTAAATATTCCTAGGTGAAGACCTCAGACACTTACAGTTCTGTTTCTGTAAGGTGCAGACACAAAGTACCCCCTCCCCAGGAAGTGAGAAGTGAGGAAAGCAGAAGAGCAGTTTATGGGCATAACCACTTCTCAGGCACATGTTCTCAGAAGCATGAATCCAAAACCACTTGGCTGTACAGAGGAAGGAGAATCAAAGATTGTGGAAGCATGCACTAACTCTGAGCTCTTATTTTTTACTTCCCGCTCCACACATAACTCCTCCTTTGCACTTCGTGTGAACTGTATTTGCAGCAGAATCCACTTCATTGGCCATCTTTGTTCCAGCCTCCATTTCCTCCGCATTGTTGTGTTTCTCCTTCCTCCTCTTGTTTTCTAAACAATCTCTTAATGTTTTCTTTATCAGTTCAACCCATCGAGGAGAAAGACTATCTGGTTATAGAATGGGAATGACCAGGGCACTAGTTGCAAAGATGGCCTTTTCTTCTGTTCCACTGTCTCCAGATGAGGCAGTGAACTAGGAACCCTCAGTATTATCAGCTGAGAACATAGTTTAGATGCATAAAGTGACCCCAGACATGGTGGCTTCCCTCATGGAATCGTGGTTTTGTCACTCAAAGGAAAATAACTAACTAACTTATGAACAGCTAAATATTCTTTTCCTTAAGGGATGGTAATATTGGCTTGCCAAGTAGTTTATGAAGTTTAACTTAAATGATTTTATGGCCTATATCTAAAAGATAGAAAATTATTATTTAATAATAAATGGGTTATAACATATGCTGGTTTTTAGGTGCCTGCCTGCTATCTCCAACATATAATGAAAGAGGAAAGAAGTAGGTAGTGGATACTGGTGTATCTGGGAAGTGCTTCCTTCCCAAAAGGCCACTGAGATATATGGAAAGACACACTGACAGGCAATATGTGTCCTACATTTCTATTAAAAACATTAAAAAGTAGATATTTATATGATATAAAATATCAAGAATGATTAAAAATGACCAAATGTTCTTAACTGGTGGATAAATGATAGAAAATGGAAATAAAAATATAAAAGAAAAACTGAAATAATAAAATATTTTCAACTATGAAGTTTTCAAAAGTTCTTGTCACTCTTTGTGATATATTAATGATCTGACTGTGTCAGTAAGAACACAAGGGCAAATAGATGGCTTTATGAGTCATGACATTTTGGGGGTTCAAGCAACCCTTCCTAAGATCCATCTAAAACTATCAGAAAACACAAATATTTACATTATGATTGATAACAGAAGCAAAATTACAGTTATAAAGTAGCAACTGAAAGAATTTTATCCTTGGGGGTCACCACAATGTGAGGAACTGTACTAAAGGCTCACAGCATTAGGAGGACGGAGGACTAACCACTGCACTAGGGCCTAATGCTTCTCAAGGCCACAATAACTCTTACAGGTATGGAGAAATGGCCTTCTCTCTGCCCACCTGGCTTATACTCCACATGCTGCATTCTGCATTATGAAGCACATTTTATTGCAGATTCTGCTGTGATCATTGAAATAGGAGCAGTGCTCAGGGAGGTGGAAGATGGAGATGATGAATGACACCAGAACCTTTGAGGGGCATCTTTTCTCAGAACCATTTCCAAGTTCCTAGATGTGTGTTAACCACTACAGGCTAGAACAGGAAGCTTCAGTAGCTACCAAAAGCACAAGCTGACATAACTGGCACTCTACCATTGCATTCCCAGCTCTGTGTGTTCTCCCTCATGCTTTCTGCCTATTGGACTCTTTGCATTATGTCATACAATCCTTAATCTTAATTTTACCATTAGTTTTCATATGTTCTATGATCAGTTGCATAAAAACAAGATAATCACAAAAAATGATGCTCTAACGCTAATTAATTTATTGCTCCAAGCAGTAAAAATTAAAAAAAAAAAGTCCACTTCTCCTAAAGTTGCATTGTTTTTTGATTTTGGAACTTTCTGTTTGTTTGTTTGTTTGTTTGTCTATGTTTTAGAAAATGTATATTTGTTTAGTGAATTGGCAATAATAGGTCTTTTTCTAAAATCCATATCTTCATCACCCTTGGAGAGTTGGTTTGGCTTATACCAGGCATGCACTCTATACTATACAGTGAATTTTAGTCAAACTGGATGCTATTGTTCACCTTTGAGATACAAGTGCCACTATTGCATCTTTGTGGATGTCTTGCCAATCTGATCACTGTTGTTTTTGTAGGCATTAAAGCTGAGTAATGCTATTGATTGCTTTTCTCCCTCTGCAATTTGTACAGTTGCACAGATACTATAACAGTTATTTCTCAGGAGGGGGCTTAAAGGTCAGATACAGTTAATGTTTCTGAGTCCCGTGTCTGAAGTTCATAATGCCCTCACTAATAAGGCCTGGCCCTCAATTTCCAGGAGAATTCCAAGAATGATGACAATAGCTGGTGTTATTTTGGGGTTCTCTTAGAATTCTCTGACCAACGTTCAAAAGGCGGTTTCTCATTTCTGGCAGTGGGGCTTCTATTAGGTAGGCTATGACTCTCATTGGCAGCATTGCAACCCCCTTGAGGCATAACGTCATTTAATATAACAGATAAATAAACACTTATATGCACACACAGACATACACATACATACACACACAGGCACACAATCATATGTGTATGATTTTTAAAAATAGTAGGATACCTTATGGCTTTCCCCAACATCCCTAGCTGTACTTCTTGTTCAAAATCAGTCCAACAATGCTTGAGATCCAGGACCTTGATATTAAATGCATTACTTGAGAATAATTCACATGGTCTGGCTGATTATGAGAAAAACAGATGAATATGTAAAGCAACCACACACTTACTGACTAGAATCATATTAAACTTTTACTTGTTAACTACTTTAATTCATATGGTCACCTTACATGTGACATTGTGAAGTGGTATAATGGAAGCCATCCTGGGAGTTGTCATTAACACATACTAGTGACCTACATTAAAGCACCTTCATTCATAACTATTTTATGTATGCTTTGCTCCCATGTAATCTAATATAAAGTTCTCACATTTCCATGATATATATGAATAAATTGAGACTATTGCAATGTCATGCCAGTTATAAGTTGTACAGTAGTATTATACATCTAAACTATTCTACTACAGAAGACAAACTAGTTTTTTTTTTTTAATTTCCCCAACCCTACAATTGAAAATGAAAGGCATAGATAAAGCTATATTTCAAGTGAACGTTATTAAAAGTGCTCATTGAGGGCACAGATCACTGGGGTATCCCTCTAAAGGAGGTGTAAAATATGATGGTAGGTTGAGTATAATTTTTCACCCACTAAGAGATACTTTAGTTGGATTGTATGAGGGAATATGCCTCAGAGAGACATGCCCTATGATAGAAGACATACAGCCGCTTTTTGCCAGGATTGCTGATTAATCCATCACAGAAGTGGTCCCTCCTGGTAAATAAGTTGAGTCCATCACGAATGGATCTGTGAGAGTAGTGAGACCTTTGAAGGAAAAAATGAAATAGATTTCTTGGACCACTATAATATTTTTACTGTAAAATCTAAAACTTTATTTTCAAATAGGGTAAATGCATCCAAGATTATGTTGGGCTTTAGTAGGAAAGAAGCCATGGAGAGTGAACATTTGCTTAACAATACCTGGCTGTGCCACATATTACATTAGTGTATTATAATCTTCTCAAAAAGATATATTCCTTTGAGGTGATCAAAGACAGTACATGTGAGCACTAGTGAATACAGGGGACCAAAAACCACTTTTAAAATAAAAGCATCAGATCTCCATATTGAAATTGGGACACAGTTTTTGGCTTTCACCCTTTACTTTCAGCCACATCCAATCACAAAGCAGGAAAGTTACAATTATCTTTATTCAAATACCCAAGTGTCTCAGAACAGCCTAAAGAATAGAGGCATCACCCAAAATATGTGGATGTCATCACCCACTGGAAAACTCTGTCTCTTCTGTCTTTAAAACAACCTTCACATCTACTTTCTATTTTCTTTTGGATACAAAGAAAGTATTCAAAACTTATGTCAGACCTCTCATATCCCCCGACACCTGACTTTTGGTCTCCCTGTGTCTCTCTGTCTCTGTCTCTGTCTCTCTGTCTCTCTGTCTCTCGCTGTCTGTCTCTCGGTTGTCTCTCTGTCTCTGTCTCTCTGTCTCTCTGTCTCTCTGTCTCTCTCTCTCTCTCTCTCTCTCTCTCTCTCTCTCTCCATAATACTACTTTTGCCCTTTTTTTCTGATAATGTATGGTATTAAACATACACCAACATATCTGGAATTTAAAACCTTTATTAGTATCTTAGTATCCGCTGTTAAACTACCACTCTGAAGATTTAAAGTTTCACCAGTCAGTATTTCTTTATCTATATTTCTATACTCAACCCCTTCTCTTTCTGTCACACTATTAGAAAAACCAAATCTGAGAGCTTGCTCATTACATGCAAAAATATAGTATATTTCTCCCAAAGATAAGAACTTTCTTTTAAAATATTATTATAGTGGCATTTTGACATCTCAAAAGCAATAATTCTAACTCTGTTGTTCATTCAGGCAGTGTTTATCTTCCTTTTGTAGATGTTATTGGGTGTGTAAGTGAGTGTGTGTGTGTGTGTGTGTGTGTGTTTGTTTGTTTGTTCCTGTTATTAGTGGTCTGAGTATTAAATGTATGTATCCCCCTAAAATTTATATGCTGAAATCTACTCCAAATCTAACTTTTAATGCTTTTATAATTAGAGGTAAAGTCTCTGCAGGATGTTCAGATTGTAATAACAAAGACCAAAGGAATAGATGAGTGACCTTATAATGATACTTGTTTTTCAGTACAAGCATTGTTTCTTGTTTTCTGTTGGGTGGGTCTTCAGATAAATTAGAGAGTTGTGGGTTACCATCATGACATGTTTACCACTGCTTTACCATACAGGGGTTGCACAATGTTGGTTATTTTTGAGGTTAAAGCCATCAATAACTGAGTAGAACTGTTTGCTTGCAAAAGTCCTTACCAACAAAACAATATAAATATGCATGGAACAAGAAGAATAATAAGTGACTTGCTAAGATGGATTCAGAAAAGGCTAATCCTATACAAAGAACGACAAAGAACTAAAGAACAGAAACTGAGGGCCATATGAATAGGTTGTCTTCCACCAAATTGGCAACCCTGAAGACACACAAACAAATGACATTATGTAGACTGATCCAGTTGTATTTATGTATTTTTGAATATATAAATATATTCATATACATATATGTATATAACAAAAATTAATGAAAAAAAAAGAGGGCATGCATGAGAAAGAGGAATGATTTATGAGAGGCTTTGGAGGGAGGAAAAAGAAAGGGGAAATCATGAAATTATATTAATCTCAAAAAATAAAATAAATATATCTTTTGAAAAAATGTTTGAAGAAATTCCCTTCTTTTCTTTATCTGCTATGTGAAGCTGCAGCCACAAGGAACCAAATATGAAATGGAAGTAGAAACTATTCCTCTAAATAGAAACCAACTCTGTTTTGCCTTTATTCTTGACTTCTAGTTATGACACCTGTGATATTAGTTACAGAGTCTGAGATATTTTATCATACCGGAATGAATGGAATTTAGCATATGAATGTTTATATATTTAAATATATATGCATACATGCAAAAATATATGCCTGGATTCCTTATCCATATTGCAACTGAATCATGTATATTTAAAATTGATCAAGTGTCTTTTAACTCATGGGTTTATCTTTTCCCTCACTAACTTAGTGATAATGCAACTATCTTGTGCTGGTCAGGTAACAGTGCCCTGACTGGTGTTCTTGCTTCCATCATTTCCCACTACCTAATTCTCCTGACAGCAACTTGGACTTCAGACTATGAACCTCAGCAATCCACAGATACTCCTAATCTATTTATAATAAAGTTCAGCCCTCTAGTGTGCAATGGGAGTCCTGCAGAATCCATGCAGCTGCCGCCCTCCTTTCTGCCTTTCTTCACTTGGCTATAGCTATATTAGTCATTTTACTCAGACTCTGAATGGGCCAAGGCCTTGCTATCACAAGTCCCTTGGTTGAAGTGTTCTTCCTTGGATACCAGCATGGCTGCTCACATTATACTGCTTAAATCACCACTCAAATGTTATTGCTCAGAGAGAGCTACTCAGGGAAAGTGGGTGGCAGATGTAATACTACTCACTGACCCAGGGGACAACATGTCAATATTTCCACATTATCTGAATTCCAGTTGACAAAAGTAAGTACTAACAATCTTTTAAGCCTGAAAACCATCTTCATTTTTTATATAAATTTCTGTAAATGGTAGAATGTGTGTGTGTGTGTGTGTGTGTGTGTGTGTGTGTGTGTGTGTGTGTTTGTGTGCGCGCTTGCGCGCACGCGCATGTGTGGTGTGTATTCTTGATATTAAAGTTTTGGATTCTGAACATATGTGTTCTTCCTAAATTGATTTGAAGAAATCTATTTTAAATATAATTCCCAGTGTTTTGATAAGAAGAGTTTAGATCATCTCTAGGCAGTGACTAGAGTGCAAAGATAAAGAAAACCACATGTTTGGCCCTATATAGATACTTGGTTTCCATCACCAGGCATAATTTCCCTATTGTTAAGCACAACTCAACACCAAATATATTTTGCACAATTTTAACACACGTTAGTTTTATCCAGAAAATTTCAAATTGTCTAAGATCAAAATTATAGGAAGCCTAAAATGCTGATAAAATCCCGTTAGTTTAACAGCTTAGGTCAGCTATCCACATTACAGTTATAGTGCACAAAATAGACCAGATGGTGTTCCTAACCCTGAAAGCCGACTTACAACTAATTAAAGCCATACAGACTCATGAAGCAGGAATCCCAATGAACCATTCATAAAGATGATTATAGAACTCTTCATATTGTTAATATTGTTGCCATCCAATATGTACTTTCAAAGCCTGCATTTTCCTAATAAGAATTTCTATTGTGAAGGACATATTGAAATTATTTATTTATTTATAGTTGTCCTCTCTTTTCAGTTTCTCTTGTTGCTTACCTTAGGAGTATAACTCAAGATTTCTTATACAAATAAACAACTTTTTCTCCTTGCTTCTCTTTTTCAGTCTAATCTCTATTTTTCATTATCTCATAAAGAGTGTGATCTCCATAATGTCTTATAGAAATGGCCTGGTATGTATCAGGATTTCAACAAACTGTGATAATATCGAGCAAAAGGGAATGGATCCCTTGTGAAAACGTGGCTACTCCTATGTGAAACTGAGGACTCAGATCCCAGGTTGTTTGACATCTCTGCCCCATTCCCTCATGTAGGGAGGTTTACAGTGACGCAGGATCTGCACGCTTTCAGGTAAAATGGCAGAGTGCCCAGCATCTTCTCCAGTACACAGTTCTGTGTTCTCTGTGCTTCCCTGACTCTCTGATGCACTTGAATTTCACCCACAGGTAAGAATTTTGCTACCACCATGTCCGTAATCTGGGATATCTTTGAGCAAGTGGGACCTGTAAATTTAAACCTTAGTTTAGTCCCCAGACATCATGTAAAAAACATCCAGGAAAGGAAGCAAGAATTTGTAACTCCAGATCTGGGAGAGCTGAGTCAGGAGGATCTCTGAGACTTACTGGCCAGCTTGGGAGAATTCTAGGAGCGAACTTATCTCAAGAAAAAGAATGTGCGGTACCTGAGAGAAATCACCTGGGGTTCTCCCTGGACTCTACATGCATGCTCACACATACATACAGCCACACAGGCAGCCACACAGAGTGTTCTTCCAAAATAGATATGCATGTTTATGATGAGGATCCATCCACTTCAGGGGATATCACTTAAGCTTATACAGGAAGTCCTGAAATCAATCTTCAACAGAGAGAGAGAGAGAGAGAGAGAGAGAGAGAGAGAGAGAGAGAGAGA
>OU015748.1:77010123-77028691 GCA_907169655.1 Acomys percivali | reverse complement strand
ACACACACACACACACACACACACACACACACACACACACACACACAATAACTCAGCGGGTCCTTCGTGCTAAGAGAGCAGCAGCCGCAGCAACAGCCCCGGCAGCAGTTTATTATTCTTTTTTCCCCTTTTAGAGTTCCAAAGAGCCTTCTTATAGGCAGCAAAACAGGAATCCTCCTCCCAGGTGAAATCCCTCAAGAGGTGATTGTACACAGGAGGAAGAGTCTCGAGGATGGGAAGGGTGCGTTCTCAGAGCAGTAAAGCTGACTAGCTAACCAAGATAAACACAGACATGGAAGTTGCTAGAAATAGGACATGAAACAGCAAGACAGGCAGGCAGCGGAGTCGGGCCAGGTTCCTACATGCTATGATCCTGCTTGAAATTGCGCGTGTCTTGAAATATCCTGCAGCTAGGTTGCCATAGCAATATGCTTTCCTATCTCCTGCCTTATATAAACTGCTGCCTGAAAAATAAAAGCTTGAGAGCTTGATCAACATTCAGATTTGGTCTCCTTCTTTGTGTCTTGTGTCCTATCCCATATTCAGGTGATTCTCCTCCCAAACTTTAGTCGAACCCCTGCTCGTCTGGTTGGAGGCAACTTTTACTCACAATGTTTCCTTTATCTTCTGCTTCCTCATTGGTCCCTTGGGGAAACTTTCTGTTAAGCACTGTTCAAACATCAAAAACCTTTGCCAAGTACTTCAGGATGAAACTCCCTTTAGACCTTGTGAGACATCCCTTTATCTCACCTGTAAGAACAGATTGTACTTTGTTTATCTCATTCTGTAAGAATTATTCATTTTCAAAAACACTTGTGCCATTCCCAGTTGGTCTGTTAAAGGGATACCTATTTCATTTAACTATATGTTCTCAGATTATGAAATAGTGATAGGAACACAGTTAATACTCAAAAATAGTTGAGAATAAACCATTCTAGAAATAGATTTGCTCAAATCAAAATTGAATATAAATATATAGTACATATTATTTTATCAGTTTATAGGTGAAATATGATTTTATTCCTATTTATGTGAAGAAAAGACTTTTCATTATTATTCTAGTGTGTTCTTAAAACTTTAGTACATACATTTATTGGGAGAAAAACAGGCAAGCTTACACCTAAACACACATAAATAACTCATACTGATTTCAAATTATTAAATTGTGATATCTCATCTCATGAAACAATTATACCATTTCCCCCAGTGGCTCAATTCAAACTTGGAATTTTCATAGGTTAGAAAATAGTATATTTTGAACTCTTTATTCTACACCTTTCAGGTGAATATTTTTTGAGTGAATAATTGTGTAGTAATAAGGACTTTGTATGAGTAATACAAATGATCTGAATAACAGGGACTTTGTCAATTTCTTTGTAATCCTCAAAACCATTTTGTGAAATGTACTTCAGAGTAGTGGGTGTAGCTCAAGTCCAAAACACTTGCCTAAAATTCCCAAGTTTGTGGGTTGCATTCCTAAACATAAATAAATAGACAAATAAACAGATAAATAAATCTTGTTAATACAGGAAAGAAAAACACATATTTGAAATTTAGACCATAATTAAAAAAAAAAAAACTTAAACTGAATAAAAGTCAATTTAATTATTTGTGAGCACATATAAGGTCTGGGACTGAGAATGGAAAATACCAGAGCAATAAACATGGGGAAGGGTTAAACAAAGGCTTATGTTCAACTGAGCAAAGCCTTTGTGAGAGTCATGCAAAGTAATGACCTTCCTTAATTAGCTCTGCCAATTCCTGTCAATACTCTACAGCAAGGACTTAAAGTAGCTACTTAAATACCAATTATTCAGAAATGGAAAACAAACAAGAGAAACAAGGCAAATGTCCATTTTAACTTTCCATAGCACAGAGAAGCATTTGTCACTTGAGTCAGAGATTGAAGCTGATCCCTTGGGCCAAATATGGCTACCATGCTAATTGGCTAAAATGCATATATTTGTTAACTGTCATATTGATTTTTCTAGGCTGTCCTGAATATTGTGTGTTTGCTTCTTTCTCTCATGTATATCTTACAAATCTGAGATTTTACTGCATTGGTGGTATTTAATTATTTCTGACTTGTCTACACTTCCAGAGTAATTTGTTCTTTATCATGCATTCGTGATTGTGTTGATTGTTTTTCTTGGTGTGAGACACTTAAAACATTATCCACAATAAAGTCAAAACTAAAATTAAGCAGGTTATCTGAGAGAAATATAGTAGCACATAAAAATACAAAGAGAAAATGGAAAAAATATAGATCCAAATAAAAACTAAATTAAATGCAGAAATTATTACAATTGAAAAATGAGCAGGGGGAGGGGTTATGACATAGGAATCTCCCATTCCTATTATCTGTTGTCCTTGGAACCCATAAACACACTTGATCACAGACTTTGTGAATTGAGCTAGACTGACTATAGCTTTTAAGGTGCTAACAAGCAAAGTATAGGGGGTGTTTCTGGTGCTCCACAGCAGGCTGTTAACAACTGCCCCCAACAACAATGGAGATACACATGTTAGAAGTAGATGCAGGTTCAGCCCTTTGTTTCTCACCAAATATTTTGAGGCAAAATTATGGACAAACTTGTATTTTCTCTGTGGAGGTTTATACTCTGCCCTTCAGGAGTGTGGAAAACCCTAGCAGTCTTGTATATTCTGCTCTTGGCCTGACACTGCATGCAGTTTTTCTTTTGGGTGGTTTCCGGTCTGTGTGCCCAGTTTTAAAGAGAATGACCCTAAGGTTATGGTTAGAAGTCAGTCACCTCTTACTACATCAGTGTGGGCCTTACAGTGATTCAGAATTTCATTTGCCTTTAACTTGGTACCTTAGGAACTGGGCTTCCATGAAACCACATGGGACTGATGTTACTCAAATCCACAGAGGCCTGCTTTTCTGAATTGCTGAGTTTGGTGGCAATGTCCTCTATTCAACCTATTCAGTTGAAATTCACAGTTTGAATTATATATACTGCCTGGGGTCAGAACTGTCTGCTCTGATTGGTCTCTGACCAGTCAATATATCAAGAAATTGACAGGGACTCTTGATGTGTTTATGCTGAATATTCTGACGCCTAGAGCATCATGATCTCAGCATGCCACTACCTAAGCTCTCTTCCAGACTGTTAACACTCTTAGAGTTTTCACAGACATGCAGTGAGCAGCTTATCTTGGGCCAGTTCATTATCCAGCCTGCACGTCATTGATTTCAAGTCTGTGGGCAGCTGCATTCCTTTTAGTTTTCCCCCTTCCTCAGAACAAAATGTCAAACGCCAACTTCTTGAATATTCCATTTCTCTTGCTTTGTAATTCACCTAAATCTGACTTTTATAATGTTTACTTTCGGGCGTTTAAGCACATTCACCTCCACACACAGGACACAGTTGTTGCTTTTTATTTATTTATTTTTTTTTTTTATTTTTAAATTTTATTTTATTAATTTATTCATATCCATCTTCCTTTCTTGCATTCATGTTCCCCTTCTTATTTCTCCTTTCTAAAGCACCCACGGCTGTCCTCTAACATATCATGCTGTAGCATAACATCTAAGTATTGTCCTTGGAACTCATAGCTGCACATTCTCCATCAAGTAAGAGACAATGACTCAGCAGTGAAGAGAGCATCCTGCTGTCCTAGAGATCCTGGCTTCCATTCCCAGCGCCTACTTTTTTTTTTTTTTTTTAAATTTTTTATTTTTAATTAATTTATTCTTGTTACATCTCTATGGTTATCCCATCCCTTGTATCCTCCCATTCTCCCCTCCCTCCCATTTTCCCCTTATTCCCCTCCCCTATGACTGTTCCTCAGAGGGATTACCTCCCTCTGTATATGCTCATAGGTGGAAAAATTTAAACCCCTACCCTGATCTAGCCCATGGACAAGACAGTCTCCACACTTGAGTGGAGAGAGGGATTTGACTTTCTCAAGTTGTTGCTTTTTAGATACCCCATGGAAGAGCGGGCGGATGCTGTGGGACTCTGCGCCACCATTTTATCATCTCTCTCTCTCTCTCTCTCTCTCTCTCTCTCTCTCTCTCTCTCTCTCTCTCTCTCTCTCTCTGTATTATCTTTAAGCTTATTTTCCCCAAATAAAGTCCATGGAAAATGATGCATCTCATAGAATAGGAATTAAGCGTTATCCTGTTACAAACCATGGAGGCATTTAGCTCAATTTAGAAACAATCTAAGGCAACTGTGCTCTATCCTGGGCACTTAAGGATAAACCTAAAATCTAAACCATGCGTTCAAACTGGGATGTTTTAGTAAATGATCCATAACTTTCATTATACTCTTTCCCCATATGTCATTTCCTGTGTCAGACTATGACTTAGACCAGATGATGATGTATAAAAAGGAATGACACCTTAAGTAATTTACCCCCTTGTTTTCCCTTTCCTGTTCTGAGGTTTCTTGTTCAGTGCTGAATGTGTGATATGAAATCTACTGAAATTACTGGAGTTTATTCTGTGCTTTTACCCTAATCTGGTAAGACAGAAAAAATACATGCAGTTATTAGTTATCAAATATAAGTTGTATGGTTTTGATGATTTGACATACAAATTCAGCCAGGTGTATTGGCGCACGCCTTTAATCCCAGCACTCAGGAAGCAGAGGCAGGCAGATCTCTGTGAGTTCAAGGCCAACCTGGTCTACAAAGTGAGTCTACGACAGCCAAGGCTGCAAAGAGAAACCGTGTCTCATAAAACAACACAAGATATGCAAATTCAATGTCCTTATTAATTTTATAAGATTCTAACCTCACAGTATGAAAGGGAACAATATCATTCATATTAATTTTTTTCTTACCTAAAATCATGCTAAGTCTTAAGGAAAAATTACCCCGACAAAATAACTATGGAAGGAAGTGAAAGCAGGATTTTGCTTTCCTGCCTCAAGCAAACAGTTCTTTGCATTCATTTTGTACTGTATGGCACACCTGGGAGGCAGGGTTGTTAGGTGGTAAGCTGCATGGGGCTTGGTGTCTAAGTTCTGAATGGTTCCATTGAGTGAAAAATTCACCGAAGCCTCATTCTAGCACAGTGCTCTAAGCTCCGATGAGTCTGCTTTTAGGGAAAATGATCTGAACACTAATTTTAACTAGGGAATCAGAGAAACTTTAGAAAGCAGATTGAGTGGTTGGAGCTTTCCAGCATGGGTGGAATTTTTAAGATCCAAGACAAAAAAAAAAAAAAATGGTGATAATTGGATATAGGGAACAGAATGTGAAAAGAAAGTAATGAAAAAAAAAACATGCAAATGCATTTTTCCTCCTAAAGAGACCATCTGCTATTTCTAGAGTAAAAGAAGACCTCTAGTGTTGTTAGTGGTGTCAGACCCCTCTCTCCCCTGGTAATTGGTCTTACTTCTGACTCTACTTGAACTAGGTAAGTGATTGCTTTTCGCAGGGGCCATCCGAGGAGGCTCATTGCCCTTTATCTGTTTGCGACTTCCTCCATCCTAAACATCTCCTTACCAGGGAGTCTTCCAGTGCTACAGAGTCAATGGGAAGGTGGCTGTTCAATTCCTTTTGACCTGGGAGGCAGATTATAGATGACATCATCAGGACAACAATCGACCAATGGAGAAGAGGCCACGCTGCATAAAGCCTCCCCTGGAGTGTCCTTTACGTGAACTCCCTGGTTCCTGCCTGTGTGCACACAACAGGACATGCATGGTAACATATCCAAGAGTGGGGTTCAACTGCGTTGAGGATACGTGAAGTAATTCTGTTGATCAACACAGTGCTGCTGGTGATTTGATTTTCTAGTATGTACCCAAATCTTAGCACTCTATCTGTTGTCTATAAATTTGCTTTGCCATTAATAGCTTTACATTTCCCCTCTATTTTTATAAGCTAAATCTCCCCAATCCTTTTCACTACATTATGAATAATCTTGGAGCAGAATTTTATTTTTTAACATTGAGGATTCAGAATTCTCCAAGCTTTCTATACCCACACAAGCAAGCAAGCAAGCAAACAAACAAACAAAAAATTAAGATAATTGTGACCCTTTTTTTTGTTCCACACACCTGAGAGCCACTATTAATTTTTGTTTTAGTGGTTATCATTCAGAATCTATCATAAATGCAGACTCGTTCCTTTGTAGCATGGTTGGAACTTTTACATGGTGGTCATAAAAATACTCTGTTACCATTTGAAATCTGTACATTCTGCCTCCACCCAGTTTTCACAGACTCATATCACATGAGGTTTTACTTGTGTTACCAAGTTCCATGAATTCTCTGTGAACTAGTGTACCAAGCAAATTTACCCTTTGTAGATGGAATCTTTATCAGGAAGATCTTCCTGAATTATACACCCAGCCATAAATTTTCCTGCACAGGTACTCTCATCATGACTCAGATGCTTCAGAGTTTAGGCCCTAACATTTGAAGTTGCTTTGGGTCCATCAAATAATGACAGAGTTATTACTTTAATAATTGTTTTTCAGTTATATATTGAAAGTATTTAAGCAAGACATTAGGACAAAATTCCAGCTATTTATTATGGATTTCAGAGATCTATAAATTATAACTTTGCTTGGTGAAAGTTCCTAACAGTTTGACTGTTTTTGTTTTCTTTCCGTGTAGCAATCTCACATGATGCAAATAAATAGCCTACATTTATATTCTTTATATCAACCGTTCAAATAGTTTGATTGGGACTTGAAGGTAGCTTAAATCTGATTTATTTTGTCCTTGAAAACATGAAGATTTCCTCTTCTACCAGTTCTTCCTTTAGCTATAGATAGGAAACACTCCAAGAGATGTAAAGATTTTTACTTCCCACTTTCAATCTGGCTTTCACTATGTGTAGGGTAAACCCAGTTAGACACTCATATTTTACTTAATTTTCAGGTAGATCATATTTGAAGTTACGGCTCAGAATCTCCTGACTTCTTCTTTCAGGTTCCCCTTGCCAACAGCATTGCCATCTGCACCTGCTCTCTGGCACCATCCTCAGCTGCATAACACACCTGTGAGAGAAAGTGCAGCTGAACACCTGACATGATACTTTTGATTATTCACTTTACCCTCTGACTCTCCAGATTGACAGACTGAACATGTATTAGCAATTCTAATATTTGAAATCTTTTTCTCCATTTTCATGTAAGACTAGCCTTATGTTTTCTGGTTTCTCTCTAAATCCCATAAATAAAAAGCAAGCAAGGGGTCCTCAAAAGAAGAAAACGAAGCTGCGCCTTGCTACCAACTACTTCTTAGTTACTAAAATAAAGCAGAAAAACTACCTCTTTTCAGAATCTCAGGAGATCTATGTTCTGTGAGAGTCACTGTTTTGGGATTTATAGCCAGGGATATAAAAATAAGACACACATATGTAGCAGATGTGTAGCAAGGTCATCATGCATGTCCCCTAACAATGGGAGTAGAGGCTATCTCTTACTCTGTTAACTGCCTTTGGATCCCTTTCCCCTAGGTGGGCTGCCTTGTGTGGCCTCAGTGGGAGAGGATATGCTTAGTCCTGATGTGACTTGACTGGCCAGGGTTAGTGGGTTGGTACCCCTTGGAGGCCTCCTCTTCTCTGAGAAGAAAGAGAAGAGGGGATGGGGAGGTGGATTGAAGGTGAGACAGGGAGGAAAGGAGTGAGGGTGGGCTGGGATCAAGCCATGAAGTGATTAAATAAATAAATAAATAAATAAATAAATAAATAAATAAATAAATAAATAGAGTAAATGTTGTTTTATGGTCTAATGACTGAATAAACATTTAAATATACCTATTGTCAGGCTGGGCATGGTGGCACATGTCTTTAATCCCAGCACTCAGGAGGCAGAGGCGGGTGAATTGATATAAGTTGGAGCACAGCCTGGTTTACAAAGTCCAGGACAGCCAAGGCTACACAGAGAAACCCTGTCTCAAAGAACCAAAAAACAAAACAAAACAAACAACAGCAACAACAACAAAAATCCTACAGTCAACTAAGCACTTCTATTTTTATCCCATCATTGCTTCAGTCTGTTTCAATATAAGAAAATTAGATTCTAAACTCTTCTGCTTGCTCTTCTAGACCTCCTCTATTCTATCCAGAGTGAAACCTCCTGGTAACTGCTTCAAACCCTTTGCATATGACATATTCAAGCTCAGGCAGAACTGAGGAGGGTTACACGGCATATTGAATGAGAGAGGATAAGTAGTTCATAAGCTGTGCCAATTGACATTGGAGAATCCCCCCACATCCCGACTCAGTGCATCATCAGAATGTCAGAATGAGTGACCTCAGTCTGTTTCCCTGAACACCATTTCTGAGATTCTAACTCAAGAGACATTTAATTGTTCGGGACTCTATTTCAGCAGTGATTTATATGTTGCATTCCATTCTAGATTTAAAAGATAATGTGGAATTGACCTTGAGAAATTAGTCAATGTGCATGAATATGTGTACTCACACACATGACTGTGCAGTCTGTAGGGCAACCTTAAGTATGAATCCTCAGGTACTCATTGCTTAAGGGTCTTTCATTGGACCAGAACTCACTCAGTATGCTAAGGTGGCTACCCACTAAGCCACAAGAATGCACCCATCTCAACCTTTTTGTGCTGAGATCAAGTATATGCTGGTGTCTGCATTTTTAAGCATGACTTTTGGCGACAAAATTCTTTGTTTTTTCTTTTTTCTTAATTAATTAATTTATTCACTTTACCTCCGTCTTTTCCTCACAGTTCCAGCTTCTCTTCTCCCTTCACCCACCCCTATTCCTCAGAAAAGGAGAGACTCCCTATGAAGTCTCAGCAGGGTTGAGAGTATCAAAACTCTTCACCCCCATGAATGATTGCAAATTTTTACAGCTCAGCAAGAACTTATATTCCCTCAAGTAATGAGCCATATAGTCATTCTTAGTTCTTTCTAAAGCTGTCTACTTCACAAGCAAAGAGACTGAAGGAGCTCTGCCTGTCTTTGGACATTGAAACATATCCAGCGGTAACATCTCCACGTATGTACTCTAGTGTATCAGAAAAAATGTGTGGTAAATTCATTCAACAGTGCAGTGTAGCTACTTTTGATTTTTCTGTATCTACCTAACATTTTATATCATTTATTGCATTAACACACCCATGCAAGGCACTCACATGAATGTAAAAAGCACATAAATAGAAGATAGCTTGAGCCACACTTGGTTGGTTTCTTGTCCATTTCACTTTGTGGAGTCACATGACATCTCAGTCTTTCATCATTCGTGAAGTCGGGTGTGTTCAAAGTTTTGTACTACCTAGAAAATAGTATTCTTTATATTTACTTAAAAAGATCATCAGTTAACCCCTTATGACCATATTGGATGACAGGGTATATGGGGTAAACAAAATTTTCCTCGTAATGTATATATGTATTTGGCTCTCAATGGTTTCCTGTCTATATTATAAGCCAGTTGTGAAAGACAAGATGCACACATACAAATGCAGAATGTTCTTATTATAAAACTACTAGAGAGGGTGGCTTAGTTGTAGAGGAAAATGCTTCTGAACACTTCATCCCAAGCTAAGAGCATTCTCTGTTCTCCAACAAGAAGATTCATCAAAGGACCTGAATTTACATCTCTCTGTTAAGTATAGGGATAAGAGAAAAGGCTATGCTCCAACTCAGGTGCCTACAGGAGATGCAGATATACTCTTGTCTCAAAACCATGATAATGACTCAGATTAAATAGTGTCCCCAAAGTGTGATTGTTGTGGGAAACTTTTGTTGTTGGTAATGAGGTTGCTAAACAACGTGAGCAGAAAACTGGAAAAATCTGAGATTGGCTGTGTCATTCGTAAGCCCACAAAAGATATCACATAAACCCAGAGCTATGGAATCTCATTTCCATTACAATATTGTTTCTTGGGACCAAAGAAATAGCTTAGCAGTTAAGGACACAGGAGCACAGGCTGTTCTTCCAGAGGCCCTGAGAAGTTCAGAATATTTAAATCAACTAGGTAACAACAGCCTAAAGGAGGACCTGAGGCATCTGGTAAATATACACATGTACACACATGCACATACATGCAGACAAACACAAATACATGCATGTACACACATGCACATGCGCATATACACAGACATGCACCCATACACATGCATGTATATACAAGCACACATATATACATATATATGTACATATATACATACATGATACACATAATTAAAAGACAATTCAAAAATCTTTTTATAGTCATCAAAATTTTATGACAAATTAATTTTTTAACTTTTTACATATACATTCATATTATTACACATATATACAGTAAACTACCTACAGCAAGAAGAACCATGACACAATCAGGAATTATATAAATCTTACATTCTTAGTGTCTTGGCTATTTGTATTTGGCAGCCTTGAAGAAAAAATCTTTCCTATCTTGGTGAGTCTAAAATTCTGAATGTAAATAAGTATCTATCATATCTTATCTCTATTAACTTAAAATATCTATCTATACCTGAAAACATCTGAGTCCCTAAACAACTGACCCTAAAGGTAAAACTAAACTATCCGGTCTTCAACCCATCAGAGGCTTGAAAAAGAATACAATTAATTACCTGAGTATACAGGGTATACAGGTTAGCAGCTTCCCAAATGAAAATATGTTTGTTTATTTAAAAAAAAAAAACTGTGGTGTTTGGCTTGAACCCAGGCGCTTAAGCATATTAGAGAATGCTAGACAAACTGCTCCACCAGAAATTTAATCCCCAGCCTCAAAACACTGTTTCAGCCCATCTTAAAATGATGTAAGCTATAGATTTAATGCCACAGATGTTATAATTAGTAATTTATAAATTTCTTTTATGAAGTCATATAGCAACAAGATAAATGTCAGTGACTGAATGCTCCGACTGTCAATATCCCGCCCCAGTTTCTCTCTCCTGTTTGTAGTTGTCTCTCATCCCTGTACTTTCTCCTCTGGCAGCTCAGAACTCTGAGCAGGCCTATTTGGCAGTTTCCAAGGTTACTTGTTACCCCTATACCCTACTTCTAGCAATAATTATCCCTGAAAGACCATGTGGAGCTCCAACACTGAAAATATCAATTTCTCATTAATAGATTAAGCAAAAGTTGCTAAATAATGATGATGGCAATAATTATATAAAGAGTCTAAAAACAAAATAAATTTTGAATCAGATTAGAATGCAAAGGAAAATTCAATTTTCCAATTTCCACTGCCAAGAAGAGAAACTACTGCCGGGTAGAATTCGATACAGGTCTGTTTTCAACTGATCAGGGAGCCCAGTGCACTATAACTAAAAACGAAACAACACAGAGCACTAACAAGCACCCAGGTGCTTCATTTCCCATCATATCTCGGCATTTGCACTCCTTGTCTTTGTATCACAAGTGGATTATGTTTCTTCTATGATTGCACAAACACATTAAATTGGCTTTTGTGAAATTCTCAGTTATTCTAAGGATCTAAGCCTGAAGCCTCTTACTCTAAAATCTCTCCTGTTGACTGTGAATTTATTACATAATAAGGAGATTCCTCCCCATTATGACAGCCTGGGCCCAATCATTATTTTCACTTCATCCTTTCCATGTCCTGGTCTGTTTGGTAGGTCAGTCACAATGAACATCTTCCTAAAAAAGTGGCTTAAGTGGTACAAAAAGGAGTAACTAAGATTCATCTTTAATCATGCCCAAGATAGTTCAGATTTATAGAAATGGTACACAAAAAACACATGGAAAAATATTGACTTAGCAGATATACTGCAGACTTCACCCAAATGTCACAGCTTGGTTCTCTGGTAACGTATTTCTGTTAAGTCCTTCTTGTACACATCATGTATATCAGAAGTTAACTGTGGATTAGAACACAAGTACCTCCTTCAGAAGTTCAACTGAATCTACTGTGTTCTCACTCTACATACAGGCCTCTCCGATTCGGTCTCAATACTTTTAACCCTCCCATTCTCTTTGGAAGACAGGCAGTGCCGCAAACACTTAAGGATGAGGCAGAGTCAGTACGCTGCCTCCAAGCTTTAAGATGTACATCCAGAAGTCACAGTCAGTGTGTTTCCACTATGTAATCAAATATGACTTTTAGAGACAGATGCCTTCTGTCACCACAAGGACTAGTGTTCTTTCATAAGTTACATGAATAAAAGGATTTACTTCCTGAGAAGAGGTTAGAACTTTCCTGAGCCATTACTTTTATTGTTGGGGACGGTAGGCCATATGGCCAATGTTCAGCCATCTTGTCAGAGCCTAGGTTTCTATTTCTCCAGCAGTCTGCCATTTACCAGAAACCAGCTGACCCTGTCTTGTTTCAGCAGTTAGACACCTGTTCTGGTTTCCTGTGGGGGACGGTTATTCTAAGACCCCTGAGCTCATAGTAAGAGCTACTCCTTTCTGGCTATAAACTAGCTTTTCCAGTAAGACTAGTGTTAAAATCATAATAAAGGCCAGCTGCCTGCCTATATAGAAGCTCTGTGAAAATTGTCAATAAACGGGGCTTGATCAGAATCCAGACTTGCCCTCATTTCTTTGTGTCTCCTGTCCTCCTACATGTTTTCCCCTCCACAGGCACCCATTGAAGATCCCAAAGGCCAGAACATTTTATGTCATAAATAATATACACGTTTTTTTAAGTTTAAAAATTCTCTTAAGTCTCTTCTCGGTAACTTGCTGTCCTTCCTCTGAGTGCCACCAGGTCTTCCCCTCCAGGGGACATGGTCAAATGTGAGGCACCAGAGTACGTGAGAAAGTCATACCCCACTCTCCACTCAAGTGTGGAGACTGTCCTGTCCATTAGGTAATCCTACTCAGAAACAGTCATAGGGGAGGGGAATAAGGGGAAAATGGGAGGGAGGGGAGAATGGGAGGATACAAGGGATGGGATAACCTTTGAGATGTAACAAGAATAAATTAATTAAAAAAATTAAAAAAAACCAATTGACATGTAATATGAATAAATTAATAAAATATATTTTAAAAAATTCTCTTAAGGTAAATAAAATAGGATTTAGTTGTTGAAATTTCTTGTCTCAAACTTTATACAAATGACCTCTGTAAACTCAGTGTATCCTGACACAGCTCTGGGTATCATCCTTGATGTCAAAGATAGTGCTCATGTTTGTGAGAAAGAGTTTGCATGTGACGATAATTAGCGTTCTTTATTACAGTGGGTCAGCCACACCACATCTCCTTGAAGTAATGTGTTAACCTCCTGTGAATGACTTTCATGCCTCATCTAGAACTTTTGCCTTGTATTTGATGATACAAATTAATCAATCAGTCCCTCCTCTCTAGACTTTGATGATTATAACTATACATGCGACACTGATAAGAATTGAAACCTCTTGTCTGCTTTAATGCGGGTGAGTCTTAACTAGAGAACAAAGCTAACATCTAAGATCAAAGTGCCTTTTAGTACACTCATTGTTCAAAGACTTTGGATGAATAAATAGTAAATGCTGCATCAGCAGCAAGTTTTTGAATTCAGTCATTGTCCTGGTAACATTAGACTGCACCTTCTATGCCTGTCCTTCATCATGTTCCCCAAAGAAGGAAGGCATTATAGCTGGTGTGATTCCAGATGCAGGAATGACCTCATCCCTTCCATTTCACAAGCCAAATCTAAGTTCTTTTAAGTGATCATGCTCATGGAAAACATGGAAAGGCTAGCTTCTGTAAAAAGAAGCTGAACATTTGTCCTCAGAGGCCTCTGTTTGAGATCAAGACACAGCACTGTGCCTGGAGCCAGGTCTCGCTTCCTCTTTCTTCCACTCACTGAGAAATGAGAAGCCATGAGGTTTATTTTGCTATCATCCAAGTTCCCACAGCTGCAAAAAAAATTGCCTAGGGGTAATCAGGATGTGTTAATAATGTCCTAAAAATAGAAAAAATAAAACCAATATGATATAAATTACAACGTTCTGACACAAGGTTTTTTATATGAGGCTTTAATAGCTTGATAACACTATGGTCTCAGAAAAAAACAGATAAAATTCTGACTTGTTAGAAAACTCCAGGCCTATTTAATCAGAAAATTCAGAAAGAAAAAAGGGAGCTGCTGTCCTCCAAAGGCATTGCATATATGTGGTACTCAGGCACACATGCAAGCAAAATACCCATACACATCTGAACAATACAGTCATAATGTGGTTTATTCTACAATCCAAGTGTTACGTACCACCATGAAAATGTATCAGCACAATACACTACCGTGCAAATCGTTAGAAAAGTGACTTTTTCCTCAATAGGTATAGAAAAATGTCTCATTGAATTTCAGTAGCCACTTGAGGTACCAATAGGCTCAGTAAAGATAAAGGTGGGGCTTTTAATTATATGCCATTTTTGGCTAGAGAATAGTACCAAGGCAAGTGGTTCAAGTTCCAGTCTATATTAGAATGGCACTTGATATAAGGCGCTGTTTTATGGGAACTTTTTTATCACTGTGAAAAATACACAAGTCAACAATTTAAATGGGAGAGAGTTGACAGCCAGGGCTAAAAATCTTCAAAGACACATCACACCCCAGTGACATATTTCCTTCACCTGTGCCATTTTCTGAATCTCTTCCATCCTTCAACTCAGAATTTAAGTCTATCCATTAATTAAACTACAGATTAGCTTGGAGCCCTGAAGGTCTTATTAATGAGAAATCCAATCTCAGATACATCCCTAAGTGTGCTTTATTAATCTCCTGGGTGTCTCTCAACTAATCGAGTTGAAACAAACTTAACTACAGATATGATTAACAATCAAATCTGTGTGCTTTCTTTATTTTATTTTTAGTTAATTCATTAAGGCTGTACCTAGTCCTTACTCTGTAATTATGACAAGTCTGCAACTCACTGTGTAGATCAGATTGGCCTTATTTTTTTTTTTTTCAGAAATTCCCAGGCTTTTGCATTCAAAGTGCTGAGATTATATAGTCATCGGCTTTAAGTAAATCAGGAAACCTTCCATCAAGCAGGGCAGCTGCAGGAATTAAGAGAAAAGAACCATCTTACCTCTCTTTGACTAACCATAGAGAGAAAATTCTGCTGACAGGTTCAACTGGGACGGATATTTGCAGGAGTCTCAGTGGAGCAGCCACACTGCAGTTTCTGCAGCCACAGAGCCCACAGTGAATCAATTCCATTTTATTAAAACACTTCTTTAGATCCTCTGGGTCACTCCCCCCCTCTTCCCGTGTCTCTCCCCTATTCCTGTCCCTTTTTGCTTTGTTTCAGAAAAATCTCTCCCCTCAAAGAATTTGTTCACTACAAAAAACAAAATGAATATTTCTCAGAAGAACGCTAAGATGGAAGGCAGATCTATTACACTTATTAAAGTACAGATATGATGATATTCACCATAAAATGTTGAGATATTTCTTTTGGCTTTGGACATAAAATTTAGATAGTGGTTATGACAACTGAAGCTTAGCAGCACACAGATGATTATAGGCATCATGGAATGCATGAATGGATGAATAAATGATCGAAAGATGTCAGAATTAAACAGAAACTCAATTGTTATAGAGGAGAGAAATTATTTTTTTCACTGTAAGCACTATTATTGTTAATAAAAATTTACAAAGACTGATGAAAATGTTGGTATGATGCACACCAGTTGTCCTTGCTACTCAGAAACTGAAATGAGAAGGTAACTTTCACCCCAACTGACACATATATATTGATGAACATATAATTACTCCTAAAATTTACATATTTATCCCTGTAACATATACTTATTTTCACATATATCTCATTTTAAATACCTATATAAATGAATTACTGAGCATTTTAATGATATTTATGTAAAAATAAATAGTTTATAAGTATTGTTTAAATATAGTGCATATATTTATACATATGTACACACACAAGAGAATTTGATCAAGCTTTCCTGTCCAAAACTAGTATGTACCCATTTGCTGCTTCTCATTTGTTCTTGTGGCCTAAAGTTCTGCATCTCATTGCATGAAGCAGATGATCAATAAATGACTGATTTTTAACTGATGTTTGTTTTTAAATGCAGCCAAAGAGGAAATTACCTATTTCTCTTCAAAATTTTACTATAACATGTACCTTTGTCACTTCACCCTTCAACAGACATTTATCACCATGACTTAATGGCCCATATCAATAAAACCTTTAGACTGTGTTTATTACATATTAATTCAAGATGAAAATAGGTGTATATATGCTGCCCTTAAGACTTTGTATTGATTGCAACTTCACCATTAAAATATTATTATGACAAATAGACGTATGATATAGGTGCCTTAGCCAATGTCATTCTTTCACATTCACTCATTCACCTAGCGTTTCATGGGCATCTATCTTGAGTCACACTAACTTAAGATAGCCAAAGCGTCAAGTAACTGAAGGCTGCTGGCAAATTTTCAGATAATTGTACTGTGGCCATGATATAAGAACATCATTGACAAGAGATTAAGCTTGAAGGAGAGTGTTACCATGCAAATACCACCACATATATTCTCATCATTCCAAGATGATGCTTGCATTGTAGCTAGATGTATGTATGTATGTATGTATGTATGTATGTATGTATGTATGTATGGCTGCTGCTGTGTGGGTCACCCTTAGCTGCTGCTGGTAAAGTTCCTTCCAGGTCCAAGATAGGAGCATGCCTTTGACTTTTCAACTATGCATCAGCTCTTTCATTTCATAGCTTTTTTTAGTTCCCATGTAATTGAAATTTTGAATAATTATTACAATTGGTTGTAAAAACCAGAAAGTTAACAAATATCAAAAATCATCCACTTCTATTAATCCTATGAACTGGACCATCCTTCCTTCCTTCCTTCCTTCCTTCCTTCCTTCCTTCCTTCCTTCTTTCCTTCCTTCCTCTTGCCCTCCATTGCTTCCTCCTTTTCACATCTCACTTTTACTCTTCCTTCCTTCCTTCTTTCCTTACTCCCTTTCTTCCCAATTTTAAATGGTTTCATCATAAGTTTCAAACTGAAGCTACCAGAATAAATTAAAAGAAATATTTCAAGAAAAGGAAAACATATTTTGGAAATTAATCAGAAAAGTAAAACCTTCTTCATATATTTTGTAGATTTAATATAGTTACATCTCACACAATAAAAAACACAGCTAAATTAATTTAAAACCAGATAAAGTAGGTATGAGAAGAGATTTCCAAGGAATAGTCATGAGAAAATATACATAATAGAAAAGTCATTGAAGAATACAAGACATCAAAGTCCGTGCACAGGTTAAAATACGTGTACACAGGTACAGACATAAAAGTGTGTCACAACATAGAAGTAATGAGCAGAATTATGATTTATTAAAAACATGGACTGTAATAAATTTTCCTTTTAATCAGAAAAGTTAGATACTCATCATTTAACCATTATAAGAAAAAATGATTATGTATGAGACTTTAAATGTTTTTTTTAACCACTATATTTACTTATCCATATGTGTATACTTGAGATGCTCTTCCCTTGTTGCTCATGTTAAAGTCACATGACAACCTGCCAGATTCAGTTATTTCCATCTAACTGGTGAGCTCTAAGGCTGGAACTCAGGTTGTCAGACTTGGCAGCAAGTTCCTACACCAACTAAGTTATCTCAGCCTCCAACAAGAAGACCAACAAATGACATGAATTAATTATTTTCCCCCAGAAATTGAATAACTAAAAAGGATGCATTGAGTCAGGGGAAAAGTTTTCTTTGAATTATATGCCCTACTTCCTATTGAATAGCTATGTATTTTTAATCAACAAAATCCAAATTATCTTCTACATAGAATACTTGGCTATTTGCAGATTAAGACAATGTAATAACTTTTGTATCCCCATTGCTTAACTCAAAGTTCAATGAGTACATAATACCTGTACACTCATCCAGAGTGGGGCTGATCTTTCCTTTGAAAGGTGCTTAAACACTCTGTTTGTCCTATATTTTCAAACAGAAGCTGTCAGGACTAACTTGCTGGATTACTCTGAGGGAAAGCCTATTTTCAGATAAACGCAGAAAGAAATGCCACTTACCAGTGATATTTATTCAGAAAATTAAAATCAGCATCAAAGGTAGGCATGCTGTGAGGTGTGCTCTCATCTCCATTGGATGTAGGATAAACTGCTAACTTTCTATATGGAGAAAATACCACAAGGGCCATTTTCCCCAGAGGGAATTTTAGATTGTTTAAGGAATCCAGAGTAAAAACCAAGCCTGTCTATCAACTTACGTACTGCTCTATCTGTGTCTCCATCTGCTGTATCTGTTGATAAGCACTTCCCCAAATAAAAATGTTTCTCTTAGGTTTTTATTCAGAAAAAGGTGGTGGATGAAGACATCATCTCTGTAAGAGAAAATACCATCTGTCATTGTAAGTGGGTTTTCTGCTCTGTTCATCATAAAGCCTTGTGAAGGAGCCGAAACCCTAATGCAAATTAGACTCTGATGTATGCATAATTGAGGGGATACTCACAGTTGAGGGTGAATGCCATGGACTAGGAGAAAAAAAGACCATCCAGATATATCTTATTCAGAGTAAGATGGAAAACAGATATGGGGTTTTCACTAACACAGCAGAGACAGCAGGATTTACTCAGACCTATTATTTGTCCATTGATGGCCACCCCTGGTTCTATCATTAAAACTGCAT
>OU015748.1:76990722-77010113 GCA_907169655.1 Acomys percivali | reverse complement strand
CAAATATAACTAAATTCAAGTACCTGGAGATGAAGCTGGATGTGGAAGTCATCTGTGAAAGAGAGGACTGGAGCACAGCTAATGTCCTGCTCCTCCTTGAAATCATGATTCTGGACGGGATATCGAACGCTGGAGGAAGCACCCAGGAACAGAGCCAGGTGAGGAGCACCAGACAGCCTGTAGTGGCATATGATGTGAGGTGAGCACCAGAGACAATGTGGTGGTGTGTGAGGTTAACTTCAGATGGCCTGTGACATCATGTGTGGTAAACTTCAGAGAGTTTGTAATGCTCTAAAATAACTGCAGCCTAAAGTCAAGAGACACACTGAAACAATCACTGGTGCTCAGCCCTCATCTCACTCTCTTACACATCAGAGCTCGGGAGGGCTGTAGTTATCTTTCACTGTAGCATTAGGATGCAGTTTGGATGTTTTACAACAACGCAATGGTGATCCTGACCAATTGGAATGTATCATATAATCTCAGCTTTTCAACTTGTAAGTTCCATAAGGCCATCTAGAAAAAGGTTAAGTTGGGTCACACTGCTTTCCTGGCTGCTAGTCTCTGTAGGCACTGTGTGACTCACTTTGTTATCTGTACAGGCTAACAATGCTTTTCTACTGTGTTTTTCTTTTCAGCAAGGCATTACAAAACATGCTAAAATTTGTGTGGAGGGTTATGTAATGCTTCTTTAAAAATGTGTATTTTAATCTTGAGAGTATGAGTAACAATCTCAAGTAATCCTATGTAACGTAATTAATCCTTACATACTACAAATACTCAATAATGTGTAAGACAAGGAAACATTGATGGATACTCAGGATTTAAAGGGATATTATAATACATCTCACTGAGTGCCAAGCACAACCCTGCGTGGGGGATCTATTCTAGGAAAACATGTTAAAATGGAAATGAATGGAACTCTTGGTGGAATTTGAATGTGCACCATCTTCAAAATATCAGCATGCTATCTCAGTCCATTCTCTGATTTTGACAGTTTCTCTGTAGCCATATAAATGTGTTCATCAAGCATACAACCCCTATAAAGGCTCATTGAGAAATGATGTTTATCCCCATCAGAAATCTCCTAACATCAAACTCTTCAGATACTGATGAAAACCATCTCAGCTGAGTGCAGTGTTGGTGTAGCTGCTGGCCACTCACGCTGGTGCATTAAACACTGATGAGAGGTCTTTGTGCTAGACTTGTCCACACACTCACTTCTTCTGCTTTCTGCCATTCAGTTGGTGATGCATAATAAGAATTTTCTATAGCTAAAAGCTACCTCAAGTGTTTGATTCCATAAAACAAAATTTCAAATGGAAGACGGAAAGGCAGTCTGAGAAATGGAGCGATCAAATGAAATTTTGGAGGTTTATATGTTTTACATTTCTTATAGGTTCAAATTGCCCTGGCAGCTTTACATAGAGAAGCACACTAGTGAACATGTTCATCACATATGTGAAAAAATGAAGGTATAGAACAGTGGAGTTGGACAGCCACTGTTTGGGGGTTTGGGTGATCTGGGAACATCTGAGGGTCAAGGATGAAAGAAGAGTCAGATGCAAATGTAAGCAGCTCCTTTTTGTGGCATGTTAAGAATGATCTCCAGTGGTCCCAACATCAGAAAAAAAAAAGAGAAAATGCTAGGAAGTAGCCCACTTAAAAGTTAAAAATTGTTAATCGTCCAACAAAACAACCACTTTAAATAAAGAATAAATACTTTGATGAGAAAAGCCTGAAACCTCAACACCTTGGATGCAATCACCTGGATTAACTGCCATAAAGACTTTGATCCAACAGACTCCTCAGAATTCATTAGTTGATAGCTGTGACCAATCTATTCCTAGTGAGCTCGTACCACACATACACTGGAAGGAAACAGAGAAGAGGTGTCTCCTCAAAGCATGCTCAATAATATATATATATATATATATATATATATATATATATATATGTATAATAAATTATAAAGAAGCACAGTGTGAAATTTTTAAAGAATATCTCCTATATAGTGATCAGCTCTGATAGAAATGTAAGAATTGCTGGGGACGATAGAGAAAGCAATAGCTAGACCTAAGGACAGTGATAATGCCAGTATATACACAATACATTTCAAAGAGGCTGTCTAGGTGACTGAGATTCTTACAGTAGACCTAAGAGTACATAATTAACAAAAGCTACACTGTATCAAATATCCAAAGTTTGTTTCTCCTGGTAGGCTAAGTAATAGTAGATGTGCATGCTAAAATCCTGGCTTACACATAGCAATGTGAATAATATAACATGGGAGAATAAAGATTTATTAACTTTTAAAAGTATGGAAATGGAAGTATTATAAAAAGTGGCAACTCTAGGATGTTAACTAAAAGGATTGGTACAACATAATTTTAGAGATGGTTAATGTAATAGAGTATACATACTCACATAATACAGTGTTTCCACTTTTTAGTCAACTAGTTTTATCTATCTCACACAATCTTGAATCCACTGTCCTGCCATACCTTTGACATAATCTGTTGAAAGTGTTATTCTGGAAGCATCATTTGAGAGGGGAGCAAGAGCCCAAATGGTATGCTCTCATCCAAGACTTTAATGTCTCCTCACACCCAGCAGGAGCACTACTGATATCCAGGCACCAGGAGATGATAGCAGGTGTGTCCTACCTTCTGTCACATTTAATTCATGCTGAAGAAAGAGGTATCTCTGGTCACATTTTCTCAGGAGTCACAATGAGTCCTACTCAAGCTGCTGTTTGTGACTTTTACTTCCTGTGTCTATAACATAAAGGTATAAAAAATTAGACAACTTTCTGGTTAAGCTACTGATCTCATTATGAGGTAGTTGTATCTTGTCACATCTTTAAAGGAAATGTGATTATTTTTGGAATAAAATTTGGTATACTAATAGCAAAGTATTATACCATAAGCTCCATAGGCAGTTCTTGTTTATCAGTGCCCCATGTGGCTGCAGGGAGACAGTACAAATGAGGTCTTGAAGAGGAGGTATCCAGGACATTGAGGCTAATAATTATTATATTTTAGGGTGTACCATATGCAATCCATTGAGATCAAGAGAGTTAGTCAAAGAAGAATATAGATCACAGAAGGAAAAAGGTGACTGTCCATTAACACCCAAGGGTCAATGCAGTGGCAGCTGAATTACTTTGACTCTTCTCCTTCTATGTTCCTGGTTGGTCAGAGGAGCTTAACAGAATCCTCAAAGTTCAGTTGTACAACTGTTTATATATATATATATATATACAGTTATAATGCTGTAGTGGACAGTATATGGTGACAAACAGTATACATGGACCTGAGTTGACTATATGCTTTTGGAGGACAATGGAATACATGGCTGTTTGGATGGCTTATATATAGTCTGAGAAGAGTACATAATAGAATCTGTCCTCATAACCATACCTTGGCATCCTGTGCCCAGACACTGAGTGTCATGAAGTCCTATAGCCTGGCCATGCCATCCTGGTAAGTAGAATTTATACTTCTGATTCTTCATTCCAGGATAAAAAGCAATGAAATTATAATAACACTAGACTAACAGTCAGAATAGGAGTTGCAGCCTATCAGAAAGGAGAGCAGAGAGAGAGCATTACTTTGAGCTTGGACATTAGTTGTAAGCTTAGATGATATTCTGGCACATATACACACACCCTCTTTCCAGAGCCTCCACAAGCTTCAAGATATAGCATATGCTAGATCAGTTAGGACAGTGCTGGATCTGTTGGAAAATCAGAATTGTCAAAAGAAAGAGGGGGTGCCTGCACAACCAATGAAGTTGATGTTTCCCAGGGACTCACATGCCCAAACATTATACCTAGGCTCAGATTCTGCCCCTGACTTCTGGAATGTACATTTATAGATAGAGTTCAGGAAAAGTTAAGTTTCTTATGAAACATCTATTTTTGCCATCCCAAAAGACCATGAGCAGCATGGAATACAATATGGGAATATGGGCTCTAAAGTTTTTCCATCCATCTGCTGCTAATTAAAAAGAATGCTAAGGAACATATGGCCATGGAACTATCAGGAAAGAAAACAGTGAATGAACAGGAGTGAACTAAGGACAGATCTAAATCCTACTGTTCTCAATAAGTAACTGTTAGATTCAAGAGACTTGATACCCTATGAGCATATACAGGGGGAGGCAATCCCCCTCAGGAACAGTCGTAGGGGAGGGAAATAAGGGGAAAATGAGAGGGAGGGAAGAATGGGAGGATACAAGGGATGGGATAACCACTGAGATGTAACAAGAATAAATTAATTAAAAAAAAAAGAAAAGAAAGAAAAAAAAAGGAGCCCATCCCTGAGCACACAACACATGGTGTTCTTATTTCTCAGCGTTTTTATGATAGCTTTGACATCCAACTCACATGTTACTCTTCAGGGCCTCCATTAATAGGCTACTATTATATACATGGCAGGTATATATGGCATATTTATTGCACATATTGTCTTATTGTCTGTTTTCTACCTGGTGGGGGTGGAAGCCTTAAATAGCCTTGAATTATTGTACTTTGCTAGACGTAACTACTTACATGTACAGACATCACCCTGATAAGCAAACCAAATGAGGTTGAGGCCAAACTCCTCACTCATTTATTTATTAGATGTTAAAATCTCTGACAGTGTGATATACTCTAATTACTGCAAAGACAGGTAAGTATTTGAAACTTAGAAATTTTCACCATATCACAGGGCTCCCTCATTGGGTTGTGTATGTAATAAACAGGGAATAGAGAGAAACAAATGGAAACATACATACATCTCAACATAGTAATCAGAAAAGGCTAATATTGAATTAATTACATTACCTATCAAAAGCTGATAATGTATAAGTGGATAAATTTAAGGAATACACACACTAACACACTAAAGAGCATGGCAAAACACAGGACATGATAACTTACAGTGTGGGTTGCAATGCGTAGCATTATCTTGAAATCATACTGACATTTCTTCATTGTCAAATATGTTCTATTTTTTATTCTTCCTTAATGAGAATACTGAAGATAGGATAATTAATCTTATCAAGATCGCATAGAGTACAATTGTGTATATTTAAGTCCAGATGCTATGAACACAGAATCCAAGATGAAAACTTTTTTATAAATACAGTACTTAAATTCCTGATTTTTAGGATAATATTTCATTTTGTTTTGCTTTGTACATTTTGTGTTCATTTAAAAATATTTGAAAATCTTTTCTACTCCATGAACATGAAGAGAGTGTGTCTCATAGTGTTGTGTTGTTTTTCCACAGAAATGCCCAAGGAATCTAAATGCTGTATAATAATCAAACCTTTCCCAAATGCATCACATTAACTTTCCTGTAAAACCATCTGGCTACACACTTGTGAAGCTAATTTCAATGTCTTCATTTTATTTCATGGGAATACTCATAGATTTATCATTGTATCAACAATTTTATCTTAAGGCTGTTGCTTTAGAACAGATAATGTGACTCTTTCACCCCTTTTATTTCCAACATCATTTTTTATTCTCTTTTCTTTGATTTCTGCATAAAACTTAGAAGCGATTTTTTACTTTTTGTATATGCACAGACATACACCATAAACATATGTGTTGAGAAATTGATTTTGATTTATTACATGGATAGAAAGGTGTCAGGAAATTGATATTTTTATAATATTGATTGTTTTAATCAATATACTAATATAAGACTATGAGATGAACATAGAAGTCATAAAAGATTCACAGAAATGTCTTGTGGTGGATATAGATGCTTTATTCTGTTTCTAAGACTGCATGTAAATAGCTTCAGACTTCTTATGTTTATCCTCAGCAACTTGGGAATAGATTTTATGTTACATTATATTATTTTTAGCATTCAAGTTTATATTACACACATCTTTTTTATACTATTGATTTTGTATTTTGAAACCTTACAGATGAATCTTCTTTTCTTTTATTCTATTGCATAATGTATACAATGTAGACACATTGTCATATCCACCCCTTATTCTCTCTTTCCTACTTACCAAGCCAGAGCCAGATGCTCAAACATATTTTTTCACAACTTTGAATTATCCTTAAAATTATTTTTAAACCACTGAGTTCAAATAATGTTTGTCTCTATGCACATTTTAATGTCATCCATTGTGGAATGGTATTCTTTTCTTTCTTTTTTAATTAATTTATTCATATTACATCTCAATGGTTATCCCATCCCTTGTATCCTCCCATTCCTCCTTCCCTCCCATTTTCCCCTTACTCCCCTCCCCTATGACTGTGACTGAAGGAGACTTCCTCCCCCTGTATATGCTCATAGGGTATCAAGTCTCTTCTTGGTAGCCTGCTATCCTTCCTTTTAGTGCCACCAGGCCTCCCCATCCAGGGGACGCAGTCAAATATGGGGCACCAGAGTACGTGTGAAAGTCAGACCTCACTCTCCACTCAACTGTGGAGAATGTCCTATCCATTGGCTATATCTGGGTAGGAGTTTGAAGTTTACCGCCTGTATTGTCCTTGGCTGATGCCATAGTTTGAGCGGGACCCTTGGGCCCAAATCTGCTTATCATAATGTTCTTGTAGGTTTCTAGGACCCTCTAGATCCTTCTATTTCCCTATTTTCCCATGCTTCTCTCATATAGAGTGCCAATAGGATGTCCTTCGCTCTGTCTCAGTTTCCTGGTCCTCTTATCAATGGCAATTCACTCAGCTCCAGGGAAATGTGGCACTTTCTTTTTCAACATACATCAGCTGCCAATGGCTTTCAGATAGGAATGGGGCATTGGTTGATTCTTCCTGGTTCCTGATGTAAATTGTAACTGACCTGGCCTTGTGCATGTCTTCTACCTTAACCACAGCTACTCTGAATTCACATGTGTAGCAGACATCTCATATACAGAGAACAGCATTTCACAGCTGTCCTTTTGATGGACATTCTTTAACAGTGTTGGGCCATTGATAGGGCTAGGGATGGAGAAGCATGCAGTGTGAACTTCTTGAACAGACCAGTTCAAAGGAAGAGGACCTTCATAGAAGAATAGTGGAGAAACATGGGCAGGACCCCCAAACTAAAGTGGGATGATATGATGGTAACTTACATCTGCTGAGCGCTTTAACTGTTTTAGTCATACAGAAATGTACATGTGAGTTAGATAGTTGTTTTTAAGCACCACTCCATTTTGAAATACTTCTAAACTCCAGATGATGTAAATGGATGGCCAATTACATGCCAGTATTATACTTTGCTGTGGTTTTTCTCCTCAAAGACTGGAGATAATCTCTTGCTTACTTGTAATCCAAAGGACCTAAGAGAATATTCAGAGAAAATAAACTTGGTAAATATTCACCTTCATCATTGTACACTTATCTTAACATTACCTTTAAGAATTTGCTCCTTTTCTCTCACCACAGAGATTGCTTACTCTCTGCTCTCTAAGACAAAATGAGGTGAGTGATTTCCCCATATCTTTACCTTTAGCTGCCTCAGCTTGCATGTTTTATAAAGAAGTGCTCAAAATTTGTCCATCTTGCCTATCTCTCTCAGAAGAGGACAGGCCTATTTATTTGCAACTTTTTATTTCGCCTGGATATCTCTTGCAGTTCTAATGAACTGTAGATACATAAAGGAATAAACAAAGAAATAATTTGGACTTCACTAACACATGCACCAAATCTGGACTGGTACAAAGTGGAAAGGCCTCTGTGTAATGGCAGCATGCAAACTCATGAAGGGTTTCATAGTTTTGTTTTTGTGTGTGTGTGTTTCTAGAAAAACAATAATCACATAATTAGTTAAAGAAATTAAAATCACATTCATACTTTATTATAATTGTCTATAAAGTAGCTTCAAGATTAATTTTTTTTTTAATTTTTAAAAATTTTATTGAAAAACTATTATTTACACGTCATGCACCAAAATCCCTTTCCTACCCCCAGTAAAATAAAACAAACAGACAAAAGTCTTGTCACAGAAGCTGTAGTGCACCACACAGTATAGCCTTTTGTCCACATATGTTTACTTTCAAATGTTCAGTGCTATGAGTCCTGGGTCTGGTTGGCGGCCTACACTGTCGTTACTGCATCCTCACTGGGACTTTTGTCAGATATCCAGTTGTTGCCTTGTGTCAAGGAGATTCCTAATCTTAGAATCTGCATGTCCGGCCCCTTCATGTGTTCCATCACATCATACATGGGGTAGATGTTGGGGTGAAGTTCACTCAGAGCCCTGGATCAGGGCTCGCTCCCTTGTCCTCAGGGCAGGACCCACTCTCCTGCTCCTCTGTCCTCAGGGCAGGGTCTGCTCACTTGCTCTCCTGCCATTATAGCAGAGCTGGCTCATTGGACCAGTGTCCTCAGGGCAGGGACTGCTCTCCTGCTCCCATGTCCTCTGGGCAGGGCCAGCTCACCCTCTCTCATGTCATCAGGGCAGGGACAGCTCACCTGCTCCTGTGTCCTCAAGGCAGGGTGAGCTCTCAGGCTCCCATATCCCCAAGGTTGGCTCACCTGCTTCCGCATCCTCTGGGCCAGCTCTCCTGTTATTGTGTCCTCGGGTTCAGCTCTCCTGCTTTCAGATCCTCAGGGCCAGGTCTCATCCTCCAGTTCAATTCGCCAGATTGTTGCTGGCTGTCAAGGCCTGGATATGGCCTCCTACTCCTGTGGGTACTGGATGTTGTGAGCCATCAAGCAGGTGGCAAGTGGAGACCCCTCAAAGACTTCATTGAGTAGCTTGCAGAAACCATTAATGTTGGCCCAGCACAACTTCTTGTCCTGGGGAAGTTGTGGCTCTGGTGATTTGTGCCTCCTGAGTCTCTGGTTCCATTGTGTGCTCCATCTGCTCTGGGCTCTCACCTCAGTGCTGCCCCTAGTATCCACCTCTTCACGATCCAGCTCTCGCCATGGCCCTGGCCCCTGAGAGGAGGTCTGTGAGGCCTGTGGTGTGGGTGGTGCAGTCCTCAGTCGGCCTCTACTAGAACAGCACATGCTCCTTGAACACTATCTCCTTGGCCCTAACTGCACCCGACCACAACCAGAAAGGCAGGGGTAGCCCCCGAGGTCCCTGGGAGCCCACCAGTGTGTGGTTCCACGGTCCTAAGGTGGGAGGGCATGGACGATCCACATGACAGGCTTTCCTTATTTCTGGGAAACACCAGCACTGTGTTTTGGATCTCTCAATATGGTCCTTTGGTGGCTGTGTAGTCACGGCTGTTCTGCGCATCAGACACAGTGTGTGATTGACGCCTTCCTAGATCATCTTGGATTGGCTATTTCTAATACATTGTGCTAAGTGCTTCCTCCCAATCAGGCAGCTCTCTGGGGTGAACATGTCTGTGTAGCTCTGGAAAACAATCATCCTTCTGAGAATGTATTAAGGACCTCATCTTTTGATGCCATGGGCCTGTGCCAGCCACACAGACCCACGCTGCTGCCAGGAATATCTTCTTATTCACATTTTTATTCATTTATCTTCCTGTATATAAATGGATGTGTACATGAATGTGCATGTGTGCATGCACATGTGTGTGCTCCTGTGAATGCAATGAAAGCCACAGTGTAAATGTAGAAGTCAGAGGACAACTTTAGGATTTGGCTCTCTCTTTATGCCATGCAGGTCCCAGGGATGGGATTCAGGTCAGTAGTCTTGACAGCAGGCACCTTTACAGTTGAGCCAGCCAACTCACTGGTCTCCAGTTTTCTAGGAATCCCGCAAGAGATGGCATTTGTGAATGAAGGTATTAGGCCAAAGAAGACTTCTGTTGAGAAGCAGACAGTAAAGCTGAGAGCCAGAGCTGAGCCTCTTCACCAGCCCCAAGATTAAATTTTGATGACACTCTTAGTGTCATTCTGAATTTAAAGTTTATTGCCTCATTGTTAATGCAGACAATAAAACAAACAAATAAACAAACAAATAACAACAAAAGCTGCTCGGTGTTGGTGACCACATAAATCATTGTTCTTGAGAAAAACAGGGACTCATCCATCCTCCCTGCAGATGTCAATCAAGAGATTGACAGCAATATTGCATCAGCATGAATCAACAAATTTGTAAGCTCAGTCTCCTGACACTCAAATGAACCAGTTGCTGAAACCATCCTCTTAAATTCTTAATATTATGAACTTATATTAGTTTGCTATTGTATAGAAATCCTTATTACCTATAAGAAATGGATTTAGGAAGGTGTCTTACATTCAGCATTTTTGGAAGGACTAAAAACTCCGTAATATTACAGCAAATGTACACCTGCCTCCTCATGGGACACTAGGATATGTTCACCACTACCAAAATCAATTAAAAATTGAATTACTTCACTCTTTGTGCTTTCACTTTGGCATGGATACACACTCAGACCTACTTCCCATCCTTAACCCAAGACCACACTGTAAAAACCTTAACTGTGCATCTTAATACATCTGCCCACTTCTTACTGCTCAGTTCCCAGTTCAAATACCACCCCTTCCAAGAAATGTGCCCGAGCCTCGAGTAGCAGCTTCTTTCCCTTTGTTCTGAATGACCTTAATTTATATCTTCATATACATTAAGAAACTGTTAGTTTTTATGTCTACTGTGTATCTCACAAGTACTTAAGTATCTTCAAAGCTAATATCCTTGTTTACAAGTGAGTGACTACTGCCAATATCAGCTCCTGGTATATGTTCATTCACACACATAAACACATACATGTACAGACTCATACACGTATATAAATATACACAAGAATTCTCAACTGAATAAGGTAATGTCACATACAACATGAACGACTGGAGTCTAATGTTCAATTTACCTTCAAGTGATACCATGTATAATAAAATAGTGTTGCAGACAGACATTCAAATTCAAAAGAAAAGTTTAACTGTTCCACATTCTTCCATCTATTAGGGCACAAGAAATATAATCACTGCTTGAAAAATAGAAGACTTTCCCAGAAGTAGAGTACCTTCCCCAAATAGTTTGATGACTAGGTTATCTGCTCAATATTTTACCTTGCTTCGTGCTTCTTAAAAACTCATCAAACCTCATCCTTTAAAAAAAATGACAAACCTACTTAAGGATTTCAAAAAACTTCTAGTTGGAAACTGATTTCACTTTTCTCCTGACCCTATAGAGTCCAGACTTCTTCTCATGCTGGGCTTTAGCTGGGTCTCTCCAATATAAACAGAGTATCCAGGTCATTGTTGGGGTCAACTTCTTCAGAGCTGACAGAATAAGCTCTTACAGGCTGGTGACACAGAAAGTGTGATTGTTGGTCTTTATTTTCAACTTGATTGCAATTGGATAAATTAAGAAACACATCTCTGGCCATGCAATTGAGCTCACTTCCAGGACAGATTAAGTGAGCAGAGAAGCCCTTTCCTGGAGTGAGCAGCACCTTGTAGATGGAAACACAGTGCTGTTTTCTATTCTGCCTTCACTCTTTTTGGTGAGTGTGTCCACCCAGTTGTTTCTGCGGCCAAAAGACCCCTGCATCTCCAGCCTTCAAGTGTGAACTAAAGAACCACAGCAAAAGCAGGAAGGCAGGAGTCAGATGATAATATGGTATCAGCCTTCAGGAAATGTCGAGAGATGAAATATGGTGCTTCATTTCATTCATTCCTACAACCAAGACCATGATATAACATCATCCTCATTTAGGATGGGTTCTTTCCCCCTTAGTTAAATGTCTCCAGGAATGTCCCAACTGACACCTAAAGGTTTCCATCTTATGTTATCCTATATTCCATCTTTCTTAGTTAAGATTTTATTGCTGTGAAGAGACACACAACAGCTCTTATAAGGAAAAACCTGGAATTGGGCTTGGCTTAAAGTTTCTTCCATTATTGTCATGGTGGAAGATATGGTGCTCCTCGATATATCTCGAGGAGATACATGCTCCTCGAAAAGGAGTTGATTGTTCTATACCTTGACCCACAGGCAGTAGGAGACTGTCACACTAGGCCAACCTTGAGCATATGAGACTTCAAAGCCCACCGCCATAGTGAAATAACAGGGCCACAACTCATAATAATGCCACTTCTTATGGGTCCAGAATTCAAACAACTGAGTCTATAGGGGCCATTGCTATTGAAACCACCACATTATCTACCTGACAATCAAGATAAACAAGTCCAAGGAGAATTGTTTTCTTCAATTTATATTTAAGAAATTTTAAGTAAAAGGTAGACGATGGATATAACTTCTTTCAATCTGGTAGGATGATATTTGAACTAAAGTCTACAAATGTAACAGCCCAAAACTCTTTGTTATGTTGATAGCAACTCTCATATAATTATTTGCAAATCTCCTTTTGAGATTTCAATCTGTAGGTTGATAGGATGGCATACTAATATTTTAAATGATAGCAGAGGATGAACATAGTTTATTGGAACAGGAAAACAAGTGTACTTTTATCATGTGTGCACATCATTTATACTGTCTAATTCAATAAGCACACCTCACAGTTGTTACTTGCAGCTCTGCATAATATTTTATGTCAAAATTATAACTTCATCATAATTCAGGCTTATTAAAAACTGACACATGAGAGCTGTTGATGTGGTTAGTTTTCCCCCTAGTTATCAAGCCTTTTTTTCCTTTTACAACATATTTTAAATCCTGTTCATTAGGGAGAGATCATAGTCTATGAATATGTGAATGAAATACGAAACTGTGTAAATCGATGAACGTGATGTTTCTTGCATGAGATATAAGATAAAGCACTATAACCTTGGATTCGATGAGGGCAGAAAATACATGTGTTTTGTGGCTCACATTTTGTGACAATACCTTGTTTAGGAGAAATAAAATATCTGTGGATCTTCAGAAAGCTTTCACATTTACCCAAATGCATAATTTTAGAGTAGGTTGGGATCTGCTTCTTCAAGGCAACCATGGTATCAAGTCACCTTTCTCTTGACTTTTTAACCTTCTCACTAAACTTATGAATGCAAATGTACAGTAGCAAGCCAGGAAGTTATGAAGGATAACATGAATTTTAACTATTTCAGCTCTTCAAACTGCTGGTTGAAGATCTTGGGCCAAGGAAGTAATCATTAAACTGCAGGGGCCTCATACAGAATCAGGGGTCTCAGATGAACTGAAAGTATTGATTTGCTTTTGGGGGTCTTTTTGAAGGGGAGGGTTAAAACAAAACAGAAATCACTCTCCTTGTATTGAACTAATCTATTTTTGTTCTTGCAAATACATTGTTTAAACCTCATTCCAATTCCCTAAGATTTGCTCACTAAGCAAACTACATGATCAAAACGCTTAACTATCTGAAGTCTCTGTTCTCCATGGTCTTTGACATTATCATTTGACTGGTAGAGATTCTGAGGGTTCATTAATCTTTTCTCATTTTTCCTTTATCTGAGCCACAAGTCTGAGCAAATATAATTAGATGTGGTAAACAATGTGGTATATAGTTCAAGCATAAGAATAAACATAATTTGATGAGAATTGTGATGACCTAAGAAGTCCAAAAACACATCTGCTGTGAGATTTCTGCTCACATCCTACATGCCAGTAGTCTGCTGTCCAGTCCTAGGCTTCTATCCCTCTTTTAAAGTACTTGGCATTGATTATGGCTCATAATAGGAAGCTACAAAGACTTCAGAAGGTAAGATATTAAGGAACGTATCATGCAAAAGGGAAATCACTTTACACTTCATAATTGCTTCATCTAGTTCTAATTAAGGAAAATTGTGAAAATAAAAAATCAAATACAAACTTTCTCTTTCTTCACATAAACATGAGAACATTTATTGTTCAACTTTAGAATATCAATTATTCCTTTTTTAAACAAATACTTAGAATTTTCCTTAAAAAACAAAAACAAAAACAAGAAAAAAACGAACATAGATAAGTGTCATTCATTGTGTAATATCAGGGCTAATTTGGGGCATAAGAATCATTTGAGTCACTGGAGTTTGAAAGTAAATTTCTACTTATTTGAAGTAAATTACTCCTTTAAAAAGTGTAAGAGACTGGCCATAATTTAATAATATTAAGGGGCCCATTCAGAGATAAATTACTAAAATAAGATGTTAATTTATTTCATTTTTAAATTATATGTTTTGTTTTATTATTTAAACCTATTTTAATAAATATATTTGACATGTTCTTTCTTTCCCCCAAGATTTTCTAGACCAACTTCCCCTCTACTCATACAGCTTTAAATTCTTTTTGAAAAAAAAAAAAAAAAGAAGCACAACCTCAACATAACAACTCCCCCCAAACAAGAAAACAAAATAACACCACACCAAAAAAAAAAAGCAAAGTGTAAGTAAATAAAAGCATGAGCTCATGTGCACGTGCACACAAGTAGTCACACACACACACACACACACACACACACACCAAACAAAATGTACAACAAAGAACCACAAACTATGGAATTCATTATATGTTGGTAAACTACTCATGAACATAAGTGCTAACCTTGAGAATTGTCATTATACTGGAGAAAACTGATTTTACCTCCCCTTAACAGATATAAGTGAAAGTTCATTTGTTAACTTTCACCTTAGTTGCTAGGTTTTCATTCATTAATTCATTTATGCATCCATTTTCTAAAAATAAAATCTGTAACAAAATATAATATAACGATACAGAATAAAAACTATAACATTGAAGTTGAACAGGATAACCCAAAAGAAAGAAAATAACCTAGGAGAATGCACAAGAATCAGATACCCACACATTTGTATACCTAGAAATCCCACAAGTTCACTAAACTGGAAGCTACAATATAAACAGAGTTGACCTGGTCCAGACCCATGCTCACCCTTTGCATTCAGCTTCAGTCTCTGTGAGTTCATATTAGCTTTGTTTATATTGATTAAGAGAACTTTGTCTTTGTTGTCTTTTTTTGTCTTGTTTTGTTGGTCTTGTCCATACCATCTGGGTCTTACACTCTTTCTGTCTCCTCTTCCTTTAGGTTCCCTGAGTTCTGAGTGGAGAAATTTAATAAACTTACCCCATTTAAGGATGAGTGTTCCAAAGTCTTTCATTCTTTACATAATGTCTGGATATCTAGTCTCAGACACTTGTTCACCCAAGTGGTAACATGTATGGGTTCCATCTTTTAGAGTAGGCCTACATTAAATCAGTTGTTAGTTGGTTACTTCCAATTTGTATTGGGAATGTGTAGAAGTAACTTTGGTGGAACATTTCCCAATATAATTTTCTTTTATTATTGCCACTTATTACCATGAAAGCTAATCTCAGATTTAAATAATATTTAATAAATCATAATAAATGCAGAAAAAGTAATTTGTAGTAAAAATATTTTTGTATAAACTTCTCTTATCTCTAAAGCTACATAAAACTGGAAGAATTTTTTAATAGTAGGAGAGAATATTACCACTTCCTACACAGTTGTTTTCCAATCACTTCCTGGGAGATGAACATCACATGAACAATTAAAATCACTGTTGGAGCTGAAAGTTTCACAGTTTTTGTTTCTTCAAAATATTATACATGACTTCCCTCATGGATCAGAGAGACTTTGGCTTTAGCTTGTGGCTGGGAAGGGAGACAGAGACCTCAGCTCAGGGAAAATGGAGCTTCAGTAGTGGTGATATGAAGATGTCAGGGGAAGACACACAGCAGGAAAAAACTTGCTGAGGGCCTGGTCATGACCAAGTACAGATGGGAGGTGACATCACCAACCAGGTACTTCAATTTTTGGTGAAAGCATCTAGCTTCGGTGTGTCAGTACTGAGCCTGTTTGAGAGTGGTGTTGCCATGCTTACGGAAGATACAGGGGAAATCTTCAAGAAAGAAAAGGAAGTAATGAAAGGAATTGCTTTTCCCAGCAGCATTTCAGTAAATATGTGTGCCTGCCATGTTTCCCCCTTTGAAGAGTGACCAGGACTATATACTCAAGAAAGATGAGTTGGTAATACTTGACCTTGGGGTCCATGTGGATAGCTTCATTGCGGCTCACACTTCTGTAATTGGTGTAACTCTGGTGCTCCAGGCCGCAGGGCAGAAAGCAGATGTCATTAAGGCAGCTCACTCTTGTGCCAAAGCTGCCTTAAGACTTGTCAAACTTGAAAGTCAGAACACGCAAATGACAGACGCCTGGAACAAAGTTGTTTGCTCATTTAATTGCACACCAAAAAAGAAGGTATGCTGGCACACCCGGTGAAGCAGCATGTGATCAGTGGAGGAAAAAACATTATCCAGAATCCTATAGGCTAGCAGAAGAGGGACCACAAAAAGGCAGAATTTGAGATATATGAAATTGATGCTCAGGAGAAGGGAAGGCCGAAGACATAGGACACAGAACCACCATTTACAAATGAGACCCTCTAAACAATATGGCCTAGAGAAACATTAGTGAGCCTTTTTCAGTGATGTGGAACAGCATTTTGATGCCGTGCAGTGCCGTTTACTTTAAGAACATTTGAAGAGGAGAAGGCTCAAGTGGGTGTGGTAGAGTTTCCCAAATATGAGTTACTACCAGCCAGTTAATGTTCTCCATGAAAAGGAAGGTGAGTTTCCCAATTTAAATTTACAGTTCCGCTCATGCCCATGAAGCTGGGGACGGAGGTGGGTCCCATATCCCCAGCTTGCCATTACAGCCTAATTCCCTTCTCACTGAGCCACAGGTTCTGTGCGGTACTATTTGTGGTCTCCGCCCAAGACCACCAGCAGAGCACCGTCTTCTCTGCTCATTCTAGGTCCCCAGCCCACCGCTCACTCCTCCCAACAACAACAACAACAACAACAACAACAACAACAACAACAACAACAAAACCAGCTCTAGCTGACTCTGGTGTTGGGACACCAGGTTTCCTAGCCACGGAAGATTACTTTCAGCAGAGAAAGAAATTTAATAATAAAATAAGGAGTAAAAAAATAATACATTTTTATCTTTTTCTTTCTATTTGGATGGACTTTGTGGCAGATTCAATGTCACTAGACCTCTGCTTGACTAAATATGCAAAGATCTAAAGATATGTCCTTTGAAATATGGTTTAATTCTTTGATTAAAATATAACTATTCTTAAAATCATTAAAAACAAAATGATAGCTACTATTTAAGATACAGAAGGCAGCTACACCCGTACACTCCCCTTTTTATCTTATTCTGGTAATTGAAATAAAAGCAGTATGGGTCCTCTGCCCTTCTACAGTGATTGTTTTTAAAACTGAAGGTAACATTTGATTTCATAGTTTCCATCAGCGCTGTTGTAGGTCAGAGAGATTAAAAACATCTCCCATTATTGTTTTCTCTGAGTATCCAGACATCCTCTGAATTTTCAGCTTGCATACTAGACCATGCTGTGAGTCACATGGAAATTCTGCATTCTCACATCAAAGAGACCCGAAGGAAAAAAAGGAAGATGTGTCCTATTGGCCTTTCATGAGACTTCTGGACCTCTTGCATGTGCAAGTTGATTCTTTGATTGGGCTTGAAAAGCTCCAGCTACTTTGTCATCAAATGTGGGTTCAATCTGTCCATCGGTAGGACCGATAAACCACATTATTTGTGTTTGATGAGATTCTATCACTGAGTGATATGATTTTTTTCTTTCCTTTTTGTCTCTAATAACATAGTTTTTCTCAAACTCTTTTCAAAGCCATTGATATCAATCTCTGATGCACCAAGACTCCCAATAAATTATTTCAATAAATGTTTAATTATATGCTATGTAAATTTCAGACTTACACTATTTGCTTTTAAAATAAGTCTTCATTGAAATCTGCAATTTTTGCTTTTCTTTCTTCTTTACTTATATCTTTATTTAACTCATCACTGCCATGTCAACTTATATTTTCCTTATCTATAAGGCTGGTTTTATTATTTTTCTATCTCCTTAACATTCACATGCTCTTGTCCCATCATATGTCCTATAGGAGTTTATCATGTGCCAAACTAGTGTGACAGAGAACCACAGAAAGCATAAATCCTTTTCTCCACAATATGTATTTGCTTTCCTTGTACCAGGTGAACAAAGTGAAAGGATTTCCCCACAATGCAATTATGACTTGAGGTGAGAGTTGAACTGGCCTTGTCTTTCATGTGTGTCTCTTCTTTATACATATTTCTTACTGAACTTTGAATTAAGAACCTATCTGACTTTGCATCCTCATACTTAACAGTTCCTAAAACTTTTATGCCAATCTCCAGAGCCAATGTTTTAATATCTCCTAAACTCTTATTTTAAAATTGTATTTGTTTGTTTGTGTGTGTGTGTGTGTGTGTGTGTGTGTGTGTGTGCTGTACATGTTAGTACAATATCTATTGAGGCCCAAAGCAGAGTCCATGACAGAAGTAGCCTCTACTCCCCATTTTATGGCACCTACATGGAAATGTGTATGCCTGTGATGCCTATGTACTACATATGAGTAGAAGGTCTAGGTACTCACAATTCATGATCCTTGATAGATGCATCAGTCTGCAGCACACACCCTCCAACCTGGGCCCAGATTTGTTTCCTCCATTGGTCTCCTTGTGGAGCTCCTGACAAAGCCAGGCCTTCTATCCCTCAACTCTTCTATGAGACTCTCTGAGCTCCACCCCAAAATTTGGCTGTGAGTCTCAGCATCTGCTCGGATCACCTGCAGGTGGAGTTTTTCAGAGAACCTCTGTGGTAGGCTCCTGTCCTACTTCTTCTCTTCAACTGCTTCTGGTGACTATTATGTTTGTCCTTTTGAATGAGAATTAAATATTTTTCCTAGGGTACTTCTATTATTTAGTTTCTTTAGGTCTGTGTATTGTAGTGTCATTATCCTGCCTTGTGTGGCTAAGATCCACTTGTAAGTGAATATATACCTGAGTGTCTTTCTGGGTCTGGGTTACCTCACTCAGCATGATCGTTTCTAGATCTGTCCATTTGCCTTCAAATTTCAAGATTTTCTTGTTTTTAATAACTGAGTCTAACTTCCTATTTTGAGTTAATTCTGGCTTTACAAATTGCAAATACTGTAAATTAGATTCTATACATCTTATATTCATATAATTATAACTAAAGTTAATAAAATAGCCTTAATTAAACATTGAAATTCAGGCTTTCAATGACACTGAAGTTTTTTCTATCAGAAGCCTTTTAGTGACCCAGACTTCTGTCAAGTCTGACAGATAACACACATTTACATCAGGAACCTTGTCTCCACCAATCTCTGATGACCTGTCAGCTTCTCTTTCTGTTTTGTGATTGAAAAATTGGAAGGGTATTGTTTATGTATTTTGTAGAATAAGTATAAATCTAGGTTTGTTTCTGCATTTCACAGAATATATCTAGAGTTGTAATTGGAAAGATAATGTTCAGAGAGCATGAGAGAGATGTGGGTGCATATCAACAGAATTTATCCAGTATGTAGTGTATCTGATGATGGGGAATACATTGACATATATTGGGAGTATAGAAAGAGATAGATAGATAGATAGATAGATAGATAGATAGATAGATAGATAGA
>OU015748.1:76977450-76990712 GCA_907169655.1 Acomys percivali | reverse complement strand
AGATAGATAGATAGATAGATAGATAGATAGATAGATAGATAGATAGATTAGCTATGCAAATTATAAAATCATGAGTCTGATTATGTAGTCCAGTGGCATTGCTTATGTGCTTACATCCACTGGAAATTTCATTGACTAGAATTGAGTTAATAAGTTCATTTTATTCCCCACAGATGGAGGAGAAATTATGAGGAAAATACAGTGAATAGGGGTCATTTATGGCCATGTTGGAGGCTGTTATACCATACCCAAACAAATATAAAAGTTAATTTTTTATAAGTAAATTAAAATCGAAATCACTGTTATTCTGGAAATACACAAAACATAAATCTGGGAGAAATGAACTCATCTCACCAGTGGATACTGTCCACATAATGAAGCAGAACCCAAAGGGGCTGCTTTATGTAACATTAGAAAATATTTTTTCACTGTAAAGTACAAGATAAAGATGAAAGCCTTCCCTTACCAGGAAACTGGGACAGAGGGGAGGACATCCTATTGGGACTCTAGATGAGAGGACAATGGGAGAATAGCAATGTAGAAGGATCCAGTGGGTCCTAGAAACCTACAAGTAGAACATTATGATAGCAGATTTGGGTCATGGGGTCCTGCTCAAACTAAGGCACTAGCCAAGGACAATACAGGCGGTAAAATTTAAACCCCTACCCTGATCTAGCCCATGGACAGGACAGTCTCCACACTTGAGTGGAGAGAGGGATTTGACTTTCTCATGTACTCTGGTGCCTCACATTTGACTATATCCCCTGGCGGGGGAGACCTGGTGGCACTCAGAGGTAGGACAGCAGGTCACTGAGAAGAGACTTGATACCCTATGAGCATATACAGAGGGAGGTAATCCCTCTGTGGAACAGTCATAGGGGAGGGGAATAAGGGGAAAATGGGAGGGAGGGGAGAATGGGAGGATACAAGGGATGGGATAACCATAGAGGTGTAACAAGAATAAATTAATAAAAATAAAAAAATTAAAATTAAAATAAAAAAAAAGACTAAAATAACTTTTCATAAACATGATCTATGATATCCTCATTAGAAAATCTTCCTCCCAGCAGAACAAGACACCAACAAATAGCTAATAAAGTTACAAATGTATGGAATAAAAATTTCTCATTGTTGAAGTGGATAGTTTAAAACTAAGCAAGTGAAGATAGATCAACTCCTGTTGTGCAAGATCAGAGTGAGAGATATCACTGTAAACCTGAGTTTAATATGATGGCGCGATCAAAGATGGTGAATAGATGAGTAGATGATAGACAGAAAAATAGATAGATAATTTAATTTATAATATTTTTATCATCTATCTATACCTATCACCTACCTGTCTGTCTGTCTATCTAAATACATACATATATGTATATTTAATAGTATCTATATAACATAAGATAGATGATGATAAATTATTAAATATGATAGGCATAGATAGATAGAAAGAAAGAAAGATAGATAGATAGATAGATAGATAGATAGATAGATAGATAGGTAAATTATTGAGTGTTTGAACACTTAATCCCAAAATGGTGTTGATGTTTTAAGAGGTTGTAGAAGTAGAAGAATGCTGAATAAATTTATTGTATATAGAACATACAGGTTTAGGTTGGCTAGTTTTACAACCAGAGTTCCTCCTTTGCTTCCTAACAGTCAACAATTTGTCACCAGATCTACCATTTCCATTGTCACACCTGTAAGCTTTCCTGCTTTCCTACTGCTAAACTTTCCTGGCCTCCAGGAGCTGCATCTCTTTAAATCTTCTCACACCACTAATAGTAACTAAGGTTGAGGTTGAATCTTTTTTAAATCGTCTATGGCAAAGTACATGGAAATCATTTACCATGTGGAAGTGAATGCCAGAAAACTAAGCAGCTGTACTATGTCAACTCATTTACACAGACTTCCCTGGACCAACCACAGACTGCAAACTATCTCAGTCTGGATCAGTACAGGACTCTTTGTCATCCTCATGTGATAGGTGTTTCCTGTTGTATTGCCTTTGGAAAGTCCCGATCCAAAAATTGTCTTTCCTATACAATGACTACCTGATGGAGAGATTCTTTGGTCTCACAGAGTGCAACACAACTCTCCAGGCTCTTCTGGATTTGACAGTATCCATTGTAAAGTCAGGTGCAATTCTAGTAGGTCTGTACTTATATGATACTTGGTCTTTTTCTCTTGCTGATTTTAATATCACGTCTTTATTCCGTATGTTTAGTGTTTTGACTAGTATGTGGCCAGTTCATTTGTTGTTCTGTATGCTTCTTAAGCCTTGATAAGTATCTCATTCTTTAGGTTAGGAATTTTTCTTCTATGATTTTATTGAAACATTTTCAAAGCCTTTGAGCTGGCATTGTTCTCCTTTCTCTATTCCTATTATTGTTATGTTGGGTTTTTCATTGTGTCTCAGATTACCTAGATGTTATTTGTCAAAGGATTTTTAGACTTAACATTTTCTTTGGCTGATCTATTTGTTTCTTCTATCATATCATCAATGCCTGAGAGTCTTTCTTCCTTCTCTTTTTTAAATTTTTTATTAATTTATTCTTTTTTTAATTTATTCTTGTTACATCTCAATGTTATCCCATCCCTTGTATCTTCCCATTCTTCCCTCCCTCCTATTTTCCCCTTCCCCTCCCCTATGACAATCCATCAATGTAATCCACCATATAAACAATCTTCCTTCTCTTGTATTCTGTTGTAGAAGCTTTCCTTTGTAGTTCCTGTTTGAAATTTTAAAGTTTTCATTTCTAGATTTTTCTCAGTTTGTGTTTTCTTTCTTTATTCTTTTTAAAAGTTTTATGTCTTGAACAGTTTTATTTGCTTCCTTCATCTGTTGGTATTTTTTTTTTGGTTTGGTGTGTGTGTGTGTGTGTGTGTGTGTGTTTGTGTGTGTGTGTGTATGTTTGTGTGTGTGTGTGTGTGTGTGTGTGTGTGTGTGTGTGTGTGTTCTTCTTGAATTTCCTTAAGAGGTTTATTTATTTCCTCCAGGGTTTTGCCTTTTTTTCCCTATTAAGATATTTATTCATTTCTTCTTTGAAGACCTGTATAATCTTCATATAGTTGTGTTTAAAGTCTTTCTCTTGTGCTTCAGCTATAGTGGAATAATCGGAGCCTGCTGTTGTATGATACCTGTCATCTAGGGGGATATATTGCCTTGCCTGTTACTGATTGTGTTTTTATGATGGTGGCTAGGAAATTGGCATTGTGAAGATTATAGGTCTATGTGCTGATTTTTGCTGTTCTTTTCTGTTTTGTTTGTTTGGTTTTGGTTTTGGTTTCTTTTTATACTCTGTAACTCTGGACAGTCTGTTGGTTGTGTATCACCTTTTCTCCTGGCCTGCTTAGCTGGTGTATTCACAGGGAATGCCTGCTGGTGTTAAAAGCTGGGATACTGGGATGGGTTTGGGAAGGGAAGGTTGGAGGTGGCATTAGTGACCTGTTGGAATTGGAATCAGAGAGGAAAGGGATACCATAGCAGGTTTCCTACTACAGAGCTTGGAAGAGAAAGGGGGGAATGGGTCTCAGGAAGAGTAGGAGAGATGTGAGTCCATCACCAGCCTACATTTTGCTCTGAAAGGATCAGGGAGCAGCCATTGGGTTAGCAGAGGGTGTCTGATGGATCTGGCCACTGGTAAAAAGCAGCGAGTAGGGAATGGGAATTTAGAAGAGGAAGTTCTGTGGGAACCACATGGGATCGGATCAGGGCAGAGAGAAGGCTACCCAATGTGTTCTGCTGCAGAGCTGGTAGCGGTACTGAGGTATTGGATCTAGGGGAACAGAGAGAGAAGAGAAGGTATGCAAGCAGCCTACCTGGATTTTTCATAGGCATGGCCTGTGGTTTAGCAAAAAGTAGCTGCTGGAATTATGGACTGGGATACAGTGACCAAATGAGGAGAGGGGGCATAGGAGCTGGTGATCTGTGAGCTATACAGAAGATATAGGTGGGAAGACTATATGTGCTGATGTTGTTCTGCAGCACTAGGTACAAAGTTGGGGAAATAGATTTCAGGTAGAGGAGGGATTGGTTCTGCTTAGCTTCTGTGTTCTCCATAGCCATCGCTTGGTGTTGGAGACTATAATAATGGGATGAGTAGAGGGAAGAAAAGTGTGGTGGATAATATCTGTGTGCCTCATTGGGGATGATGTCAAAGAATGAAGGGAGATCACTGGAGATTTCCTGCTATAGAGCTGGGGATGAAACATAGGCAAGGGCTGTTAGATCTTAAGAGCAGTACAAAAGGTGTACTCTTTCAGCCTACTTGTTGCTGTGAGAGGGAAGGCCGTTGGTTTAGCAGCAAGTCCCTGATGGGGTTGAAGTCTTGCACAAAGCAACAAGTAAGGGGAGGAAGGAAAGAGGGGGTAGATTTTTGGGATCCACAGGAGATGGGTGTGTGTGTGGAAGGATTGCACAGGTGTTCTATTGCAGAGGTGGGCATGAGACTTGGAGTCTGGGTCTTGGAGAAGAGAGAAGGGAAGAGAAAAGAGAAAAGAAGGGAAGTCCTTAAGTAGTCTGATAGGAGATATTCTATTTAGCTGGAAAAACTATCTGTATTGTCAGTCTTACTTTGCTTCAAAACTTCAGAGAGCAGAAAATTCAATGGACAAGAATAAAGTCTAGAATGTTAGAAACCATATTGAAAACTGAAGTATTCTTGGAAATGTGTCTCTACAAAGGAGAAAGAAGAGTCCTTAATACTTCCCTATGAAACTCAGATCAAATATCATGGTATAAAGAAGGTACACTGTCTGAATTACAACTTCACAACAAATAGCTAAGTGACAATGTAGAATAGTGGCTACTCATGGAGTTAAACCTCTTGTTCAAAGTCACCCTAGGAATATGAGAAGCTCTCCTGGAATGCACATCTGACCTGTTTCCATCATTCTACCTTATGACCTTTGTTACCTAATGATCTTTTTGCTATAAGAACTACATTATGACCCAACAACCTAACTTTAGGCATATTTCCAAAACAAATGAGATCCATATATCAGAGATATATTTTTCCATGCTCACTGTAGCACTATGCTCAAGAGCTAAGGCAGCAAATCAACTATATGTCAATCAGAATCTATACAAATTGAGTAAAAAACAATCTGTCTGTCCGTCCGTCCATCCATCCGTCTCTCTCTCTCTCTCTCTCTCTCTCTCTCTCTCTCTCTCTCTCTCTCTCTCTCTCTCTCTCACACACACACACACACACACACACACACACACACACTGAACCCAAGTCCTCCTTATGGAATTTTATCAGAGACCTATGTATAAACCTGGCGAACATCATGTTACATGTAATAAGACATACACAGAAAGGATGAATGCCACATAATTTCACATTTTTGTATGCTCCAAAAGAGTCAAGCACAGAGACATAAAAACATGATGACTGTAGAGAAGGATGGCATGCAAGGGTTGAGAAGACATGAAATAAAATATAGGAAAGATGAATGATCTCACAATAAATGATATTTAACATAACTATAGTTCATTGCAATGCACTTGATATTTTTAAATACTAAGAGAATATGTTTTTTCTCATACAAAAATGATAAGCCTCTTAGATAATAGATGCAATAATTAGTTTAATTTAGCCACCAGTGTCTGGCTATATCAAAAGGTCATGTTGTATACCATGAGTGCATTCAACTACTTGTCAACTAGAAAAGAAATGTAAAATGAAAACAGCTGGAAAGGAATTATATCAGGAAAGAGGAACATAACTATCATACATAAAAATTCCAGATGAGTGATTTAAGACAAGGGGATCAGGAAATAAGATGAGTCCTAAATTTCTCAAGTGAAATATATGCTAGTTCTTGAACCAAGCATCACAAAAGCAATTATCATATAATTTGTTGATTTCTACCCCAAGTGAATGTTTGCCAAACACCCGGCATCACAGATCTCATGTGCTTTAAATATTTATGCTCAAGCTGTTACATGGAAATCTTGAGTCTATACTTCACTTTTAGAATTAATTTATTTTTAATTTTTTAATGCAATGTAATTAGCTGAATTGCTCCTAGAATATAATCGCTTGTTATATATTTGAATAGTTAATCATGGCTTTGTGGAAATGTGACTGGTTTGTAATTATGTATAGCTGTCATGTTCTTTTTGGCTACAACAGTATGATTGATTTTACTGACCAGTTTGAAGGAAGCACATGAACAGTGACTCTGTGACATGGTCTGATCCCTCTGTTGACTGAAATCAAGGATGAAAATATAGGGTTTTAGTAATGTCCATTGTGACCAGTTACATCAATATACCTGGTTAATTAGCACAACAGAGGGAGGATAAAATTTGACATATAACCTTGGTCCAGGCTAGCAAGATTGTTCAGCTTTGATTTTTGGGCACAGAGAATTACCACATTGGTTGACATAATGTCTAAGAAACTCCTTTATAGTTTCAATATAATTTTCATATTTTAAAAAAATAGATCACATGTTACACTAGGTTCACTCATGCTAGTGACTCCTATCTTTACATTTGTATGAAGATTTTTGATTTGCAAAGTGAATTTGTCACACCGTTCTTCTCACCTGAATTTTCACAAGGCATGGTGAAAGCACCTCTATTTTACACCCTGTAGAATGAAGTTCAAATGAGGTTATTTCTTGGCTGAAACCTAACAATTTCAAACCTTTATAGACAGGGCTGCCATCCTGTATCTATCTTCTTTCATTTCTGACCTTATTTAAAAAATGACCCTTTTGTTTCTGACCCCTTTGAACACTGTAATTTATCTGCCCTCAACCAGATGGCCTGTGAGTCTTTCCCCCTCCAGAGTCAGATTTCTGAGTGTACTTTACCATGTTCAAGTTCAAGCAGAAGTTTGACCATGTCCAGGAGCAGATCTTCAGTGGCTCTGCCTTCTCAATCTTTAAGAAATGTAGGGGAGGGGTGCTAAATGACAGCTGAGAGTAAATGACAGCTCAGACTGCCATTGCCCTGGAGGGAGTCTCACATGCTGCTCATGTTTAATCTTTCGGTTATGCTATCAAGAACAAAAACAAAAAAGAAACAAAGAAACAAACAAAAGACAAAAACAAAAACAAAACAAAACAACAACAACAAAAAACTCCTCAAGGAGAAGCAAGCCTGGAATGACATTTGTTGGTGTATCACTGACGTGGATTATAGCTTAAAAGTTGGCTTACCCAATCAATAAGTAACTGCAACTTCTAATCACAAGATTAGTAAAGGCCATTCCTTTGTCAAGTTTTTCTCTATTCTAAACTATATACTAAGCAATTTTATGGCTACAAATCTATAAATCCTCAGAAGTCTTTAGCAATAAAGATATCTATCTTTTTAGGTAATTTTTATACTTTTATTTTATTACACATATATAAAACAAACCATGTGACAATCATGAGAATAATGAGTTCTATACATGTTACATTCATAGGGAATTGGCCATCTGCATTTGTCTTATTTGAAGTAAGTGTCTTTCCTGCCTTGTTGGGTCTAAATTTCCGAATGAGATTCAATATCGATCATATCTCAATTCTAATAGCTTAACTTCTTTATCTTGATCTAAAATGATCTTGTCCCCTAACCAACTAAGCTTGGTTGTAAAACTATACTATCTTGTCTTCAATGCCCCTCAGAGACTTGAGAAGGAATAAAACTGAAATTCCTGAGTGAACCAGCACTGTGGGTTAGCAGCTTCTGAGGACAGAGAGATGAAGATCAAAATAAACCTGAGTTCAAGTACAAGTCCCTGTGGTGCCCTGTTGGGCCTGGTAGAGGCTCACTCAGTAAGATAGAAGCCATTGGTGCATCCCTATTTTCTCATATGCTCTAATTAGTCTTCCTTTGTCAATTAGTATTGTGCTTGTCTCATCATTGTCAAACAATGCCATAACAAGAGCAACAGACTCCAGTTCCACAACGCAGTCCATGAGGGAGGAAATTCAGGGCAGGAAACTCGAGGCAGGTGCTGACTCAGAGGCCATGGAAGAGTGTTGCTTGTTGGTTTGTCCCCATGGCTTAATCAGCCTGATTTCTTACAGAACTCAGGATTACCAGTCCAGAGTTAGTACCACCTTAAGTGAGTTGAGTCTTCCGGCATCAATCTCCAACCAAGAAAATCCACCACAGATTTCCCCAGAGGCCAGTCTGCTTGGGGTATTTTCTCAGTTAAGATCTCTCTTACCTAATGACTGTTATCTTGTGTCAAACTGAAATAAAACCAAGCAGCCCAGTGGTGGATACAGAGTGCTGCCTTAGTTGTTTCTTCTGCAAAATGGCAGATGTGTATTCTGAAGAAGTCTGCTAACTTGAAGATAATGACTGGCTTAGATTTCATTTCAGGATTCTTTATCTAAATTCCCATCACCCAATAGCATGTTACTCGGTCTATTCTTCTGTCAGAGAATTCAAGCCTTCAGGAAAATTCAATTTCCTTTCCAGGATGTGTTGGGCACAACTGATTGGCTGCACTGATTCATTTGGATGCCATGGGAGCTAATTGATAATTTTTGAAAACTTCATTGTCTATGTTTGATTTTTTTTTACGGAGTGTCTCTCATCCTTACTGGTGACACTTGAGATAAACATGAAAACAAACTCTGCCCCTCAAACTATGACCTTAGAGTTTGCCACTGGGAGACTCTAAACAGAGATAATAAACTTATACCTTTTTTTGAAATTTCCATATTCTTCACTCATAACAGGCTAATTAAATTCCCCAGTGTCTTCTTGTTGCTCTTTATTACTTTCCAGTGTGATCCTTCCTGACCTTGCCTCTGAAGGCAGGCAGATAAATACGCTCATTACTTGGCTAGTCTCTGTGAAATCCCCACCCAGTAATTAATGCCTATGATAAGCACATGTAGGGAAATGTTGTCTGAGGCAATATTTGCTTATTTGTCTACTCTGTAGACTTTTTAAGACCATGTCTTTTCTCAAACAGCCTCAGGGCACATGTACAATGAAGAAGTCTGCTAATTAAGATGCAGCTGCCACATCAATAAAACATCAGATGGAGACAGAAGAAGACATGGGGGTGTGAAGGTCCCACTGTTTTGTTAAATCAGGATTTTAACAGTTTTTAACTTTCTTTCCTTAATAGGCTTGTGATAGTCCCTAAGCTATCTAATTGGGGTGAGGCCCATTAAATACCCAAGCTCACTGTAAAAGCAGCACAGACTTCAGAAAAGCCAGGATGGAGATCACAGCTCACACTTAGAATTTCCTGGACTAAGCAGCAGAGATACGAAGCTAGATAGCCCGGGGGATAACAAGAAGGATGTTTTTTGCCTCTTCACTTTCTGGTACTCCCTTAAGTAACTTAGACTTTTCCACAACAGTAGGCAAAACCTCTGTGCGCTTTCCCAGAGAATAAAAGCAATAGGAATTATCCTTTCTGCAACTCAGATGCCTTGAGATAATTATGTCTGATTTTTCATACAACCTTGGGTAGGAGTCGGTTATGATATGCAGTATTTTATTGTTGCTGTTTGTTTGTTTGTTTCTTTTGCAAAGATTTTTAGCTCAAATTCCCTGGATGGTAAAAGATGACCTTGAAATTCTTCTCATTTTAAATTATAAGCATTTATTCATAAATAACTATGACATCTCTGCTTACAACATTCAATCCTTATTATATTAAAGAATATTTTGTCAGTATCCCTTTTTCAGATAATTTTTAAAAATCATTGTGGTATGTTGAATTCTCCAAAATATTTTTTGCATCTATTGACCTTATGATTGTATTTTTATGTACTAATGATTCCTTTGTATGAAATTATTTATTTACCTTTTATTTCCTAGGAGGACATGGACTTGAACATAATGTGTGTTCTTTTGACTATGCTATTGATCCTGTCACATTTCTGTCAGGGACATTGAACTGTAATTTTTTTACTACACTATCCTTATATGGTTTGAATTGCTCATAATAGTAGCATCACAAAAATGAGTTTGGACTAGTCATCAAAAAGCTTACATATATGCCCTAGGTATTTGGTTTTTTTAAAATTAATTAATTTATTTATTAATTTATTCATATTACATCTCAATTGTTAGCCCATCCCTTGTATCCTCCCTTTCTTTCCTCCCTCCCGTTTCCCCCTCTACTCCCTTCCCCTATGTCTGTGACTGAGGGGGACCTCCTCCCCCTGTATATGCTCCTAGGGTATCAAGTCTCTTCTTGGTGACTTATTATCTTTCCTCTGAGTGCCAACAGGCCTCCCCATCCAAGGGACATGGTCCGATATGGGGCACCAGAGTTTGTGTGAAAGTCAGATCCCCTTCTCCACTTAACGGTGGAGAATGTCCTGCTCATAACTTAACTCATTTATGCTAATTTACATTCTGTGATGTGGCTGGTTACCTCTGCTCAGGTACTGTGTATCTGTCCTCCTCACATCTTCTCAGGGTGAATCTCCCATACCTGGCTCTATCCCAGAATCCTTTCTGCCTACCAGATGTCCCACCTTTTATTCTACTTATCCTATAGACCATACATGCATTGACAGGCGATGCATCCATACAGTACACAAGATATTCTCTCAACACCTACCTCTAACTGCAGAGATAGGATATTTTTAATGCTTGTAGCTGGATTTGAGAAAAAGGCATTTGAATCCACTCTGGGAAGAGGTGTTGGGGTACACTGTGTGAAGCTGTGTCTCTGTTTATTCAGTTGTTGATTGTTAAACTGGCAGAGATCTAAGTGCTATCAGGATCTTGGTATTGTTCTTTCTATAGGCCATCACTGGTCTTAAATTTTGTAAATATTCATCCTTCTTCACATGCCTGTTGGTTATAGTCAAGTTCTGACAGCTAATATCTGGGCAAGAATTGGAAGGCAAGACTTCTGGGGGGAGGGGCAGATCTAGAAAGAAGAAAGCAAAGGCAGAGATTCACCAGCAGACACAGAGGTAAATGGATGAACCAGAGCAGAACAGAGAGATAGAGCTACCCATGTGGCAAGATGTGGTACCAGAATTAGTCAGGTAAATCTCGATGATTGGCTGGGAAACTGCCCTAGCTAAAAGGCCAAAGCTTTAAAATATTAAAAAACTAATCCTAGCACTCAGGCAGAGGCAGGTGGATCTCTGTGAGTTTGAAGCCAGCCTGGTCTACAAAGTGACTCCAGGACAGCCAAGGCTACAGAGAAACACTGTCTTGAAAAAACAAAAACAAAAACAAAAACACTAAAAATAAACTTTTGAAAAATTAAAAAAAAAATGAGTTTGGAAGTAGTGCATCCTTAAATGTTAGAAGTTTGAGAAGGATAGAGTCTAGTTCCTCTTTAAAATTATGTGAAATTCCCAATTAAACCATTTGACAGGCCTGTATTTGAAAAATCTAATCTCTTTGTATGTGGCATGTTTAATATGGATTTATCCATTTCATTTTGAGTATAAAACCTTTGCTTTCTAATTCTTCACCGTGGTCTCTAATGATCCTTTCTGTCTCTCTGGTCATAGTCATCTTGCTTTATTTTTTATTTCTGATTATATTTGTTTGATTTTAAATGAATTCACTTTCTCTGAATCTATTAAAGCTTTACAAATATTGTCTGCTTAAAAAAAAACACTTTGCTTTAAAAAATGATTCATTTATAAATTCTCTGGGGCTTACTTACATCTATTTCTGCTTTGTCCCATTAAAGTTCTTTCTTTTGGTTAAATGAGCTCAATTTCTTCTTTTTCTCACTTCCTTGTATAGCTTATAAAATACATAAATACATTGTTTGGGTTAAAAGAGTGTCTTTCCTTTGTTTTACTGTGTTTACTTCTTGACCCAAATTCTCCCTCGTTTTTTCTGAAATTAGAATTTAGTGCAGCATAGGTTTTGATAATATTTATCCTTTTTTGAGATTATAATGCAATTATATTTCTTTCTTCTGTTTCTTCTCTGCAAATCTTCCCATATACTCCTGTTTGCTCTCTTTGAAATTCATAGCCTCTTATTTAATTAACTGCTATTACATTCATATATTGTCTGTATATACATATATTAAGGAATATATGTATATTCCTAAAGACTACCTACTCATACTGTACGGTGCTATTTTTTATGTGTCTTCAGAGCTGACTATTTGCTAATAAAAGACCAATTGAAATGTTATTTCTTGAGGCAGACTATTTCTCCCACTCTCAGCATCACCTAGATTCTTGTAGTTCCTTGTGTCAGGTTGAGGCCTCGTAAGCTTTTTTTTATCCACTTGCGTATGTCTACTTTGTCATTCTGGTTCAGTTCCTGTTTAGGCATTCCTGTTGTTAAGATTTATGGTTATACCTTCTGCCACTACTGTATTTCTCTTGTTCAGTTACATATATAATTCTAATTTCATTTGTATCAAATTTTCTCTTTTTTCTTTGAATTCTGTGATTCATTGATGGCTCAGAAATATAGTATGGATTTTGTGTCTTTTCTCAAATTCTTTATTTCTATTTTTGTATCTTTTTTATCACAAAGGATTCATATTATGACTTCAATATTTTGAAATATATTTAAAATGTATTTATAATTGCTTTTTGACTGTTTCCTTTGGTCAGTTCTTCTAGTGTTTAAGAAGGTGTTCATTTGTTGTAAGATGCAATGGTCTACTGTATTTTATACATCCAGTTCAACTGCTGCTCAAGTTTCATGCCTCCTACTAATTTTCTGTCTAAAATATCTATACACCTGAAAGATGGAAATTGAAGCCTACTGTTATATTTCTACCAATATCTTCATTGTCTTATATTTACACATATATTTAAGCATATGTCCTAGCTTTTGTACCTTTTATACGCAGTAATAACCCAATTCTTTGTTAATTTTCTGGTGAACGCATTTTCTCTTTTAACATATTTTGGCCAAAAATTAATTTTTATGCAACTTTGATTTTCTGATTTTCTCTTGCATAGAAAAATTCTTTTTATTCCTCCATGTTCAGCCTATGTGTCTTTAAAGATTTGGTTAGCTTCATGTAGGCAGAATGTAAGTGTCTCTTTCTTTCCATTATAACTCACTCAATGTCTTATATCTTTGATTAGATATTTTAATCTATTTACATTTTTAAAAAATCATGGATAAGAAAGGACAGCCTTGAAGCTGTTTGAAGAACTTTGAATTTCATGTTCCTGGAAGAACATACCTTCCAATTAAATGGAAATTGTTCAGACTTTAATTATTTAAATGGCCTTCCCTTCCCCCTTGTGAAATTACCTTCTTCTTATGGGGATCCACACACACACACACACACACACACACACACACACACACACACACACACACACAC
>OU015748.1:76951769-76977440 GCA_907169655.1 Acomys percivali | reverse complement strand
CACACACACACACACACACACACACACACACACACACACACACACACGTATATATGTATACACACACACACAGACACACACATGTATATATGTATACACACATGCATATATGTATACACACACATGTATATATGTATACACACACACACACACACACACAAATGTTTGAGGTACCAAACTAAATTACAGTTCTGGAGATGTTACTCCATGACAGATGTTGTCCACCTCACTAGGTCTTGGAAGGAGTCATCTCTGTGGTAAGAAACATGTAGTGGAGCCTATGACAAGGGCCTAAAGAGCACGAGAGAGATCTTATCATTAAACTACTAAAGAGTCATATGCCACTTATATAATCTCTTCAACTAAACTGCACCTTCAATAACTCTATCACCTATCTATAGAATCCAAGGACAAGGTCCAATCCTTTAACTACTGGGGATAGGGTCATTACAGATACAATCTAAAAGTACAGTTAATGAGAATCTTCATCCTCACTTACTGTCAAATGTGCTTTAAAATAATATTGTTATTTATCTATATTTTAAATATATATTTCTGATTTCCTTATAACCCCACATCAGACACGATAATTTAGCTTTAATATTTTATTAACTAGAAGTATCCATGGTCATGCACCAGTTTATTGGAAATGCAACATTCCATAGCTTTAATCCAACATAAATCATGAGCCATAATGCTTAATCGTGTTTCAACAAATTATACCATGTCCTTGGATTTAGGGCATTGCTTTTACATAGTTGGATCCTTTCCATGTCATTCTGATTTTTGGGGGGTCTACTGACTGACAAGTTTCTCCTGATCTTGACTAACTCTTCTCTCCATGCAAGTTATATCTGCACAGGTGCTAAACCATACCTGGACTCATAATAACTCCCACTACATACAAAATCCTCAATGTCTCTTCAGATTAGCTGTACACCCAACCAAATATTATGCTTCTATGTCTGCCGTCACTTCCATGTCCACAGTGGAGACAGTCTGATCAGTCACTAACTTTATGTTCATAGGAAATATTACAGTGAGAACTCATTTATGGACAAGAAGTTTGTACTGCACAGAAATATTTTTTGAGAAAAAGGGAATATTACACTATAAATCTGTCACATAAAAGTGATTTCCGATTTCTGTCTTCACTTGGATGCATCTGAACAAGAAATATTACCTTTCTTCTATGTACAGGGTTCTCTAACTGTCCTGTTTGTATGTTTAATGACTATATCTAATGACAAAGCTAGGAAAGAGATGACAAATGAGAATGCAAGGAGCTAAAGATACTGATAGGTATAGAAGGTAAAAAAAAAATCACATCTCTCTCTCTCTCTCTCTCTCTCTCTCTCTCTCTCTCTCTCTCTCTCTCACACACACACACACACACACACACACACACACTAATACAACTAAGCTTCATGATCTTCTCTTACTACTAAAAGGAATAATTTGCTTCAACGTATTACAACTTCTTTCATTACAATGACCAAGTGTCCCTGACTTTCATAGTAGAATGAGACTGTCACCCACCTACTTACAGGAAGCATTAAATTAGAAGACAGACTTATTTGTGGATCTACCATGCCAACATATTTAGGTATAGAGAAACTGTTTTTCAAAAACACAAAGAAGAGAAGAATAACTGAAAGTGCACAACAATTCTCAAATCCTAGGTAAGGGATATAGTACTGACAAATAAAACTAAAATAGTTATAGGTGACAGGAAAGCCAGGACTTTCTTTTGCATTCTCATTTTATTTTTAACATTTTAAAATTGTTTATACCAAAGTGGTTGTACTAGTTTGCATTCCTACCAGCACTTTAGAAAGCTATCTGGCTCTTTTTCAGAAAAATGGGAATAGAGCTTCCTCAAGACCCAGCTATCCCACTCCTGGGAATAAACCCAGAAAATACCCTACCACACAACAGGGACATATGCTCAACCATGTTCATAGCTGCTTTATACATAATAGCCAGAACATGGAAACAGCCTAAGTGTCCCTCAGTAGAAGAATGGACTAAGAAACTGTGGTACACTTACACTATGGAATACTACTCAGCTATTAAAAACAAGGAATTCCCGAAATTTGTGTACAAATGGATTGATCTAGAAATTATCATAAGTGAGTTCACCCAGAAGCAAAAAGAGACAAACGGTATATACTCACTTATATCAAAACACTAGTCCAAGGGATACGTACCATGAAAAATTTTACTTACCAGGAAAGTGGGTCAGAGGAGAGGTCATCCTATTGAGACTTTAGGTGAGAGTAGCATGGAAGAATGGGGAAATAGTAGGACCCACAGGGTCCTGGAAACCTACAAGAAGAACTTTATGACAAGCAGATCTGGGTCCTGGGGTCCTCCTCAAACTAAGGCACCAGCCAGGGAGAATATAGGCAGTAAACTTCGAACCCCTACCAAGACCTAGCCGACGAACATGATATTCTCCACCGTTGAGTAGAGAGTGAGATCTGACTCTCACACGAACTCTGGTGCCCCTTTTCTGACAATGTCCCCTGGATGGGGAGGCCTGATGGCACTCAGAGGAGGGATAGCAAGTTACCAAGAAGAGACTCGATATCCTAAGAGCATATATAGGGGAGGAGGTCTCCTTCAATCACAGACATAGGAGAGGGGAGAAGGGGGGAAGTGGGAGGGAGGGAAGAATGGGAGGAAACAGGGGAAGGGCTAAGAATCGAGATGTAATACGAATAAATTAATAAAATCAAATCAAATAAATAAATAAAATTGTTTATACCAGCAAACAAAGTATAGATGCTGCCCCATTTATATTTATTTTTATTGATACACTGTTCTACTTGTCCATATGTTGGGAAACTTTTATGTCTTTTCAGGTAGCCCAGTTAGTTTGGGATAATGTGTTTATAATGCATATATACAATAAACTACCTATATCAAGAAGAACCATGACACTATCAGGAATTACATAAATGTTACATTCTTAGTGTTTTGGCTCTTTCTATTTCACAGCCTTGAGAAAGACATCTTTCCTATCTTGGTGTGTCTAAAATTTTGAATGTAAATCAATCTACATCACATCTTATCATTATCAACTTAAAACATCTATATAGACCTAAAAATATCTTAACCCCTAAAAAACTAAGCTTTGTTCTAAAACTAAACTACTTGGTCTTCAACTATCAGAGACTTCAGGAGGAATAAACTTGATTACCTGAATATTCCAGGAGTGCTGTTAAGTAGCTTTCCAAATGAAAAGATGACAGAGAGTTTTCTATCCGAATAGTCACCCAAAACTCTCTAAAATTTTGGAGCATCATCTTTAGCCTTCTGGCTCCATATATCTGACAGAAATATTTGTGAGGCAGAAACTATTGAGGACTTCCTTACTCTGTCTTAGCAGAGTTTGGCCATCAAGTCAACTCTGCCTGCATCCAAGCTTGACATTTTATAGGCATAATTCTGTCTGTGGTAGAAATGAGGACATTTTGTGCAGTGGCTTGTTTGCTACATTTGTAGTCATCTCCATAAGGAGATGCTCATCATCCTCTTTGTCTCATTGTCAATGAATATTTAAAATAATAAAAACACTTTAAATGCCATATTCTGTATGTCTCTGAGGTTTTTGAAGACCTTATCAAACTATTTTAGCTTATCTTTCCATAGAATCATATCTATCTGTTACACCTAAGATGTATATTTTTGTGATAAAAGTAGACTAGTAGTTGATATGACAATGATTTGATCATCTAACAATTGCCTTGTCTAACTTATTTATCCTAAACAGCCTGCAATAGCACTTTCAAAGTATTGGAAGTAAACCTTGTATTAAAATTGAGTTATATGGGCACACTACCTCATATTAGAGTAGAAATAGTGTGTGTGAAGAATAATCTTAAATTTGAATTCTATGTCACTTTATCTAAAATGAAACTTATTTTGCATCTATATACACAATTCTATATCAGTGAATTAAAAATAACCTTGTGAGTGACAATTGAGGCATTAATTTGAGGAGCAGATTCACTAATATACTTTTTGTTCTATGTTCCCTATATATTTTTAAAACTCCCCCTTCTTTCTTTTCAACCCCTATCTCCAAACTTAAGAATGTAAAACAAAGAAGAGAGACATATCTGAGTCTTACCTTGTTTTCTTTCTAAATAAGACAATAATAACTTGTAACCAACTCCCATTGATAATAACCCTCTATAGCCCAGGAAAGTGACCAAAAACCTACCTGATCACCCTTAAAGGCATCATTCTCTTCCAGCTGATTTGGGATGAATAATAACTTTGTAGGGGCCCAAATGAAGTTGGGAAAATAGTTAAACAAGCTAGGAATAGCATTTGTGGTACAGTTTCTAAATGTTGAGAAATTGCAGACTTAATTAGAATCCTGTGAGGGACAGTCTGAAATTCTGGACCAGTTGGGATTGGAAGCTTTCTTTGAAAGTGTCCTGGGAGCCACCTTGTTCTGAGAGGGAACAGCAATTGAAACACTTGATGCTGGCACATGAAGGATATAGGATGTCAGTGTCCAACATGGTGAGAGGAATGAATCGTATCAGATCTGATCCAATGTCAGTGTCTGGTTCTTTTGTGCTGAAAACATATAATTTCTCACAAGCATTTCACAGTCCTAAAATTACAAGTGTATAAAAGTGTGCCTGATGCACAGAACAATTAAGGCTGGTTTTCAACTCTTTGTATGAGCACAAGAAAGACATCTGTAAATCTTCATTCATGTCATATGAAGAATGGCATCTAATAGTAATTCATATGGGTTCCGTAGCCAACAAGAAGCATTGTCTAAGCCTAGACATTCATGTCTCAGCCAGTCGCAGAGCTATTCCCATATAGTAGGATTATCAATATAAGTTACTTGCTTGTTCTGTAGTTTAAATTCTTCACATCCAGATTGTATCCCCTCCTTCATCCCCTCCTAATCCCCCTCCCTCTCTTATCCCCTCTCCCTTCCTCTCTTAGTCCTCAGAAAGGGAAGCCCTCCTCCCCTAACATCTGACCTCAGCCTACCACATCTCATCTGTACTGCCTGTAACCTCTTCCTCTGTAGTCTGTAAAGGGCATCCTGCCAGGGGAAAGTGATCTAAATTCGGTGGCCAGAGTGCATGTTCGAAGTAGTCTCTACTCTCCACATGTGGGATGCACAAGGACACTGTGCTGCTATGTCTGAGCAGGAGTCTAGGTCCACATCATACATGGTTTGGTTGATGTTTCTGACTCTGTTTTGTAGTGTAGTTATCCTGTATTATATGGCTAATAATCTGCTTATGAGTGAGTATATACCATGCATGTCTTTCTGGGTCTGGGTTACTTCACTCAGGATGATCTTTTCTGGTTCCATCCATTTGCCTACAAATTTAAAGATTTCTTGTTTTTAATAGTTGAATAGTATTACATTGTGTAAATGAACCACACATTCCTTATTCATTCTTCGGTTGAGGGACATCTAGGTTGTTTCCAGATTCTGGCTATTATGAATAAAGCTGCTATGAAAATAACTGAGCAAATGTCCTTGTTGTGTGGTGGAGCATCTTTTGGGTATATTTCCAGGAGGGATATGGCTGGGTCCTGAAGTAGAATTACTCCCAATTTCCTGGAGAAGCACCTAATTGATTTCCAAAGTGGCAATACAAGTTTGCACTCCCACCAGCAATGGGGGAGTGTTCCCCTTTCTTCACATCCTCGACAGCATGTTTTGTCACCTGTGTTTTTGTTCTTAGCTATTCAGATATGTGTAAGATGCAATGTCAGAGTCATTTTGAGTCGTATTTCCCTGATAACTAGGGATGTTGACCATTTCTTTAAGTGTTTCTCAGTTATTTGATATTTCTTTGTTGAGAAATCTGCTTAATTTTGTACCCCATTTTTAATTGGAGTATTTGGTTTGGTGTTGTCTAATTTCTTCAGTTATTTATATATTTTGAATATTAGCCCATTGTCAGATGTAGGGTTGGTGAAAATCTTTTTCCAGTCTGTAGGCTGTCATTTTATTCTGTTGACAGTGTCCTTTGCCTTACGGAAGCTTTTCAGTTTCATAAGGTCCTATTCATTAACGGTTAGTCTTAGGGCCTGAGCTGTTGGTGGTCTGTACAGAAGAATTGATCTTCAAAGGTCGGTAAAAGAATTTTGTGGGTATTTTAATGGGAATTACATTGAATCTGTAGTCTGTTTTTGGTAAGATGGCCATTGTTACTATGTTGCTTCTCATGATCCATGAGAATGGGTGATCTTTCCATCTTCTGAAATCTTCTTCAAATTCTTTCTTCAGATACTTGAAGTTTTTTTATACAAATCTTTCACTGCCTTGGTTATAGTTACACCAAGATACGTTACATTGTTTGTGGCTGTTGTGAAAGGTTTAGTTTCCCTAACATCTTTCTCAGCCTGTTTGTTATCACTTGTATAAGGAAGGCTACTGATTTTTTTGAGTTGACTTTCTATCCCACCAGTTTGCTGAACATGTTTATCAGCTGTAGCAGTTCCTGATAGAATTTTTGTGGTCACTTATGTATACTATCATATCATCTGTGAATAGTGATAGTTTGACTTCTTCCTTTCTGATTTGAATTTACTTGATCTACTTTACTTGACTTATTGCTCTAGCTAGGACTTAGAGTACTATATTGAAGTGATACAAAGAGAGGGGGAAAGGCTTGTCTTGTCCCTAATTTCAGTGGATTTGATTTAAGCTGCTCTAGATTTAATGTGATGTTCGCTATAGGCTTGCTGTATATTGCCTTTATTGTGTTTAGGTATGTGCCATGTATCCCTGTGCTCTCCATAGTTTGAACAGATCCCCTGCACCCAGATCTGCTTGTCATAATGTTCTACTTGTAGGTTTCTAGGACCCTCTGGATCCTTCTATTTCCCCATTCTCCCATACTTCTCTCACCTAGAGTCCCAAAACGATGTCCTCACATCTATCCTACTTTCCTGGTAGGTGAAGATTTCATGGGACATGTCCCTTGGGCTAGTGTCTAGTTATAAGTGAGTATATACCATTTGAGTCTTTTTGCTTCTGGGTTAACACACTCATTATGATCATTTCTAGTTCAATACATTTATCCACAAATTTCGGGACTTCCTTGCTTTTAATAGCTGAGTAGTATTCCATAGTGTAAATGTACCACAATTTCTTTATCCATTCCTCTACTGAGGGACTCTTGGGCTGTTTCCATGTTCTGACTATTATGAATAAGGCTGCTATGAACATGGTTGAGCAAATGTCCTTGTTATGTGCTGATGCATCTTCTGGGTATAGTCCAAGGAGTGGAATAGCTTCTCTCCAGGTCTTTTAAGGTGAATGGATGTTGGATTTTTTCAAATGCTGTTTTGGCATCTAAAGATATGATCATGTGTTTTTTTCTTTCAGTTTGTTTATATGATGAATTACATTGATGGATTTCCATATATTGAACCACCCCTGCATGCCTGGGATGAAACCAACTTGGTCATGGTAAATGACAGTCTGTATGTGTTCTTGAATTTGGTTTGTGCATATTTTATTGTTTTTACTTCAATGTTTATAAGAGAAATTGGTATGAAATTCTCTTTCTTTGCTGAGTTTTTCTGTGGTTTAGGTATCAAGGTGACTGTGGCCTCATAGAATGAATTTGGTAATGTTCCTTCTGTTTCTATTTTACAGAAGAGTTTGAAGAAAATTAGTATTAGCTCTTCTTTGAAGGTCTGGTAGAATTCTGCACTGAATCCATCTGGTCTTGGTTTTTTTTTTTTTATTGGGAGGCAAAAATGATGACTGCCTCTATTTCCTTAGGTGTAATAAGATGATTCAATTTGTTTACCTGATATTGATTCAATTTTGGTAGTTGGTAGGTATCAAGAAAACTGTTCATTTCATTTAGGTTTTCAAATTCTGTGGCATATAGGCTTTTGAAGTAAGACCTGATGATCCTTTGGATTTCCTCAGTGTCTGTCATTATGTCTCCCTTTTCATTTCTGATTTTGTTCATTTGAATAGTCTCCCCCTGACTTTTTCTTAGTTTGGCTAAAGGTTTGTCAATCTTGTTGATTTTCTCAAAGAACCAGTGCTTGTTTTCTTCGATTCTTTGGATTCTTCTCTTTGTGTCCAATTTATTTATTTCAATCCTGAATTTGATGATTTCTAGCCATATACTCCTCTTGGGTATGTCTGCTTCCTTTTTGTTCTAGAGCGTTCAAGTGTGCTGTTAAGTTTCTAGAATGGGATTTCTCTAGTTTCTCTATGAAGCCATTTAGTGCTATGAACTTTCTTCTAAGCACTGCTTTCATTGTGTCCCATAAGTTTGGGTATGTTGTGCCTTCAGTTTCATTGAATTCTAGGAAGTTTTTAATTTCTCTTTGTATTTAGTCCCTTACCCAGCTGTCATTGAGTAGGGAGTTGTTCAGTTTCCATGCGTTTGTAGGCTTTTGGTTGTTTCTTTTGTTGTTGAGTTCCATAATTAATCCATAGTGGTCTGATAAAATGAAAGGGATTATTTCAATTTTCTTGTATCTGTTGAGGTTTGTTTTGTGACCAAGTATGAGGTCAACTTTGGAGAAGGGTCCCGGAGGTCCTGAAAAGAAGGTGTATTCCTTTGTGTTTGGGTGAAATATTCTGTAGATATCAGTTAGATTCATTAGTTTCATGGTATATATTACTTTCCTTGTTTCTCTATTTAGTTTCTAGCTTGATGATCTGTCTATTGAGGAAAGAGGGGTGTTGAAGTCTCCCGCTATTAATGTATGGGGTTCAATATGTGACTTAAGGTTTAGTAATGTTTCTTTTACAAATGTAGGTGGGTGCTCCTGCATTTGGAGCATAGATGTTCAGAATTGAGACATAATATTGGCATATTTTTTTCCTTTGGTGAGGATAAAGTGGCCTTCCCCTTCTCTTTTGATTAGTTTTGATTGAAAGTCTATTTTAGCAGATACTAGAATGGCTACTCCAGCTTAGTTCTTGGGTCCAGTTGCTTGGAATATAATTTTCTAACTCTTTGTTCAGAGATAATGTCTATCTATACTGCTGCTGTGGGTTTCTTTTATGCAACATAATGCTTTTCACATCCATTCTGTCAGCCTGTGTATTTTACTAGGGAGTTGAGGCCATTGATGCTAAGAAATTTTAATGACCAGTGGTTATTAGTTCCTTTTGTCTTGATATTGGTGGTGGTAGTGTGTGTGTTTCTCTGTTTAAGATTTGTGGATTGGTGTTATTTATTTCCTATACTTTCGGTGTATAATTAGCTAACTTGAGTTAGAGCTTTTCCTCTAGTATCTTCCGTAGGGCTGGATTTGTGGTTAGGTACTGATTAAACTTGGTTTTGTCATGACATATCTCATTTTCTTCCAACTATGGTGATTGATAGTTTTGCTGGATAGTAGTTTAGGTTGGCATCTGTGGTCTCTTAATGTTTGCAAGACTTCCATCCAGGCTTTCTAGCTTTCATAGTCTCTGTTGAGAAGTCAGGTATAATTCTGATGGGTTTGCTTTTATATGTGACTTTTCCTTTTTTTCTTGTAGCTTTTAATACTCCTTCTTTGTTCCATACATTTAATGTTTTGATTATTATGTGGCAAGAGGAATTTTTTTCTGATGAAATCTATTTTTTGTTCTGTAGCGTTCTTGTATGTTTATGGTTATTTTTTTCTTTAGGTTGGGGAAGTTTTCACCTATGATATTCTTGAAAATGTTTTCTGGGACTTGCAGTGTGGAGTCTTCTCCTTCTTCCATTCCTATTATTCTTAGATTTGGTCTTGTTATAGTGTCCCAGGTTTATTGGGTGTATTGTGTCAGGAACGTTTTAGTTTTCATGTTTTCTTTGATTGGTGTATCGATAACTTTGATTATATCTTCCACACTTGAGATTCTTTCTTCCACCTCTTGCATTTGGTTGGCATGGCTTATGTTCGTCATTCCTGTTCTCTTTCCTATGCTTTCCAGCTCTTACATTGCCTTAGCTTGTTTTTCTTTGTTGCTTCTAATTCCGTCTTTATGTCTTGAATAGTCTTATTCATTTCTTTCTCCCATTTGATTGAATTTTCTGTAATTCTTTGTAGGATTTATTCAACTCCTTCATCTGTTTGGATGTATTTTCCTGTGTTTATTTGAGTGATTTATTTTTCTCTTTCAAAGCTCCTATCATTTTTATCACCTCAGATTTAAAGTCTTCTCCTCGATCTTCTTGAGTGTGCCTATCTCTAGAGCTAGTTATGGTAAGGTCACTGGTTTCCTTTGGTGTTATATGGCTCTGAATTTTGTTGCTAGTCTTTTTGCACTGGACTTAGAGGCATCTGGTTGTTTCTGGTATTAGCAAGCCTAGAGGTTTCTCCAATGAGGTTGCTGTCTGTGTCCCACTTTGGTCAGGCAGGTTAGGAGCAAGTAAAGAGAGCTACAATCCAAAGGCTGTTAGTGTTGGCTCCCCAGAGGCCTCTTCAAGATGTTGGACAGTGGATGTTAGAGCCTGCACTCAACTCAGCTCAGCTGGATTCCCTGACTGTATCCCAGTTTGGTCAGGCAGAGAGGAGTGGCTCATATATTTCCAAGCCCAAAATTTCTCAGGTGCCCTACAGTCCTTTTTGAGATGGCAGGGCTCTGTCTATCTGCTCTGAGTTCCAGATGGGTAAGGCCAGTAAGTAGCTGGGGTGCTGCAAGAAATTCAAGCTTAAAGCTGCTCGGATGCTCCACAGACCTTTGTGATATCAAAATGTGAGTCTTGATCTATGCCAGACTCAGTTTTGTCTATCTGCTCTGTATCCCAGTTGGGTCAGGCTGGTAAGCAACTGGACGGATGAGGGGGACCAGAGCCCAAAGCTTCTGGTGTATTATACAGGTTTTCTTGATACAACAGAGTTCTGCATATCTCCTCTGTGTCCCGGTTGGGCTACACCAGTAAGCCGGTGGCTGGAGGAGAGAGATTAGAACTCAAAGCTGCCCACAGAACAGCAGCTAATGTAGGGTATGGACTGCACATGTCTCTGCTCTGCTTGTCTGCACTGTGACCAAGATGAATCAGGCCAATAGGCTCCTGGTGGGTGGGGTGAGATCAAAGTCAGAAGCTGCTAGCAGGATAGCAGCTAATGCAAATTGTGGCCTGAGCAGGGTTCTGCTCAGGCCATTTGCTTTGTGTATAAGCTGTATCAGAGCAGTATGCTTCAGGTGGGAAGGCAGAGATCGACCCTTTTTCTTATTTTAACTGTAAGCCAACACAAAAGTTGTAAAACGAACTTTTGTTGGTGTGTTTTCAAATTTGAGAATCTAACTGTCTGAAGATCATTCCATATGCCTGAATCTCTTTACTTCACCAAATTAAAAAATTTCCAGCCACCATATTTTCAAAAATTCTTTTGTTCTCTTTTATGACTAATTCATTGAGAACTGTACAGTAAATATGATAGATCTTGCTTCCTTGCATACCCCTGAGTTTTGTTCCTTCTAGTTTTCTTTTCTGATGTTGTCATACATACAAATTTCTCTCTTTGTCACCTTTTTTATTCTAATTCTATTCCATCTAAATACAAAACATGCTTTATTATTACTCTTTATTTTAGGTTTCTTAATTCAATTGTTTCCCTTAATTACTTTTTATGCTTTTCTCTCTCTAAAATTTTCTATACTATTTCTTATTCTTTTAAAAAGAACACTCAAAATAAATTATTTAAGTACATTATTATTTTATGGCTGATATGATTTTTTAAAATATATTTTATTAATGTATCCTTATTACATCTCAATGGTTATCCCATCCCTTGTATCCTCCCATTCTTCCCTCCTTCCCATTTTCTCCTTACTTCTCTCCCCTATGACTGTGACTGATGGGGACTTCCTCCCCCTGTATATGCTCATAGGGTATCAAGTCTCTTCTTGGTAGCCCGCTATCCTTCCTCTGAGTGCCACCAGGTCTCCCCATCCAGGGGATGTGGTCAAATATGGGGCACCAGAGTTCGTGTGAAAGTCAGACCCCACTGTCCCCTCAACTATGGAGGATGTTCTGTCTCTTATTCTTTTAAAAAGAACACTCATAATGAATTATTTAAATATATTATTATTTTATTGCTGATCTGAATTTCTTATTTGATGACTCCATCTAATTTGGATTGGTTTTGGATTCCTGAGACAGAGACCAAATCTGTAGCATAGACTGTTCTCAAACTTATGATCATCTTACCTGAGCATCCAGAGTGCAGGACCACAGGCACATGCCAGCATGCTTCACTCCGGCATTGTATTCATCCTCATCTTGATATGAGTTGAGATATTCTTGATACACAAACTACTATGCCCTAGTTCTTAAGATACAGTGTCATTTTTATTGAATTCTGTACACCTACTATACTATAAATATTCAGCATAGTGTAGGCTTTCTCAGACTTTTATGGGCTGTTAGTCCAAGGAAAATTTCAGTTTTAGAACTGATGAAGTGTTATTTTGGTATTCTGAGTTTACTCACTACTCCTTCTATGACTCTCATACCAATGCCATGTCTCCAAGTGCCTCTCAGACTGTGGAGGCTGTTACCAATTCCCACTGGGTCCTCAATAAATTGTTGAAAGGGAACTAAAGATCCTGAAGTAAGAGAAGCCACTGTCCTTGAACACACATTTTGTTGGGTCTTTTTTTCACCCTCCATAAAGCACCAACAAGGAAGTTTTAGTAGGGATGTGTAGGTAGCCCCATCAACAAAGTTTAACATGCAAACATGAGGACTGAGGTTCCAAATCCAGTACTACTGAAAAAAATGGGCATTGTAATGAATATGGTATCCTTTCTCAATGAAGTCAAAAGTGGTCATCATCTTGAAACCTCAAGAATGTCACTTAAGGTCATCTCTTGGACACCAGAGACATGGCCACACCTATACAGTAGATACATGTGAACGTGCACACACACACACACACACAGAGAGAGAGAGAGAGAGAGAGAGAGAGAGAGAGAGAGAGAGAGAGAGAGAGAGAGAGCTGGGGGCTGAGAACCAGTATGGATGAAGAGCATCTCCTTTGTCCAGAGTTGTAACAGGGCTCTCAATGTGTCCTCTTCATTGGTGATGTCACATACTGCTCTTGCTTTCAGGAAGGTTCTTGGTCCATCCAGAGGCCTGAGATTAGGAGGCCTGGATGCACTCAAGTAGGCAAATGCCTTCTTATGTTGAGTAGGAAAGATCTGAGCACTTGTATCTTTCTTTCTTTCTTTCTTTCTTTCTTTCTTTCTTTCTTTCTTTTGCTTTTCCCTTTTATTTTACTTTTACTTTATTAACTTATTCAGATTACAACTCAATTGTTATCCTATCACTTGTATCCTCCCATTCCTCTCTCCCTCCCGCTTTCATGCTATTCCCCTCCCTTAGGTCTAAGACCGAGGGGGACCTCCTACCCCACTATATGGTCATAGGCATTCAAGTCTCATCTATGTAGCCTGCTTATTCTTTTGTTGAGTGCCATTAGGTCTCTCCACCAAGGGGAGGTGATCAAATATGGAGCACCAGTGTTCATGTCAAAATCAGTTCCCACTCTCCACATAACTGTGGAGAATGTCCTGTCCATTGGGTAGATCAGAGTAGGAATTTAATGTTTACTACTTGTATTGTCCTTGGTTAGTGCAATAGTTTGAGCAGACCTTCCTGGGCCCTGATCCAGCCATCATGATGTTCATGTAGGTATCTAGGACACTCTGGGTTCTTCTATTTCCCCATCTCCTATATTTCTCTTACCTTGAGTCTCAATAGGAGGCCTTCACATCTCTCCCAATCTCCTGGTAAGTGAAGACTTTTGGAGGACATGCCTTTTGAGCTAGTGCCCAATTATAAGTGAGTATATACCATGTGAATCTTTCAGCTTCTGGGTTAACTCACTCATTATGGTCATTTCTAGTCCAATCCCAAGTGACACCACATGCTGTCAAGGATGTGGAGAAAGAGGAATACTCCTTTATTTCTGGTGGGAATGCAAACTAGTACAACCAATTTAGAAATCTATCTGGCTCATTTGTAGAAAAGTGGGAATAGGACTCCCTCAAGACCCAGCTATCCCACTCTTTGGAATATACCTAGAAAATGTTCCACCACACAACAAGGACATATGCTCAACCATGTTCATAGCAGCCTTATTCATAATAGGCAGGACCTGGAAACAGCCTAAATATCCCTCAGTTGAAGAATGGATAAAGAAACTGTGATACATTTACACTATGGAATACTCCTCAGCTACTAAAAACTTGAGCACTTGTTTCAACTCAAGTTCTAGGTGCTGGAGAATAACATCTCTGACAGTCTTAGTACATTGCACATTGCTCTTGTTTAATTTTTGGAGATTCTAGTTGTGTTTAGCATTGGTACCAGAAGACAAAAATGGCTTATACCATGTTCAAGCCAGAACTCTGAAACAGCCATTTTAATACTATTTTCTAATAAATTTGTATCCCCAGGGAGAAGCAATCACATTAGAACATAATATTGTGTGATATTTTCTATTGATTGTATTTGACAAGTTATTATAAGGGAAAGATGAGTTGAAAACATTGGCCTATTTTAAAGCATGGAAAAAATATAAGAATAGACCATAAGTCATAGGACTTTCTAGGTTTCTATAGGTGCTTGGTTTTCACAGACCAATGAAAAATTGAAGTGAAAAAAAAAAAAGCCTTTGGCAAGAACTAAATCAGCACTGGGGTCTCAGAGCTACTAAAGCTGTTCAAATAGAAGACTACAGGAGTTGTAACTTTTTCTTTTTGGGATAAACGAGTTTCTTTTTCTTTTTGCTATATCTCTAAGAATAATGCATTATTTACTCTGGCAAAATACAAATATTCCATTGTTGGCTTTGTGTCTAAATGAAAAATAATGTTATAGAAATGAGAAACCAAAATGTTTTAACCACTGGTCTGAATTAAAGAAAATTATCAATCCTTGGAAGAGTTCAAGCTTTACAGAGAGACTCAGGAAACTGCTTCACAGTGACCTGTGTCTTTGACTTAGAATACGCTTCTCCTGCCTATGATGACATCCTTAACATCTTCAGCAAATAGTTGATTCTGGTAGTTTTCTCATCTTTTCTCTATGTCTAGATCCAATATTTTGTATGACTAATAAGAAAGAACTTGTGGCACATATACCTCATCTAATAGAAACCTTCCTAAAGATCCTAAGTGAATATTTTCATTAACCAAGTTATAAATAAGAATTCACAATGACATTCATGGAGCTCCTTTTTTTATGACAACCAAATTTCAAAATCCTCTTGGTTCCCCTATTTTCCTTGACCACTTCACTCTTTTTAAAAAATATATTTTATTAATTTATTCAGATTACATCCCAATTGTTATCCGATTTTTGTATCATCCCATTCCTCCCTCCCTCCCATTTTCCCCTTACTCCCTTCCTCTATGACTGTTACTGAGGGGGACCTCTTCCACCTGTATATGCTCATGGGTATCAAGTCTCTTCTTGGTAGCCTGCTATCCTTCCTCTGAGTACCACCAGGCCTCCCCATGCAGGGGATGGACCACTTCACTCTTAAGTCAGTTAAAATCTTTTATTTTAGACAAACTTCTATAGTTAAATTCTTTCTCATACAGACTAACCAAATTAGTGGCATTTCTTGAGTGATATTTCTTGAATTTGTGTTTCCTTGACCAAAATAGTCTTAAAATGTCTCTATCATATGTCTACTTAAAGAACTTTACATATTTAGTAAATAAAAGAGAAGTGATCCTTGTAGTGGCAGTACATTCTTTTAAACCAGCATTTTGGAGGCAGAGGTGGTGGATCCCTGAGTTTGAATCTAGCCTGGCATACAGAGCAACTTCTAAGACAGCCAAGACTACACAGAGAAATCCTGTAACAAACAAACAAACAAGCAGAAGTAAATTAAATCCCTTTACTAATTTACTTAATAAAGTGAATTATCCATGATAAATTAGTTATTTGATGGGAAAATTTACTCAGAGAAACACCATTTATTTCAAGGCAGGCAGTAGTTTTAAAACTACATTTCTGGTTCCATTTATTAGCAAAATTACTATTTATATCCTTGCTTAACAAAAGCTATAAATCTTATCCACAGGCCCTCCAACTTTCTCAGTGGGAAGGAAATTCTCCATTGTGTAGAAAATCGAAGGGGCATCAACCATACCAGCTGCCCACACGCCAACCTTTGAAGAGGTTTGGAAAAGAACCTCACTATTAGCATCAGCCAGATTAAACAGCAGCTTTTCAATGAAGTCATTTTGTTTTATGTTTTTACTTAGCATGGCACAGAAGGCACGCTGTGTGGCCATGTCCTTTGTGAGATGCTAAGCCACATGAAAGACTCACATGTTGAAGAAGGGAACAAAATTGCCCTGGTTTTGCATGTTGATTATCTTCCTTGTGCATGTTTCACCTGTGCAAGGAGGTCTTGATTTGTCTCCAAAGCTTGGGTGCTCAGAAATTATGGCCTCTTCACCTTTGTATTCATGATTTCTTTAGCATAGATAAAGGGATAGGAACAACTAAGTCCCAAACTTTACATGCTCGAGGTGTAAGAGCTTGATTTATGCATTATGTGACAGGTTGGAAAAGGTGTAAGCCCTATGAGGAATGGCTCACAGACCACAGTTAATATCAGCTTCACTGTATTTACAGGTGGCTTTCAATCTCCCTGAGCATACAACCTACATAGTCATTGCAAGCAGGAATCCATGTACAACTGCAATGGAAGGATTTTATAAAAATTAATTGGTTCTGGACATAAAATGCTATAAGTAATTAATTTGTCTACACCTAACTACAAGGAAGCTGAGGAATGCAAACCACCTGTGCACGTTAGGGCTGTGGACACTTATAACACTGATCCAACTGCAAAACTGCTCCTAATACATAGAGAAATTTATTTCATATACAATATACCCATAATGGTGTAATGTAATATATGTGGTATATATATAGTTACTTATCAGTTATTTCAACTGTGCTCAGAATTAAATTCCATATTTTGTGCATGCATGTAACTATGCAGAACTGTGTGAGGCATAGGTGTATATATGCACAAGCATTTGAGTTCACACGCAGAGGCCAGAGGAGGAAACAAGTAGCCTTTTCCATTCTTTCCTTAGCTCCTTTGAAATATTCACTCCTACTGACCTGCAGCTAAATAGGCAACAAACAAGTTTCCTGATCTTCTTGTCACTGAACCTCACAAGTACTGAAATTACAAGCATGTGTAGCTTTTCCTTCCTCCCCGTGTTTGTGTATCAAGCACTTTATACATCGAGCCATCTCTGTAGTTTCTATGTTGTAAATTTTGTATGCTAAAAACAAAACAAACAAACAACAACGAAACACCTCACAGTGAGGGTATGGCATAGTAGTGATATCTATAAATTAATATATTTGAGACTTTATTTAAACACTGCTCCACTTGAGATATAATGCAGTATTATTCTGCTACTAGGATCATATTGAAAATAAATACATAGTAATCTGAACGAATAGTAAACTATACTGCAGCTTGATTTTACTGTTAAGGATCTTGATTATGAAATTAGTTTGGGTTTAATATTAGTGATACTAAACATGTATTTACGGCTACTATTCCATTATATGAAGTACATAGTATGTCCTATTCTGCAGCGTTATTCAAAGAGTGTATATATACCAAGTATCAGAACTACCCTAGCTTTGGATACCAGGATATGATGTACTAAAGAGAGCTAGCTAGTTATTTAAATATTTCCTCCCATTCCTCATATAGATGGCTATCACCTCATTCTAAACACCACTCAGCTCCCTTGCATAGTGCCTGGACAACACTCAGAATGCACTAGCTTTCAGATCATTACAGAGTTGGTGATTTTAGGAAGTAAATTGGAATTCCCATTCCTTCACTCTTTCTGTATACCATATGGAGATCTTCAAGGTATAAAGGTTGCTCATATACCCCTATGACTCCAAATAGAAAAGCCACTCTTAACTAGAAATACAGCATCATAGACCTATAGAAAGAAATACACTACTCTCATATACAACACTGACATTGTTTGGTTGATTTGACTTAGCAAAATTCTATTGAAACTAGTTCTATGCTTCATCAAACTTTTTTTTAATGCTTCAAAATAACAAATTAATGTTTTGCTACTGTAATTAATGTTATTATTACTATTAGTAATGTTTCCCCTAACACACAGTCTTAGGGATCTCAGCAGAACACTGATGTATTCGAAATCTTAGCTAGTAGCTGTTCAAGTTATTTATCATTCTCACACCATTTTCTGTACAGCCTTTGGAGTCATGTCTTTAGCCACAACAGAATTATCTGGTAGGCAGTGCTGGCCTCCTATCCTTCAGAATTTTTAGGTGATGCAAAATGACTTTAGTTTTTCTCTTTTATCTAATTTTACATCAAATAGATTAATCATGCCTGATGCTACACACTGTGATGAGGATATACCCATGAGCAAAGAAAGAGGACAGTTCTGTTTTGTTTTGTCTTGTTTTTCTTCTCACATATCATCATAGACTGAATTGGTAAAAGTGAATATTAATTAAATCTCAAAATCCCAATTATTTAGATACCAGAGCCAAAATGACATTCTGATCTCTCCTATGCCTTTGCCATTCACTGATCATCAATATTGCTTGAGATTTGGCAGTTCAAACTTTTCTGAAGCTACTTTAAAAATAATGATAAAATGATGGAGTTCAGGCATATTAAATAATACTAATTTTAAGAAAGCCCATCACAACTAATGACTTTGCACAAATTAATAAGTAATAAAATTAGGATATCAGATTTCAAATGCACTAGGCAAGTAAGTTTCATTATGGGTTGCTGAGATTTTTTTCATCATTCATTGCAATTGGGGTTTTCAAACGGGGAGGAACCCTAAATTATAACAGAGTGTGGAGTCATTTGGCATGCCTCTGAGATTTTTTTCAGCCTCATGAAACAAACTCTGCAGGAGTGTTTCTCCAAGCCTGGGTAACTAAAAGCAGAGCTAGGATTCTAAGTTGAGTATTTTGTTAAGTCTGCCATCACTAGTTTCCTCCTGCTGGAATTCTGTCTCAGGAAAGCCTCTGCGACCAGTTCAAAGAACTGCTACTTCCCAGTTCTCTCTTCATTCTTTGCCATTTTGATTTTCCTTCATAGCAAAGATGGTTCATTTTAATCCATGGGAGAAAGGTAAGAGTGCATCTACTTCACAGTGAAACTATGAAAAAGTTGTTGTTGGTTTTTTTTTAGGAAATAGGAATGAGCAACACATAACTGTCAATCAAACAGTTGTTTCTGGCCAACCACAACAGATTCTAAAGGGGTTCCCTTCAGTATTCTCAAATTATTTTTTTTCTAAAACATCTGATTTTTCCTATTGGTGTTATTGTGGGACTCTTACCAGTGGGAGCAAGTGTGTGTCGGATTCTTTTACATGCTCTTGGCACTCTTCTTCTTTGAGGTGCCTTGTCAAGTCTCAATATAAGAGATTTTTGTCTTTGTCTTATTGTATCTTGTTTTGTCACGTTTGGTTGTTCTCTCTTAGAGGCCTGGTCCTTTGTGAAGAGAAGTAGCGAGGGAGTGGATCCAAAGAAAAGAAGAGGGTGGCAGGTGGGTGAGAGGAGTGGAGGGGTGAAAACTGTGCTCAAGATGTATTGTGTGAGAGAACTACGTATTTTTAAAATTTTAAAAATCAGAGTTAAAATTCAAAGAGGTATAAAATGTGTGATGTATGCTTAAAATTAATAGCTGGATATTACTTGGCCCCCACTTTGGAAATGATTTCAGTAGTCATTGAAATTTATAAGGACTTTAAAAACATGTCACGGATTATTCTCTTTTATCTGATAAGTACTCTTGAAGATAAGAAACATGCTAAAAATGAAAATGCTACATTGTAAAAAATTACTTCCAGTGTTTGTGTTGTTGGTTTATTTTTGAATATGTTTTCCAAGATGCAGTGATTCTTGCTGTCAGTTGTACTCTCAGAAATCCCAGGCAGCCTCCTCACTCTTGCCCAGAGACCCTGTTGGTCTACAGCTCCCTCACCAGTTTTGCCGTGGTCCTCAGGCTGGTTTCTTCATTTATCTCAAGAGTTCAGAAAGTCCACTTCCTGTGATGTACAGCTCTTTGGGACTGTTCTACTTCAAAATGCAGAAGCACAATGCATTTCTTTTTCTCACAAAAATCAAGACAGTAGAGCTTGAATTATTTACTCCACCTATTTACCTTCTTCTCATCTTTCAGGAAACGTGCAGTGTCTTCCCATCCACAAAGACAACTTATTTGAATATAATTCATTGTTATCTAACCTGGTGAAGTCATTGTGCATGCACGTTTAATGAGCAGAAACAACTCTTCCCTAAATTATAATATTATTAAGAAAGAACGTAAGATAATATAAAACTTACATATGTTTGACTTCTAAATGCCATATATAATTTAACCCTATGAGTATTTATTTAATACATTTAAAAACATATCTTTATGATTAAACCTAGAAGGTTATTAAATAACCGATGACATTTTATATTTCCATAGGACATGATAAACACATCTTTCCCAAGAACCTCCAGGTGATTATAAATTAAACTCTGTTTTGAGCTATGTAGTAAGAATGTTATCACAGGTGACCTAAATTGTATTCTAAGAACCAGTTCTTTGATACAGCTGCCTAGATCACTTTTCATACTTTTATTTTCTCTAAAACAAAATATACCAAGTTCCTCTTGATAATTGCTTAATTCACAGAAAGCTGTAAATCTACATTCTAAGGGCTCCCATAGGATCAGCATTAGATAGTGAGTTAATTAACTAGTTACATCGTACTTTCACTGACTAATTGCTTCAGATCAATAAAGCAGTCAGAAAAAAAACCATGTGTGTGTTTGTGTGTGTGGTGTGTGTGTATTTACATATATTACTCACTGTTTCACAAGAAAAGGTTGCATTTTAATTCAAATGATTTTGAGGTTAAATTTTGACTTAAATATCATTATTTTATTTATTTATCAGTAATATTTATCTAAGCCAACTTCAAAAGATAGAAAGCTTTGTCTTTTGATATATTTAACTTTCAATTAGCTAAAAGAACAAGGGAAGAGGGTTTTTTTTCACTGTGGGTCTGAAGTTATCTGCCTAGCTAAAGAGCCCGTGATGCAGCAGAGCATGAGCTGGTTGCTGGTTGGGCATCAGCCCCTCTCCACGCCTGTCATTCTATCATCCCTACAACACCAAAAGCATCCCTCAAAATTGGTAAAAATTGGAACTGCTTATCCATTATAATGCAATGTTAGTCTAAGCCTAGACAACTGATGATAACCCAAGTTGAAACTAGCATTACGTAACATGCATATGGCCAGCTGAGGTGAGTGGAATCATCCCTTCTTTTCAGATGAAGAAGCCGGATCAAAGGGAGCTGACTTTTCCCACCTATTTGGAAAGTAAATAGAAAGTATTAGGCATGAATGGTTATCTGAATCATTTAGCAAAACCAGTGAAGAACATGACTCATAATATCTGGCATGGAAGGAGTAGATAAACATTTCATGTTTAGCTCAAAATAAATATATCAAGTACCATATGCAGAAATTAACATCTCTTTAGAAAGAACTCTGGGTTGAGAGGAGAAAAGTCAGTGTCAGTAATGTGCTCCATACTTCTCTGTGATAGGGCCTTAATTGGGGGCCAATTGTGAATATTATCTGAGCACTATGTTTCTAGGATGAGGTTTCTTGGTATTCTGGGAGATACCTACATTTACAGGTCTTTCCATTATTAAGATCAAATTCAGGAATGAACATCCTGTTCAGCCATGCTAAAGCCAGGTGCTAATACTTTGGGCGTTTCTTATATAAATGTCCTCCTGGACTAATTATCTCCACTCTCCCATGTGTAAACTGTCCAGTAGCATATCCTGTCCCAGACTCCTGCCCTTCTGTAGGTCCATGAAGTTTTCTCCACTCCTGGTGGAGGCTCTGGGAATCTAATCTGGCAATATAATGTTCAGCTCTTCCCTTTGGTGCACTGAAAGAATTAGCTGAGTGGACCGTGCTCTCTGGTCCAGCCAGACTTCTGATTCACTTTCTTTTTCCCTATATTTCTTTCTGACCCCATTTGCTCATTTCTGTAAGATGTAAGCTGTTTTTCCTTGAGCTTTGAAGTGCTAAAGGATCTTGTGTTTCGCTGTTCCACCTACTGTAAAATTTCATAGAAGAAAGGCCCTTTTTACCTAAGTTTAAACTTAGTATTTTATGCACTTAGCCACCCTAAACTATTGTTAACTTGCATGGGAAGGTTTTGAAACTGAGCTCAAACAGGTACCTTGACATGCTTCTATGACTGGAACAAAGCTGCTCGACCTCTCTGAACTCAATTGGTAAATTAATTTTCTAGAGTTTTGCAATTAGAAAGAGGCCATTTTCTCCCCCAAACTATCTTCCGATTCATCTAAGAGGGCACACTTAGGTACCACACACATGAGGAGAATACCATAAAGTTTTCCCCAATTGAAAAAGCCATATCTTGAGTCAGAATGCATTTAGTTTTTTTTAAAACACATTAAGGGGATCTTTTTAAGATTAGCAATTGGGGCTATCTCACTGTAGTGCACTAAAAAGGACTGGGGTAACACGTCACTATTGGATCCATATTTAAACTGTTAGCTTACTGTGCAGAAGGCAGTGTTGTATGGAAACTCAAGCAAAGAACCCTGAAGCACCATGGGATTAAACTGTCATTTGTCTGGTGAGATGTGAGCCCATTTGCTGTCTCTGAAATCTGGAATTTAATTCTGAGTCTCTTCTACAACCCATGTGACCATGAAGAAGTCATTGAAATTCCTTATTTACTGATTTGCCTAATAAAGCATGTTCTGGTACTTGGATATTGTGAAAGAATTCTGTGGATGGCGTCAGGTGCAGTTAAATGGCTCACTCATTGCATTTCCTCCCTGTCCGCTACTGCTTTTGACAATATAGAGGGCTCTAGAGATTGTGATAAGGAAGCATTGTACTTCCAGGCACTCTTCTCATTTCATATTGTTCTCAGCATCCTTATTATTGATGATATTTGGATCATCTTTGGGCTGATGATAACATCATAAAGAAATTGGTCCAGTATACTCACTAAAACTCTATCCGTTCAGCAACAGATTAGAGATAACTTACCAAAAACAAACAATAGAAAATCAACTCGTATTTAAGATTTTCCCCCTATTTCCAAGACATTCTGGACTGTTTAATAGTCTCATTATGTATACAGGGAAATATTATAGCAATTTCAACTAATTCATCCCAGTGTGAATGAAGATGGTCCACCTTCTTATAAAATATATTTCTGCATGGGTCTAAGAGACGAATAATTTTATCTGGACTCACCACTGTAGTGGTTTTCAAATCTTGCCTTAACAGAAACAATAAACAAAACAACAATGCTAAACTTTTAAGGAGTATATTAGGAGCAAACAAAGTGAGGTGAGAACCATTGCAGTTCGTGGAGTGTTTGCCTAAATCACAAGTGCCCATAAAACAAGGCATAATTTTCACTAGCTTAAGAGAATAAAATAATGCATACACAATAAACAGAGATATCAAAAGACATCAATGTAAACATTAGCATCCTACAATGGCTTTTTAAAAAGCATTACTGAAAAAAGATTATCTCTAAACCCAAGGATTTATGGAAAGGAAAGCAATTTGTTTTTTATATACTAAACATTCATTTTTGTGTGTCACATATAAGGAATATTAAATTAAAGGTACAGCATAGTCACAGTGAGTGGTTTAAAACAATATCCCCTTTTAACCCTGCATATTGACTTAGCTGGGCTCAGTCTGATGGGGATGCTTTGCATTTCTTGTCTATGTTATATCCTCAGTGAAGGACGGGACAATACTCCACTTTCACTTCATTCAGGAGGAGCCTAGGGTTTCTGTTATTGAAGCTGTAAGATGAATCAGTTTCTTCTGACTGTGGGCTGGAGACTCTCCTAAAGTCCAGTGTCCAGCCCCTGCTATCTCCTTCCATGTATTCCTCTGTAAGTGGTTTGTAACACACTGACTTGCAGCAACTTATGCACACTGCTTGAAAACATGCATGTGTAATAACCCAGCTGCTGACACTCTACCTTTGCCTTAGGTCATTGAAGAAGAAAGAAGCCACACACTTGGGTAAGAGAAGATTAAAACATGATCAATGATCATCAGGGCCCAGGAATTACAGGCCATTCCAGGGTCCTCTGCCACATAGTAAGATTATACACTGTTGAAATCTCTTTTATTGAAAGCCTAAGTAGAAAGAACTAGAATGTCTAACTAGAAAGGAGGAGGAAAACCAGGAGGCTTAGTAGCTGTCATGAGAGAAAAAGGAAAAAGAAAAATGAAAGTCTGTGCTCAATAGCATCTATTCCAAGTCTCCTCATGATTGAAAGCCTAAAGTATATTAGTGCAAGTGTGTGTTTAGGTGTGAGCTTTCACATGTGAGTGTATATATAAGTATATTTAGTTTGATGTACCTAATCATTACAAAAATATACAGCATACACTGACATAAATCAATCCTAATATAGATACCATCTTCTGTAATGGCAGTTATGTTCTCAGGGCAGCAATGGTTGCCTAAATTGGGCCTACACTGTACTGGACCTCTTGACAGTTAATCATAGGACATTAGTAGGAGCTCCCATGCCCTGGGGAACTATTGGCTACTGATGGATTCCTGGGGAAGTGAAGTCATTATCTTCATATGTGCAGGCTCTAGTGAGCCTATTTGTACCAATGGTTAATTCAGTTCAATTGTCATACAAACAGCCAAGGTTAAATGCACTGGGTTTCAAGCAAATGAACTAAAACTGTAAATACTTAGAAATGGGAAAGTATTCCTAGACAGGAAGGAGTTTGACATAGTGTGAGGAAAATACCAGAAGACAGAATGAGAGTACCTTGGATATGTTAAATACATGTAGAAAGCTATCAAATGACAGTTAATTAATAAAATATATTTAATATAAATTAAAAGTTATTGTCTACTCAAAACTTTGACTCTATCATCTGTTTGCTTCTAATTATGAACATTTTCTACTTCTTTGCCGGTAGATCAATGCATTTATACAATCATTATTTATAATGCTGTATTCTTTTTACTTCTTAATTTTGGGGGTTAAATTTTGCTGCTGTGAGGTAGTGTTGTGATTCTACATCATTCCTAAGAAGTTATCTTTTGGAGCATGCATCTATTAACACGATGATGTTTGACAAGGACGGAGCATTTGATCGTTTGGAACTCATGTGTCTCCAAGCTGGCCTTCCTCAGCATTGTTTAGTTTATAGCTTTTTCCTCAGACTTATGAGACACCTTAGGCTAGTAACATAGGCCCCATCTCTGGCGCTTACTCCTCTCTGCAGCCACTTAGTTCCCCTCTATTACACTCTCTGTCACTTCAATTTGGTAAGACATTATACTCTCCTTATTATTTATTATTCTTTCCTGTGGATTAGAAGTATACTGAGAAAGGAAAGTAATTTATTTATTTATTTTTACCTTCTTTCAAAGTTTATCATCCCTGTGCCTTTTCTCATTTTGTACAATTCCCATTTTTTAAGATTCCAAGTTATATATCTGGGAGGATGTTATTCTTTATATAATTATTCCATTTTAGGACAAAGTTTCTCTCTCTCTCTCTCTCTCTCTCTCTCTCTCTCTCTCTCTCTCTCT
>OU015748.1:76936959-76951759 GCA_907169655.1 Acomys percivali | reverse complement strand
TCTCTCTCTCTCTCTCTCTCTCTCTCTCTCTCTCTCTCTCTCTCTCTGAGACAGGCTTGCTATGTGCAGCACTCACTGTGTAGACTACACTGGCCTTGAATTCAGAGATCCAACTGTCTCTGCCTCCTTAGTGCTGAGATTAAAGGCATGTGTAACCACCACCTTGTTGCATCAAATAATTGTATTTTAAAATTTTACCTTTGGTACATTGTGACTTTATCAGTTTTCTTTTTAGTTAGTTGGTTTGAATTTCATTTTTTTGTTTTGATTTTGTTATATTTTTTAAGAGAGAGAGAGAAAGAACATGCAGTTTGTAGATAGGAAGGTAGATATGTTCTGGGAGGGAAATAATAAAAAGAATGTGATCAAATTATATTCAAAATAAAAGTAATAGTATAAAAATTTGCTTCTTGATCTGTGCCTTGCATTCCCACTCTTGCACCAAGGCTCTTTTAATTATTTGAGGTTTGTAAAAGCTGAGAGCCTTGAGGCCAAGCTCTTCTGTCATAAACCTTGTACTTTCTGATGAGGGTCCTTTACAGACCTTAGGAGTACAATTTCATTTTGTTCAACTCCCCACTTGACACCACTAGCTCTTCCCAAGAGCCAATGAGTTCTTAGCTCTATCTTCTGAGAGTTGGTCTGGGAAGTGTAGACTGCCTTTATAATTCACTCCTGCAGCTTTCATATAAATGTCAAGGACCACTTCACAGAGCTTTAGGAGACCTGGTGCAGACACTTGCGGAGATGGATTAGAAACAAACTGAACCCATGTCTTCTGCAGTGACTCAACCTAAGAAAAAATAAAGACGTCAAATGTCTCCCTACTGGATGGTGGTTTTCATTACTATCTATACCTTTCCATGGAAACAACCCTGATAAGCCAAAATATCTTCAAAGTTATTTTTAATTCTTGTTCATTACAAAAGGAAGTAACTATTGGCTAATTTTATTTTATGCAAAAGTATTTTTAAATTGTGATTGATGTAATTTTTAGCTACAGTATCCAGTCATAATTTATATTCATGCTTGTAATGTACACTATATTGGTAAATTATCACAAACTATTTGAGATCACTGAAAAACTCACTCTGAAGTTAAGCTTTCCCCCAACCCATATCAGACCTAAGCTTGTTTCAAGTGTATCCTATCTGGGAATGGGATGGTCTCTTCTAATACTAGGGAGGAGGAAGAGAACAGTAAGAGAGCATGAAAATAAAAGCACTGTGCCTTTGAGAACAGATGAAAGGAAGCTATATCTAGCAGATGCTACCATTGCTTATTCCCTGATATATAACTGTCTGTGGTGAGAGAAAGAAGCTAGAGGCTCAGCAGTGCGGAATTCTAGTCACGGAGAGGCTGTTTCATAGGAAACATGAGTTACTAGCTTTAAGTTGTCTCTAGTAAATTGCCAGTAGAGGTTTTGAAAGCCCAATTTACTGTTGCTTTGCTATTATCTGTCTGTCTGTCTATCCACCTACCAGCTAATCTACTCGTCATTTTTTTTTAACTTCAGTTTGCTGTATACTCAATAAACTCACTCACTTAAAACCCAAAATATAGCTTTTCTAGACCATTCCCTAGATCCCAGAACACTATGCTTCACTTATGAGAAATCTTTTATTCTAAGATATCAGACAGATGTCCCAACACTATACAACTAGTCTTGCTGGATGAAATTACCTTGGCTTTGCTTCCGCTCTTAAAACGTCTTTTAACAGGGTTTTGACTTTGCTGTCATTTTCTATGAAAAAGGACCGTTTGATTGTGAAAGATAGAAACCAAATCTGGCTTGACTCAATAAATTAGGGTAAAACAAATAAAGAGGAAAGATGGAGAAGTGATTCCAGACAGATCACTAATGAGAGTTACCTCATTAGTGAAATGGAAATGACAATGAAAAGAGTAATTTGGAGTTGCTGCCACTGGGATTGTCAACCTTTGTCAGGTTTCTGCTGTTTTGTCTGCCTGTTTATTTGCAATTACCTCAAACTTGCCCCAAACTCATAGAGAAGCATAAGCAATCATAAAAAAACCATTTGCTTGTTTGACTGCTAACTATCTGACATTTTGATGAAAATGTGTTTTGTTGAAACTAACATCATGGTGAGGAGGGAAGAAGTTAACAGGAAAGGGACAGGGTGGATTTGATCAAAGCACAATACAAGTATGAACCAGATTCTCAAACAATAAATAGTCATTTAACACACTTAGAGCTTTATCCTTCAGCTGTTTCCTAGGAGCAGTATCTCTCATCTGTCTATAATACCTAATTTTTACATTTTTTCATTATATTTTACTAAAATAATAAATATATTCAGAAATATTGATAACAACATACAGTTCCATTATTTTAGGATTTATACACATGTCATTATGGCATATGCATACTTTTCCAAAAGAATCTCTATTTAACATGATTTAAATTTTTATAAATGTAAAGTTTTCATTTTTCTACTTTAAGGACTTATAATTTCTTCATAGGTTTTTAATGACATTAGTTTCTAAATGCCTATATTAAATAAATAAATGGTACTCCAGTTTTGGTACATTTTTATCATAACTGTACTGTTGTGATTGTCCTTATACATAAATCTGCTCCAGAAGAAAATTACTACACTATTGAGTATATCCACTTCAATTTTAACAGATTTTTCAGAATTGCACTTCAAAGTGATTGTAGCAACCACTGTTAATCAACAATAAGACCAAGTTCCCACTTTCTGAGTTCTTATTAATATTTGGTACTTGAGGTCAATTCAGCCAGTACTTAGTAAATTGTACATGCCAATGACTCCTCAACATTTTTTCCCCAGAAATAATAGCGAACAGAAGAAATTTGAAAAAAAATATTGGTTCGTTGCATTTTAGCTATCCAAACAACGGAGGCAAGTACTGTGTTTAAGTATCAAGGAGAAAATAAGGAAGGGTAAAACAGCATGGTACTGAGGATGCTCTTTTGGAACAAAAGTCTCACTGAAGAAACATAAAAGCAAGAATGTCCTGACCTCAGGAGAACAGAAGAGCTCACAAACTGGTTCCCAAGAAACCACCATGTACCCAAAGAAAAGGACAAATTTACTGGAAAACATTTCCTCTGGATGCTTGTTTCTGAGTCATCAAGGTTCCTCATGTGGGAAGGAGTCAGAGCAAGTGTGCTTAAAAGACAGAAAGAATGGCCAAAAGATACACTAGGTCCAGTATCTTCGTTTTACCCCTTTTTCTCTTCCTTCAACCACCATTTCTCCTCCCGTCTCCATTATCTTCAGGAACCTTGCCTAATGCTGGAGAAGATGTGCTAAATCCCAAAATAACTGGTAGTGATTTCCTGGTAAAAAAATTAATTCCATAGTTTAAAGATCTAGAATTTCACATTGCAGGGATACAGAACAATTGAAAAACTGTTACCAGTGAAAGCACAACAGAAAGAGCATGTAACACTCAATGCTGAATGAAGCTTGAAGAAGTGACTGAGTAGAAGAAGGTTGTAAGGTGTTGGCAAGTGTTTGCTTCTGTTTACAAATATAAAAGACTAGAAAGAGATTTGATACAGAGACTTGGAAAGATTGTGGGGTGGAAAATAGAAAGGGAAGATGGCCAGTCACCTTGTGATGGCTTCTGATTTTCTGATGTTTCACAAGGTTGTGACCTGGAGGTCCCGCTCGAACTTGCTTTAACAGAATGGATCAGCTTTTATCAAAACAACAAAGAGGGAGCTGGGAAAGATGGCTCACTTGGTAAATTGCTATAGAATCATAAAGAACTGAGTTGGGAACCTACACCTATAAATCTCAGCATTGGGGAGACAGCCAGAAAGGACCACTGGCCTTACTGGAGAGCCATTGTGGAATAATCAGTGAACACCAGGAAATTAAAATTCCTATTTCAAGTTTAGGCTTAGAGAGAGATTGAGGAGGATACATCTGGTCCACGCAAGTACACACACACACACACACACACACACACACACACACACACAACACACACACAACACACACACAAAACACACACATACCCACACTATCTTCATGTACACATTGCACACATGTGCATGCATGTGCAGATACACATACAAATAATAATAAGTTATAGTGAAAATAAAGATAAGGATGTGAAGCCAGGCGGTGGACTATGCATGTGACCATTTGACTATTGTTTAGGTGGTATTAAGTTTGGATGTATGGGTGGTGGTGCATGCCTTTAATCCCAGGACTTGGAAGGCAGAAGCAGGTGGATCGCTGTGAGTTCAAGGCCAGCCTGGTCTACAAAGTGAGTCCAGGACAGTCAAGGCTACACATAGAAACTCTGTCTCAAAAAACAAAACAAAAAAATAAACAAACAAAAAGTTTGGGTGTATGATCTTGGTTTACTGAGTTTTTCCATCATGCATGTTTTTCAGTGTTATCAGTGCATATCTACCCTCAATACTGCTTTTGTTTGGACAAACAATGATATAAAGGGGAAGATTGAAAAACATTAGTTTGGTAAAGATAGAAAATGTCAAGGAAAGGAAACAGAGATTTATACAGTGTCTGTCAGACTAGCAGGCAGTGACCAAGGAAGTACAGGAACAAGAAAGCCATCATCTAAGATTTGAAAGGGCATTTGGTTGTTAAAGACTCTTAGAAGCTGTTTCTGAGCAAGGTTCATCTCCCCACTGACCACATCAGTGTGGTGAAACAAAGATACTGGACAACAGAGAACTCCCAAGGAGCAGGTTCTAGGATAACTCAACAATTGCTGTGCCCTTGTAGCTGCTGGCCATTGCCGTTGCCTCCTCTTTGGAGTATTTTGCTTTATTCGTCCTGATGAAATCTGCAATTACATATGGCCTTACAGATGATTCTAAAACTTATGATCTGAGCATACCCACCTACCTACCTACCCCACCCACACACACACACGCACAGAGGGAGAGGGAGAGAGAGAGGGAGAGAGAGAGAGAGAGAGAGAGAGAGAGAGAGAGAGAGAGAGAGAGAGAGAGAGAGAGAGAGAATGATTTAAGTGTATGCATGTTTTGTCTGCATATATGTTTGTATCACATGCATGCACTGTCCTTGGAAGCCAGACACCTGAATCCCATGGACCTGGAGCTACAGAAGGTTATGAGCCATCATATGCGTGCTGGGAATCAACTCCTGGTTCTGTCGAATAACAGCCAGTGCAACTAAACACTGAAACATCTTTCTAGGTCCCAGGCTTCTACTTTTAAACTATCACACCTGTGTATATTATCCAACCATCTTTTATTTAAGAGACACCAAGTTTGCCCATTAAATTATACTTATCATGCTGTTGAAATTCATTTAATTCTCTGTCTTCGTACCATCTTCAGGCATTCTTGTTTACTCTCATTGATGCACTTAAATATTTTAAGATTTTATCATTTCATAGGGATGATTCCCATTGTGAATAAGTATCCCATATGGATGAACTCAAATATCCAATATGCTTATTTTCATATCTTTCCACATTAAGTCTATAGGCAGTGAGTTCATATGTTATAGCACGAGTCACGTAGTAATAATTCATAAATACTGAACCTGTGGGGCTCAGCATGAAAGGGACAGAATTGTCTCAAAAGAAATAGCAATGCTATTGGTGTGTGCCCTTGTATCAAGGAAAGGCTATCAAGTCTGTTATTCAAAGACAGTGGGACCTCTTACCACCAGCAATCAAAGATGGAAAACCTGCAGCTAATTTTAACAGTAAAGGAGCCCTTGACTGGATCTGAGAAGGCTTACATCCCAGAAAAACGAGATTTTCCAGTAAATAAAGGAGGATTTAACAGTCAAAACAGAATATTCTAGGGTCCAGGCAATTGTCTTAGTGACACTTACAGACAAGTCTGGTGATCTAACTTCAGCCTCAGAGCTCACATATTGGAGGGAGGAATTCAATCTTCACGTATTTTCTGACTGCCATCACATGGCTATTAATAAACAAATGATCTTTCTTTCTTTCTTCTCTCTTTACTGTAACAGCTGCTGAGTCTCCTGATTCTGTTTTCTTACCCAGGCAAGGCCTTCAGCACCTTTCCAGAAGATGTTGAGCACTGTGGAGATGATTTTGTTGTTTGTGACCTCAAAACGAAGCCACTAGATAATACTGTAGGGAGATAAAGGTCTTCCTGTGGACAATTACCCTTCAATGTGACAGAAGCTCAGCATAACTACCCAGATTTACAGGTGAGGAAATTCAGGCTTTATGCAGGCTTAAGAACACAGTTCCAGTCTAGTTAATAGTTGAAGAAATTTCCTAGAGGAATTATTTCTGAAACTATGCTGTACGGCATGAGAAAAATGTTTTTTATAATATAAGTGGTTTATATTTTTAGGCCCTAAAATTATTTTCACGCACACCTTTAATCCCAGCACTCGGGAGGCAGAGGCAGGCGGATCGCTGTGAGTTCAAGGCCAGCCTGGTCTACAAAGTGAGTCCAGGACAGTTAAGGCTACACAGAGAGACCCTGTCTCAAAAAAAAAAAAAAAAAAAAAGAAAAAGAAAGTTTCAATAAATAATACTTTCTAGTCTGGGCCATATCATCAAACAATAAGCAACCCCTTTTATGGCAAATCAATTCTCTTGGAATGTTATCTCTTACACTTCATTTAACAGCAATTACATTTTTCATAGGTTTGCATTAAATAATGTATTAATGAACAGCACATTATAAATGTTCTGTCATTATGATCTGCAATTAAAATGTCCCAGAGAGTCTTGTGCTAATGATAATGACTAAATTACTGACACCTTTATAATTGCAATGTATTTAAAATACTGGGGCCTGATATGGAAATTTAGTTTGGTCAATATTAACTTCAGCTGTCACAAAATGCTAAATGCTTCATGAATAAGCATTGTTCAACTTATTTCAAAATATATCTCAAACACCTGTTTTCAAATCAAAATAGAAACTTGTCTTCAAAAGAACTCATAAAAGCTGCAAGCATATTCATTGAGGCCACATTCCATCTTCAGTCATTTTGCAACTGTAATCTGTGTTGTATTAGCTATTGATTGCTAATACACAGTGGTTATTTTTGAATCTGAATGTCAAAAACTGACTATTCATCAACCCTAAACTAACCTGTCAAAAATCTGTGTATGTCCTTACAAACACTCTTAATATCTAAATGTTGCATAATGGTGTTTTTCTTTTAGAAACACGTTCACACCAGCCCTCATGAACACATTAGTGATGACTGGAGTGTAGCTTGCTGTACAACACGTGCTTTTGATTCACAAGAACCTGGATGAACCCCAGCAACAAGCAGAGTGGAACATAGAACTGATAAATGAATAGCATTTTTGGTGCTATTTTAGTCAATAACATTTTAGAAACTTGAATATTGAGGTTTGGTGCTATTAAACTCAAAAGCATAGAGTGGACTCTAGGACATTACGTGGCAAAGTGATATTCTCACCAATAAGGATAAATGACTGAATCAAGGCCATGGAGTGAGGAAAGGCATTCTGTAGTGCGCCAGCATAAATTATTTAGCATTTAGAGACATTTAAAAAGAGGTGCTTTGGGAAGAGATGAGAACTGGAGATAGAAACATCAAGATGATCATGTATAATTTTTCTGAGTCTTGATAGCATTAATATTCTTAGTCATTACTGAAGTCTTGCAAAACCAAAACACTTCTATAAAGGAAAGAATACTACCACCATGCCAGAGAAGAATTAGCCTTTAGAGTGGTGAAAATCTTTATCAGATGTACATCTACTGAAGATTCATTTCTAGACTAGTAGAAGATATAATTAATAATAACAATAATAATAATAGTAATAATAACAACAACAACAACAGTTGAAAAACAAGTCATGGAATGAAACAGAGTTATCAAAAAATGAAATACAAACGTTTGGAAAATGTTTTGAAAAATGTTCAACATCAAATGTCAGCAGGTTAATGCAAATTAAAACTACCTTGAAATTTTATTTTACATGAGTCAGAATCACTAAGATCTAAATAACAAATGTTAGACTAGATGTGGGGAATGGGAAACACATATTCATTGTTGGTGTGATTCAAACTGCTGCAGCCACTATGTCAATCAGTGTGGGGGTTTCAAAAAAGCAAGCCATAGATCTCACACATGACTCAGCTATCCCTCTATTGGAGATATGCTCCAAAAGCTCTATATCCTACTATAGAGATACTTGTTCATCTGAAGTGGAAGTTTCTGGTTTCTTTAAAAATGCAGGTGTGTTATGTGATGTTTCTCTGGAAAGTGTCTTGTGAGAGGGCATGTGATTTTTTGCTGAAAACAGACACATGAGACACATGAGAGGGTATGTGATGTTTAGAAAGACTATAAATAGAACCCTACAGACAGACAACAATTTTGCATTGCCACCCCATGCAACACGTCACTGGTCTTTGCTGATCTTGATTGACCTTTGCTGGTCTTTATTTCACAGAGAAAAACATTCTAGAAAACTTTCTGAGATACTCCAACAGCTTCTGGCTGCTTCTGCTGACTCTTGCCAATTCGGCAGAACATTGCAGTTTCTGCTGGGTGGTGCCACTGCGACAGATTAATGCTGCTATTTTTTTGTTTGTTTGTTTGTTTACTGTGGGTATCCTGACAATGCATGTTGGAATTGCCCCCATAGAACTGCATCTAAACCGGTCTACAACCTCCTTTTCCTATTAACATTCGTTCTCTTCTTCCTCCAGTCAGTAGACTAGAAGTGAGGTTGAAGTATTTAATAGCTCTAAATAAATAAAGGAGATCAAAGATGGTGCAACATTAGGGCAGCAGTGAAAGCAGGACAACTGAAACGCCTGCGGTGGACCTCAAAACTCTACACTGCTGTCTTTCCCAGGTGATCTGAGAGCCCAGAGTGTGAGAAACACACTGGTCCAACCTCAGGTCACCCCGCTAAACCCAGAAAAAAACTCATGGGCTCCTGCCATGATGGACTCATCTTCAGGCCTTCTGGTACCTGGGCCGTGCAGCTCCAACTACAGGGGCACACTTTCACTGAGCAGAGGCATTCCGTATACCGCAGCTTGATGGCCCCAACCTCAGACCCTCCCATGAAGTGGCTACCTTCTGGGAAAGAAACATGAAGCTCCTACCTCAGGTGCCCACACTCACCTGTGGTAGCCCTATTCCCAATTTTCTGAGAAAGTGCCAGATTCATTTCCAAAGTGGCTGTACAAGTTTGCACTCCACAGGACCCAGCTATACTATTCCTCGGCATATACCTGAAAGATGTTCTATCACACAGCAAGGATACTTGCTCAGATATGTTCATAGCAGCCTTATTCATACTAGAAAGAATCTGGAAACAACCTAGATATCCCTTATCTGAAGAATGCATAAAGAAACTGGTACATCTACACTATGGAATACTACTCAGCTATTAAAAACAAGGAAATCTTGGAATTTCCAGGCAAATGGATGGAACTAAAAATGATCATCCTGAGTGAGGTAACCCAGACCCAGAAAGATATGCATGGCATATACTCACTTATAACCATATATTAGCCATGTAATACTGGAAAATCCCACTACAATCCACAGACCTAAAGAAGCTAAATAACAAGGAGGTCCCTAGGGAGGATGCTTAATGCTCATTCAGAATAGAAACTAGACTAAACACTGGAAGTGCTTGAAGAGAGGGAACAGAAACAGAGCCTACCACAGAGTTCCTCTGAAAAACTCCACCCAGCAGTGGATTGAAACAGATGCTAAGACTTAGAGGCATACTTTGGAGCAGAGAGCAGGGCTACTTATCAAAGAATTAGGAGACAGAAAGACCTGAAAGGGATAGGAGAGCCACAAGGAGAGCATCAGAGCCAACAAACCTGGGCCCAGGGGACCTACAGAGATGATGCACTTACAAAGGATCATGCATGGAGAGGACCTAGACGCCCTGCTCTGATTTGGTCTATAGGGAGCACAATCTCCATGTGAGTCCCATAATATGGGGAGTAGGGGATACCTCTGACTTGGACTCCTTTTTGCCACTCATTGTTTACTTCCCCCTGGAGGGTCAGCCATGGCAGCCCACAGGGGAAGAGGATGCAGACAGTCCAGATGAGTCTTGATAGGCTGGGGTAAGATGGTAGGGGAGCAGGGCTTCCCTTTTCTGAGGACTAAGTGAGGGGGGTGGGGGGAGGAAGGAAGCAGGGTGGGACTGGGAGGAGATGAGGGAGGGGGCTACAATTGGGATATAAAATGAATAAATTAAAAATAAACTTAACATAAAAAAGAACTATAAATGAATTATGTTATGAAAAAGAAATCCTGCACTCATCCATGTTCATCACTGCTCTGTTCACAATAGCCAGAACATAGAAACAGTACTGCAGTTTCTTTTATGAGCTCAAAACAGTTTGGAGTCATGTAAAAGACTGGTGCAATTTCAAACCAGACATAGTCTCAACATGGAAAACAGAAGTGGCCATGAATTACTACCTCTAGCTACAACACTGTTGGTAATTAGAGCTGATGGAAAAGGAACAGTCAATCTTCTTAAAATTGTAGCTACAGGTATGTCAACAGTGCTATCCACCAATGGAAAACCAAGCATCCAAGGGCATTATAGGTGGCACAAAGAATACTTTATGGGATTCGTAAGAAAATAAGGATACAATATTGTGTGAGTTTGGACTAGGGAGTAGGTCTGAAAGAAGATGTGTAAAGGGGATAAACTATGATCAAGATACATTGGATAACATTTTCAAAGAGGTAATAAAACAAGGCCAATATTATGTAGCAGAGGCAGTTTGCAGATTTAGAGTGGGATCCCTTCCCCACTTGGGATAATGCAACAAGGGGAATACATCAAGGGCAGCCTCTGCTACACAAGCAGGGGAGGCAGGTGTGATGAAAATGCCATATAAACATTCCTAGGCCTCATGGTTCAGCACTATTGGGCCTCTTAGAAAGCTTGTCCTTTCTAAGTAAACTATCTGTATTTCAATTTCTAGCCAAATGCTGAGGGTTATCCTTTGATCAGGGACAGGAATCCTAGAATATGATGCACCATGAACTGAGCCCAGCACTGAGAATGTCTTATCTTTTGCTATATTATATTCCAAGAAACTGGCCAGAAGTTTAATTGTGATTTCCCCAACACTGGCCTTTTTGCTGTTTCTTGGGATTCCAATTTATCTTCCTCCATACTGCTGTGCACTGGCCTCCATTGTTAAAGAAGCCGCATTTTAAAGACAGTAACTCAAAAGGGAATGTCTTTTTTTTCTCTGTTTCATTTCTCTCCTTGCTGCATCTTCTGAGACTTACAGCTTGACCTCTATGTTGCTTCTCTCAAACTCTTAATAAAATTGTCCTTAATCCTCCAACTGAGACCATTTTCAAATTCATTTAGTTATGATAAGACAAGATCCCACAAGGGGGCCCCAAGCAACCAAAAGGCACCCTTAATTTTACCTGTGAGAATATTTAAACTCACTTGGGGAATGTAGTTTTTATTGAAGAAAGAAAATAAATTCTGAAGGAGACTAGATCTAGATCACAAAATAGCACAAAGGATCTTGCATTGGCCATCTAAAGTGATTTCATGAAACATCTAACATCTTTTGTTCAATAGACTGTGCTAAACAATGTTTTGCTATGGCAACAAATACAGGAGACTGTCAGCTTATGAGGAATGTCTTAGCTGGATTTAGGGGCTCATGTTTGTGATTCCACAATTAAGGGGAAGGCGAAATCAGGATCTCTGAGTTTAGGTCTAGCTTTGCCTATATAGTGAATTCTAGGTGAGGGCTGCAGAGCAAGATTCCATCTCAATAACAACAAAAAGCAAATAATGCTTTCACAGGGAAAAAGAAAGTTTTATTTTAAATTTCTGGCAATGCTATGGAGATCTGTTCATCCATTCGTTTCTGGGCCTGTGGAGAAGCAGCATATAATAATGTAAGCATGTGGCAGGGAAAGATGCTTACTTTATGATAATGAGAGGTCATGAGTGGGGAGAAGCAGACAAAGACAAAGATGCACAGAAACAGACGTAGAGACAGAGACCAAATGTTTGAGAGACAGAGACAAAGAGACAATGAGGCAGAGATGGATGATACATAGATAGATGAGAGAGAGAGAGAGACAGAGAGACAGAGAGAGAGAGACAGAGACAGAGACAGAGACAGAGAGACAGAGAGACAGAGAGACAGAGACAGAGACAGAGAGACAGAGACAGAGACAGAGACAGAGAGACAGAGAGGAAGAAAAGACAAGGATCACATAAATCTCTTTTGAAGGGCCTACACATTGTGGCCCAAGGTTGATTCTAGATAATTACTCGGGTCTTAACTTAGGGTCATAAAATTTAACCACAGTTAGTGGCCTCCTTTATTCCCTCAGGGAAATTGATGACTGATGCTTTGGAGTTTTCAAAAGCAGACATCCCAAGGCATTTATTTTGAAATGTGTGACCTTGGAAATCCTAGCACCAGCAGTGAGTTAGTGCCACTTCCACTGGCTTCGATTTTAGCCTCTGTTGTTCAGTTTCTAAGCCACGCCCACCTTAACAGAAAGGATAATTGTATTTCCATGGTGACAACAGGTTTATAATATATTATAATACATATTTGAAACCAGGGATCTTAGATATTTTTTTAATGTGTATAATAGAATGTATGTGCATATGAGTTTGGATGCGTGAGTACAGATATGTTTGGGCACCTGAAATGGGAGTCAGATGTCCAGGAGCTGAAAATTCAAGTCACAGTGAGCAACTCCCGGCACTGTAAGTCCTTTCTTGTTTGACTTGAAAACATTGAAAAGGTATAAAATGACTTTCAGGAACTTACTTTTTTTTTCCATAATTAATGTGAAAGTAAGAGTATACCCTATTTGTTTACATTAACTTACACTAAAGTGTAACTTGAATCTCAGTATTTTCTAAATGAATGAATACTAAATAAGTACATGTTAGTCTCATTTCTGGCATTTATCTAAGTGCTTATCAAAACAGAAATACTGAATCAGTAGCAACCATTTTATCCAGGGCATCACAGTAGGCAAATCACAAGCAGACCACAGAGGTAAGGGTATTCAGTGGAGAGAGTGATCATCTTGAGCTCCAAGATAAAAAGAAAAATAAATTTCACCTTTTTGAGAATCTTTGAGAAATAAGAAAGCATTGAAAGGAAATTTTATCAGGCCAGATGGTGGAATGGTTTGAATTTATTTCAGCACAAATGTGAGAATGACAAGGAGCAGCACATGTGCAGACTGGAGCAGAAAGTATAAAGATACAAGTCCAAAGTTCATCTGAGTCAGCTAAGCTGTTGACCTTGGAAACTGAACTTGGAGTTAAATCATGGTATCTGTTGTAATGAGACTGTGCCACATAAATAACTCATTTTATATAACAAATACTATGAACAAATAGTTTTGTATATGGGAACAAATAGTTTGTGTACCATCAATCAGACACAATGTAGAATTTGTGTAAATGTGTGTACAAATTGGTGTATGAACGTATCAATATGTATGTATGCATAGAGAAGAAGTTAACAGTGGGTACATTCCACTATCATTATCTTTCTTATCTTTTAAGACAGTCTTTGAATGAGCCAGAACTCACTAATTATTTAGACTGGTTTAGAAAGCCGTAGGTATCTAAATCATTTCTCTCATGCTTAGGCCTCTTCTAGGGTAATAGCTGTGCAACTATGTCCAGCTTTTACACATATGCTTGGGATCTATGTCAGTGTTCCCATACTTGTATGGAAGGCACTTTACCAAAAGAGCTATCCCCAGAGATCCTAAACTTTACAGAATAATAGTCCAATGAGTACAGTAATTATAATTACTACATTCTTCTTTATAGAAGAGGATGGTATCAACTCAAAAAAATGAAGCAAGTGCTGGATAAGGGACTATCTAACCAATGAAAAGCCGGATTTTAAGAGTATACAGTTTATTAAAATTACAACCACACAGATATTACAATTCCTTCCAATGGCCTGTCTTTAAGGGTAAAGATTGCAGCAAAAAATTAATATGACTAGTTTTTAATATCAGCATCCATACTTAGGAACTGAAATCTGTCAATGTCTGTCTGAGTCCAGGTGGGGTGTTTATTACACCAAAAGACAAGGGATGATTCGCAACTAAATCTTTTTGTTTTACCTCTATTGTGTGGAAGAATGTTTCCTTCTGTCTGTTTTAAGGTGATTCAGAAGGCATTATGATAGACACTCTGATTAGAGTTTCTAACAACTAGCAAAATATTGACTTCTGAATAAGGTGTAAACAATAGAGGCCAATGCTGCTGGGGTACTGCCATGAGGAAAGTCCAACAGGGCTATGTTGAGAAACACCTCCATTCAGTAGGTAGTACACATCCACTTCTCTGTGAATATGATTTATTTATTTTATGTTTATGAGTATGTATCTGTGCCACATGTTTGCATAGTTCCTATTCTAGCCAGAAAAGGGTATTGAATCCTCTGTAATTAGAATTGCCAATATGAGAGACTATGTGGGTGTTTTGAACCAAACTCAGATCCTGGGAAAGAACAGTAAATATTTTTAACCACTGGAATATCTCTCCACACACCAATAATCATCTTTTCTTATAGAGAAGTTTCTATTCCTCCTTAGAAAATGACCTTGTAGACAAGCATCCTCCTTACTTGTTCACATCCTTATCTCCATTTCTTTCTTTCATCTTCATCTCATGATGCTGTAACTATCCCAACAGAGAAAGGTACCTAATTACTACAATTATTCCCCTTCTGGAAACCGGAGCCAGTGAAGCACACATCCATTGGCATGCTTGCATTATGGAGTGTTTTGCTCTGTCTTTT
>OU015748.1:76858234-76920980 GCA_907169655.1 Acomys percivali | reverse complement strand
TGTGTGTGTGTGTGTGTGTGTGTGTGTGTGTGTGTGTGTGTGTTTAAATGTACAGCTGTTTACAGAGGACATAATAAGGAATAGGGTCCTCAGAACTTCATGAAGTTGTGCAGTTATGAAATGCCAAGCCTGGGTGCCAATAACTAAAAGCTATCCATTTCAAGAGCAACATGAGCTACTAACCACCCTCTAATTTTTCAATCTTATATGTCTTAAAATGAAGCTGAATCTTCCTGTTTATTCATTAATAAATAAATGTTCCCCAAGTATTCATGAACAATTTTCTTACATTAAAACTTCGATCAGGCACGAGATTCTGGAGTTCCCCTTGACTGTTTCTTTTGCTAACATCTGTTTTTGATTTTAACTTAGATTATGCATCTCTGTAAAAATAACTCTTCAGTGGTTCACTATGGGTTTATCAGATATCACTGAAAAAACATAGAAAATGTTGGCAAAACTTCCATTTCCCCATTTTTAGAATACTTTCTCTAAGACTCTAAGAGTGACAGTTTTGAAATATTGTCATCAGACACATGTATTCTACATTCTACATTTATTACCAGTAGGATAAACTCTCAGATTCTGTGATTCTGTGGGATAAGGGTACCAAAGTCTCCATGCCACGTGATCTGCTGTCTGCTCACCTTTATCCATCCTTGCCCAGCCTTTTACACTCACTTCTTTTTCATGCTGGTCCATCCTCTTTGACAATTTCATTTATTTCCATCACATTCTCATACTGGCATGTTCAATCAGCTGTAAGTTAGCAAACATGTAGAAATTTACTTAAATCATTAAGAATAAACTTTGTAAGGGCCTCATGACATACCAGCTTCCAGAAGACCATGGTGCAGAGCATGATATGATGCAATTTTTCCAATACTTCTGGAGTAATGTATACAACTGGGTTATTGATATGAAATGTGTAATTAATTCCTATAGGTATATTAAAGCACCTTAGTACCTACAATTTCATCGTGCTAATAGACTGTTGGGTGATTAATTTGATAGTGTTTGTTTGGTTCTCACTGCCTTGATAATGCCTCTTTATTGAGTACAAATGACAGTAGTTTTTTTTTAACAGTATTTTGTTGTATTCTATACATAGCATGTAATAGTTGTCTTGTGGTTTTCACCATAAATTGTTTAATTTCTGTTTCTTTAAAATTCAATGCCTGTGTTTGACTACGTTTCTGACATATTTTGGAAAACACATATTTAAAGTTTCCTATAGCACACAGGTATAAATCCCTATTGTAAGCTAATGTAAATACTCTATAGTTAATTAGAGTTGTTTTTCTATGAGTTGTGTTATTTTCTAGCCTTCTGTATTGTCCCAGATTAATGGTTTCATTTCCAATCCACGCCATTCACAAGCTAACTGCTGTTTCTCTTAACGGTGAAATATAAACTGGTTGATTTAGTTAGATCTTTCTAGCGAATCTATAGTGAGGATGAGAAGTTATTCATATACATGTAACAAACAAATTGGGGAGATCAGGCTAGGCTATTAACAGAGGATTGTAGTAATATTAAGTCCTGCCTGTATTGGAATGTGGTAATAAAGTTCTGGTCAAAGAAACTCATAACATCGCCATGGCCATGCAGTTTTTATTACTGTTGTTCTATAGTATACAGCTTGAGGTTAAGGATGAAGAGTCTTCCAAAAGATCTTTTACTGTATAAGATCTTTTTAGCTACTCTGGTTTTTGTCTTTCCATATGAAGTTGAGAATTGATATTTTAAGGTCTATAAAAAAGTGTAGGTATTTCATAAGTAATACATTGAATATATAGATTGCCTTTGGTAAGATGACCATTTTCTCTGTATTGATTCTACTCATCCATAAGCATGGGAGATCTTTCCATCATCTGATATCTTCTTCAATTTTTTTTCCAAAGTCTTGAAGTTTTTTTTTCATACAACTCTTTCACTTGATGGGATAGAGTTACATCAAAATAATTTTTATTATTTGTGGCTATTGTAAAGGATATTGCTTCTCTCATTTTTTCTCAGTCTGTTTGTCATTTGTATACAAGAGAGTTATTGACATTTTGAATTAATCTTATATCCAACCATTTTGCTGATGCTGTTTATCAGCTGTAGGGTTCTCTGATTGATCAATGGAATCAAATCAAAGATCCAGAAGTAAACCCACATACATACAGACACTTGATTTTTGACAAAGAAGCCAAAACCATACAAAGGAGAAAAGATACTATCTTCAACAAATGGTGCTGGTCTCACTGGATGACTACATGTAGAAAATACAAATAGATCCATATTTACCACCATGCACAAAACTAAAGTCTAAGTGGATTAAACACCTCAAAAAGAACCAGACACACTAAATCTGTGAGAAGGATAACTGATGACTGTTCAGGTAGCATATATATCTGACAGAGGGCTAATATCCAAAATATATAAAGAACTCAAGAAACTAAACAACACTGAACTAAAGAATTCACTAAAAAATGTGCTACAGAGTGAAACAGTGAATTCTTAACAGAGAAAAAAGCACTTAAAGAAATATTTAATGTCCTTTGTCATCAGGGAGATGCAAATAAAAATGACTCTGAGATTCCATCTTACACTCCTTAGAATGGCTAAAATCAAAAATTAAATCTACAGCACATGTTGGTGAGCATGTAGTGAAAGGGAAATATTTCTCCGTTTCTAATGGTAGTACAAACTTATACAACCAGTTTGGAAATCAATATGGCACTTTCTCAGAAAACTGGGAATAGGTTTACCTCAAGATCCAACCATACCACTCCTGGGCATATACCAGAAAGATGCTTCCCCATTCAAAAAAGACATTTGCTTAACCATGTTCATAACAGCTTTATGCACAATCACCTGAATCTGGAAACAATCTAGAGGTCCCTCAACCAAAGAATGGATCCTAAAATTGTGGTAAATTTACAAACTGGAATATAAAACACATGGAAATTATGAAATCAACAAGCCTAACCCTGAAAGACTCCACCCAGCAGGTTATCAAAACATATGCTAAGACAAGAGGCCAAAGTCTGAGCAGAGCACTGTGTCTTTTTTTTTTTTTTTAAGATTTATTCATTTATTATTTACGCAGTGTTCTGCCTGCATTGTGAGCTTGCATTCTAGAAGAGGCACGAGATCTCAGCATAGGTGGTTGTGATCCACGATGTGGTTCCTGGGAATTGAACTCAGGACCTTTGGAAGGTGGTTAAGACAAGGCTCTTAACCATTGATCCATTTCTCAATCTCCTAGCACTGACAGTCTTATGGAAGAGTGGGAGGATAGAAGGACACAGATGGACAGGAGGTCCCCAAGGAGACCATCAAAATCAACAAAACCAGATAAAGAGGAACCTGAAGAAACTGATGCATCAACCAAGGACAAATCATGCAGAGAACCTAGACCCTCTGTTCAGATGTAGCCAATGGGTAGCTCATTCTCCACATGGATTCCCTAGTAGGGGGAGCAGGGACTACCTCCATCATGGACTCTGGTGTCTGTGATTTGATCACTTCTCTTGGCGGGATGGCCCTTTTGGGCAACATAGGAAGAGGATGCATGCTATCGTAATGAGACCTAATATGCTGGGATCAGATGGTAGAGGAGGTGGACCCTGCCCCTGTCAGAGGACTAAGGAAGGAGAATGGGGGAAAGAAGAAAGGGGGTGGGAGCAGAAGGATAAGAGCAAGGGGTAACGATTGGGATGTAATATGGATAACTTATAAACATTTTTTAAATTTAAAGACAATTAAAAAAAAAAAAAGAAACCCATAACATTAAAACTAGGAACCAGAGCAGCAAGTTTTATTGTGTTAATCAGCTTAACATAGCAGCAATTATTTGACATTATAAAACACAACTAGGAAGTTTCCAAAATTCTGTGTAAAATTTAAATTTATATATACAGACTTCCCTTAAATGTAGAACACAAATTGGATTTAAAGGCATCCCCCCTGTTTAGTCCACTTGTTAAGGACATGTGCAGGTCACAGCCTTCTCATATGATTCCCAGCACCAGTATTAGGACTCAATGTAAATCTCTTAATGTCTATTCTATTTAATTTGCATAAGAAATTGACAGCTCATTAGAAATGATGAAAGGATAATTATGAAAACAAACAGAAGAAAAGATGGGGTCTCAGCTGGGGAATTAGTACTAAATATGTATTTTCCTTCACAATGTCAACTTGTTTTTATGGACATTAATTAAATTGTTTTTATTCTATAATCTTAACTCTAAGAAATAAGATAATTAAATAGAAACACATACAAGAAAAAAGTGAAATAGTACATCTAGAACTAAGGAAAGTTAAATCACAAAGACATGACAATTTACCACTATGTTCTCAAGTTGGGGATACAGTGATGATGTTAAATTTATCCAAAAAAGCATATATTTATCTCAACAATAAAGTTTCATGAAATGTCATTGTAAGAATTAAAAAGTATACCAATGCCTGTCAACTCTCCTGAAAGCACACTCAACAGTCAACATCGGAAAATGTGTCTCATGCCCTGTGCTCCGTTTCCTGCCCAGCAACTCTACCTGCTTTCCTGGAGGCCAGTCAGCACCAGGGACACCAAGTAAGCAAACTCTTAGTCCCTGCCTACCAACTCTCCTGAAGGCACACCCAACAGTGGCTAATTGTACCCCAAACTCTGTGCTCCATTTTCTGCCCCATAACTCTTCCTGCTTTCCCAACACCTGCTAGTACCAGAAACAACAGGTAACCCTCTTTGACCCCAAGCCCATGCCTTCCCACACCCCTGAAAGCACACTGAAAAGCAGTATACTACACCCAATGGAGCACAAGTGTTCCATGTCCCAACCCACAACTTTGCCTGAATAGTAGTATGTACCAAGGACAACGAGGGAAGACACTGCTCCAAGCCTTTGTTTACCAAATACCCTTAAAACATTCCCAATAGCAATAAATAGCACTCCACTCCTTGGAATTCCTTTTATGGCCCACAACTCTGCCTGCTTTCCGAGAGGTCATGCTGATATCAGGGACCCTAAGACACTTGGATACTAAGTAGGAACCCAAGAGGCAAGATTAACACTCAAAACATCACACTGGCCCTGCAGGCAACAAAATCTCCAAAGGAGACATCCTACTGGACCTGAACTCTTGCTAGTTAACAGAATCTCAAGCCACTCAGGCCTGAAGACAGAGAGGAAACAGAAACTAAAGGGAAAAAAATCCACCCAACAAAGATAAACACAGAAATCAGCGTCTAAACTTGTAATAATAATCACAAAACACAGATGACTAAAGACTAGAAGAATACAATCAACCACAACCCCTATTTTAACACAGGGGAAAAACAAGAACATGTCCATAAATCCAATCTTCTGAAGATGATAGAAGCCTTTAAAGAAGAAACAAGTAAATCTCTTAAAAAAATACAGGAAAATGCAATCAAAGGGTGAAGAAAATAAACAAAACTGTTCAAGACATAAAAATAGAAAGAGGCACAATAAAGAAAGCATAAACTGGGAGACTCCTGGAGATAGGAAGCCTAGGTAAGAGAACAGAAACTATCAATGAAAGCACTACCAACAGAACACAAGAGACGGGAGGCAGAATCTCAGGCACAGAAGACATAATAGAAGAAATCTAGAAAAATGTTAAATCTAAAAAGTTCCTGATACAAAACATATATGAAATCTAGGGCACTACAAAGAGGACAGAGAAAATAATAATAATAATAGAAAAGGAAAAAATTCCAAGAGCAAAGGCCCAGAAAATATTTTAACCAAAATCATACTAGAAAATTTCCTAACCTAAAGAAAAGGATGCCCAGAAGATGCTCCAGCACACAACAAGAAAATTTGCTCAACCATGTTCATAGCAGCCTTATTCATAATAGCCAGAACATGGAAACAGCCTAAATGTCCCTCAGTAGAAGAATGGATAAAGAAACTGTGATATATATACACTATGGAATACTACTCAGCTATTAAAAACAAGGAATTCCTGAAATTTGTGGACAAATGGATTGAGCTAGAAATGATCATAATGAGTGAGTTCACTCAGAAGCAGAAAGACTCAAATGGTCTATACTCACTTATATCTGCATACTAGCCCAAGGGGCATGTCCCACGAAAGCCTTCCCATACCAGGAAACTGGGACAGAGGGGAGGACATCCTATTGGGACTCTAGATGAGAGAAGCATGGGAGAATAGCAAAGTAGAAGGATCCAGAGGGTCCTAGAAACCTACAAGTAGAACATTATGATAGGCAGATTTGGGCCAAGGGGTCCTGCTCAAACTAAGGTACCAGCCAAGGACAATACAGGTCGTAAACTTTAAACCCCTACCCAGATCTAGCCAATGGACAGAACATTTTCCACACTTGAGTGGAGAGTGGGATATGACTTTCTCATGTACTCTGGTACCTCACATTTGACCATGTCCCCTGGAGTGGGAGACCTGGTGGCACTCAGAGGAAGGACAAAAGGTTACTAAGAAGAGACTTGATACCCTATGAGCATATACAGGGGGAGGTAATCCCTCTCAGGAACAGTCATAGAGGAGGGGAATAAGGGGAAACTGGGAGGGAGGGAAGAATGGGAGGATACAAGGGATGGGATAACCATGGAGATGTAACAAGAATAAATTAATAAAAAAATTTAAAAAAAGAAAGTGATGCCTATAAACACACAAGAAGCTCACAGAACACCAACTAGATTGGACCAGAAAAGAAAATCCTCCATCAACAGAACCAAGTTTAAACAATATCTATCCAGAAATAAAGCATTTGAAGGGAGAATAAGGGAGTAGAAGGGAAACTTCAACTAAAGAGGTAAACTACACCCAAGAAAAGAAAATAAATAAGTAATTCCACAACAGCAAAACCAAAAGAAGGAAAATGCACATGTGCATGCGCTTCCTCTCTCTCTCTCTCTCTCTCTCTCTCTCTCTCTCTCTCTCTCTCTCTTCCTCTCTTTCCTCTCTCTCTCTCTCACACACACACACACACATAAACACACACACAAATCAACAACAACAACAACTTAAAAATAACAGTTATTAACAATCATAGGTATCATTAATATTTCTTAACATTGATGGACTCAATTCCCCAATAAAAAGATAGAGACTAAGAGAATAGGTGCAAAAACAGTATGTGAACTGTCATGTTGGTATGTGCTGGGAATTGAACCTTGGTTCTCTTAAAGAGTAAAAAGTACTTTCAGATGTTGAGCTATCTCTCCATGCCCTCTTGATGGGTGAGTTTTAGGAAATCACAAAATGTGAATGGTATTGGGAGAACATTCAATAGTTAAAAGAACATGCTTGATGTGTGCCAGCCTGCAGGACAAATCAAACCAGGGTTCACCTGAAAGAGGGAGTGGGAATTGAAAGTAGGGGACAGAGACACAAGAGATATTGAGTCAAGTCTGCAAATTTCTGATCAAGACTCACTTTAGTGCTGAGGAGTAAGACTTTATATAGCAAGGTCAACAGGATCTATTCTAATCCCACTCTCTCTAGGCCCAGGCAAGAATACAATGGCCTGAATCACACCCTGTAAGAACTTCCTATCTCTCTGAGTAGTTCCCTGTAAGAACTTCCTTGACCATCTGGGTGGTTTCCAGTTGGGACTTCCCTACTTCTTTCAAAGGTAAATAGTCCAAGGATAGCCTAGAACACAAGACCTCCTCTGGCAAAGGTCAGCAATTGAAGGTCACAGCATGCAGCCTAAGCAGGGGATTTCTGACATGGCAAAATTTGGCATGGCTCCCCACACATGTTATGGTCTTTAAACAAAGAAGCAGCAAAATTTACTCACTAACTGTTGAATAGGTGTATGAGGAACTCTGAACATCACAGATAAGACGTGTAAATAATGGACAATAATATGGATAAATATGCAGTTCAGTGACTGCCATAGTGTTTCTAGAAATGCTGAAACCTGAGTCGAGGCCCATTAAATGGTTGTTGAAGATGCATCAATAAAAAATAAAGAAAAGCTGTTTAGAAGAAGGATGACAATCTTTAATATATGTCACTCACACACTCCAGGATATAATTTTAAAGTAATTGAATTCCTAGGAATTGCAAATAAGAGGAAAACATGGCTTATGAAAAAAAAAGGAAAGGAGAGAGAAGAAAGAAAACAAATATTAACACTGATGTGACTCATTCAATTAACTTTTATATGCTCATTTTAAATAATTTTGTAACTACATTCATGATAGAAAACATTATCATGTTGAACAATAACAAAAATGTACTCTATAGACTGGGAAGAGAGGAGGAAGGGGGACTACAGTTGGGACATAAGGTGAATACATACATAAATAAATAAATAAATAAATAAATAAATAAATTTATTTTTAAAAACAAATGAAGAAATTCTAGAAATGAAAAATACAGTAATAAAGACAGAAGGAAGGAAGGAAGGAAGGAAGGAAGGAAGGAAGGAAGGAAGGAAGGAAGGAAGGAAGGAAAGAAGAAAGACAGTTTAGCCACTCCTAGGAGTTGCCTCCAAATCAGAAAACTAGAGAAGAATCTGTGAAATTGAAAACAGACTAAGGAAGATTTTTATCCAGTTTGAACAACTGACACATAACTACTGACTGAATGTCTGTCACACATTATGATAGATGCAAGGATTTGGGGAACAGTACTGAGAGTCTATTACACATATAATTGAAGTTTCAGAAAAAGGACTGAGAATGATTTTGAATTTTTAAAGAGTTACAGCTTCCAAGGTTATTTAAATTAGTGAGAAAAGTTATAAAAAGATTATAAAGCTTGGTGAAGTCTCAGAATGATAAATAAAGTAAAGACAAACCCATAAGTCATTGGAAAAGTCATTAGACTGGATTATGATCCAGAAAATAATTTTATCCCCAAATTCAGAGGATTATCAACTTGTTTTGAGGAGTAGGATCAGAAGATAGAAATATGCTTTGTATGAAAAAGAAGAAGTATTCACAGTCTATAATAATAAAGGAAGATAAGGTTGTTTAAAGATGATTAAAATTCCATGTCATTGGTTACTGGCAATCAGGGTATGTTAAGCCCTAAAACAAAGATATTTGGCATGAACAAAGGACACCTCAGGGAATCTAACATGAAAGAAAACAGTGGAGTCTGAGAAACAACAGATGAATCCAGAAATTCTAGTTACTCAATTTTGTTATTATGTATTTATTGGAAATAAAATATAATAGCATGGCCTTGTGGGTTTAAACGTTAAATCCATGTAACATTTGTTAGATGGTAGTAGCCAACCATTCTTACTACCAAGTTTTAACGTCTTAAACTGATGTTAAAATAATACATGTATTGTTTTCTCTCAGAGAACACACAAATTGTTAATGAAAGGATACTGAAAAGAAATCAACTGACATTATGAAAGGAAACTGTGATGACAAACAATGCACCAAAGTTAAAGGGAAAGGGAGATAGCTGGAAATCCAGCCTGCTTATAGCTATTTTGGTAATTAAAAAAAATTCACATTCAGTAAAATTAAATAGAATACCTCAGACTTTGTTAGAGATAGGCAATCTATGTTTCATAGAAAATAAATGGAGTGTTAAAAACTAGAAAAAGTATATATTTTAGGTGTTTTGAAAGATGTTTTTTTAAAAAAAATTTAAGAGAAGTGCTAGTGTGTGTATTAAGCCACATAAAATTTATTTATTTTAATTTTAATATAACAATGCATACAAGTGAATGAAATGAGAGTGGATATTGGAAAAGCAAATTTCACTCTTCATTTCTAAGTCTGATTGGTAGATACCTAGAAACAAATCAAGAGAATAGAGCAAGGAGGAACTTGGTACTGTGACAGGGACCAAACGCCAGTGATAAAGGGGAGTGAGGTTACCAGAGTCCCATGAGCTGAAGCCGTGAGCTCGGACTGCTGTGGAAGGGTATGGATTCTAGAATGGAAACGCACTATTCAGAATAGAGAGGAGTAGCCACGCTCTTCCCTCTGACGGACCTGTATGGAGATTTATTTAACTATCACCACCGAGTGAAAAGGGTACAGATGAGAAGTGGGGTGACCAAGGAGGCATGTTGAAACACCTACCTCACCTGGTGATTTTGACAGTAGTTGCCTTGAAATGATGATATTTACAGACATGACTTTAGAATCATAGACATTTTCCTTAATTTCTTCTCTCTCTCTGTCAGCCATTCTATAAGTCCCCTGAGAGAGTCACTTTTCCAGCCTGCTTAGTAGTCACAATGCTTCATTCTCACAAAGGTAGCTCTTGGCTCCCTTGATCTTGTCTTCCAGTCAATAACCACTGTTCTTCTGCCTCCAGTGGGCGGTCAGGGTCCGAGGTCTGGTGGGTCCATCCAGGTACTGCTTGCCTCCTGACAAGAATGGATGGACCTTAAGATAAAAGGTGCCAAGAGCCTGTTTGTCTTTCAGGGGCAGGCAGGTTGTAGTAGGGTGAGGCCTGGACACTGGGGTGCTAGGCCAGGTTCCCAGTCTCACCAGGGGTCAGTGCCAGAACCAGGTGTCATTCTGCATCCTGGGAGTGAGTGGCCTGGGTCTCAAGTCCTTTGGGCAGATCCAGGCAATGCTTGCCTCTGGAAGAGAACACACAGACGTTGGGATAAAGGTACCAAGAACCCATTTCTCACTCAAGGTTGGCTAGAGCACTGTAAGGTGATACCCATTGCCTGGGTGATAGGCCAAGTTCCCATAGGAACCAGGGCAGGTAGGTGAGCTGCAGGCCCGGTGGTGCTTCACTGGGGATCAGCACAGAATTATCAATGGTGCTGCAGCAGGCACCAGCAGCTGCAAAGGCAGTTCTGTGATTGTTGCCTAGCCACTGGGCTTCCTGCGGTGGCTTCCCCTGGAATGAATGGAGTCTCTGATGGTCCTGGTGGAGGAATGCTGATCAAGAGGGTAAGCTAGCAATAGCACCCTACAAGCCAACCAGCCTTTATTTCTAAACCTTAGGCAGTAGGGAGGGGTTTGAGAGTGAATGTTTCCTATTCACTGGGGCTAAGGGTGCCAGGGTGTTTAATCTACATACAGTGGTACAGTGCCTCATTTTCAGTCAGTAACACGGGGCTTTATCTCAAGAAGGTGAAAACAGTACTTAATTATCCTATGTGTGAGGGGATGAATTCTAGGTACGATTAAAAGTCGTTTGCTGGAGTCTAGGACCTCAGCACAGGGTGGGGTACTTCCAGGATTCCCTGCACTTTGTGAAGTTCTTATCAGGAAAGGGTCAAGCTTTGTAATGTTCCCCGAGGGCTATGTGAAGCTTCTTTGAAAATCTGGGGTCACCAGATCAGGTGTAGTGAGAACCCATGGCTATAAAAGGGAGCCTGTTTTCATAGATCGAGGGCAAAAAGGCTATCGGGAGAAGTCAGAATTCAACCTTATCCAGCAGAGTCCCACAAGCTACAGGTGCACATGGTGGGGCTGGTTAGTCCATGCTGAGCAATGAGTGAATCAGACATTTTGTGCTGAAAATTTAAAGCTATTATTAGAAATTCATAACCATAAAATTTTAAAGATTTGAAATAAATGTTACTCGTGTGTTATGTGCTATATGTGTATGTATATACACGCTATGCGTGCATGCATATGTGTGAATGTGTGTAACGTAACTACCAGAAAAGGGCAAGCTGCCTGCAGAGCTGGAATTATGGGTGTTTGTGAGCCTAATGAGGGATCTGAAAACTGAACTCAGATCTCTATGTGAAAGCCATGACTTGGACTTCCTTTATATGAGTACTGGAGACTTGAGGTAGTAAAGACCAGGGAGTTTATTTTGGGACACTTGGGGAGTTGGATGTCTACTAAGGGAAAAGGAAAAAGAAATACCTGGTGTATCAGGTTGGCCCCATTGTCTGCATTCTGCTAGACTTTCCACACATCTATCATAGTCTTCTCCCTCAAAATCCCATTCTTCTGGGACTTAAGACTCCTCATGCTGCATGTGGTGGCACGTGCTTTTAATCCCAGCACTCGGGAGGCAGAGAGAGGTGGATCACTTTGAGTTCAAGGCCAAACTTGGTCTACAAAGTGAGTCCAGAACAGCTAAGGCTACACATAGAAACCCTGTCTCGAAAAACCAAAGAAAAAAGGCTCCTACTCATATTTTCCGGTTCATGAGCTCAGTTATATAGTAGACTATCCGCAGTTTCCAACCTCGACATAAGCTCAGGTAATGAATTTTATTCTTTCTCAGGTCTCTGATGGGGTGAAGTTTAGTCTTACAATTATACTTAGTTGTTAGAAATTGAGGTGTTTTTATGTCTAGATAGATGTTTTAAGGTGATAATGATGAGATATGATAGATAGTGATTTACATTCAGAATTTTAGATGCACCAAGATGGGAAAGATGTTTTCTTCAAGGCTGCCAAATACTAAGAGCCAAAACACTATGAATGTAACATTTATATAATTCCTGATTGTTTCATGGTTCTTCTTGTTGTAGGTATTTTGTTGTACATATTGTACATTTGAAAAATATTTAATGATGAAAACATAAGCTACAAAGTTCCCAGGCAAGCAGAAAGTAGATGCTAGGTAGGTAAGAGGGACTATGCCTGGATTTCCTATGACAACCACTTCTTCTATCACTGAGTCACATCCACAGCTCATTTGTTTTTCCTGCTTTCATTTTTGAATAGAGAATGATGAAACATGGTAGCGAATAACTGTTTTAAAAGTGCACATCTCTCTAGTACTGATTCCAGATAAAAAGAAGGATGACTAAATACTTTTATGTGCTCTTCTTTGTTAATCCAAATGTGTTCCATTATAATTGTACTTCTGAGCCAGCTAGTCATTCAGGCTCTAGCCTATTTTGTGAACACTTGAAGAAGGCTTTTATAATATTGGTTTCTCAATATATGGGTCTGGGGTCTGCTCTGAGATATTACATTGACTCCACATTTGCCTCCTCACTGGTGATGTTTCCTTCTGTTGTTTACTGCAGAGTTCTTAGATTCGGAATTTCAGCTAACATGGGCAAAATCATCTTTTTAAATTCTTCCTATCAAATGGCACTTTATTATAATCTTCTGGAGTGACCAAATTCTGATGTCTGCCTTTTCTCAGCAACTTTGGCACATACTCATCATTTGGTTGCCAAAGGATGGCTACTGTTTTCCTGTATAGATAGAACTTGAATACACATCAACTGGGTATGGAAGTGCAAGATTATCTTAAACATTTGAAAAAGTCAGATGTTGGAGAAAGTAAGAGAGAGAGAGGCCAGCGTGGGGAGCAGACACAATGATGAGGGGTGGGGAGGAGCAGACAAAATGAATCTGGTATATTTAGAGGCAATACTCATCATATTTTAATAACATTGTCACAAATTAATAAACTTATTTATACGATAAGTAAAATTAAACCACTTAGAGTGCCATAATCCTAAAGGTAACAGACACAAGTTGAATTATGCCCCTACTTTCATAAGTTTTTGTGTGTGCGTGTGTGTGTGTGTCTGTGTCCATGCATGCATCTGTGTGTGTGCATGTGTGTGTGTAAGATACTTTAGAGAAAACAATCAAGCATACACATATGTATATATGTAAATGTATATACAGAGTGTTACTATTATTGTTGTATTTAACTTCAATTTTGAGAGGAAGGCAGAAAGAAAATATAGATGTACTTAGCATCTACCAGAATTTAGAGAGTTTGCAAAATATATTTATCAGTTTCACAGATTTGAAAAGATTTGTTTCCTTTACACAAAGTTCCATCAAAGTTTCCAGTGCATGTAGGCACTCTGTATGATCAATGCTCACTACTCCATTGAACTAATTTAATTAACTGTATCCATAACCTCAGCATAGGAAGTTGCTCAGGGTTACTCAGACTCAGGCTTCATCAGAAGGCTTTGTATTTTCTCATATTACCAGAATGAGAGTTGATGAGAAACTGTAGGGATATTTTAAATAAACAAATTTCAGGATTTACTTTAAATATTCCTACATTCACTGAATGAAATTAATGATGCCATATAAAATACCAATCCCTCTGAAGTGTGAATCTCAGCTTAATTTAATTCTTTTTTAAATTTTTATTTAATTAATTTATTCAGATTACATCTCAATTTTTATCCCCTTATTGTATCCTCCTGTTCCTCTTTCCTCCTGTTCCTCCTTCCCTCCCTCTTTCACCCTATTCCCCTCCCCCACAGAAGGAGACCTCCTCCCCCACCATATGGTCACAGCCTATCAAGTCTCATCCTGGTAGCCTGCTTATCCTTTCTCTGAGTGCCACCAGGCTTCCTACCAAGAGGAAATAGTCAAATATGGGGCACCAGAGTTCATGTCAGAGTAAGTTTCTGCTCTCCACATAACTGTGGAGAATGTCTTGTCCATTGGCTAGATCTGAATAGGGGTTCAATGTTTACTGCATGTATTGTCCTTGGTTGGTGCAGTAGTTTGAGCAGACCGCCCTGGGTCCAGATCCACCCATCATGATGTGTTTCATTCTTTAAAGGCTCACTCAGATGCCATCTCTTTTAGGGACTGACACCTAAACAAGCCCTCCCCCAATAGGATTCTCAGCACTTTGTATATAGCTGTCTCTTAGTCTTAAATAACTGAATTCACTCACCTGCTTCTCTCCATGAAGAGAGGGCTTTCCTCCAGAGCTGTGTCTGTGTGTGATTGTGTATTTACTCTTAGCTTAGCTTGGTACCCACATGTTGCAGCCACTGAGGCAATATTAAGTTGATTGAATTTTTTATCCCCTGTATGCTTTACGCAGTTATTTCTAATAAATCTTCATCACTGATGAATTTAATGTGACTTTAGTACACACAGCATGCCGATTCTCAGTTGAAGTTACTGTATGCAGATATTATACTGTGTACTGTGCAGCTCTAGCACTCTTTTACCTGTTGAATTTTCTTCACTCAGGTAACACATGCCTTCCTTTACGTCAGGAAACTCTCTTGCCAATGGAAGCAAGGAGCATGGGCCAGGAACAAGACGCTTTCATCAATAATTATGTTTGAGGAAGCATGAAACTAATGCAAAGATTGTGTAGTATAGAGCAAATACCAACTCTTTATCCATACATGTATATTTTTTCTTTGATTACTTTATTACAACACTTGAAATATAGTAATTTTATATATTTAAACTATATAAGATTTTGAGTATTAGTGTGTTTAAATTTGCAAAACTATTTCTGTATCATGACAAAAACAGATTAATAATGTTTAAAATTTCTTTTTATCCATTTGTAGATCTAACTCTAATAAAAATAAAACTTATTTTCATATGTGAAACTCAAGTTTTGAGATTTTTTTCTTTGAAGATGCCAGCAAATGTCTATTCACCCATGACAGACTAAATAAATGATTGCAATTTGAAACAGTTAGTTTATTGGGATTATCTCAGAGTGGAACAGGTGAGTAAGTACTTACAGGGGGATGGATGATTCAAAGAGCTGTATTCCCCAATGATCGATCCAGCCTGGGGAAGGACTCATGTTCTTGGAGCTCTGTGGTTGGAATTCAGGCCGACTCTTTCTAGCAAGTGCTACTGTTTAAAGAGCCTAGAGAAGGAGCTTAGTGAACCTTGTAGGTTTCACAAACCTCCTTGGCATACACATGTGTTGTTTATTTCCCCAGCCTTGTCCACTTCTTACTTCCAGAGATTTAAGGAGCTTCCATATAGTATGGAAACATTTAAGTGAGAAGGAAACGCTATACAATATTCTTAGGTTAGCCAATCTGCTCACACCATCCTCATGTGAGTATGCTTTACTCCCTGATACCCAAGATTCTGTCCCCAACTTTTGCATAATATTCTATATGAAGAATCCACAGAGGCAGAATTCCAGGACTGAACCAACTAGGGTTTATTGTGATCTTGCCTTATGAAGACTGCTTGGAGCTTCCCTGCAATCCCTCATGACTGTATGTTCAACATGAGTTGGGGATCTCATCTCTTCATTAAATCATAGATTCGGTTATTTCTAATCACAAAGCTAGCAGAGAACTAATCTCATAACTTCAATGTGGTTTAAAACCTTCCATGCTGGATGACCTCTCAGTTGCTGAGTCCTTCGTAAGCAAGTTCATGGCTTTGAAGTCTATCTTTAGCATGAAAAAGAGTTTCCCAAATGTTAGTACAATAATAACAAGTGTTCTAAGAAGAGAAAACCAAGATTGCTACTTACTTTTCAGTTTCTTCTACTATCTATTCACGTTTTTCTTTTAATGTTTTAATTGTCCATAGTTACTATCTGTTTATTATCAAACATAAATTCCTTATACACCAGGAAACATCTCTGTGCCTTGTCTTTACTTGAATGATAATCCCTTTTATATCATTACGACAGATAATTAACTAATGAAAGATATCTATTCAATGGATACAAAAATCTATACATTCAGGATGAATACATTCTTGAAATCTGCTGTAAACTGTTTGTCCTATACTGTTCGGCAGCGTACTCAACCTTGTCTTTAAAGGATAAATACCACATTAAATTGTCATATTTCAGTAAAATAGACAAATAAGAAGTCCAGTGTGTTTTGGGTTAATAGAAAAATGTTGTATTCTTATTTTAAAAGTATATGAGAACAATGGACTAAGATATATAAAAGGGGAGTGGGAATTATTTGTTTCACTATTAGACCCAAATGGTATTACTTACAAATGGGTTATGGCTTAATAAAGATCATGCATACATATGAGTCTATGCAGATATGTAATATCTCTTGGGTAAAACATTTCCTTAAAAGTATATATAAACCACAAAATAATAGTGGATATTCTGCTATTTACTTGGGGAAAAACTAAACTAATACTTGAACAAAAAAAGGAAGCCAATTCCAAAGAAATGGAAGTGTACCAAGTAATAAAAATATTACATTTAATTCAACAGAATCAGTAGTTAAATTTATTAAAGTTATTTAAAAACAAAAGGACAAGAATAAATTGGTAAAACAAACAAAAATTGAGAGGCAAATATATATCATATTGTATGAACAACAAACACTTGTAAGTACAGACAGTACATACTCAGGGTAAACAGAAGGAAAACATATAAACTGTCAAATGACCAATCCAAGAAAGAAAAGTGAGGTTAGCTATATTAAGAATAAAATAAATAGATACCAGAAGTGCTGTTAGCTGAAACACATAATATACATACATGGTAATAAGAGAGCAATGTACTGAGTGCCCCTCTCAGACTTAGGTAAGCTAATCAGGGACTTAAAATGCATGAAGCAAAGTCTCATAGCACCCTAAGAAGAAGCAAAGTTGTTAGTGGGTGGATGGTACTTCCTGATTGCCAGAGTCCACTGGCCAAGCAAAGGAGTACAGAGAAGACAAGAGAATCCTGGTGAATAAATTGTTCAAATTATATCAATAGGATACTCACCCATGAAGAGTAGACTAAAAGAATTTTAAAAGCACATTAAATATTTATCAATGAAAGTACATTATGAGACATAAGGCAAACCTCTTAAATTTTAGTAGAATTATAGATCTGTAGTAGAGGTTCCTCAAGACACAACAAGAAAAATATTCATCAGATAACAAAATTAAAAAGCACATTTCTATGTAAACATAAACAGGTATTTAGATAGAGAAAGGTCCATTTAAGAAATATTTTAAATTTAATAAAAAATAAAACACTACATAAACATGTGTGAGGAACATAAAATGTTTTAAAAGAATTCAGGTACTAGGTGCTCTTCTCTTTGCTATGATAAAATATCATACAAAACAAATTTTGGGGGAACTCTTTAGTTTGGCTGGAAATTTAAGAGAACAGTCCATCATGGCAGAAAAGTCATGGCTGCAGGATTGTGAAGCTGCTGGTTACAGTGCATCTGCACACATGAAGGGGAGGGGCATACAAATTGCTTCTCAGGTCCCATTGTCTCTCTTGTCTCTCCCTTCTTAATATAGTCTTGGTCCTTAGCCCCATGGCATGGTGCTGTTTAAAATAAGGATGGGTCTTTCTGCACCAGATTAACCCAAGTTACAAAACTCCTCACAAATGTTTTCTCATATATGTCTCCAATGTGATTTATAGATCCATCAAATTAACAGCATTAATCATCACATTGGAAAGAAGTAAAAAATTCTTATTAATAATGTAAACTTTAAGAAATCTTAAAATAAGACAAAGTGAAATCTAAGACAAGTAGATGAGAGAAATTAAAGGTCAGGGAAAATCTCTATAAAATTAAACTCTGAAAAACTAATGAAGGTAGTATATGACATTAGTAATTCTTAGAAATAGTTCATAAAATTGATCTATCACTAGATTGAGTAATCAGAGGCAAGGACAAGGAATAGATTGTTAATTTTTTTCAAAGACTTATTTATTTGTTTTTAAAGGATATGAATGTTTTGCCTTCATGCATATATGTGTACCACTTGTAAATGCCTAGTTCCATAGAGGCTAGAACAAGGTAGTGGGTCCCATGGCACTCACTGGGAACTGAGCGCAACATGAAGAACTGTAGTAAAGAATTAGGAAAGTTGAGGTGCACTCCTCTAGAGTAACAACTGTTCTAGCCACTGATCCATTGCTTCAAGCCTCTTTGTTGATTTCTTAATTGAGTAAAATTTTTGATTTGATAACAGTAGTAAGTTAAACTAATTTGTTACTGTATAATCTTAGAAAAACCCAACTAATATATACTTCATTTTAAGTGAAATGAATTTTAGACAGAATTTTCCAAGCATTATCTATTAATGAATTTGTGTGAGAAATTGCATCCTGACATAATACTTTTTAAATAATTCTATGACTGAGTTGACTGGAAAGAAAAAAACATGGTTAATAATTTATATTTGAAGTATGTGATGGTGTGAATTTTAAGTCCTTATTTCAGTATCTGTAATGATTTTTTCCTGCTAATAGAATTGACATCGTAAAAGATGTTTATTCATTTGTTTATTTCTTTATTGCTGCACAAGGAAACTTGGAATGAGGAAAAATAAGAGAAAAAACACTTATTTTTTTAGAATAAGTGTTTTGTCATCATCCTGTGGTTTGCTCCCCAATTACATCATAGTGACAGGGTCATTCTAGGACACAAATTCATTCACATTACTGATAATGTATAAAATAAAGGCTGAAGCAGAGATGCGGACTGGTTTTCATGACCTCAGTGAGATTTTTGGTGGTTTTTTATAGTGAAAACAATTATTACTAAACATTATATACAAGTTTTATACAACTGTGTGGCATTGTCTCATTTTAACTCATTGTTGGGGAAAAGACATTTGAAATGTGACCAAATGTACAATGAATATATAGTAACAAATACATGAAAGGAAAAGTCACTTCATCAGTATATTGACACTATTTGGAATCCAGAGGGAATAATTTTCTATAAAGTCTCAGAATCTTTCAGACTATGTAGCCCACAAAATTTCTTTCACAATGAATCAACTATCCTATTGTCATTCAAGAAAAGCTGCGGACTATACATAAAAGGGAACACATGGTGTATTTTAATAAAAACCTTATTTATGGCCACTGAAATGCTTTCAGGCAATTATTTTGTGTCATGAAATATTATTCTTTTCATTTATTTCAACCATGCTGCAAGGCAAAAGCAGTTAACTTCCATGTTGCATTTGTGTACATGGAGGCTGATACAGAAAGTTATAGACAAGATAGGTTAAACATCTCTCTTTCTCCCAACTCTGGTCACTGTGATTGATGCCAAGAGGAAGGAACCAAGAGGTCCAGTGTTGTGAAAGAGCCAATTTTCTGGCCCAAATATGGCCATTTCTATATTGTTGGGTCACTCACATATGCATATTAATCCATTCATGATAGCCTTGACATCCTGATTTGACCATAAGAAAAGTGTTCACTTGTTTACCTCATCTATTAAGGATTACATTTCACTTCATGAGTTTTGGCACATAAATATGGAATATAAAGGGTTATGTAACAAAACATTCAGTAGGTGAACATTTTCATGGCAATTTGTTGCCCCTTTATATATTCTCTGATGTATACTTTGGTTTTCTCTGCATACAACAAGACTGATGTTCATTGTATTGGAAAGCAGAGTTGACAGCATTGTATATGAAATATTAAATTAACCAGTAAAAAGGTGTGGAATTCTGCAACTGTTGTAGTGTAACAACTAATTTAAGCAGAGTTTCATTGCAGTGGTCCTTGAAGCCCTAGGAGTTTGAGAGTTTCCTTATTTCAAGAAGGAAATGGGCGTAAACCATCACACTCCACTGATAAACAAGGGAAAACAAAAAATTTCCATTGGGACTCTAGATGAGAGAAGCATGGGAGAATGGCAAAGTAGAAGGATCCAGTGGGTCCTAGAAACTTACAAGTAGAACATTATGATAGGCAGATTTGGGCCCAGGGGTCCCGCTCAAACTATGGCACCAGCCAAGGACAATACAGGTGGTAAACTTTAAACCCCTACCCAGATCTAGCCAATGGACAGGACATTCTCCACAGTTGAGTGGAGAGTGTGGTACGACTTTCTCACATACTCTGGTGCCTCACATTTGACCATGTCCCCTGGAGTGGGAGACCTGGTGGGACTCAGAGGAAGGATAGCAGGTTACCAAGAAAAGACTTGATACCCTATGAGCATATACAGGGGGAGGTAATCCCCCTCAGGAACAGTCATAGGGGAGGGGAGTAAGGGGAAAACGGAGGGAGGGGAGAATGGGAGGATACAAGGGATGGGATAACCATCGAGATGTAACAAGAATAAATTAATTAAAAAAATAAAATAAAATAAAAAAGAAATTACTCCCCACAGATTTGTATGCAGAAGGTAAAGAGAGGACACGCAGATGTGGGAAGAGGTGAGACAAGTGAAATTATCTGTATCTTCCCAGTGGTGACTACTGTCCTAATTTAAATAGTCTATGTGACACACTCATCTCTCAGATGACAAAGGTGATTTCTATATCAGACATGGCAGGTGTGGGGCAATGGTCACTCTTCTCTTCCTATGGAAAGTTTTGGTCACCTTTTTGGTTGGTTTATTATTTATTTATTTATTTATTTATTTATTTATTTATTTATTTTTGCTTACCTCTACATTCAAGCTTACCGTGTGATTGTTACATGTCTTTTACATTGATTTACTTCCTGTCAGCTGCCCAGTTGGATTAAACTGTACAGATTGACCAGACCTTCAGGGACCTCTATGACTCCAGGGCTTAAAAAAGTGATGGACCTGATAGATTTTGTAAAAATCTGCTGCACAAAATGTACGTATGGCAGAAAGATGATCATGTATTCCTCTTTTGTCACATAATATTTTATGATAACCATTTAATCTGCTTTACGCTTTTCTTAATTATCATTTTAATAGCTATATAAAAGTCCATCAACTTCATGTGACAAAATCTGCTATATTATTTCTGCTATGCATATCCAAATGATCTCAGTTTTATCATTAATCAAGTACTTAATTTGACATTACTTTATCATTTGGGCTTTAAAAAAATAGGGATATGTGATTTTTAAATAGATTAATTGCTTTAAAATTTTGTAACATAATTTAATGGTTTTTAAGATAAATATTATTGTTAATTCTATAAGCAAGAACACATAAAATGGTATGTCATGTACATTAATAAGCATTCAGTGGAATTTAAGTATACCAAGTATAAATTCTAGATATGAACATTTAAAAACAAGAAATGTTGATCAATCTGTTGGTAAAATGGATCTACTATGCAAGTTGTAAGAAACCAATTAGGGTTCACTATGGAAGGCCATGAAAGGAAGGAAAGCTTACTATTTAGAGTCAGAAACAAGTGTTTTCTCTGGCAAGTCTGTGTCATTCAAGACTGAAGACAGGAGGCTTCCATATAATCTAGGATGAATTGTCCACTTTCTGTTTAGCCTTTGGTCATCATACATTGGCGATCAATCTTAGGACACCAATATAAAATGACAATTGAAACTTTTTTTAATTTTTATTTTTATTAATTTATTCATATTACATTTCAGTTGTTAGCCCATCCCTTGTATCCTCCCATTCCTCCCTCCCTCCTGCTTCCCCCCTTACTCCCTTCTCCTATGTCTGTGACTGAGGAGGCCTCCTCCCCCTGTGTATGCTCATAGGGTATCGAGTCTCTTCTTGGTGACCTATTATCCTTCCTCTGAGTGCCACCAGGCGTCTCCATCCAAGGAGCATGGTCAACTATGGGGCACCAGAGTTTGTGTGAAAGTCAGATCTTCTTCTCCACTTAATGGTGGAGAATGTCCTGTCCATCGGCTAGTCTGGGTAAGAGTTCGAAGTTTACTGCTTATATTTTCCTTGGCTGGTGCCATAGTTTGAGGAGGACCCCAGGGCCCCGACCCACCTGTTGTTTTCCAGGACCCACTGGATCCTTCTATTTCCTCATTCTTCCAGGCTTCTCACACCTAAAGTCTCAATAGGATGTCCTCCCTTCTGACCCACTTTCCTGGTAGGTAAAGTTTTTCATAGGGATATACCCCTTGGACTAGTGTCTCGATATTAGTGACTATATACCATTTAACTCCTTTTGCTTCTGTGTGAACTCACTCTTTATGATAATTTCTAGTTCAATCCATTTGTCCCCAAATTTCGGAAATTCCTTGTTTTTAACAGCTGAGTAGTATTCCATAGTGTAGATGTACCACAGTTTCTTTATCCATTTGCTCAACCATGTTCATAGCTGCCTTATTCATAATAGCCAGAACATGGAGACAATTGAAACTCTTTCTAAGTTTGGAAAGTTATTCTGAAGAAATAATATTACAAAAAACATTGAAAATAAGCACATTTGTCTGTAGCAATCATGTTGCTGAGACCTACAGCATCAAACTGAGCAATCACTTGTTTCACTCCCCTATTCTTGTTCTTCTGACCTGGTACTTCACCCTTTTACAGTTATGGGTCACACACAAAATTTACACCATTTTTGGTTATTGTAGCACACCGTATAACACAAGATTGTCCAGGAAGCTGGCACAAAGGAAAATATTGTGCATATATTGACAGAGCACATGGCATCCACAAAGTTCCTCAGAACCAAAAGAGCTAATAGAAGAATAAAAAGACAGCCCCTGATACTACAGCCTCAGTACTGTGCCTTTGGGTGCAGGGGACCTTTTGTTCTTATAATATGGCTGTCAAGGGCACTGATAGGCAGAGGCTCCATAATAAAACTAGCTGGTGTCAATACTTCTGTAAAAGATTTGTAACATTTTTTGTAAACCTTCTCATCTCATTACAGACGCCTTGGTGGGTTCATTTTCAGTGTTTCACCCTGTGAAATCATTTTGCGATGATCTATTTTTTTTTTTTTTTTGTCCCCAGGGACTCTGTAGAAGAAGGCTGTGTATTCTACTGGAGCACAGATGAGTCAGCTATGACTTCCTGTTCTATTCCAAGAAGCAATTAATCAAATATGATAGGTAGAAATTCCTGTGCTTAGCTGCCTGGTAACAACATATAGCATGTCAAGACAGTTGTCCAAGTAGATTATAATAGTACGTGGCTCAGAACTACTAACAAAGAAATAATGTATCAACTATAATAAATTGTAGATGCTAGGGCAGTTGCTGTTTGTTTACTATTATTTAACAAATAATATTATCATTTCTTGACAAACATTTTCTGAAAACAATCAAAGCTGCATACAGCTCTGTGTATTTCATGGAGTGAGAAAACAGACAATATGACTCTACTTTGATGCTTCTTACATCTCAGTTAAAGAACATACATTCATTTGCTTCTTTGTTAGAGCACATAGGCACTCGGGTGCACGCGTGTGTCTGGGTGTGTGTGTGCATGTTTGCTATGGTCATATGTGCATATGTGTATATGTATATGTGCATATGTTTGTGCCTATATAGTTGTGTGTATGTATATGTATGTGAATATTCATCTTATGTATTATGCATATTTGTATATGTGTATCATTGTTATGGAAAAAAGTGATCCATTTCTCTCAAGGTTCTTCAAAAAGACATAGTCTCTAAGTACAGAAAATTAATCTGAACAATTAGAGCTTCACATCCAAATATAAGAGGACAAGCTATGACTATCATTATGCGATTCTCATTCTTTTTCCTTTTTAAAACCACATTACAGTCATTCTTACCATTCCATATAAATAACAGTTTACTTTCACTATAATATATTTTAATAAGTAGACTTTTTATATTTAATTTATTTTTAATTTATTCACTTTACATCCCAATCTCAGCCTCACCCTCTTACCCCATCCTCTCTCCCCTTATCCCCATAGAACAGGAAATCCTCCACCACCATCCCCTGTGCATCAAGTCGCATAATATCTTAAGAAAAATAATGTTCTAATGATAAAAATTCTTCAGATTATTGTAAAACCCAAAGAAATGGCTATCGAAAATAGTTAGAGATTTCAACAAAACATTAATTTCTTGTAAGCAGCAGGGGAAAATCCATCCTAAGACCAACAATGTAAATATCAGAGCTGTTGGTAAGACCCTACTCCAAACCTTTGTCATCCAAGACCCTTTAAAATACTCTGAACTGCCGTAAACTGCACCCTTCACCCTAATTCCATTTTCTGACCACAACAGTGATTTTCTTGAGGCAGCTATGGCCCCAGGAACCCTAGGTCACTCTAGTAATAGGGAACCCAGAGACTAGGTTAGCACACAAAACCCCACATAGGCCACATGGCCCAAAAACCCTCCATGGAAGGCACCATAATGAAGCTGAAGACTCACTCACTAGTCACCAGAACCCCAGGCCACCCAGGGAAGAAGACAAAGAGGAACAGAAAGCAAGAGGAGGCACAGGTCCAAAAACCACCAACCCAGCAAAGATAAACTTAGAAATGGGCATCTAAACCTTTAATAGCTATAAAACATAAATGGCTAAAGGCTAGCATAAGACCACAATCAGCAGAGTTAGGACTGTATGGTACCATTAGAGCCCATATGTCCTACTACAACAAGACCCAGATTATGAACACATCTGAAGCACAAGAAGATAACTTTTAATCCAACCTTATAAAGATGACAAAGGCTTTCAAAGAGGGAATGAATAAATTCCTTAAAGATATGGAGGAAAATACAATCAAAGAGGTGAAGGAAATGAATACAACTGCTCAGAGACTGAAAATTGAGATAGAAGCAATAAGGAAAACACAAAACGAGGGAATCCTGGAGATGAAAAATCTAGGTAGGAGAACAGAAACTATAAATGAAAGCATCACTAACAGAATACAAGACATAGAAAACAGAATTTTGACACAGAAGATATGATAGAAGATATTAATACATCAGACAAAGAAAATTAGATCTATAAAGTTTCTAAGACAAAGCATCCAAGAAATTTGGGACAACATGAAAAGACGAAATGTAGGAGTAATAGGAATCGAAGGAGAAGATTCCCAGATCAAAGTCCCAGAAAATATTTTCAGCAAAAATCATAGAAGAATTTTTTTCTTCTAAAAAAAAGAGATGCCTATAAATGTATAGGAAGCTTTCAGAACACTAAAGATATTGGACAAGAAAAGAAAATCCTCCCTGTATATAAAAATCAAAACACCCACCTGTGCATGGTGGTACTCCCCTGTAATCCCAGCACTTGGGGAGGCAGAGGCAATTATATTTCTGTGGGCATGATGCCTGCCTAGTCTACAAAGCAAGTCCAGCACAGCCAAGGCTACACAAAGAAACCCTGTGTCACAAAACAAAACAAAACAAAAAACAAACAACAAAACCCAAACTACAACAACAAAATAGCATAAATATAAATAACAAAAAATATTAAAATCGGAAAGGGAAAAAGACCAAGTAACATAAAAAGGCAGAACTATCAATGCTACACATGATTTCTCAACAGAAGAAAGCAAATAGAACCATATCTATCACCTTGAAAGAAACTCAAGTCTAAGTGGATCTAAGACTTCAGTATAAAACCAGATACACTAAAGAAGATAGAAGAGAAAGTGGGGACTAGGAAACACCTTCCTGAACAGCACACCCTCCCTAGACTTCTACTGGAGGTCATAGTTTCTCTCTAAATCACCTCTGCTGTCCTTGTAGTAGGTGTTTCCATCTCAGGAGAGATGAGAAGGTACTATATGGTGTGCCTTGTCTCCTACTCAGCACTTGAGTTGTTTCTAAATGGACAAGTGAGCCTTACATTTGGAAATTGTAGGGAAACACATAGTCAGAGTCGAGGCATTGTTTTGGTAATAATGACATAATTTAGTAGTAGTCGTAGTAGTAGAAGTAGTAGTAGTAGTTGTTGTTGTCATCATCGTATTTACATTTAATTACTGATAATCACAATTTTCCAGACACTGTTGTAAGAACTTCTATTCACCTAATCAGTTGCTAATTGTTATAAGCCATTTGCTTTATCTACCCAAGTTTTGCTTTTTAATTAGATAAGAAATCTGGGTATGTATCCCTTGGACTAGTATTTTGATATAAGTGAGTATATACTGTTTATCTCTTTTTGCTTTGGGTGAACTCACTCATTATGATAATTTCTAGATCAATCCATTTGTACACAAATTTCGGGAATTCCTTGTTTTTAATAGCTGAATAGTATTCCATAGTGCAAATGTACCACAGTTTCTTTATCCATTCTTCTACTGAGGGACACGTAGGCTGTTTCCATGTTCTGGCTATTATGTATAAAGCAGCTATGAACATGGTTGAGCATATGTCCCTGTTGTGTGGTAGAGCATTTTCTGGGTATATTCCAAGGAGTGGGCTAGCTGGGTCTTGAGGAAGCCCTATTCCCATTTTTCTGAGAAAGCGCCAGATAGCTTTCCAAAGTGGTTGTACTAGTTTGCATTCCCACCAGCAATGAAGGAGTGTTTCTCTCTCTCCACATCCTTGCCAACATGTGGTGTCATTTGAGTTTTTGATCTTAGCCATTCTGATGAGTGTAAGATGGAATCTTAGTGTCGTTTTGATTTGCATTTCTCTGATGACTAACGAGGACAGGACAAGCATTTCTTTAAGTGTTTCTCAGCCATTTGATATTCCTCTGTTGAGAATTCTCTGTTAAGTCCAAGCCCCATTTCACAATTGGGTTGTTTGGTTTTGGGGTGTTTAATTTCTTGAGTTCTTTATATATTTTGGATATTAAACCTTTGTCAGATGAGGGTTGGTGAAGATCTTTTCCCAGTCTGTAGGCTGTCGCTTTGTTCTCTTGACAGTGTCTCCTGCCTTACAGAAGCTTCTCAGCCTCATGAGGTCCCATTTATTAATTGTTGACATTAAGGACTTTTCTAGAAATAACTGTGAGCACTAATTAAACTATATTGCAGTTTAGGCTTTCGTAAATAAGTTTGGGAGATAAATGCATTATTTTTAAAATAAAATGTAACGATTGTGTACATGAATCATTAGACATACCCAATTAGTTATCTAATATTATATAAGGAATATTAAATCAGCAATATTTGTGTTGTACTAAGTTTAAATATGATTGGAAATATTGACTAAAGTACAGATTTACACTTAGTAATATATGTATATAAATGGTAATTTTTTCTTATGGAAAAAAGATGGTTTAAAGAATGCTTAAAGACTTGATATGAAAGAAATGGAAATTATAAACAAACCCCAGTTGAGAATGAAAAAAATTGTAATTGGTATTCTTCAAAATGATGTGATTTAATGAGGCCTCAATAAAGAAGACATATAAAAAAAAAAGAAATCTGAGAGAGAAAATAGCCCCCCAAACCCAACAAGCATCACACAGTGAGTAGCACATGGATTAGAACATAAGGAATTTCATTTTTTTCTGAAGATGCTACTGATTCCCAGGATACTGTGTGTGTGTGTGTGTGTGTCTGTGTGTGTGTGTGTGTGTGTGTGTGTGTGTGTGTGTGTGTGTGCTTTCAGGCTCCAGTTTTGTGCAGTGAGCGAACAGGATCCTACCTGTCTTTCTAAGATACTGTCACTTCTCTTCTTATCTGTGTCTTCTGCACATCCTACTCATTTCACTCTATTCCTTCCCTTCTCCAAAATCACGTTCTTTTCAGTCCTTTACTTTGTGACTAAACTGAGCTTTAACTTTCTATCCCTACTATTTGTTCCCTACCTTAAGAGGAAATCAACAGTAGTCAGGGGAGTAATTAGCTGCTGATTACTGCTGATCTATTAATTGGGAAGTGCTGTAGGCACTGTTTAGAGTTTATGACTAATCAAATCATAGTATCTTTAATCAAGGATTTAAAGATATTCTGAACTGAACCAGACTGTAGAAATTGCATATATTTTACTAATGAAAATATTCCTCCCTTCTACCATGAGCTTTGGTGGAAGCATACATCCTAAACTATGGTAACTCATTATACAATTGCACCTGTCACTGGTCTGGTCCTGCTCTGAGTCAGGGTCTCAGAATTTTATCTGGGAGAACTCATGTATGGTTCAATGCCTCACTGAGTTTGGTAACACAATACAGTGTCTACAATAAAGAAATGAGCTTCATAAAACTTCAGTGTTTGGTATTTTTTCCAAAAGGATCATAGATAACTTTGTGTATTGTTAACATTGTTATTATTAAATGGGCGTATCCAATGAAGTTGGATATTGACAGAAAGAGATATTGAGTAGCAAGCAATCTACATCTCATATTATAACAATAGATACTTGTGAATGAATAAATAAAGAGAATATAGGATAAATAATGCAAGATATTAACTAAAAGATAATCTATGGTCCTGGTATATTTTACTTCATCAAAGGTTAATTATAAAGCTAGGTGTGTCATGCATGTACTCACTTACACATAAAAAAATTAATAAATGTAAAACAAAACTTGATATGCTTGTGATTTCATGTATTTCTATCACTTGGTAGAGATAAGAGAAGAACTGAAGGCTAGCCTGAGTTTTATAGGAAATTAAAAGCTAGCCTGTGGTAGACTGTGCTATTTTGTCTTTTAAAAAAATGAATTTCTTCCCCAGCCAAACTATTTTAATTTTCTGTCTACTTCCAGAGAACATTTATCTATGCTTTCTGCTATAGTTACTTATTCATATTTTACAATGACGAAAAATGCTTATTAGGACAGTATGTAGCCATGTGTTAAATGGTTTCACATATATTTGCTGACAGATTAAAACACTAATGTGCTGGGTGGGCACTGTGCAGTGGCTTATTGTATAGCTTTCCTTTACTTATAGATGGATAAATAAAATAGTTAAAATTTGATTTCCATGGGCTACCTTTATTCTGCTTTCTGAATATAAAATAGGATCTAGCAAATAAATATACTACTGTTATATTACTTTCTGATCAATGTCTCAGAATGGATACCCATTTGTGCAATCAAAAATAATTAAAAAGGGAATACTTTCTCCATTTTATAAATGTCAAAACTATACTTCTTAAAGATTAATCATCTCCTCCAAATTCAAGCCAAATCTGATTAGAAAAGTAATATATGAAGTAATTTTTACATGTTTTCATATCAAAATGGCTTGTTAGGAAAACAGCATAGGGTGCTTTGATTGCCCTTCCTCACCTAATAAGAGTTGGGTAACCACATGTATTTAGAACTTCTTGGCAGAACTCATTATAAAACCTTTGGGAGAACAGGGGAAATGCCATCATAAGACAAGTTTGATTGACACAACTGCATTGCTCCCCCACCTTGTAATATCTTAGTGCCTAGAACTGCATCTAAGCACAGCTGTGTACTGTTAGCCTTCTTACTCTTTATTTAACATGCACAGTGTTTACTGCATATATGTTATACACACACGAGGGCATACAACATTTATACTGTGGCACACATATACATTCTCCCAAGTTTGTTGGAATAAAATTTTTCATGCTTACTCTAGAAATTTCTCTACCTATAAAAAGACCACTAATTGAATGTATTGTGAGATTCACTGATAATTCAGTCCTCTTGCCATCACAATACCCAGGTTTCTAATGGCTGCTCTGCTATTTTTGTTACTGTCACTATTCTTCTCCTGTTGCTGAAAGCCAGCACTTGCATAACCACCTTCTTATTACTAGATACCTTGTTTGTGTCCTTAAAAAAATAAAAACAATAATCAATGTTTCCATTAAATTCTATTTATTAGCCTACATGTACCCCTTTCCAAATTCAAACTTATAAATGTTTATTATGTCAAAGTATGATGACTAGTCGATTTAAAGCTTATTTGAAATTTGATTTATGATCACATAGAACTATGATGGACAGCTTATCGGTGATTCTGTGCTGAATAGAAATATTTATGTGTCCCTAAATTACAAGATCTAGTTGAGAAATTATGTAATCCTCCTCACTCTATTGTAGGCTTGTTCTCTGGCAACAAATCACTGGGGAAAAGAATTGGAAGGAAAAGTGTTCCCCTCTGCCTTTTCCTTTTGCCAAGTAACATCTGTATTCAATGAAAGTAAAATTTTCTTACCAGGAGCTTAATTCATAAATTATTCATTCACCATTTATTACATGTGGGACAAATATATGAAGGGCATTATGGAGAAGGCATCGAAATCCAAATACTGAGAATCTGAGTATTGTAGTGTTAGGTAGAGAGGAAGAGCTATGTTTTGGTCAGGCAGTATGGATCGTCAAGAGGACTGTAATTTTTAATTGCTCATGAAAGATGATAGATGTCAAATGAGGGCACAGTGTATGGTGAGAGCATTTTGTCAGATGAAGATGGGATGATGGAAAAGCAAACTATGAGAAAACTACAGGATGTCTTTGTTACTTCACTGTTCCCCTGATTAAATCCTCTAATTAAAGCAACTTAAGGGAGAGGTTATTATAGCTCCTATTGCAAGATGTGTCCATCATGGCAACAGGAGCTTAGTGCAACTAGTCTTCTCCGTCCACACTCAGGAAGCAGAGAAGGACAGTTCAGGCTTACTAGTGCTCAGTCAGCTTTCTCCATCATATACAAAGATACCTTAGCTAGTGAATGCTCCTGCCCACAACCGAGATTGGTCTTCCCATGTCTCCACACACACGCTGTGCAGCCTGTCTCCTAAGTGATTGTAGATCAGCTCGGCTTTAACACTACCTATGCCACATATTGTCTCAGTCAAGTGAGGCAAAAGAATGAAGTCTTCAAAGATGAAAGGTAAATGTTCATGTAGGTCCCCTTTGCTTTCCATCTTTTCTCTATAGTCATTTGAATTTTCAGATATTCATTAATATTCTCCCTAATTTACAATCTTTCTGATGTATTAGCTTTATTACTCTGAAGCACAAACATAATAAAAAACGTATTTGGATTTGAGGACTGTTGATTTGAAACCATGATTTACATTTTTATTTAGTTATGTTTGGGGGCCCTGACTCCTCTTTATATTGTTCTGGGTACCCAACCAAATAACCAAGTCTATCTCAAAAGCTATAAAATAAAACTGTAACCTGACACACCAAAGGGCTTTGTGCCAAGTACATTGCTTCAGGATAGAAACCAGAAAGGAGGGAGGAAGAAAAGAAGAAAAGGAAAGACTACCTTGGTTGTAAGGATATCAGATATTAAACATGAAAGCCAGCAGGCATTTGAAGACTTACCATGGAGAACCACTACAGCAAATTATTGTATTCTTGGTAGTTTATTATCTCATGTTAAGATAGTGAGAGTTGCCAGTCTTCTCTGGGATTAATTGTATTGCTTGGATCATGTTATTCCATCTCTCACCCTGACAATGTCATGTTTAGTTGTATTCCATGACTCCCCAAAAACACCTCATCTCTTCTCTGTGGTTAAATTTGGGTGAGAGAGGACAGAGGACCCTATTTCTTCATCATATTTCTTCAGAATGCTGGATCCCTGTTATTTGAATATTGAATTTGTAGAATTTATATCCACAGAAATGATATTTTATGTCAGAATGACAAAAAGAAACATTTTTATGTAAAAGAAGAGATACAATACAGGGGGGAGATCTAGCAGATCTAGAATTTTGTAAACACTCTGATGAATAAGTTTTCACATCTGCCCACAAAAAAGGCAGTCCTGAGATCACATAGAAAAAATCATATGTAATTAGCTAAATTAAACTTCCTGATTTTATAGTTTCTTATATTTCACACACTGAATTTTTGGCTTTAGATGATGTTTTGAAAAAAAAAGAAATGGTATGCAAGCCAGCTAGTATCCCACCAAATAAGTACCCTGTGGTGTTTTCCATAGTAACAACTATTGTGCATGGCTGTCTCCTAGGATCTATTCCAACACAGTCACGAAAAAACACTTTATTCATTCACAGATCTTCAGTAAGAGCTTTCTTCCTTTTTCCCACATCACATATGAACTGTAGAGTTGAGTATGAGTGGCAACAGGCAGCTTAATTATTTCACCTAGGAATCACAACATGGTTATGGAAGTTGGTTTTCTATACTGAAATATGATAGATTTATAGCATTTATATTTAACCATTCTACATCCAGAAAAGTTCTGGATCCTTTGTGTTACTTGCTACTGTTGGGGCAAACAATAAACTGATATAGGCTTTCTTTGAGTGACTCAATAACTGTTAAAATTACATTTTTGCCAATTATTAAATTCTTAATTAGAAGTAATGGAATGTATTGCTATTTGGAAAATGGTGAAAGAATGACATGATCAAGAAAAGCACACCCACTAAATATTTGTAAAATTACAAAAAAATCAGATGCCATAGCATTCACATTTGGCTTTAAAGAAGAACATAGGCCAGCAAGTAAAACCTAAAATTAAACCCACAACAAAAATGAGTTGATGGCCAAATAATCTAATACTTGGAGAGCATCAAGGGGAGGCATGTGCTCTGATGGAACATATTCTCTACAGCTGAGAAGGGCCTGCTGCACCACCAGAAACAGTGTGAGATTTTGAAGTGGTTCAACAAATACAGAACATTCCTAGAATCACAAAACAAGTAATTAAATAAAAATAAGACAGAACATGCATATTCTGAGGTGAAAGCATGTTGGGATATTAGAATGCATAGTTCATGCAGATTGGTGACTTCAACAGTGGAGATCCATATGGCTCATAGAGTTTCCAGGTAAGTTTCAGACACTGTGGAAGGTTTCAGCATATATAAAGATTAAGGACCCCACTCTGTACTCGTTTTCATGTGGACATAATAAATACAAGCCAACTCATTCCTGTGCATGGTAACTTTCTTGTCTACAGATTTCTTCTCAACGCAAGTGTCAACAGGTAACATGGTCTAAGTTACTGTAGGCCATCCAGGATTTTACCATGTCAAAAACAGCTGTTTGTACTTGGTTCCTGTGAGATTGTAGTAAATATAGTTAAATGTCTGTGTGAAGAAGCAAGTCTAAGCATATTTGTTTTCTTGTAGGAAGACTGGACTTCAAAAGAGTTGGCATCCTTCATTTAAGGTGTCACGGTTGATATATTTCAGAACTTTGTCCTCATTTTAAGTATCTACTTCAAAATAGATTCTCAAAGTCTGCTGCCCCTGCATCAGTGCTGAGCCATCTCGTAGGAATGGTAGACTTCCATCATAGAAAAATGATTTATTGTTCAAAATTCCCAATTGTGATTTGCCAATCAGTCTATAATTAATTTTTAAAAAAATGTTGGTCTAACTACGCAAAGTAAGATATGACTATAGCAAAGGAGATTTTTCAGTGTGGCTTTATAAGTGTTTTTTGTATGCTATCTACCATTACTGACTACTTTTCAATTCATACTCTCTCAGAATATCAGACGAGAGTATAAATCCTGATATATCTGTCAGATCTACACTGGAGCAATGAAGCCGAAACACATTAAATTCCTTTTCTTTCTGCCTTCTATCTTCACTTGGGCCATCACTTGACTATCCATAGCTTGATTTAACTGAATATTGCGTTGAGAATCTACAAGCCAGAGTACTTGTAGCTCAGTAAATGCTATGAATGGTGGCAGGTCTATGATGAATTAGACAAATGAAACACTTCAGTCTGAAGTTAAACCTGTCCAAACCTACATGGCAAGGAAGGAGACAGCATCTGGAGGCTCACTGAGGTTTTGTTTAAAACTCCAGCAGCTTAATGTAATGATGAAGGAGGAAAAATTCCTGAGACTAACCAGGTCTCAACCTAACAGACAGCTACCTTCACATGTAAGCTGCCCACCAATCCTGTGGCTCACTTTATTTTGAAGAAAAAAGAAAAAGAAAAAGAGTAAATGTCAACTTCTGAATATCATGGTGATAAAATGAAATAATTGTTTCAAAGTGCCTACTTTAACAAAACAGTTGTTAAAAATTATCTATTGGAGAATAGCAAAGTAGAAGGATCCAGAGGGTCCTAGAAACCTACAAGAACATTATGATAGACAGATTTGGGCCCAGGGGTCCCGCTCAAACTAAGGCACCAGCCAAGGACAAGACAGGCGGTAAACTTTAAACCCCTACCCAGATCTAGCCAATCGACAGAACATTCTCCACAGTTGAATGGAGAGTGGGGTATGACTTTCACACGAACTCTGGTGCCTCATATTTGACCATGTCTCCTGGAGGGGGAGACCTGGTGGCACTCAGAGGAGGGACAGTAGGTTACCAAGAAGAGACTTGATACCGTATGAGCATATACTGGGGGAGGTAATCCCCCTCAGGAACAGTCATAGGGGAGGGGAATAAGGGGAAACTGGGAGGGAGGGAAGAATGGGAGGATACAAGGGATGGGATAACCATAGAGATGTAACAAGAATAAATTAATAAAAAATTTTTAAAAATAAATAAATAAATTCATTAGAAACATGCAAAAAATTGTCTATTGAATAGAAGAGCACCCTATCATTACATTGTGTATCACTTGTACATTATATAATACCACAGAGAGTATTAACAACAAAGTACCAATTCAGGTTGATTTGGGCATACCAAAAGACTGGTGGGCAGAGAGTGCAAGAAGAAACCTAGAAAACTGTAGCACAAAGTCAACAAAGGAGACCATTCTGTAGTGCTAGAAATAGAGGACTCTCAAGTCAGCCAGGTTCTCTTTTGACATTTAATAGCTGAAAGACCTTGGTTGAGTTACTGTTTAAGCCTAAATGGTCTTATATTTTCTTCCTTGTTTTTCAATGTATTATTCTTTGAGGCTTTCACAAGTGAATATAACATCTGGCATACATTTTGGTTATTTTCCTCCTGAATTGCATTCTCTCATTCTTCTTACACTCTGGCTAAAACACTTCTTTCCTATGCGTCCCCTCATGCTTTTATGTCCTTGTTCTTGTCTGTTTGGTGTTAATCACTGAGTTGGCATTGCTTGCATAAGCATGCGTGGGAAGTTACTTACTGCTACACACAGCTTGCAGCTACAAGACTGGAGAAAGGAACACACCTTTTATCAGAGATCAGAAACTTCTAATGGTTCCTTGGGGAGGAGCCTAATGTGTCCTTCCTCTATCTGTGATGCAAACTTGGAAAGCCCTATCTCCTCTGGGTCTTGGGTAGATAAACACACATGAAATGAGCTCATGAATATGACTTCCATATCATGTCCTGCAGTCACCATTTCTCAGCATACTTTCTGTCCCCTCTCTGATGATATTTCCTGAACCCTGAAGGGAGTGTGAAAACTGTGTTATTTAGGATGATTCTCACTTCTTTAAACTGTTATGAGTGACCTCATTCAATGCTACCTTCCACCCAATTAAACAGCTCTGTTGAAAGCAAACTAAGTATGGCACACTAACCTGGACCATGAGAAAAGAGATGAGGAGTAAAACCAAGACAGGCACTTTGAACCAAGTCAGGTGGCGCAGGCCAAGAAGCCAAGTTATATAGGTATCCATCTGGGGAAGTGTAAGCAGAAGCTCAGTCCCTGGGAGAAAGAGGTTTAGAGGGGGCAGGGAGAGAAGTGCTTGGAGATTGCCTGGCACTAAGTGATGCTGGGAGAGCTGGAAAGAGCAACAGATACATTTGTTCTCTATTAAGATCTAACAAAGATAATGAATCAGAAGTCAAGAGTCTCTCTTCTCTCTCTCTCTCTCTCTCTCTCTCTCTCTCTCTCTCTCTCTCTCTCTCTCTCTCTCTTTCTGTGTGTGTGTGTGTGTGTGTGTTTGTGTTAAATAAACATAAATTGAAATCAATGGCAATGGAAAACAACCTGTTTGCTATTTACATCACTATTGGCAGACATTAAAAGCACATCCAGGAACATAGATAACCATTATTATCACTAACTATCATGCTATACCCGTACCTGATCACAATAGTTACTATTTTTATCCTCAAAGCACAATGGCTTCTGTCTTATATGGTGGCTAAGTTCCCACAAAATTCATTTTCTTGGAAAACTATTGGAAACCTTTGAGGCTTTCCCATGACGTGATCTCAGAATCATACAATTTCTTCTGTTGGCTGAGCACATCTGCAAGGCCAACTGGACAAATAAGGTGATAAATGTTATGCACAGTCTTTCAATGGAAATGTGAGGAACAAATTCTCAGCTTTCTGTAACTACTCAAAGAGATCAAAAAACTCAGTGAAGACTGGTAGGGGCAGAGTAGCAGTCATACACATACACAGAAATCCCAGGGTGGATGGTCTAACCAACATAAGTGTATGCCTTAATAAATGTGGAAAGGACACTTCTAACATTTCAGTATCACAAAGGGTTGTTTTCAGTGAGAATGTTTTTCAGAACTGTGAACTTTTAACCAGGTTTCATGTGGATGTTTCTTTCCTAGTGCACCTAGACACAGAAAAGTATCTCTACCTCTCTCCCTCATACAAAATTAAAACATCAGCCATTCTTCCATGTGTAGCCTTAACTGTATCAGAAAGACAGCCTCAGTGTCCTATCACAACTTTAGGATGAGAATTTATTCTGAGAACCAATCAAACCAAAGAAAAAAATGGAGGAAAAAAAGCTCAGCAGATCCACAGAATAACTATCACACACTGAGGAGGCCTAGTTAAAGGAGCCTAGGCAACTCCATGCCTTTAGTTTCTTGTTAGTTCAGAACAGGCCTCAGCCTCCATTCCTTAGAAATAACCTCAGCAGTTATTAGAAACATTGCAGAAAATGGGCAGCCAATCAGAGATGGCCTAGCCATTTGGCCAGAAGAAGATAAGATTGCTTAAGGCTGATTTACTGCTGGTCTGAAAATCTCTTGTCTTATGATTGACTCATGACCCTAAGATTGCCACCACGTTTTTCAATTTGAATGCTTCAATAATGTTAAAGATAGCCTAACCCTCTTTGAGACTTCCTGGAATGTCTTTAAAAAGAGCCTGTCAACTCACCTCTGGGTCTCCGTTCTGTCTAAATGGTGACTTCAGCATGCTGGATTTCTGAGGAATAAACTCTAGAATGCTTTCATACTATTTTAGTCTATGATCTTCTTCATTCAGGACCCTAACAACACAACCATGCCTGGACCTGTGTCTATGACCAGAGTTCTTCAATAATGAGAATGCATAAATTCTATTTTGCTGTGTATATGCCTATTTTGATCAGAGTTGCATATCTGCAATAAAAAAAAAGTAATCGGATCCTGATCAATAGAGATAACATTTTTAGTTTGTTTGTTTCCTGAAAATATACGGACTGACAAGGATAAACTAGAACTTTATCAGAAAGACTTCTGCCACAGACCTGTAGACAGGAAATGATGTCCACGAGCTGCTAGAATCTGAAGACTAACAAAACGGTGAAAATGACCCCTTCAGTAGGTAGCTGGGAGCTAATTAGAAAGAGGGTATGAACTTTTAATTTTACCCTGGAGAATCTTAAAGGCACCAGCCAGCCCCTGATCACAATTAGCTCATAATGCGTTCTGGAACATAGGACAGATGCTACTGGCCTGAAAGCCTCTCAGTTGATTATAAATGCATTTATTCACAAGAGTGAGTATAGTCAATTTCCTCTTTCTAAAGAAAAAGGAATGGTCAGAGAATCAAAGCAGTTTTCCTTTGCACCCTAGAGTACAACAGTGGCCTTGAAAATAAAGATCTGGTCTCCTCTTTAACATAAGCATGGTGTTTTGTGTATTTTAGAAAGCAACAATTGCCTTTATTATAACCCTGCCCTGCCTCTGATTACTCCCTTCAAAGGAAGGGCATGCAGGGTGAGTCAGCAGCCCCAACCAGTGCAAGGCAGGGAGGGACATAAGGGAGTGTCTTCCAACAGCAAAGGTGACCTGAGGTTGCCAAAGGTATGATTCCAAGAATAGATGCTCATTAATCCCTGTCCAACGGGTCACAGGCCCCTCTGTCAACCCACAACATGTGGCTGTGTACCTAACGGTGTGTGCTCAGCCGGGATATTAAGGCACGGAGAGCAATACATCTCTTGCCACTCCCCTTCTGCCCCTTCGGAATGTATTAGCTCAGCACCCTACATTGATTGCAAAGGAGAGTGTGATGTGTGGGAAGAATGGCGTAGAAAGAAATGCAAGTCCTGGAGGAGAAATGAGGATAGCGTATTTTTTTCATTAAGTTAAAGAAGAAAGAGGTTGTTGGGAAGAAAAAAGTTATTTAAATACATGTACGATAGATATGTTCTCTTTTAGGGACAATTACCTAATGCAATGTATAAAAAGACATTACCTTTTTACAAAAGCTCTAATCGCAATGTCCATTACTTTGTTAACACAAAATTTCTTCTCTTTACTTCATATGTATATGTTTATATGAATATAAATACAAACATGAATATATGAGAAATAGAATATGAAACATGATATAAATATGAATAAACTTAATATGTACATTCCAAAATGCTAGTTCTCATAGTTGAAGTGACCCATATATTTGTGTTCTGTATTGTGTTGCTCTTTGCAAATTCTGCCCCAGAAATCTGCAGTTAGATGATTTGGGCTGTAAGAGAAATTATATGAGCTGAACACGTACAAGTTTGATAAACTCTGCTTATTTTAATAAGAACTTGAATTTGTTGACATCTTAGGGGAGTTGAGACACTTCAGAATTGGATGTGCAGAAGTAGATGAGCTTCGTGCTTTCAGCTAGTATCAACAGACTGCATTCCTAATTCCAAGTCTTCCTTTATCTACACTGCATGGCTGCATCTTTGCTTAATGAGCTCGAGTTTTGATATATCCTGGCCTCATCAATGTTCAGTGCCTGGGATTTGATATTGATATAATTTTTAAATGGTTTTTCTGAATTTACAGTGGAACACCCATGGATCTACATAGTTTTCATGGAATGCTAATATACTTCATACACCACTGAGGTCTCAGACATTTCTGAGATGTGTGACAATTACCAACACCTGCTATCAATTATTGTTTCATGTATATTTGGGCTTTCAACATAGCAGTCCAATTGCTTCAAGCAAAATTCATGCTCTGAAAAAGACACTAGAGGATGCCACGAAACCCTTCTGAAGATGATGAGCTGCTAGCCTTTTGACTAGCACGGAGCCTTTCAGGTATTAGTACACCTACAAATAAGGCAAGCACTATGAGAATGCCAACTCCTACTCATTTTAACATGCAGGGCAAGCAAGTCCACAATTTTAATAAGATGGTTGGCATAGCAAGTGATAAACACCTTCCGTAGTGACTTCGCCAGCCTCCAGCTAGTAGAGTCCTTTAGTCAGCATGTGGATTCTAAGCCCTGGCCCTTGGCACAATCAGTCTCTGTCAATGAAGCACACACCAGAGACTGGCCAGCCTCCTTTCTTGAATGGGATTCACACTTGTGCTGAATTCTGCTGCTTCTGCCTGAAGCTTAGGGGTGAATTAATGTTTCTTCCTGATAAAGACACTCAAAAACTTCCCAGGGCTTCAATGGTTAGGATTGGTCTAGAATGTGCAATACTTGCTTTCTTTTGTGGCTAAAACGTGCACACATAAGAATTCCTTTAAAATAATAAAATCAATTCACTCAAAAATTATTATTTAAAATCATTTGTTATTATTATGTAAACTAGACATATGAATTCTAGTGCTTGTACATAATAACGGAAAGTTTTATCTATAACCTTGTTATTTAAAAAACCATGGCTTAGTAGAATTTTCCTTTTAGTCATTCTCTTGTGTACATGGTGGACTTTATTCATCATTTCTACAGTGAGGTCCAGAAGCTCTAACATTTCTGCAAAACACTGCTTATCCACAGTTGATTTTTGTTTTGCATACGTGTGCTTTGCCTGTACACATTGTACCATGTGCATGTCTTGTTCCTTGGCCCCCAGAGTATCTAAAACTGGATTTTCCATCAGTTGTTAGACACTATGTGGGGGCTGGTGATGGGACTCAGATTCTCTTCAATAGCCTCAGGTGCTCTTAAGTAATGAGCCATTACTCCCACCACTGTTATATATTCTTTGGAAATGCATATATGACTTCATAAACTAATTTACCATAGATTAGTTGACTATTTTATTTGTGAGCTCTTCTACCTGAAATTACATCATTGATTTATGAATTTTTACACTTAAAAATAAAAATGTGCATATAATACTTGTATTAGAACCTTATTCGATATCAATTAGATGCAAGTATATTGATTAGAAAATAGTGACATACTCACTCTATATACATATACATGATACAATAAATTAGACGCCCATTTGTAATACTCAAAATATTAATTTCATTCTACTATATATATAACTTATTCTTCTTTCAATCTGATTTACATTCAGTAGTTTTTAATGCCCAAATTTATGCCCTAACTTAGAAATCATGCTTTAACAAAAAATCTCTTATACTATAATAACTCAGAATAACAAAAGTAAAATAATTGAAATAATTATCCCTTCCAAGCCCTTAGTTTAAAAAAAGTATCACCTCTAGATTAGTTCCCTAGTTTAGTCATACTTCACCATCTTTCTCTGCTGTCCACGGCTTGATTAAAACACAAGAATGTTATTATCTATTAATTTGGAGTCTCAGCTGATTAAAATAGAAAGAACCGGCACAGGTCAGAGGTTATCACAGTGCATAATTAATTGTCCAACATCATCTTAATCAACATCTCTTCAGTTTGAGCATCCTGCATTGCTTGGACAGGAGGGAGGAGGAGAGATGTGCGATTTAATCAACTATGCCTGAGTTCTCAGAAATGGATTTGGGGAGGCGGCAGTCGGTTATTAGAGCAGGAGCTGAAGTGTTTCAGCCTACAGCGACGGGCTGTGCATTATCAAGCTTGTAAGATACAAAGTGCATTATTGAACACAAGGCTTCCGACATGAGACTCCATGGCACTTGATTAATAAATGGAAGTATCAGATCTGGAAAGAAAAGCTGTTCACATGTGAAAGTAATCCAGCCTGTTATGAATCACTGGCCTCAAACAGCCATTGATTTCTTCCAATGGTAGATTTGCTGTGCTATAAGCAACGCATGTTAAAATATAGAATCTGTCCTTTCCCAAAACAATCACAGTAATGTGACCTGTCATGTTTTTTATAAAGATGCAATAGGTCAAATCACACAATAGCTCATACTGTATGTTTCTGGGAATGTCTGTCCTTGTAGAGCCAATGTTGTATCTTACTGAGTGCTCTGAAACAGAGCACACATATTCCACAGTGAAGCAGAAAATCGTTGTTAGTTTTCACTATATTTAAACAGCAGAACCTTACACAGTAAAGTGGAGGCTAGGGTCTCTTTTGTGGATGTAGAAACTAAGATACATGGTAAAAGTCCAAGTATCCAACTTTGAACCTGCATCCCTTAGGTTTCTAAAAGTGCTGGCCACAGGGTGCAGTATGGTACCATTGCATTCCCTCCTCTGCTGGGGAATCATTTCATATTCTTTCTCCTTGATTCCTTAGCCGCTTCTCTTTTCTTCTTCTTTTCTAATGTATAGCAATGTGCTATACAGAACATTAGCTAGAGTCTAAATTCAAAGTCTGAACAGATTGAAGGGTTTGTTCTTGAAGCAAATGGATATTTTCCCCTTTCCTTTGATCTGACTTTTCTTAGTATTTTTTTTAAAACATTATACAATATATTTTGTATATACCATTTGACTCTTTTTGCTTCTGGGTGAACTCACTCATTATGATAATTTCTAGTTCAATCCATTTGTCCACAAATTTCGGAAATTCCTTGTTTTTAATAGCTGAGTAGTATTCCATAGTGTAAATATACCACAGTTTCTTTATCCATTCTTCTACTGAGGGACACATAGGCTGTTTCCATGTTCTGGCTATTATGAATAAAGCAGCTATGAACATGGTTGAGCATATGTCCCTGTTGTGTGGTAGTGCATCTTCTGGGTATATTCCAAGGAGTGGAATAGCTGGGTCTTGAGGAAGCCCTATTCCCAGTTTTCTGAGAAAGCACCAGATAGATTTCCAAAGTGGTTGTACTAGTTTGCATTCCCACCAGCAATGAAGGAGTGTTCCTCTCTCTCCACATCCTCGCCAGCATGTGGTGTCATTTGAGTTATTGATCTTAGCCATTCTGATGGGTGTAAGATGGAATCTCAGTGTCGTTTTGATTTGCATTTCTCTGATGACTAAGGAGGTTGAGCATTTCTTTAAGTGTTTCTCGGCCATTTGATATTCCTCTGTTGAGAATTCTCTGTTTAGTTCTGAGCCCCATTTCTCTATTGGGTTATTTGGTTTGGTAGTGTTTATGGTGGTTTGAGTTCTTTATATAATTTGCATATTAGACCTTTGTCAGATGAGGGTTGGTGAAGATCTTTTCCCATTCTGTAGGCTGTTGCTTTGTTCTCTTGACAGTGTCTCCTGCCTTACAGAAGCTTCTCAGCCTCATGAGGTCCCATTTATTAATTGTTGACATTAAGGCCTGGGCTGTTGGTGTTCTGTTCAGGAAGTTGTCTCCTGTACCTATGTGTTCCAGACTCTTCCCCACTTTTTCCCTCTAATTGAGTTCACCCAGAAGCAAAAAGAGTCAAATGGTATATACTCACTTATATCGAGACATTAGTCCAAGGGGTATGCCCCCATGAAAAACTTTACCTACCAGGAAAATGGGTCAGAGGGGAGGACATCCTATTGAGACTTTAGGGGTGAGAAGCCTGGGAGAATGAGGAAATAGAAGGATCCAGAGGTTCCTGGAAAACTACAGGCAGGTCTGGACCCTGGGATCCTCCTCAAACTATGGCACCAGCCAAGGAAAATATAGGCAGTAAACTTTGAACCCCTACCCAGTCTAGCCGATGGACAGGACATTATCCACCGTTAATTGGAGAAGGAGATCTGACTTTCACACAAACTCTGGTGCCCTATATTGGACCATGTTCCTTGGATAGGCAGGCCTGGTGGCACTCAGAAGAAAGATAATAGGTCACCAAGAAGAGACTCGATACCCTAGGAGCATATACAGGGGGAGGAGGTCCCCCTCTGTCACAGACATAGGGAAGGGTGTAGGGGGGGAAGCCGGAGGGAGGAAAGAAAGGGAGGATACAAGGGATGGGCTAACAATTGAGATGTAATATGAATAAATTAATAAAAAAATATTTTGATCATGTTTCCTCTCCTGTAACTCCTCACCAAACCTTTCCAACTCTCTATCCACCCAACTCTATGTTATTTATCTAAGTTAAAATACAATGATTTATACATGCTTATATATATACACACACATACATATATACATACAAATAAAAGATTAAAAAAAAAACTACCAAAACAAAATTAAAAATAATTCAAAATAAACCATTGAGTTTGTTTTGTGGTTATCAACTACTTTGGGATATGGTCTGTCCTGGAGTGTGTTTGATACACCTAATGACAATTCATTGCCAGAAACTGATTTTCCCTTTTCCTGCAGGTAATAGTTGCAAATAGTTTTGTTTGTTCATTTGTCTGTTTGCTTGTTTGTTCATTTGTTTTGTTTTGCTTTTGGTTGCAAGTGGGATCCTGTGCCTATTAACTCATCTCAACGTTTGGAACCCATGTAGCTTGAGCATGTGCCTCTCATGTGTGTTGGCACAAGGGTTAATTTCATGTATGTCTCAGTCTTGTTGTTTCTGGTGGTTCTCCGGGAGTCAGTCTAATGTCTGGCTCTTACCATCTTTCTGCATGGATCTCTGAGTCTTGAGTGGAGGCATTTGATGAAGACATTCCATTTAGGACTAAGGATTCCAAAGACTTCCACTCTGTACATTTCTAGTTGTTGGTTCTTTTGGTTATTTCTCCTCTAAAGCTTCTCTGAGGAGGGTTGAGAGGCATGGATCTATGGGTCTAGCAGTATATCATAAGTCAGATTATTGCTATTTCTCTGTGAGTCTTTGTAAGTATGGGTAATTTGGGGGGACATTTTGAAAATTTCTAAAATGGAAAGCCCATTTTGAGCATCTATAATATATAGAAAATTGAGAGAAGGTACATAATATACATATATTGAACATGAGCCTGCTAAGAATGAGGACCTTATCACTTAAGAGGACTGTCAATTTAAATGTTTGGTATATATAAACTAGGGTCATTTGGCTCTGTTACTCTGGGATGAGAAATGTATGTCTGCCACTGTTACAGGTTTCATACTTAGAGGCCCTCCTATCAGGCTTCTTTGTTGAAAGTTCCCACCCTTAGAACATGAGACCTCACTCATATCAAAGGTGTCTATGTTAACATCTTAACTGGTGTTAGCTTGTGTCATGAGAATTTGAGAAATGGTGACTGTTTTTGGATTACCAAGAACACTTCTATAGTTGATATAAAAGAGCTGGGTTTTGATTTCTATTGTTATATGAAATTTATATCACTGGAGTCTTCTGTGATCCTACTATTTATCTGGCAGATACATAACCTTCTGTCAATATAACTAAAACATGATCATTATATATTCAGAAGAATTTTAGTAAGTTAACATCTTAAACACTGCGTATCTCCAGACAGTGGTGTCCCACACTTTTAATACCTCTGAACTTGGATGGAAGAAGCAGGCAGATTTCTGAGTTCAAGGTGAATCTAATCTACAGAGCTAATTCCATGACAGCCAGGTCTATACAGAGAAACCCTGCCTGGAAACAACTACAAGAACAACAAAGAAAGAAACAAAACCCTGAGTTAGTTTTCTGAAGTCAGAGGTCTTGTTTTGGTTTCTTCTCTATAGCTGTGTGGCCTTTTTAAGCACATTGTACATCTGTTTGCTCAGAACTTTGTGTGCAATCTCTCAGTACCATTTTCTAAGTTTAGTATAAAAATTAAATCCGAGAAGTGGCAAGGAGTTTCCAACAGTATTACCTATGACCCTTTTCATAGTAATTTATTTTAAAACTATTTTAATTAGGTCAAAGCTCAAATTACACTTGTTTGTATGTGGCCTTGGAAATCCAGGAAGCTAGACATTATGTCAGTTTTGTAGACTTTACTCTGATTTCAGCAGTTCTCAGATTCTGTGACTAGGAGTGATTTAAAACCTTTTCCTTTCCTACCCTAATGGTCTCCATCCATAGATACTTCTAAAAAAATGTCTAAGCCAAGAATATTCTCCCACAAGTGTTTACACATAAGTGTAATCCCCCAGTAGTCTAGCCAATGGTCATGGAAAAAGAGCTAAGAGTCAGTCCAAACAGAAGGGGTAAATTAAATAAGCAGATGATGAAATAATACCTCAGAGGCTGGAGTCAGGCAAGTGCCATTGGACTGCATCCTTTTCTGCTTTATTGCACACATGTGTGATTAAGAAATGAATTACGTTAAAAATATGGATTTTATACGTGTCTTATACTACAAGCTATAAGCTAAATAAGGACGGAAACTCTTAATACTTGATCCATCACTCCATTCATTTCCTCTGAGAATACAGATGTGTTGCATGCAATTGACAGCTGTGAATTTTGATTGATTTAATGAACAAAATCTGATAAGAGTTCACTGATTTAAGAGAAATGACACAGTATATTTACTCTTTCCTCAGGAGAGCTGGTGTCTACATAATCTTTCTGTACATCCCATTTCCTAAATAAGATCAAGATAAGACACTATGTGCCATGGGAAAGAAAGCTAAGAAAAGACCAGGGACATGGTGATACAGGAGACTATCCATTACTTTCAGTGTTAGATAGAATCTAGTTTGTCCTTAAAATAAAGCATCATTCGGTTTAGATTGGGCTGGTTTGGGGAATCTCAGTCTGAACTCAGTAGTTCAATCCTTTCAGATCTATTCTGAGAGTAAATCAGACAATGTCTATAAAGCACAGTTCAACTCTGAGAAAGCAGCTTCTTATGGGAACTAGAAAAAAAACAGCAATATGTGTTTTTTACTTTTATTTCTGTGCTCGATTCTTATATTTTTATTTATGCATTTTACATATTTATTTCAATATTTTATTGGTATATGTGTGACTGAGTACATGCATGTGCACCACAAGAGCCACAAGAGTTGGATCTTTTGAAATCATAACATATCAAAGATGAACATATAGCTTTCTACCCAAGAAGGATTTGCTTTTCTGGTTGCATCAGTTTTGCCACAGGCCTGCCTGTCCTTAACTTGAGACGTCCAGGTTAAATCCATCTATACTTTGTACCACCTGGAAACTCTCTTCATCCAATTTTTATGTTATTACAAATCTTCTGTTGAAGCTTTATAATATGAGATAACCTAGAACAAATAGGTTCGGACCTTCAGAATGATTCTAGTCATCACAAAGCCTAGTGTCATGGTTTGAATAAGTAGAAGCCCTTATAGACACCTGTGTTTGAATGCTTAGCCCAAATGGTGGCCTGGTTGAGAAAGGATAGGTGGTGTGGCTTTGTTGAATTTGTGTCTCTGGGGTGGGCTTTGAGGTTTCAAATACCCACACCATTTGCAGTTTGCTCTATTTCTGTTTCTGCCTTCTACTTGCCAATTAAGAAGTAAGCTCTCCTGGTAAGCGAAGACTTTCTTGGGACATGCCCCTTGGGCTAGTGTCCAGATAGATATAAGTGAGTATATACCATTTGACTCTTTCTGCTTCTGGGTTAACTCACTCATTATGATCATTTCTAGTTCAATCCATTTGTCCACAAATTTGGGTGCCCCATATTTGACCAAGTCCCCTGGATGGGCAGGCCTGGTGGCACTCAGAGGAAGGATAGCAGGCTACCAAGAAGAGATTTGATACCCTATAAGCATATACAGGGGGAAGAAGTCCCCCTCAGTCACAGTTATAGGGAAGGGAGTAAATGGAAAATGGGAGGGAGGGAGGAATGGGAGGATACAAGGGATGGGATAATGATTGAGATGTAATATGAATAAATTAATAAACTATATATATGCACATATATGCATACACACACATATATATGCTTTCGGTATCTTCTCTAGCACAGTGCCTACCTGCTGCCATTCTCTCTGTCACGATGGTCAGACTCTAACCTTTTGCAACAGTGAATGCTAAAGTAAATGTTTTCCTTCATAGATAATCTTGGTCATGGCTTATTGTCAAGACAATAGAAAGATAACTAAGACATACACCCACAGTCTCCATAAAAGTAGGAAATAACATCCCATGATGCTACTATGAATTGACTGAAGTCAAGCCTTCAGTGTTTGCAGATATTGCCACAATGAATGCTAATCTAATCTTCTGAAGACAGTTGTGAGCTTTGTAGAATAGTTCATTGCCTTCTGTCATCTTGCTGCAAGGAAAGAACATTTGTCATGAATTCAGGATCATTGTTTAAAGCTTATAACATTAATTCCCAGTCCTCTTGGATAGAGCAAAAACTAGACCTAAAAATAGGCACTGTAAATATAACACAATCTTTAATACATAAAAATAAGCAAAATATTGATGTATTATGGTGCCAATGTTTATTTATTATGCTAAAAATAGCTGTTATGTACGCATTACATGTTTCTCCTTTGTCATGCTCTCTCACATTGAGATGTGGCAGTCTTGCTGACAATGTGCAGTCACTGCTTGTCTGCACTGAGGTTGTATGTGAATATGTGGTATCAGAGAGTATCTGTGAATTCTCCATCAGGACAATCCATGAAGGACATCTGGCATAAAAACCAAGGCTTCACACTAGAAAAGCAGTGATGCTCCCACTCCTGATCTGTAGTTTTCTGTTAATTTTTCAAACTTGAGGGCTGGACTACCCTTGTTACCTTGTTATCACCTTTGTCTGTACCTGGCCTTGTTCCTTGACAGTTTATAAGGCAGGGGTAAGCGGGGAGGGTTTTTAGTGCTCATGATATCTGAGCTAGAATTCTAGAAGGCTACTGATTTAATAACCTTTAAGGACTATTAAAACCCATTCCTCTAAGTCTTTATCTTCAGTATGAGATATTTCCCATTATATTTGGGGACCAAATGACAAATATGCAAAATTTTGTGTAAAGCTTCTGCATTGCAGGAAGGGACTCAGAACTTGTATTTCTTTTCTCATCTTTTGTAGGTTTTCTTTTTTCTTTTTCTTTTTTTTTCTTCTTCTTCTTCTTGTTGTTGTTGTTGTTTGGTTGTTTTGTTTGTATGAAAAGTCTTATAGTTCCTAATATCCAGTTGCTGGTTTTGTTCTGTGCTCTTACCACACTACAAAATAGGACTTGGTGCAAGCAGAAAAGTGTAATCAGAAAGTTGAATGTTGCTTACGAGGCTTCTGGTAGTAATGTCTCTCAGCCTAGTGTCATTCAGCAACTGCAATGGGCAATGGACAAGCCCACATCAGTTGCATATTTGCTTCAAGCATCATTGGAAAGCCCACTGTCAGGGGAGATAAAATGGCTGATGAGTCAGTGTTTAAGCACAGCCCTTTCTGTTTCTTCCTGTTTCCTCCTCAGTTGACAGTCTCCTGAGCCTGATTCCAGAGCTGTCAAATTTTCTTAGATGCTTTTTCTTGAAAGTGTTAAAGTTTTCTATGGTAAACTGCATACTCATCTGCAGAAATGTAGAGCATTTTCTCTCTAGGCAAATGTGTATTCATTTTTTCTTTTTGTATACAATATTTGAAGACATGTTGAAGATAATAGTTTTTATATACTATTTATTGCTTCCCTAGCCTCTGTCACAATAAGAAGGAACTAGAGATTCCTATGGCTAATATTTAACACTGCATTTGGCAGCAATCTGCCATCTATTTTTTTAAGCAGAAATGACTATTACATATATACACACCTATATATACATATGTCTTTAGTGTAATCATCAACATATTCTCATGACCTTGTACATGTAGTCAGAGTTAGTTGAATAATGTAAATAATGTTTGTTCCTGAGACATTTAATGAGAGGAGTAGGAGGTCAGTGTCAAAATTCACAGGATATGGTATTTTTAAGTCATGGCTGTATTTAGTACTTCTAAACTCTCAAACTTCAATTGTGCCCAGTACTCAATAAATCTCTGAAGCCATCCAGGGACTTGACACCTCCATTTAGAGCACTGTGGTAGACTTAAGCCCCTTGTATACCCACGGATGTTACTGTCTAGGGATACCTTGCACCTCAGTGTTGTCCAGGTAACACAAGGAAAACATTAGTTAATAAGTTGAAAAGCCTATAAAGTGATGTGTTTATACTTCTCAGTTTATTTGTACTCATGTTCTCATCTTCTACCTATTGATCTACTATTTTTTATTTCTCCCTGATGTTGATGATGATGACAACAATGATGATCATGATGATTTTGATGAAGATACTTAAGTATCCTCAACAAACACAGCCATGAAATCCCTATGCCAGGCATTTATCTTGTAGTCATTGTAAGCTTTACTCTAAGTAATTCTGGTTCAAATCTCATTCTACTACTCTGTGGTTTGAGAAACGAGTGATTTCTCTAAATAGTTATGTCATGATCTACAAATCAGGGATAATGCATATGTCTCAAAGAGATTTTTAGAAGAATAAACAGAAACATGAATTCTTATTAGCACAGATTTGACAGGCAGTGATATTTCAGTGAAGGGAAGCTGCTGTTGTGACTGACAGCATCATTCTTATCTGTAACTCAAGTATCCTCACCAGACACAGCCATGAAATCCTAAATCCAGACAGTTTTAAGCATTGTCAAACCCCTTGCTGCTTCAGAGTTAGAAAGACTATTGACAACATGCTTACACTCAAAATTAAAACATTATAGAATTAAGTTCTAATAAGAAAAATACATGGGTGATTACATCTACTTAGAATTTTCTACTTAAAAAAAAATGTTGGATCTAAACCAGCCTGAATTTCAGTCACAATGGACAATCAGTATAATAATTATTCAACTATGAATTGCCATATAACCTCTACAGTAAAAGTTGTCCCAGTACAAACTACCACACAAAACAATTATTCACTTTAGTGGATTTCTTCGAATGTACTAAAATTATCTAAACAAGTTAGTCATCTGCTTCCTGTTCAAAATTAGAAGAGAAAATACACATTTAAAATATATTGTACTCCTTTATTTATAATTAAAAATAAATATATACTAAGTTCAAATTCAGACAAATACCAAGCCTAATTTTAATTAAAAAATTATATTAATGTATTTTTCCTAGTACTAGAGTGGCTTTGGAAAATAACCCTGAATTTTTAAGTAGACAAACAAAATGAAACATGCTATTATTCTTTTTTGAGATAAGGTATATTGGTTTGCAGCCTGGAAACATTCTATGATATATTATTTTTTATCTCCATTGTTTATTTTGATTTGTAAATTGTCTCACCATGAAAACTGTATAGTATATGATAGTCTCCAAGACTTTATTTTTTAGCTGATGTAATCCTGTTTGTTTTATCAAATTTGTCAGATCAAAAAGAAATCTTTGTCCACGTTAGATATGAACTTCATTTGGTATGATTTATCCAAGGTGAGTATAACAGAGAGATGACAAATTCGGGGTATTAATATGATAATCTATAGGGTTCACCTGTTTTGTTTCTTTTACACTGATAGGAATTGGTAACATGTTGTGTATCTCATACTCTCAGAATATTTGTTTGGACTCTGACAGTATTCTTTGCTAAACTGACTGAAATCATGAGTAGTTGGAGTTCAACTTTACGTTAGAAATTGTGATAGCTCTCATAAACTGCTAGGCAGCAGCATTCATTTACTAAGGCACCAATTTTTCTAAAATAATAGTTTAAATAACTAAAATATCACAAACAGCATTGAGCAAAGCCACAGAAAATTAGTCCCATGTGAAGTGAGAGAAAAATTTTATAAAACAACAGCATCCATCTCAGCTGATCAATTGACTTCTGTTGCTTCACATGGAGAAACTTTCTTTCTACGTAATTCTGCAGAAAAGACTAGTAATTTAATGTATCAGCAACTTGATGAGATAAGCTCTAGTCCTTGAATAATCACCCTGTCATTAGGCTCCTTGATGCTAGAATGCAAGAAATATTAACAAAGATTTAATTTTCACATTAAAATTCTTGTTTGAAATGTTTTAATATTTCATTCTATCAATTTGAAAAGATTAATATTTACTATAATCTACTTTATCTTGAAATTCAATACACTGTGCTCTGCGGGCATTATAATTTACTTGTACTTGCTATGCTCTCAGAAAGACATAGATTAAATCCTTGATGTGTGTCATTAAACATTATGAAAATGGCTAATAATCCTGATAGAGAAGAATACCCAGCTATGATCTGTTATTAAGAAGAAATACTTACTTACATACCCAGTGCAATTGTCATGGAAAGTGTGGAGAAAATGCAAACATATGCCGCCACATTGGCAGCATCTAGGAAGACATACCTCTGTAACCTTAGTCACTGATTCTTACAGCTGGTAGGTCCTCTTAGGGAATGATTGGAGCAGTCCAATAGCAGAGCTCTGAGAAGAAGACAGCGTGAGGTGTAGTGAAAGTCAATGACTTGACCTATCTTTCTGAGAAAATGATGTCTTATGTATTCCTTCATCACATGTTCATTTAATGTCACAAACTACCCATCCTCCATATGCATTTCTACACTTAATCATTTTGGGACTTCCAGATAGGAAATCCTTACTTAAATCATAGTAGAGGATCCAAGGATATGTTTTGAGTGACTAGGATATGAATTGGCAAACCAGAAATTCAGAAATCCCTCTGAGACTAGGACTACTTTAAATTTCAATTGCATATCTCATGGTCAATTGTAATGGAGTATGATGACTTTAGGCCTTCAGCCTCAGTTTCTTTACTTATCGAATTACAATGTTGATGCCTCTCTCTGGGTTTTGTTCATATCATAAAATAAAGTGTAGCATATGGACTCCTTTGGACAATATCAAGTTTTTAATAGACATACATAACTGAGTATATCTCCTTTAAACCGATCTACACAATAATGTACCTATCAACACCTTATTAATGTATTATCCAAGTTTCTACTCTATGGATGTTATAAACACCATGAGGAGAAAATAATTTATTTGGTTTTCTTGTCTCTAATACAGTCTGTCACTTAATATAGAAAGTCAAAGCAGGACTCTATAATGTCAAACTGAAGCGGACTATAAAGTAATACCATGTACTGGCCTGCTCCCAAATATTTCCTTAGTTTTCTTTTTTTAATATAAAACCAAAGGCAGTCTGTATAGGTGTGGTACCACTCACAGTAGGTTGGACACTGCCACATCAATCACCAGTGAAAACCATGGCCTACAGTTTCCTTATAGGCCAGTCTTGTGAAGGCAATTCTTCAGTTGGTGTTCCCTCTTCTCAGAGAACTCTAGCTTATGTCAAGTTGCCAAAAAGAAACAAACAAACAAAAATCAGAAAACAAAACCAAAAGAAAATCAAAAGAATAACTAACAAGCAGAGATGGAGAAGCGGTCCTCCCAGGAAGACAATTGACAGTAATTATTTCTGGACAAACTAGATATGACTTTCTTCAGTGGTGAAGCCATATATAAGTTGATTTTGCTCTTGCAAATACATCCTGACCCATGTTTGGGCAAGAAAATCCAATATAAGTCAGTAAGTCATTCAGAAAATGAATGAAGACATGAAGGTAAGTGTGGGACTTGTATTAAAGAAAGAGCTAGAAAATGATGGAGGAAAATCATAAGAATTCATTATATAGGTATAAAAAATTGTCAACTTTTAAAAGAAATGTAAAAAAAAAAAAGACAATGGAAGTCAACCTGTATTCTAAGGACCTAGTAGTGTCAGGAGGGAAGGACACAGAGAGGAGCAATGGTGTCAAAGTCACATCTGAAGGTAATATCACTTACCTATAGTTAAAGGCTGATGTATCTAGTGCAGGTTCTTACGGGGCATATAAAGTCATTGAAGAACCGGGTTTAGAGAAATTCTTGAGTGATAAACATCAAGGCATAATATTGGCAAGCAGATTCTTTCTGAAATCTAGACTTTGTTCTGATTGGTTGATTTATTTTTTATTTGTAAGTAGTTTTATATGTAAATGAAATAGACGTCAATTTTAAATAAAACTTCAAGAATTCTATTAACTGAAATATAAAATTCTTTTCACTGTTTTATAAACTTTTAGTGCAATTCGGCACTGCATCAAAGGAGAAACTTTCTCTTGCAAGAACAGTTTAGAAGAATGTGGTCATCAACCAGAGAAGAAATAAAAACAACTATTCAGCCATCATGTACTTTAGCTCATCTATAACAAGCCTGTGTATGATACTTCCTAGAGGCAGGGGACCTGATGTCCTCCATTAGGGCCCAAGGTTATTTGCTTTAAGGCCTCTGGTCCAGTACGGACATTGGAGTTGAAATAGTATCAGAGGCTAGTATTGATCCCTAAGATTTGGGGAATATTATGGAAAATAATAGCTGAAAGGACAGTATTTATTTTCTCATTCATATGTCATATATCTGTTTTTTTTGCCATAGGTCAACCCTGAACTATGTATCAGAATCTCAGACAATGTGCACATTAACATAACATAGTCATCTTATTTATGAAATAGTATCACCCTCATTATCTCGAGTTGAGTTTTACAAGAAATACCACTCACAGAACATCAAACACAATGGCCAACAGATGATGGAAAGGCTAGCATACATCCCCATTTGCTCATCTGTCATCATGTGTACTACCCTGTACATTGTCTCACGCATGGTTTCAGAGTTTTCTTTTCAACACAAATGTGTATATAGAAAGAATGTAATGTTTTCCCATGAATCCTTGCACCACTCCTCCTAATTCAGTGCCTAGTACTTAAGAACTTAATATCCAGGTGATATATGTTTGTGTGAATGAGTGTGAGTAGGCAGAGTCATGGATATAGAGTACTCTTGTTTTGGTCATGTACCCTAAATTCTCTTACAATGAATAGGGTTTTTGCATAGTTTTAGAAAAGTTACTACTGCTTGGGCTTGAGACAGGTAGGAAAGGAGCAGGTAACTACCTAGGAAATTTAAATAGAAGATAAAAATATGGAAAAGAGAAATCAAAACATGCAAAACCAAGAGAAAGAGTTGAGTACAAGATTAGTCTATGTGTTTCCTGATTACCACGGCAAAGAATAAAATGAGCAAATGAATATTTCTGATTTTTAGTAAGACAGCTACCTATATTTCTGTGACATTTGGCTATAAAATTAGATCATAAAAGGGACCACCAAGTGCTGAATTCAGAGGAGGACATCTTTAGACAGCTCCAGGTACAGAGTCACAGCCAGTCCCTGGCTTTTGCCATTCTTTGCTCTGAAAATCTAAGTCTTTATAGAAAAAAAAATCTGTCTTTCTCCACTAACTTAATAATACCAGCTTTAAAGATTTATATTTTCTTTAATTTTTCAAATTCTATCCTTCATTCTCATGCTTCTTTCATTCCTTCTAAATCACTGTAATGTCTAACAAAATACTTATATGTTCTTTTGCTGTCAGCCTCATTGTATTGACTTGGCTCTTGGTACAAATGCAATGGTAGTATATTTTAAATCTAAAGTTATTTCAGCTGAGAGCTATGACTTTTGTTCATATAATCTTTCTTGTTGTTAACCAGAGTTCTTTAAATGTAGGGGAGCCAGATGTAAGGTATATCAGAGATCTCAGCAATCAGGTCTAAACATGAGGATCACCACATGGTTGCTTGGTTTCTCAGTGAGTGTTAGATCAGCCAGGGATACTTATGGTGCGTGTGTATGTTTGTTTTTATGTGTGTGTGTGTGTGTGTATACACATATATAAATATTATATATATACAATGTATATATATATGTGTATGTATATACATATATAGAGTAAGAGACAGATGGATATAGATGTATAGATATGTAGATAGATATAATATATTATATATAGCTTATAGTATATGTATTATATATACTATATATTTAATATATAGTATATTATAATGCAATATATATTAAAGTAGAAAATAAAGTCTCTGAGAATTGAACTTGTTCTTGCTCATGTGATCAGTTAAGGATGAACAGAGCAGTGGCACCCTGTCTCATGATTGGAGGCAAAAACTTCATGGTCTGGCATATAAATCTTACAATATTCTGAAGGGGCATGTCTGGAGTAAAGGTGGTAGCTGAGCACTGTAACTCTTGCAGCCTTTCATTACTTGCAGGCCATTGCTAGATATAGGTTTGAGTAAAACATAATTAATCTATGTGTATTTGTTAATGAAGATATTTTCCGTTAACTCTTTAAACTACTTTTTAAATTAAAAGTTGATTCTTCTCTCATACAGTGCATGCCAACCACAGTTGTTTTCCCTCCTGCTACTGCTTCTAGCCATCCCCCCAACCTACTCTCTCACGAGATGCACTCTTCCTAAATGATGATGATGACAATAAACAGAACAGACCAACGTACAACAAGACATGGCAAACCCCTTCGTATTGTGGCTAAACAAGGCAACTCAAACGATGGTAACCCAGGTTCCCCACCGGAAATCTTACCTACCTATAAAAGATAGACAGTTCAAATCCTCCATTACTAGGAGTCCTCAGTAGGGTTCCCCTCATAAATTCCAGAAAGATTTCACTGCACTATGTTTTCACACACATACCCAACCAAATATCCCCCAATTCCAACTGTCTCTCACCTCACTCTACACATCAACTCCCCATACCTGATGGAGCTCCTGGCTCCATCTGCGTCCATTCTACCCTCAGAATCAAGGTTATTTCTCTTTCCCAAGGAGATCCATGCTTCCTCACCCCCGCCCATAGTGCTCTTCTTTATCTAACTTTCTCTTAGGCTGTGAATTGCTTGATTATCATTTATTTAAAAGCTAATACCCACTTATAAGTGAATACATACCATATTTGTATTTCGGGTCTGAGTTACCTCACACCAGATGATTTTTTTCTAGTTACATTAATTTGTCTACAAATTTCATAATATCTTTTTTTTAACCACTAAGTAATATTCCATTTGTGTGAAGATACCACACATTTTATTAACTTTTATCAGATATAATTAAGCTAATGGTCCTGAATTATAGGGAAAGTTGAGAAAATATTCTCTTATACCCACATTAACTTGGGGGGGGGCAGCTGGTTTGCACCTCAAATAACTGAATCTGGCCTGAAGCCCTCTACTGGCAGAACCTTTCTTCTGAGGTGCATTATTCAGCCCTTCCAAGAACTGCATCTCTTTGCTTGTAGATATTTGTGGAGCTGCCCACTGTCCAAACCAGTCTCAGCACATTTGGTCCCACTATAAATTTTGGGTAATATTATAGTCATAGGTAATTGCTTTGTTATTCATCATCAGGGATGTTTCCTCCTGAGGCAGGTGGGAACAAATAGAAAGACCCACAGCCAGACATTAGGAAGATAAAAGGAGACATTAGAACACGTGGACCTAGTGCTAAAAAGATGTCGCTGTCAAACCATTCCTCATAATGTTCAGAAAACACTATGGAAGAGTAGGCAGAAAGAGTGTAAGAGCCAGAGAGGACAGAAGGACATAAAACAGACAAGGCCTTCTTGACATGATTGACACACATATGAACACACAGAAAAGGCAGCATGCACAGGGACTGCACATATTTGCACCCAATGTGCTCCTAAAGCTTAAAGAAAAAAGTGGACATCTGCCCCCTCCCTAACCTAGAAGCAATGGCCAAAGGATAACTACTGCAAATAAAAATTTAGTTTGCACCAAGGGAGTCTCACTGGGAAACAAACTACTCCTAAGGGTAGGCTGGTAGGCTGTGTGTCTAGCAGTAGGCGGGTAACACAAAATGATCTCAACAGCGGCCTTGAAAGTTCCTTGTCTCACTGCATCCTGTCAGGGTCTTTTCTTTTATATATTTTTAAAGTTGTACCTTATTGAGTTTTTATAATCTTATTTTATTTATACTTTTCTTCTCTATTTCTGCTCTACACATCTTTTGTATGTATAGTGTATAAAGCTTTATTTTAGTGTTTTTGTGGGGTTCCTGAGCATGAGAATAAAGCGGTATCTGTTTCTTTTACCTTTTCCTGGGCTCTTTCTTTTCTTATGTATTATATTACACTGCTTTTATTTTATTACTATCTCTTTTTTTTCTATTTTTTTTATTAATTTATTCTTGTTACATCTCAACGGTTATCCCATCCCTTGTATCCTCCCATTCTTCCCTCCCTCCCAGTTTCCCCTTATTCCCCTCCCCTATGACTGTTCCTGAGGGGGATTACCTCCCCCTGTATATGCTCATAGGGTATCAAGTCTCTTCTCGGTGACCCGCTGTCCTTCCTCTAAATGCCACCAGGTCTCCCCCTCCAGGGGACATGGTCAAATGTGAGGACCACAGTACGTGAGAAAGTCATACCCCACTGTCCACTCAAGTGTGGAGACTGTTCTGACCATTGGCTAGATCTGGGTAGGGGTTTAAAGTTTATCACCATTCTTGTCCTTGGCTGGTGCCTTAGTTTGAGCGGGACCCCTTGGCCAGAATCTGCCTATAATAATGTTCTACTTGTAGGTTTCTAGGACCCACTGGATCCTTCTACATTGCTATTCTCTCATGGTTCTCTCATCTAGAGTCCCAATAGGGTGTCCTCCCCTCTGTTCCAGGTTCCTGGTAAATGAAGGCTTTCGTGGGACATGCCCCTTGGGCTAGTATGCAGATATGAGTATATACCATTTGAGTCTTTCTGCTTCTGGGTTAACTCACTCATTATGATCATTTCTAGCTCAATCCATTTATCCACAAATTTCAGGAATTCCTTGTTTTTAATAGCTGAGTAGTATTCCATAGTGTATATGTACCACAGTTTCTTTATCCATTCTTCTACTGAGGGACATTTAGGCTGTTTCCATGATCTGGCTATTATGAATAAGGCTGCTATGAACATGGTTGAGCAAATTTTCTTGCTGTATGCTGGTGCATCTTCTGAGTATATTCCAAGGAGTGGAATAGCTGGGTCTTCAGGAAGCCCTATTCCCAGTTTTCTGAGATAGCACCAGATAGATTTCCAAAGTGGTTGTACTAGTTTGCATTCCCACCAGCAATGAAGGAGTGTTCCTCTCTCTCCACATCCTCGCTAGCATGTGGTGGCGCTTGAATTTTTGATCTTAGCCATTCTGATGGGTGTAAAATGGAATCTCAGAGTTGCTTTGATTTGCATTTCTCTGATAACTAAGGAGGTTGAGCATTTCTTTAAGTGTTTCTCAGCCATTTGATATTCCTCTACTATCTCTTAAAAATATAAAAGTAAATACATTTCAGTTAGAGGAGCAGAGGTGTTAATGGACAAATGGCTTCTTCTGAATTGCTCATTTTTTTCCATATGTGATTTATCCAAATTAGTTACCAAGAATATTTATTTCAGTTTGATGATATACAATATGCATTTTTCCAGTAATACAAGTTTCAATAGTTAATGAGCCATGGCAATCTCTAAAAGTGATATAGCCTTGCCTTTCTAGGCTCCAAAGGGAGAGTACCTTGCTGTAATTGACTCAAAACAGAGACCGCCTATAAATTTTAATTTCAAGCAAAAAAAGCTTCAGATTGTATTAGGAATTAGCTCAGAATTATAGGTATTTGTAGTTGTACATTTCGCTTTTACCTATAAAGCTGATGCCTATAGAAAACTGAGATCACAAAATCTCATATTCAGTTTCAATAATATAATACAATACAATAAAACAAAAAGTAACACATTGGAATTGTACAAAAACAAACAAACACAAAAAGCCCACGAAAAGGCACAAAAACAGAGACTCATTCATTCTCTCTTTTAGGAAACTCATATAAAAACTAAGCTAGAAGCCTTAATATATAAACAAAGGACTTGTAGGGTAAAAAGAGAGCTCTCTCTCTCTCTCTCTCCTCCCTCTCCCCCCTCTCTCTATGTCTCTGTGTGTGTGTAATAAAGTTAAATAACTATAAATAATATGATAAAACCTTAAAAGAGATATAAAAAATAAAAATTCCTGACACAACATTTTTGGTCACATAACCTCCAAGATGCCATTACATTCATTTTCTGTTAAACTCTTGCTCTCAATCTCATATTGCTTCACACATAGAAATTATAACCATCTGTCTACTAAGCACCTATATCTGTGCACAGCCATGCCCTATGTCAATTTATAATGTGAAGTAAGTGAGTTTTCCTCAATCTGCCTTTTTGCATTTTCCTCCCCAGGTCTTCACCTATCTCTCTGTTAACCTCTATTTTTGAATAATGCCTTTATTAATTCGTTTAACTCAATGAAATATTTTGCTTTCCTGGCTTTATCATATGTTCATCCTGAGGCAAGGTTTGTTTTTACTAATCACTCCAGGAAATGACTCTGACTCCTTAATCCGTATAATAGAATTGTTCTTGGCACTGGTCAGCTACATGCTTGAATTATCCCACAGCACCATGAAAGAGGATTTGATGACTCCAGGACAAAGGGAGATTATTCTAAAGTGTCCGGGTAAATGAGATAATGTATCTATGAACAGTTGCAAGCTATAGGGAATTAGTCAACTGTAATTTGATCTCCAAATCTTTTTATTCATTAGATATATTTGCATTAATATGAATATATGTATTATGTGTGTATACATTTACATACACACAGATACACATACATGTCTGCATATTTATGTTATTATGCAATGCATGATTAAAACTATATTTTATATGAGTATGTACATAACTACAGACTGGGTATAATTATACATGCATGTGCTCTCTGTATGTCTGTGCTATATATACATATTGTAATTGAATGTCCCATAGAAATATATATACTCATTTGTATTTATATTTGTTATATGTTTTGGTACAGATTATATTAAACTTATTTGACTTTAATTGTTCAACAATTATTTTGGCCGTTTGTCCTTGTCTTGACCAATATTAACAGAGGTTTCCAGTCTCTGTACACTTCTTTTCCTCAAAGGTGGAAAGTCATACTTCTCATATTAAAAGTCAGCCCCTTCTTAGATTCTAGATAGGTCTTGACAGAGAATTTGAGTGATTCTTATTTATTTATTTATTTTAAAATTATTATTATAATTTATTCAGATTATATCTGGTATGTTATTCCCTCATTTGTATCTTCTGGTTCCCTCCCTGCCTCCCTCTTTCACTCTATTCCCCTCCTTTAGATCTCCGACAGTAGAGGGCATCTACCCCCACCATATGACCACAGCCTATCAGGTCTCATTGGGGTAGCCTACTTCCCCTTCCTCTGTGTGTTGTTTGGCCTCCTCACCAAGGGGAAGTGATCAAATTGAGGCACCAGAGTTCATGTCAGAGGCAATCTCTCTCCCCACAACCATAGTGAATGAGCTGTCCACTGTCTAGTTCTGAACAGGGGCATCTAGATTTACTACACGCATTGTTCTTAGTTGATGCAACAGTTTGTGTAGTCCCCCCTGGGTCCAGATCCATGAGCCTTGATGGTCTCCCTGTGGGGCTCCTGAACCCTCTGAGCATTTTCTTGCCCCCATCTTCCATACCACTCTCACTTGGACTCCAGCATCAAGTCCCAGCATCTGTCTCAATCCTGCATTGAGTGGAGACTCTCAGGGGATATCTATGTTGGGCTACTATCCAATTACAAGTGAGTATATACCATGCATGTTTTTATGGGTCTCAGTTACCTCACTCAGGATGATCATTTCTAGTTCCATCCATTTGCCTGCAAATTTCAAGATTTGCTTTTAATTTCAAAATTTGTTTTTAATAGCTGAGTAGTATTTCACCATGCAAATGTCACAGTTTCTTTATCAATTCTTTTGGTTGAGGGACATCTAGGTTGTTTCCAGTTTCTTCCTATTACAAATAAGGAAGGCTGCTATAAATATAGTTGAGCAGATGCCCTTGGTGTATGGTGGAGAATCTTTCAGATATATGCCCAAGGGTGGTATAGCTGAGTGTTGAGGTAGAACTATTCTAAATTTTCTGATAAAGTGCCAGGTGATTTCTAAAGTGGTTGTACAAGTTTGTACTCCCACCAGCAATGGAGGAGTGCTCTCGTTTCTACATATTCTTGCCAACATGTGCTGTCACTTGAATGTTTGATCTTAGCCATTCTGACAGGTTTAAGATGGAATCTCAGAGCTGTTTTGATTTACATTTCCTTAATGACTAAGGACATGAAGCATTTCTTTAAGAGTTTCTCAGACATTTGATATTCCTTTGATAAGAATTCTCTGTTTAACTTTGAAGCCCATTTCTTAATTGAGTTATTTTGTGTGATGATGGTTAATTTCTTTAGTTATTTATATATTTTGGACATTATCCATTTGTCAGATATAATGTTGATGAAGGTCTTCTCGTAGGCTGTTGTTTTGTTCTGTTGATAGTGTACTCTGCCTAACAGAAGCTTTTCAGTTTCCTGAGGTCCCATTTATTAATTGTTAATCTTAAAGTCTGAGCTATTGGTGTTCTGTTCAGGAAGTTGTCTCCTGTGCCAATGAGATCAAGGTTCTTCACTGACTTTTCTTCTAACAGATTTAGTGTGTCTGGTTTTATATTGAGGTCTTTAATCCACTTGGACTTGAGTTTTGTACAGGGTGATAAATATGGATCTATTTGCATTTTTCTATATGTAGACATCCAGTTAGACCAGCACCATTTGTTGAAGATGCTACTTTTTTCCATTGTATCGATTTGGCTTCCTTGTCAAAAAACAAGTGTCCGTAGGTGTGTGGATTTCTTTCTGCGTCTTCTATTTGATTCCATTGATTAACCAGCCTGTTTCTATGACAGTACTATGCCATTTTAATTACTCTTACTCTATGTTACAGCTTGAGATCAGAGGTGGAGATTTCTCTGAAAGATCTTTTATTGTACAGGCTTGTTTTAGCAATTCTATTTTTTTTTTCTTATAAGGTTAAGAATTGACCTTTCAAGGTCTTTTTGATAGAGATTGCAGTGAGCAATTCTTAATTTATTCTTGTTTCCTGATCTAGGACAGATAATTTGGTGGCACTGACAGTACTCAGTACTCAGTATATTAGTGAGTTTTCATTGTTGTGATAAAATACCATGACCAGAGGCAACTGCAGGAAGAGAGGATCTAAATTTGGCCTATAGTTCCAGAGGGATAAATGTCCTTCTTAAGGAGAGTCATGGCAAAAAAACAGCAGGCGTGGCAGCAGGAGCAGAAACTAAGGGATTTCATCTATCCCATAAGCACAACACAGAGAAACTAACTGAAGTTATGGCCTGGCTATGAACTCTCAAAACCTTCTCCTGGTGATCCTCCAGCAAAGTTGTGCCTTCTGAACCTCCAGAAGAGCACCACTAACTGGAGACAAGGTGTTTATGCTTGAACCTATGGTTTGCATTTCACATTTCAAAGGACCACACAGAATTAGCCACTTTAATTTTTAATTTAATGATGCATTGTTCTTTTGGTCAATTAACCCCATGACACACAGACATTCACACACACACACACACACACACACACACACACACACACACACACACACAGCGAGAGAGAGAGAGAGAGAGAGAGAGAGAGAGAGAGAGAGAGAGAGAGAGAGTTCACCAATTCACCTCTCTCCCTATCTGCACAAATATGCATTTCTGTTTTCAAACCTTCAAGACCTATTAGTGCTA